>CM030367.1:27572290-28772290 GCA_017893485.1 Hemerocallis citrina
CGTCAACCAACACCTTCTGACTTTTCCTCCATCACCATTTGAATGCCCCCAGCCTCCCACCACCACAACTCTCCACCTTGCCGAACACAAAGCACCACCTGAAGCTCTCTGTCTCCACCTCTTCATTGCTCCACCTTGTTGCTACCTCCGCCTGTCACCCGAGCTCCCCCCCCCCCACCACGTCGAAACCCCTCCTCCTTCCTCCTCTTGTGCTCACCTGAAACCCATCACACCCAAGCTTCACCACACCTCCTCACCGATCGCCAGCTTCTCCACCACTCGAGCCACCTCCCGAACCACCTCACACCACCACTTTCAAGCCACTTGCACAGCCGAGCTCCTCCCTTCACACAACCCGAGCTCCCTCCAAACCCAAGCTTGCTCACTGTCTTCATCCCGAAGCTCTCTCGAACTCCAACAACTTTAACTTCAACTTCTTCTTCCTCCCTCTCTCTCTCTCCCTCCCTCCCTCCCTCCCTCCCTCCTTCTCTCTCTCTAATATATCCATAGAGAACATTCTCTAACAAATAGCATAACTCAAAACTGGAGAGCAGTTGGTTCATTTGGTAAGAATTAACCAAAATACGAAGAATAAAAAATCCATAACATTCTCTATTCATATCTCCAATACAACCATTATGCTCAACCGAGTACAACATATAAAGAAACCTCTGAAATATAGGATTCTTTTTGTGCAAGGCATAAGGCCACCAAATCACTTTGCAAACTGCCTACAAAACTATGCGTGTGTGGTCAGAATACATCACTATCTACATGCAACAAATATAAGTACTACTTCGCCTGTAAGAAAATTTTAATATTAACCAATTCAATCAAACAAACTCCATAATCCACATTAATCCACAGCATTAATTTCCTTTCAACTAAGAATCCAATTTTTAACCCACAAAACTAAAAAAAATCCAATCCCCTCTTAACTGCCAAACCCAATCAAATCATTAAATCCTACTATTCAAAACAAACAACTCAAAACTTTCGAAACTAAGAGATCGAGGAGAAGCTCACACGTTGGCGACGGCGAAGGTGAGGCCGGAGAGGGGGTGGGGGGCTTTGGGAGGAGCTGATGGAGGAGGAGGGAGGAGCTCGAATCTCAAAGAGAAAGCGCTGAGATCGGCCTTGATGACCTGCTTTAAATGGCGAGTCATCAAGAGTATGCTGGTGATTCCCAGACTAAGGAGTACTATGATGTTCGCCGGTGAAGATGACATCATTGAATTCGAATTTTTGGGCTCTAGGGTTTGGGATTTTGAGGAGTCGAGATTTTAGGGGAAGAAGGGAGGAAGCTGATGAAGTTACTTCGGAGTTCGGATAAACCAAGTTCTGGGAGTTATGATAAACCTAGAAAGATGCGGATTTCGTAGAGTTTAAAAAGTTATTTATTTGTGTGGGCTCTTTGATTCACAGTTTTGTCTTTTTGGCTGCTTTTAAAGGGGTTTATGCAGCTTGGAGGGAGAGCAAGAGACGAATTCGATTGAGGGAGAGGAAGAGACGGTTTTGATTTTTGAGGGATTGACAGAATTAACCATATATATATTTTTTTAGCTTTTTATATATATGGGGGCATGATAGTAAAAAGCCGCTCAAATGGGGCTTTGCTTAATAATAGTATGTATGTATGTATGTATATATATATATATATATATATATATATATATATATATATATATATATGGAAAAGGGGGTATGAGCAACTTGCTCATTTAGTAAATAAGCAATTGATGATGTGGCATACATGTAACTGAAAAAGCCTTAAAAGGGTTAGTTGTCCAATGTATCACATGCATGTCACATAATCAATTGCTCATTTACTAAGTGAGCAAGTTGCTCATATCCCTTATATATATATATATATATATATATATATATATATATATATATAACTATTATAATGGGAGAGATGGGGTTGTAAACAAATAAACAATTTTTTATTCCTTAGTGTGTGTGTCAACACGTGCAGCGCACGTGTTGGTAGTTTTTTTTTGTCCTTTTGATTCCCCTCACCATTTTTCCCACGTGCATCGCACGTGCATTACACTATATATATATATATATATATATATATATATATATATATATATATATATAATATTATAATGGGAGAAGGCCTTAGTGTCATTTGTCATTTTGTCATTCTACCAACATGTGTAACACACGTACATAACTAATATAAAGGAGATTTCCGGTTTAAATCCTCTCCACGTCAGAGTTTTTATTTTTATTTTTTAAAATTATGAACACATGCATTGCACGTGTAAATTAGATAGATGTACTTGTTTAAATTTTTTTTCTGTCAACATTATTACATAGCAGATTTTTCTTAATAGTGCTAGTGTTGGCATCGTAACAGTTCCTAATTAATTTTTTCTAGAAAACAAAACTCTTTTAGCATGATGTGCGACATTTCAATGTCTCTACTTACTTTGTAGTGTAAAGATTTGTAGAGGGTGCAGCTCAAATATGCGCTTACTTCTCAATCTCTAATCTCTAATATTATAATGGGAGATTTGGGGTTGTCATTTGTAGATATCCTGTAATTTGTATACATGCATTCAACCATCTAATCTCAATCATTCATTTTTAAGTGGGAGTTATATTAACCATTCATTTACTCAATTGTTAGTTACCATAATATCCTCAAAGTTCAAATTTATTTACAACATATTTATTTACAAAAGTGTTACTCATCTCTCATATTATAATGGGAGAAGGTCTTAGTGCAATTTGTAAATTTGTAAATCTACCAACGCGTGTATTGCACGCGCATAACTAATATGAAGGAGGTCTCAGGTTCGAATCCTCACTATGTCAAATTTTTTACTTTAATTTTTTTTTAAATATATTAAATATGCTCAAACTCTCCCATTATAGTCTTCACATTTACTTTTAAAAATATATAATCATATTTATTAAGACATGCATCACAGGTGTAAATCAGAGTTCTTATTTTAATTTTTTTTTAAAAATTAATACGTGCATCGCACGTGTATATTACTAGTATAAATAAAAGTTTATGTCACTAGGGGTAATTTGGAAAGAGTATGTGATGAGCAAAGGGAGGTCTTAGGTTTGAGGCCAGATTACGTTTTATTATTTACTATATAAAAATAATAATAATAAAAGAACATGCATCACACGTACAAATTGCTAGTATAATTAAGTGGCAAAGTTTTATCTAGGTGAGAACTGATGTTGTTTGTTTTTGGTGTGTGGGGGCAATAAGTGTAAGTTCTTGTAATTTGTGTAGCGAAAGATGTGGTACTAGCGCTGGTCTGATCCTAAGCCGTAAGACCGGCTCGGGAGTGGCAGGAGAGAGGTGAAGGCCGGGTGCTCGGCTTGGATCCAGTAGCTCGGCTCGGATCTTTGAGGCTCGGCTCGGTCTTTCGTACCTGCACACTACTTAGAAACATCGGGAGAAATCCCGGCGACAAGACCTCCGACGATCTAGTCAGTCAATGATAAAGCAACAGTAACTAGGAATCAGGTGGGGAAAAGTTTATTAGATTTTGAAGTGAGGAGGGGGTCTGGTATTTATAGGCAGGGATAAACGGGTCTGAGACCCTAACAGACTGGGTCGAACCCGTTTGCCTGTGGGGCTGAATGGGCTAAAGCCTGTTTGACCTGTTTAATCTGATGATCACAGGGGAGCGAGATTAGAGGAGATCTGAGGGTCCTGATTGCACCACTCCTTTTATCCCATATCACAAGCCCCTCAGTCCTGCAGGGCAGGTGTGGAAAACAGTTGTGGAGGAGTAGTCTGGATTCTAAGGAGATGAGTGGCAAAGAGAGTTCCCTAGGGTCATCTTGGGGTCGGCGCCGTACTGAGATGAGTCCGGCTGGCCGAGCAATCGGGGATTTCGCAAGTGTGGAAGATCGAGCCCTGATGATCCCCTAGTCACCAAGGCAAGGGGATCGGGTCGGTATGCTGAGGCTGTCAGAGATCGTCTAGGTCGTTTTTTGGGTCATTGAGTCCAATGGTGACCTTGGTTTGATACAGCTACCCTTGCGCTTGAAATCACAGTCAAGGGTCGAGGCTTAGGGGGTCAGCTTGGATCGTCGAGCCCTTAGCGACTAAGCTTTGTGGAAGCTACCTCTGTGCTCGAAATCATCGTCGAGCGTCGAGGCTGAGGGGGTCGGCACGAAGCGATAAGCCCAAGCGACTTAGCTTGTGGAAGCTACCCCTGTGCTCGAGATCACAATTGAGCATCGAGGCTTAGGGGGTCAGCACAGAGCGACGAGCCCAATCGACTTAGCTTGTGGAAGCTACTCCTGTGCTCGAGATCACATTCAAGCGTCTAAGCTGAGGGGGTCGGTACGGAGCGATGAACCTGAGCGACTTAGCTTTTGGAAGCTACCCCGGTGCTCGAGATCACTGTCGAGCATCGAGGCTGAGGGGGTCGGCACGGAGCAACGAACCCAAGTGACATAGCTTATGGAAGCTACCCCTGTGCTCGAGATCACAGTCGAGCGTCGAGGCTAAGGGGGTCAGCACAGAGCGATGAGCCCTAGCAACTTAGCTTGTGGAAGCTACCCCTGTGCACGAGATCACAGTCGAGTGTCGAGGCTGAGGGGGTCGGCACGGAGCGACGAGCCCAATCGACTTAGCTTGTGGAAGCTACCCCTATGCTCAGATCACAGCCGAGCATCGAGGCTAAGGGGGTCAGCACGTAGTAACGAGCCCAAGCGACTTAGCTTGTGGAAGCTACCCCTGTGCTCGAGATCATAGTCGAGCATCGAGGCTGAGGGGGTCGGTACGGAGCGACGAGCCCAAGCGACTTAGCTTGTGGAAGCTACCCATGTGCTTGAGATCACAGTCGAACGTCGAGGCTGAGGGGGTCGGCACGGAGCGACGAGCCCAAGCGACTTAGCTTGTGGAAGCTACCCCTGTCCTCGAGATCACAGTCGAGCGTTGAGGCTGATTGGTTCAGGCATGGAGCGATGAGCCCAAACGACATAGCTTGTGGAAGCTACCCCTGTAACACCCCGAATTCCAAAACATACTGAATTCGATGTTCCACAGGATCTTTACACTTCTCTTCGTACAATTTTACAAAGAAATAAAAACTTTCTGTTACATCAGAGTTTACATTTACATTACATATTTACAGCGGAAGCAATTTACAACAATTTACATGAATTGAAATGTACAACACTTGAATCAATCTTTAATCAGCATGCTTGTTCATCACTTTACCCTGTATAGAAACTGTGGGCGCGTCAGTTGCTTACAACCGACGAAATATTATATACGGCTATCCTCTCTATGCCGAAACAATATAATGATTCTCAAATACTTAAACAAACCACAAACTTGATCACAAACAGAACTACAAGGGACTATCCTATAGATGTCGTATTGTGCGGTGCACTTAGTCCTTAATGCAGTTATGTATATTCCATGACACTAATGCGCACTAGTTCAGATTCTATGCCTCCCATACTACATAGGTCTGAGGGAAAGCTACCCACATCGTGAAGAACCTATGGACAATTCAGCCTCCGTCATGGGACATGACACCACCCGCAATCATCAAACACCCCACGAGCGTCGCCTGCGGTACGGACTCCTGAAGACATATTCACGTCATGTCACGACGCATCGTGAAGATAGCCTGTGAATATTCTCATACCATTGCTCTGAGGCCCTCATACTCGTGTTTTTCTTTTATTTTCATCACATCTTCACTATGTATCTAGTCCTTAGTTATTTGAATCATGAACAAAAATCAATTTTCTAGAGTTAGCCCTTCCACTATAGCGGTCTTAACCATGTATATCACATGACCCAAATCTTGGTCTTTTTATTTCAAATTTCATTTCAACATATTTCTTTTCAATGCCGGTATGAGGCTTAACTAAACTCTAGTTCTCAATTTCCATTCACAATCACAAAATTGAGTCTTTATACTCATAAGTTCTTTTTCACAATTAACATGATTTCCATTCTTTTCTATGAATCAAATCTCACATATCAAGTTCACTTTCAATTCTTGTATTTTATGCTCAAAAATTTCATTTCAATAAGCACATTAGATTCTCATACTATAGTTTCCTTCCTTAATTCAATAGTCGCAAAGTAGTGTTTTTCACTCATATACAATATTCAAATTAGGCAATAAAATCTATAGATAACACACTTAAATTTACTTTCATTCAAATTCCTCTTTTATAACTTAGTGAAATCTTCTCATGAAAATAATCGCTTTTCATATTTATACAAATATCGACTTCATGCAATTCTACTTAATTCTTTGCTTCTAAACCACCTTTATTTTAGTCAAATCATGCCCCAAATATTTTTCATTAAGTCCACATAGTTTTAGAATAATTATAGTATTTTTCCCAAATTTTTTATAAGCCACAAATCAATTTTAAAACCAAAAAAAATCAAAAATTACAATTCCTGCCGAAGCCAGGAATCGAACTCATGACCACAGAGTAACCAACCGTCACTGAAAGCCAGAGAAGCCTAGGAGCTACAGCGATACGGAAAGGGGATTAATTAAGATAAATTGAGTGTCTCGGTTTTCGGATTTTTGAAAAAGGGGAAAAACAAAAGGCTCACGCCAAGTTTCGAACCCATGACCACCAAGTCCAAACCCATGGCTACAGTAACCGAACCCAAATGCACCGGCTAACCAATATGGCCAAGTGACTAATCTGATATGCTTTTAGACTACGGGGTTTATAATCTAGGTCTCTGTTCTTTTCGAATTTTTACAAAAACGAATATTTTTGAGTTCTCTTCTTCTCCAAATTTATTCAAAAACTCCAGATTTTATTTTTCATCTCAGTACAGCATTTCAGTGGATTAAAAATTTGATTTTTAATTGAAAACACATAATTTGCTCCCTACTTCATTTTGTTCTCCAATTTTCGAATTGAGGGAAAAATAAGCATATTCTCCTTATAAATTACACTTAAAATTTTCCTAGGTCACATATAATATTTTTATTAACAATGTACAATTATCTCAGTAATAAATTTCGTTTTTGATGCCAATTAACAACTCAATAATCAAAGCTACATATTTCCATAGTTCTTTCTTCAATTATTCAACATACAAGCATGCAATCTTAATTTAGCACATAACAAACAAATAGAGCATGGTAGCATGGTAAACTCTACATTAACAATCATAAATTTTGCGATCAATTTAACACTCTTTTAACATACATTTAAACTAATTGTAATTTGTCTCATTTTCATAACGCATGGTTAAAATAGTTAAAGTTTCTTTTTAATTTATCAACCATATCCTAGCATGATGTCTAGCTAGAAGTTTAAGAGAACCACCCACCTTAAATGGAGAGGAAAAATCAAATGAACTCGTAGAGATATCCTACAACGAACAAGCGAAAGCCTTCTCCTCCTAGATCAAGCCACAAAAGTCACCTCCTCCTTGTTGCAAACTAGAACCCGAGCCTCCTCTATTGCAATCTGGCCTCCTTTCCTTGGTTGAAGCACTCACACAAAAACACTCACTCTTTTCAACTCACAAAACTCCTCAAACTTTTGTCTTACTACTTGTATTTTTTTTTCTCTTTCCTTTTTTCAATTTTAGGTGTAAGGAGACTAGTGTGTGTGTGTGGGGGGGGGGGGGTGTATTTATATAAATTTTTACCGTGAATGGAGGGCTAGGATTAGATTAAATGGTTAGAGATTAAGGGCCAAGATGCACTAGGGGGTTATAGAAACTACCTATGATGAACAACCACCTCACCACCACTTCCATCTCTCCCACTCACTCCTATCCTATCCGGCCATGGGTGAAAAGGTGTTCAATGCACACTCCATTGCATGCACATACAATCTAGTGTCCCCTATTTACAAATTTGTTCATGTGACAAAAAATTAATTGTCCATGAAAAGAGTCTACACTACAAGTTAGACCATTTTAAAAGAGAATTAAGTTAAATGAGCTCACCAATGGGCCAATTTAACCATGGGCTTAAAAGAGACAATTAGGCTTAGATTTTTAATTAGGCTTTTAAAGAGAATAACTTTTGAAAAATACAGAGGACAAATACTATATAAAAAATATTTTATAAAAGAAATTATACAGATGAAATTTCACATGCAAAACACATAAAATCACAAAATCTCATAAATGAAAATTAGGGAATTACAATGCTCCCTCCTTAGAATAGTTCCGTCCCCGGAACTGCACTTAAAGAGTGAGAAAACAGGAATGCAACAAAGAGATAAGAAAGAAGATACAAATTTCACAAAGAGCTCAGGATGATCTTTCATCATCCTCTCCTCAGATTCCCATGTAGCCTCTTCAACCAACTGGTTTCTCTAGACTACTTTGACCATCGGTATCATCTTGTTCCTCAAGACTTTCTCCTGACAATCGATAATCTCAACCGGAAGCTCAATGTAACTCAGATCCAACTGCAAATCCTTTGGCATTTTGGGCAAATGGTGACTAGGATCTGGAATGTACCCTCTCAGCATAGACACATGGAAGACATTGTGCACCTGAGACAACTCTTTCGGCAACTCTAACCGATAAGTAGTTTTTCCAATCCGCTTCAATATCTTGTTTGGGCCTATGAACCTCGGGGCCAACTTCCCACCTTTGCCGAAGCGAATCACACCCTTATTAGGTGAAACCTTCAGAAAGACAAAGTCCCAAGGTCCCTCCTCCGGTTCTCTGCATAGCTCTTCTACCTACTCTGAGCATCCGACAACCTCTTCCTAATCAGATCGATCTATTCAGAGGTCTTCTGCACAATCTCAGGCCCAAACATTTGCTGCTCCCCAACTTCGAACCAACAGACAGGTGTTCTGCACTTCCTGCCATACAGAGCTTCGTACGGCGCCATCCCGATACTAGTCTGAAAACTGTTGTTATAGGAAAACTCCACCAGAGCTAAATGTCTTTTCCAACTACCTCTAAAGTCTCGTACACAACATCGAAGCATATCCTCAAGAATACGATTGACTCTCTAGGTCTGCCCATCGGTCTGCGAATGAAAAGCAGTGCTGAAATCCGTCTTGGTACCCAAAGCTGTCTGAAAACTCTTCCAAAAATGCGAAGTAAACCGTGCATCTCGATCAGACACAATGGTTAACGGAACACCATGAAGCCTGACGATCTCACCAACATACAGCTTAGCCAAACTGTCCATCGACGAAGTGAGTTTCATCGCCAAGAAGTGAGCGGACTTGGTTAGTCGATCGACTATGATCCAAATCGCATCATTGCCCCTTGAACTCTTGGATAAACCCGTGATGAAATCTATACTGATATTATCCCACTTCCATTCCGGAATAGGTAACGGTTGCAATAGACCTCCGCGTTTCTGATTCTCGGCTTTGACCTGCTGACAGATCTCACACCTCACCACGAACTCGACCACATCCCGCTTCAAACCTGACCACCAGCAATGCTATTTAATGTCCTTATACATCTTGGTACTCCCAGGATGTACGGACAAAAGAGTAGCATGTGCCTCCTGAAGAATGTTCTCCCGCAATTCTATTTGATCCAGAACACACAGCCTCTCTCCGAACCACAGCACTTCATCCCTGATCTGAAACTCGAAAACTTGCCAGCACCAACCTGCTCCTTCATCTTCTGAATCTCTGTATCTTCCTTCTGACCTGCGATAATCCTTTCATTCAGCGTTGGTTGAAGCCTCAAATGAGCTAAAGATGATCCTAAGCCTTAAAGAACGACTTCAATACCAGCCCGATCCAACTCCTCTACCAGCTGCCTCTGAGTTGTGATCAAACTAGCCAGACTACTCTTGCAGCTAAGTGCATCAGCAACAACATTAGCCTTTCTAGGATGGTCCTTGATCTCAGGACGAATTTCCTCAAGTACTTCCAGCCATCTCTTTGCCTCAGATTCAGGTCCTTCTGCTGATAGATGTACCTCAAGCTTTTGTGGTCCGTGTACATGTTCAACTTTTCACCATACACGTAATGTCTCCATTGCTTCAAGGCGAAGATAATCATAGCCAACTCCAGATCATGAGTTGGATAATTTTTCTCATGCGGTCTAGTTGCCTAGATCCATAAGTGATCATTTTTCCTTCTTGCATTAAGACACAACCAAGCCCACGATGTGAAGCATCGCTGTAGACATCATACTCAACATCTACTCTCGGCAAAGCCAGAATGGAAGCAGTAGTCAGCCTCTCCTTCAATTCTTGAAAGCTTGCCTCGCACAGCTCAATCCACTTGAAGTTCACATTCTTCTTAGTCAGACCAGTGAGCGGCACGGCTATCTGAGCATAGCCCTGGATAAACCTCTTGTAGTATCCAGTCAATCCAAGGAAACTCTTGATTTCATTCACTGTAGTAGGCCTTGCCCAATCCTTCACCGCCTCTATCTTCTGCCAATCAGTTGCCACTCCCTCCTTAGAAAGGATGTGACCCAGGAATGCCACTTCAGATTTCCAGAAATCACACTTGGACAACTTGGCATACAACTCATGCTCCTGAAGCTTCTTCAAAACTGCTGCCAGATGCTCTGTGTGCTCCGCTTCCGACTTGGAGTACACAAGGATATCGTCGATAAACACCATGACGAAAGAATTATTGAACGGCCTTAGAACCCTGTTCATCATATCCATGAAAGTTGCAGGTGCATTCGTCACCCCAAACGGCATAACTAAAAATTCGTAATGCCCGTGTCGAGTTCTGAACGCAGTCTTATGCACATTTTCAGCCTTCACTCGAACTTGATGATATCCTGATCGAAGATCTATTTTGGAGAAAGCAGCTGCTCCTTGTAGACGATCGAACAGGTCGTCAATTCGAGGAATATGATACTTATTCTGAACAGTGACCTTATTCAGCTCTCGGTAATCGATGCACATCCTCATCGAACCATCCTTTTTCTTTACCAAAAGCATCGGTGCTCCCGAGGGCGACACACTCAGTCGAATAAATCCTTTCTCCAACAGTTCCTCAATCTACCGTTTGATCTCGTCTTGCTCCATAGTCGCCATCCTATTCGGTACCTTGGAAATTGGTGTACTCCCTGACTGAATAGTGATGCTGAACTCCACATCACGATGCGGGGGTAACCCAGGCAAATCTTCCAAGAACACAGTCTGATAATCCCAAACCACCGGAATTTGCTGCACCTCTACAGAAACATCCCTCTTGCAGATAGCTGCCACCAGACCAGAACATCTATTCTTCCCTTAAAAAGTGACTTCAGGACCACCTGGAGCCTTCACTGTTACTTTCTTGGTCTTGCACTCGATGCTTGCACTGTACACTGACATCCAATCAATGTCAATGATAACATCGACTCCCAAGACATTCAGCTCGATCAGATCAATCCCAAAAATTCTGTCTCCAATCACGATATCGCAGTCCGTATAGTACCAATCAGTGGTTAGAGTCTCTCCTGATGGAGTAGCTACTGCTAAGACCTTGCCTGGAAAGACTTTCGGTTCGACTCCCAAAATTTTAGCAAACATAGGTGATACAAAAGTGTGAGAGGACCCAGTATCGAACAAAACAACAGCTTTCTTTCCATTCAAAATAAGTTCTCCTATTATATAACACACACTCGTTACATAACAGTTCACCATATAAAGCGGGAAAAAGAGAAACAATAGAAAAACACTCCTAAACATCCTTCCTCGTACCAGTGATGACGTGATCCACCTCATCAGCGTCAGCTTCAGTTAAGGAAAATACTCGCTCCTGCTGGTACGGCTTCTTCCCAACTTGCTGTGTTGGTCCACTACGGGTGACATTCTACAGCTTGGGGCATTGAGACTTGTAATGTCCCGTCTTACCATAGTTGAAGCAAGTCACCACAGGAGGTCTCACCTAATTGTTTTCGGGTCTCTCAGCTATGTTGACAGCATTCGCTCCCGTTGGTTTGAACCTCTGGGCCGGCGGTTGTGCCCCTAAAGTTGCTAGAAACTACAGGCCTCTTCCCAACGTTCCAGTTGGTCCTCCGATTCTGGACAGCATAGAACTGCTCCATGTCTGCCTCAGTGGTTGCAGCTCATTTGACCAGCTTGTCAAACTTCCTGATACCGAGGGGTTTCATCCTGGATCTTAGACTTGGCCTCAAACCATACTCGAACTTTCGAGCCTTCTTTGTCTCATCCATCACCAGTTCTGGCGCATACCTCGAGAGCTGAGTGAACCTTGTCTCATACTCCCTAACCGACATACCGCCCTGCTGCAGCGCCAGAAACTTCATGGCCTTCTTCTCCTAGATGTCTGAGGGAAAATAATGACAGCGGAATTCCTCCAAGAATTCCTCCCAGCTAAGAACAATACCTTCCATCGTCCGCTTCATTGACTTCCACTAAACAGCCGCATCCTTCTCGAACTGCAGTGCCGCCAACTTCACCTTGCTGCCTTCCGGAGTCTCCAAGACTTCGAAGATAGTCTCTACCTGTCAAATCCAATTGTCAGCCGTGTTAGGGTCTGACATCCCCTCAAACACCGATGGTTTCATCCGTTTGAATGATTCCATGAGTTTGATTGCTTCGGGTACTGGATTCGCAGGCACTCTTCCCTGATTCTGATTCATGGCAATGGCATTGGGTGTCTGATAGACTCTCGCTAGTTCCGTTTCGAAGTCCAGACCTTCTCCATTTCGAGCTCCTCTTCTAGCCATATTCTGATGCAAAAGATCCATTAAATTCGAAGTAGAAAATATGAATTTTAAATCAACTTTTCAGTTCATTGAATTCCAAACTTTATACATTCGAATTTAAAATATTTCTGACATCAAATGAAAGCAGTAAGAAGATACAACAGTCTAGTTCCTACGGTTCCTCTTGGCTTCTCGAAGCTCTTCCTGTAGTTTCACCACTTCTTCCTTCAATACATCGTACATATTTTTCCTCTTCTCGAGTTCCCAAACACGATGACTGAGAGTTGCAATGCTCTCCTTGCACTTCGCACACTGTGCCTGCAGCAGCTCCGCTATCTCCCTCTGAGTCTCTACCTGCCTCTGAAGAGATACAATGAAACTACTCGGAACTGGTTCTTCATCGTCAAAGGAATCATCAGATGAATCCGGAGGTGGAGTGATCTCTCGGGACTCAGGACATTCCTCTTCAAATTCTTCAAGATCCTCTCTGTCTGAATCAGCCTGGCCGGGGTAGTAATCCTCCTCAACTATGTACCGGTCGTCACCTCCAGCTGGGTCAAAGTGGTTAGAGAAAGGAGAAGAAGAAGCATAAATTATAGAGCAACACAAATGTAAGTGACTTACATTTAAATCTCTAGACTCAACACATGCCCTAATGTCCACTTCTAGGGTGTCATTCTTTATAAATTTGTACTACTTGAAAGTGTGGCTCTGATACCACTCTGTAACATCCCGAATTCCAAAACATACTGAATTCGAAGTTCCACAGGATCTTTACACTTCTCTTCGTACAATTTTACAAGGAAATAAAAACTTTCTGTTACATCAGAGTTTACATTTACATTACATATTTGTAGTAGAAGCAATTTACAACAATTTACATGAATTGAAATGTACAACACTTGAATTAATCTTTAATCAGCATGCATTCTTTAGTCTTGTTAATCACTTTACCCTGCATAGAAACTGTGGGCGCGTCAGTTGCTTACAACCGACGAAATATTATATACGGCTATCCTCTCTATGCCGAAACAACGATTCTCAAATACTTAAACAAACCACAAACTTGATCACAAACAGAACTATAAGGGACTATCCTATAAATGTCGTGTTGTGCAATGCACTTAGTCCTTAATGCATTTATGTATGGGTTTTGCTTAGTTGAAAACGGGTTGGAAAACACCCATCTCCACCGTCGATCTGATCTTGATCTTGATCAGCAGATCAGATCAAGATCCGCTAAGTCTCCCACTAACGCATCAAATAAGCGGAGGGGCATTTTCGTCACTTCACGCCAAAAAACGTTTGGGACTTAGCATTTTTTTGGTGTGGAGTTTTTTTTTGTCGAAAAATTAACTTAGGCCGTTGTTGGAAACAACGGCCTAGGTTGTTTTTTTATAAAGAAAACATACCTTGGCCGTTGTTTCCAACAATGACCTAGGTATGTACAAGTGTTTTTCCAAACACTTGTACATACCCAAATATCCCTCACTCTGTCTTCGTCACAAACACTCTCTCTCTTTCTCTCGAGCTCTCGAAACCCATCCCCAAATCCTAGTTCACTCTCCCAACTCCTTGGCATCGATTTTTTTGCCTTTTCGATCTCCCCCTCTTGTGGAAAGCTCCCTATCTCTCTCTTCCTCTCCCGAATACAGCAAACCCTACCTTCACATCCAAATTCCCAAATTATCTAAACCCTAGCACAAAATTTCTTACTTTGTCTACAACAGCGTGCAACGGCTTCTTACATCTTCGTCAACTCTATATCTCTCTCTTTGGACCAGGTATTTACTTAATCCCAATTTACTATAATGAACTATGTTAATTTATTGATTTTTTTTCCAATTTTGGAGTTGGATTTTTTTGTATTATGCGTAGTAGTCTGGTCTATAATTTAGAGAGTATATAATTAGCTATGATCATGTATGTTGTATACATTTTGTTGACATTTTCGTAGATGTAGTGTTAGTTGTAGTGGTGGAATATAGGAGAAGCAAAAAAACGAGATGAAAAAATTCAATTTGTACGAGTAGGTCGGAATCGCTGCGTAGAAGGTAACGGAACTTGTAGATGCGATTTCGTGTCACGATTTGTGAGATACGTCCGTTTATCATTTTTATTCAATACAACGGATATAAAGTGATACACGGCCGTATCTTTCAAACCGAGAGTCAGAACTCACCTCTGCAAGTTCCATTGGCTCGTGTTTGGTGTGCCAGAGTTGACGCCCAAATTTAGAAAATTTTCCTTCTCGTTTTTGTTGTTTTGACGCGTATATAAAAAACCTTTAATCCACCTCGAATTTGTGGAATACGTTATGAATAGAAAATTGCTTAAACGAAGTCCAAATAAAACGAAACTGTGCGAGTAGGTTGGTCTCGCCACTCACAAGTCATACCAACCTGTACAAGCGAGTTCCGACCCGTGGTTTGCGAGATACGTCAATGTATCTCTTTCCGCTCAGTTTTGAATAGTGAAAACGATACACGGCCGTATCTTTCAAAACGTGGGTCGGAACTCCCATGTACAAGTTGCGTTGGCTTGTGTGCGGGGAGCCCGACCCAATGGCCAAATTTTGGATTTTTTGCATCTTGTTTATGTTGTTTTGACGCGTATATGAAAAAACTTCAATCTACCTCGAATTTTTTTTAGAACGGTCTCAATACAAAAATGCTTAAACGAAGTCCAAAAAATACGAAACGATGCATGTAGGTTGGGCTAACCATTCACAACGCAACGGAACTTGTATTTGTGAGTTCCGGCCCACGGTTTGCGAAATACGTTAATGTATCGCTTCCCGCTCTTTTTTAAAGAGTGAAAGTGATACACGATATTTCAAACCGTGGGTCGGAACTCACTTCTACAAGTTGCATTGGCTTGTGTTTGGTGTATCGTAGTTGACGGCGAAATTTAGAAATTTTTGCATCTCGTTTGTGTTGTTTTAACGCGTATATGAAAAAACTTCAATCTACTTCGAAATTTTTTTAGTACGGTCACAATACAAAAATGCTTAAACGAAGTCCAAAGAATATGAAACAGTGCACGTAGGTTGGGCTAACCATTCACAATGCAGCGGAACTTGTATTTGCGAGTTCCGACCCACGGTTTGCGAGATACGTCAATGTATCGCTTCCTGCTCTTTTTTAAAGAGTGAAAGTGATACACAGGCGTATATTTCAAACTATAGGTCGGAACTCACTTCTATAAGTTGCATTATCTTGTGTTTGGTGTGCCCTAGTTGACGGCAAAATTTATGAATTTTTGCATCTCGTTTGTGTTGTTTTGACGCGTATAAGCGAACTTTTGAAATTTTTTCATCTCGTTGGTTTGTGTTTGCTAATTTTCGGCAAGTAATTAGTTTCATATATGCGAACTTTGTTACAGAGAAATGGCTAGAACGAGAGAAACCGGACGGGGAAGGACATCCCAGGAAGCACGGGGGGAACATTCCATAGAGAATGTGAGAACTATTAATTTGTATTGTCCCTAATTTTGTATTTAGTGATATTAATTTTAGACTAATAATAATTATGTTTTTTTGGTTCGTGTGCATCCTCTTCGATGACAGGACATCGTGGTCCAGGACCAATATATCCCAGCGAACTGACCTTGCAAGATCGCCACAGATCCGCGACAGTGTGGGGTGGGACGACGCGGAGGTGTAATTTCCGTACCCACGAGACCATGAAGGTGCATCCACGTATTGTCGAGTACCTAGTAGCGGTCGGTTTCTATGAAATCAGCATGATGGAGAATGTTAAACTCGACTGAGCACTTCTCTCGGCACTCGTGGAGCGCTGGAGGCCAGAGTCACACACGTTCTATCTACCGGTCGGAGAGATGACGGTGTCGCTACAGGATATAGCGATGATATCCGGTCTTCCAATAGATGGGTTGGCCGTGATGGGTAATATTAACTTTGATAAAATAGAGATGTACAATGAACTACTCGGTACAGAGTTTGATGAGGCGGCCGCAGAAGATGATGACATTTTTCAAGGACAATCAATCCGACTATCTTGGTTGAAGGAATGTTTTGATGGGACGCTAACCAACGAATCGCCCGACGACTATGTACAGTCCTACACCAGGGCCTACATTCTAACGGTGATCGGAGGGGTTCTCTTGCCTAACTCATCGGGAGATACGGTGCACCTCATGTACCTATGATTGCTCGCCGACCTAGGCTTAGCTGGCCGGTACAGCTGGGGAAGCTGCGTGTTGGCAATGCTATATAGGGTGTTGTGTCATGTAGTGCTAGATGGGACGGAGATGACCAGACCGATGGTTTTGTTACAGATTTGGTCATGGGAGCGACTACACTTGGGTCGTCCCATCATTAGGAGATCGGCGGCCGGTTGGATGGCCCAACCAGAAAATCCTGCTATGTTAGCACCCTTAGGGGTATATTGGGCTGGTAGTCGGAGTTACAAAGACAACCCCAAGGGTGTAATAACGTACTACAGAGACGAGCTCAACCAACTACGTGAAGAGTTCGTGATATGGGTGCCGTATACACCCGAGCGGGTGGAAAGACTACCGCCGATGTGCACCACCGGGTCGCAGTTGTGGCTGACGATAGCTCCACTCATCAACTTCGATATAGTGGAGCATCCATGACCGGAGAGAGTCCTTGTCATTTCGGTCTTCAACAGGATAGTCCCCCAAGCTGCAAAAACCTATACGATCATGAGTTACATGCTGTGAGGGGTACCGGTTGCATGCCTACTCATGATTGGGCAGATTTCCATGGTGTTCACATTGCAGAATGGAACGAGTGACAGTTTCAACTTGTAATTACTGATGTAGAAGAGTACGATGGCAAGCTGCAAGGGAAGTACATGCAATGGTATAAATCAATGACACGTCTGTACATCTCTCCCGATACAGAACTATCTGCTGGTGTTCAACGAGAAATTGAGGAGAGGGAGATTGAACCACCACCCGCCTATTCCAGTTCACAACCCATATTCCAACCGAAGGTCACAGCTATACGTACAGTGGCCTTTGTCTCTAGGTAGTAGGCCAAAAATGTTTATACCCTAGGCCGTTGTCTCCAGGTAGTAGGCCAAAAATATTCGACAATTTGTCTTGCTCTCCAACAACGGCCTTGGTAGCACCCCAAAAAGATACACAATTTGGAGTGCTCTCGACTTGTTGGTGTTAAAAATAGCAACTAGTTAGAGAGCACTCCAAAATAATGTTTATACCATAGGCCGTTGCCTCAAACAATAGCCTAGTAAGTAGGCCAAAAATTAATTGGTTGTTTGCTTTTTTCAATTTTCTCTTCACTCTTTACGAACAATCTCTGTGGAACTTTATACAAAAGATAGATGAGAATTTGGCTTGTATAACAATTTTATTATTTTTTATTTTTTAATTTGAGTACACCGAACTAACCACTACATAATCATGATGTTTTAATATGTACAGAACACCCCAGAAAATATTAAAATAAACTATATCATTCGTTAGGGTTAGGGTTAGGGTTAGTGTTAATGGGGGTTAAGGGTAGGGTTAGGGTTAGCGGGGGTTAGTGGTTTGGTTAGAGTTATTGTAGGGGTTTGGTCAGGGTTATTTATAGTTGGGAGTTGATAGGTTATAAGTTTTCAGTAAAGAGTTTATAGATATTTAAGTTCTATCATTAATCACATGTGTCTCTGCACTCTTTACGTACATTGTCTTCTGAACTTTATAAAATAGACGTTCATATGTATGTTTTTCTGTTTATATTTTTTATTTATTTCCATTTCTAGCCACGTAACTGACGAATATAAAATCGATACCATCAAACGAATATAAAAATTAACACAAATTAATTGGTATTTTGTTTCATAAAAATCAATAAAATATGATTTGTAGGTTAGGGTTAGGGTTATTGTAGGGTTAGAAGAGTTGGGTTATGGATTAGGGTTAGGGTTAATGTAGTGTTAAGGTCTCCACTCTTTTTCTCTTCGTAGTAGAACAAGTCCAATATGGGAAAAACCTAAACTACATAGCCACATGTGGATCCCCACATGTAGCCGATATATGGGAAAAAATACATGTAGATTCCAACATGTAGCCAATATATCGGAAAAACCATATGTAGATTCCCACATGTTTATAACCCAATAAGATAAGAGATTAATTCTTCTTTGTCTGGCTTGAATAATAATATATAATCTTCAGAATCCTCGTACGTTGTTTACAATGAAGACGTTCCTGAAGACATTCTTCAGACATGCAACTGGGAAGAATTCCACAAAATTGAGAAGAAGATTGGGGAAGAAACCAAAAATAAAAAAGATTCGGTTCGCTTTTGAGCGGAGAGCAATCAGGTCAAACTACTTGGCCATGAAGAATTGAATCTGATTATTTTCGAGAAAAAACGGTCTAAATAGGGACCATCATGTATTGGGAAATCATAACAGAAAACCACATGTATATTTGACCACATGTTTAAACCAATGTGAAGAGTATCTCAAAAAAGTTCAAAGATTACTCTAAAACACTTCCGACAACTGTTGCTTCTGTGAAATTTTCGGATGTGGAATCTCGTCGTGAAGTAATTGTGTGCAGTTCTTCGAGACACTTTGATGATGATGATATTCCTATTGCTTCACGTAATAACAGAGTTCGCTAACAGAAAACCCATCTAACAAAAATCCCCTAACCCTAACCTTACCCTAACCCTAACCCTAACCTTACCATAAATGATGATATTCCTATGAATTATTTTATATTATTTTTTGTACATATTTAACCTCCATGATTATATGTTGGTTTGAAAGGTGGAAGTAATGGGCAAATAAAAAAATATACCTATACGATATACAAGTGTAGATCATCTATCTTTGGTATAAATTTCCACAGAAACTGTGCGTAAAGAGTAAAGAGAAAATTGTAAAAATCCCAAAAATTTCATACCTAGGCCGATATTAGAGACAACCTCTTACCATAAAAATGGCTGCATGTGCAGCAGCACCAACTATTAGGCTTAAGGTATTCATATAAAGGGGTCCTCCATGACTTTTTTCTTTTTAAAAGTATTATGCTAAAACCTAGGCCGTTGTTGGAGACAACAGCCTAAGGTATTTACTATAACCTAGGCCTAGTAGGCCAAAAAGAGACAATTTGGGGTGCTCTCGACTTGGCTTGTATAACATTTATATATTTTTTTAATTTTTTAGTTTGACTACGCCAAAAATTAACCACTACATAATCACGATGTTTTTGGTTAGGGTTGTTGTAGGATTAAGGTTATTGCAAGGAAGACATTTGCGGTAAGATCTTGTTTTGGTTTATCATTAATTTGCTGTAGTTGGGAGTTGACAGGTAATAAGTTTTCAGTAAAGAGTTTATAGATATTTCAGTTCTATCAATTCTGTATATGACCAATAAAAATCAATAAAACATGATATGTAGGTTAGGGTTAGGGTTAATATAGGGTTAGGGTTATTGTAGGAATAGCAGAGTAGGGTTATGGGTTAGGGTTAGGGTCTCACATGTAGCCTATATATCGGAAAAAAACCACATGTAGATTCCCACATATGGCCTATATAAGGGAAAAATGACATGTAGACTATATATGGGAAAAAGCATATGTAAATCCCCACATGTACACCAAGAATAATATGGAAAAAACCACAAGTTAATAGAGACGGAAGGGAATGTTGTAGAATGGGAGATAAGATTATGATAGAGATGAAGAAGGAGAATTAATGGGATAGCTGCGTGACGTTAGCACAACGCAAGACTAGGCACATTTGTAATGTAGCTCGGAGTAAGACTAGGCACATTTAGCTGCTTGAATCATCTGGTTCTTCTTTGATTTAGGATAACAACCGCCTACTATTATTGGAACAAAAAACCCTTAACCCTAACCTTAACCTTGACATTATACTTGTAAACCTACCCCTTTATATTTTTTGGAATATTTTTTAAGCATATTACCTTTATAATTTTATATTGGTTAGATAGAGCGAAAAAATTGTAACGTAAAAAAGATTATAATCAATATATACGCGTATATCATCTGTCTTTCGTGTAGAGTTCCAGAGAGACTGTTCGTAAAGACAGAGAAATTTTATTTGTATTATTTTAAAAATTTTCCACAATCTGGGGTGTAGACCGTTGTCTCCATCAAAGAAGCGGTGTTGTCCTCTAAGCCAAGTGACCACCACAAGCCAGAAGACTTTCAACATACATCTAAGTGGGAAAAAGCACCAAGCTAAACAAGCAGAACTCAATCTCAAAGCAGAACTCAACACCCGCCTACTATTATTGCAGACACTTCAATATGGAAAAAACCTAAAGTATATAACCACATGTAGATCCCCACATGTAGCCTATATATGGGAAAAACCATATGTACATCCCCACATGTAAACCCATATAACAAAAAACCCCTAACCCTAACCTTATACATGTAAACCTACTCCTTTATATTTTTTGGAATATTTTTTAAGCATATTACATTTATAATTTTATATTGTTTAGATAGAGCGAAAAAAATGGAACGTAATAAAAAATTATAAATAATATATACGCGTATATCATCTGTCTTTTGCGTAGAGTTCCAGAGAGACTGTACGTAAAGAGTGAAGAGAAAATTGTAAAAACACCAAAAAAATCATACCTAGGCCGTTGTTGTAGACAACGGCTTAAGGCATTTATATAAAGGGGTACCCCATGACTTTTTTCTCTTTTCAAGTATTAAGCTATAACATAGACCGTTGTCTCCAACAACGGCCTAAAGTATTTATTAGAAATGGGGTTGCTCTCTGACTTGTTGCTCCTTTTGTCTTCTCTAAGTCAGAGAGCACCCCCAAAATCATAACTTTTTTGACTATAACCTAGGTCGTTGTCTCCAACAACGGCCTAAGGTATTTATAAGAAACGGGGTTGCTCTCTGACTTAAGGCTCCTTTTGTCTTCTCCAAGTCAGAGAGCACCCCCAAAATTACAACTTTTTTGCCTATAACCTAAGTCGTTGTCTCCAACAACGGCCTAAGGTATTTATAAGAAATGGGGTTGCTCTCTGACTTGAGGCTCCTTTTGTCTTCTCCAAGTCAGAGAGTACCCCCAAAATCATAACTTTTTTGCCTATAACCTAAGCTGTTGTCTCCAACAACGGCCTAAGGTATTTATAAGAAATGGGGTTGCTCTCTGACATGAGGCTCCTTTTGTCTTCTCCAAGTCAGAGAGCACCCCCAAAATCACAACCTTTTTGCCTATAACCTAAGCTGTTGTCTCCAACAACGGCCTAAGGTATTTATAAGAAATGGGGTTGCTCTCTGACTTGTTGCTCCTTTGTCTTCTCCAAGTCAGAGAGCACCCCCAAAATCACAACTTTTTTACTATAACCTAGGCCATTGTATTCAACAACGGCCTAAGGTATTTATAAGAAATGGGGTTGCTCTCTGACTTATTGCTCCTTTTGTCTTCAACAAGTCAGAGAGCACTCCCAAAATCACAACTTTTTGACTATAACCTAGGCCGTTGTTGGAGACAACGACCTAGGTTATCAAAAACATTGTTTTGCTCTGTGACTTGTTGCTCTTTTTAAACTAGTTATATTGAATACCAAACCAAATTCATGAAATAACTGAGGCCGTTGTCTCCAACAGTGGCCTTGGTTTAACAAAAAAATATATATATATTTACAAATACTAGTATAGCTGCAGCTGATACAATTGAGTTACAAACCAATATTTGCGTACAACAACAATATTAACAAACGACACTTAAGTCTCAAGAACATTGACAGTTAGCAATCAAAGGTAATAAACCAAGTTGCATAAAGAGTTATAAATATACCGAACAATTACATTTTAAAAATTACAATTCACAGTGGATCGTCATATCTCGACTCAGAACTGTCTTCTTCGGAAGGAATTACTTCTTGCCTTCATTGAAAGATTATGTTTAGTTAGTAAGAAACTCATTTGCCACAAATAAAGTATAATAAATTTAAACGAGGGACAAACATAAAAATTACGAGTCATACCCCTTAAATAAAGTTGGACAATTTCTTGAATCATGATTCATTTGGACAATGCCGCATCTTCGGCACCTTCTCGGTTTTTTTATGCGGAGTTGCTCTCTAATCGGCCTCAATCTTTTGGCGCGAGGCCTTCCCTTTGTCGTGCACTACTGTGGGTCACTAATGCGTGTAGGTATGTGTCCACTCCCTTGATCACGAGGTTGTGCACTACCATGCGGTTGTGAACTACCTCCAGGTTTGACACTATCATGTGGTTGTGAGGCCTATTCCGGTTGTTCACCTAATCCGGGTTGTAGCCGAGAAATCCCGTCAATGATCTTCTGCAAATTCTCCAACGTGTATTTGTAATTCTCATTGGAGGAACAACCAAGATCGACAATTTGTTTTGCATGGTAGCTCAACTCACAATATCGAGAAGCAAAATTCTCGGTATTGGGTTCGGTTGGAACTGATGTGTAATTTCTTCTCATCACATCCCTAGTCCATCTTCTTTTAATATATACATCCGGAAGGGATGTGTGATGGCAGAAATGAAGTACAGCTAAAATATGCCTGCAAGGAATGGCAACGAATTCGAACAAGTGACATGCACATGTAATAATTCCATTGATTTTGCATAATTGAAGAAGGCGAGCCGGATCTGATTCTCCACAGAGTATTACATGGAGGTTGAACTATCTGGTGTCTCAAGATTAGCAACAAATGTCACATTGTACATGAAGCTTTTTGTGACTTCATCTTGAAATTTGTAAAATATTTTCAAAGTATATGTTTTTGCCATTTGTGCCTCCAAAGCCCATTCGCTCTTCAACTTCGGTCTCTTCTCACGGTTACGATGATTTTCTTTCAATTCACCGTGTCTTTTCCTTTCCAAAAAATGGTCGAAGATGACGGTAAATTCATGCAGGGAATATTTTTTTCTGTATGATGCTTCAGGGCAGAATGTGCGGACTCAACTCCTTGGCTACTCAACATGCCGGTCTAAAAAGAATCTTTAGTGTAGATGGGTGCCCAACTTTCACGGATATCGAATATATCGTTCAACCATTTGTTACTCTCTAATCCGTATTGTGAAATCAAAATATTCCACTTTTCTACAAATTCATGTATATATTCGGAATTGTAGATTACATTCTTCAAGGACTCCGTAAACTTGTCGACATCGGTCGAAAGATGAATCTCCTGGGATAACTTATCCAGAATGTGCCAAATACAAAAACGATGCCGAGTCTGGGAAAAAACATTCTTAACTGCGGCGACGATCCCACGGTCTTGATCGGTGACAATACCGGATGAAGCACGATTCATAACCCCTAACCACTTTTCAAAAAAGCATTCAAACGAAGAGGCCGTCTCATTTGGAATGAACCCACCTCCTAAGAAAGTCGATTGCCAATGTTGATTCACTCCAACAAACGGAACAAATAACATTTCGTAACGGTTCGTATTGTACATGGCATAAAGCAAACTACATCGCCAAATTCTTCATAATTCATCCTACAAATACCATCTACCCACATACAATGTGACAACCGCCCTTCGGGATCGACTTGAATGTTATAAAAAAATGAAGGATCCGTCTGTTTCTTAGATTCGAAAAAATCAATTAGCATTGTAGAATCGTGTCCTTTCAATGCTTCTTTGCGAATCTCTAACTAAATTTCTAACATCTTTTTCTGTAAATCCTACCTGATCGTGACCACCACTGGCACTTTCGAAGAAGAGCATTTGTCGATATGTTTGGATATTAGCTTGGTTCATTTGATCTATAATCCTTTTGTCCGTATTTGACACGGACCTGTTCTGGGGCAAAAGGTGCCTTCTACCGGGTGAGGTGAATTCGTGATTGTGTTTTTCGTGAAATGAATACACCACCCACGTATTACTTGCTTCGTTCAATTTTATACGAACGCAAGCCTTGCAACCCGTTCTACTGGTTGTTCCTCGTCTACCATCACTATGTTGACCCGGCGACGACCCAACTTTATTACAAAGATATGACTTATCTACTTCCATTCCCTCCTTTAATTTATTCCCACCCTTATGTATTACAAAACCCTTACAACGGGCATATGAAGAATAAAAATTCTCGGCCTCAACTAAAGTGGAAAATGTCATACCTAACTTTGATTTCAGATGGTCTTCGACTATCGGCATGGAATCAGTGATTGGTTCTACCTGCACAAAATTATCGCTGGCAGCAGAACTCTCCGTATCGTTGTTCATCTGCAATAAAAATATATTATTGGTCAATTAATAACACATTATATATAAAACAACTTGTTAAAAATAAGTGACAACACGTCGAAAACGACATCATATAAATACAGAACTCTTCTATTGGGTCCGGCTTGCCGCGCACAAGGTAACGGAACTTCTACAAGTAAGTTTCGATCCACGGTTTGCAAGATACGGCCGTGTCTCGCTCGCATTCCCCTCATTCTTGAACTGAGGTTGTTGTTTGATATACGGTACAAATCTGCACAAACGAGATCAAAAAATTCCTAAACTTTCGGAGTTGGACGGCTGCAAAACACATGAGCCAACCAAATTTGTAGAGGTCAATTTCGACTCACGGATTGCAAAATACGCCGATGTATCGCTTTCACTCACGGAAATGAATTGAAAGTGATACACGGCCGTACACTTCAAACCGTGAATCCGAACACACTTCTACGAATTGCGTTGGGTTGTGTATGGCATGTCCGACGTACTCGCAAACTTACATAAATTTTTTTCCGCTTTGTGCACTATTACTAACATCGAACAACAAACAACAACAACTAATACAACATCTACTTCCCCAATTAAACTAGAATTACCTACTCTATAAAAACCTACGCATAATATAGCAATTGTACACTGAAACATGGGTAAAAAATTTCCAATCAATTATCCTAGTTAGAACTACTCAAGTGGGAACAAATTAGTACCTTCAACAATGAGGGTGTTCGGTAGGCCGCAAAGTTGCTGCTGTAGAGAAAGGAAGGGGAGTAGGGTTTGGCTAATTTAGGGGGATTAGGGTTTTAGGGTTGGATAGATTTTGTATGGGTTAGGGTTTGTTTGTAATTGGGATCTCCAAAGGAAGAGGTCTAGAGACTGAGAATAGGGGGTGATTCGGTGAAAAGCAATGATCAAGAGAGATTTAGGGTTTTCAGTTCGATAGAGAGACAGCTCCGGTTGGGGAATTGGGTTTATGGAGCTCAACTAGCGAGAGAGAGTTGTGAGGGCGATGAAGATCTGAGTATGTACAAGTGTTTGGAAAAACACTTGTACATAGTTAAGCCGTTGTTCCATACAACGGCCTAAGTTGATTTTTGATCGAAAAAAACAACCTAGGCCATTGTTACAGCCTAAGCACAATTTTTTCCAAAAAAAATTTTCAAACAACCTAGGCCGTTGTTTCCAACAAGGAAACAACGGCCTAAGTTAATTTTTCGACAAAAAAAAACTCCACGCCAAAAAAACACTAAGTCCCAAACATTTTTTGGCATGAAGTGACGAAAATGCCCCTCCGCTTATTTGACGCGTTAGTGGGAGACTTAGCGGATCTTGATCTGATCCGCTGATCAAGATCAAGATCAGATCGACGGTGGAGATGGGTGTTTTCCAACCCGTTGAAAACAGGCCCGATTTCAACTGAGCAAAACCCTTTATGTATATTACATGACACTAATGCACACTTGTTCAGATTCTATGCATCCCATACTACATAGGTCTGAGGGCAAGCCCTTAACCGTTCTTCATCTTGTAGGGTTCAATCTCTCGTCATGACTTAAACTACTACTGTAACTATGATAAGTATCCTAGATGTTTTATGAATTACGAGATCATGCCCAGACAGCCTGGAGGGGACCCACGTCATGTCACAACGCATCGTGAAGAACCTATGGACAATTCAGCCTCCGTCATGGGACATGACACCACCCGTAGTCACCAAACACCCCACGAGCGTCGCCTACGGTACGGACTCCTGGAAATATATCCACATCATGTCATGACGCATCGTGAAGACAGTCTGTGAATATTCTCACACCACAGCTCTGAGGCCCTCATACTCGTGTTTTTCTCTTATTTTCATCACATCTTCACTATGTATCTAGTCCTTAGTTATTTGAATTATGAACAAAAATCAATTCTCTAGAGTTAGCCCTTCCACTATACCAGTCTTAACCATTTATATCACATGACCCAAATTTTGGTCTTTTCATTTCAAATTTCATTTCAACATATTTCTTTTCAATGTCGTTATGAGGCTTAACTACACTCTAGTTCTCAATTTCCATTCACAATCACAAAATTCAGTCTTTATACTAATAAGTTCTTTTTCACAATTAACATGATTTCCATTCTTTTCTATGAATCAAATCTCACATATCAAGTTCACTTTCAATTCTTGTATTTTATGCTCAAAAATTTCTTTTCAGTAAGCACATTAGATTCTCATACTATAGTTTCCTTCCTTTACTTAATTCAATAGTCGTAAAGTAGTGTTTTTTACTCATATACAATATTCAAATTAGGCAATAAATCTATAGATAACACACTTAAATTTACTTTCATTCAAATTCCTCTTTTATAACTTAGTGTAATCTTCTCATGAAAATAACCACTTTTCATATTTATACAAATATCAACTTCATGCAATTCTACTTAATTCTTTGCATCTAAACCACCTTTATTTTAGTCAAATAATACCTCAAATATTTTTTATTAAGTCCACATAATTTTAGAATAATTATAGTATTTTTTCCAAATTTTTTATAACACACAAATCAATTTTAAAACCAAAAAAAATCAAAAATTACAATTCCTGTCGAAGCCAGGAATCGAACTCACGACCACAGAGTAACCAACCGCCACCGAAAGCCAGAGAAGCCTAGGCTCCACAGCGATAGGAAAAGGGGATTAATTAAGATAAAGTGATTGTCTCGGTTTTCGAATTTTTGAAAAAGGGAAAAAAACAAAAGGCTCATTCCAAGTTTCGAACCCAAGACCACCAAGCCCAAACCCACGGCTACAGTAACCGAACCCAAATACACCGGCTAACCAATATGGCCAAGTGACTAATCTGATATGCTTTTAGACTACGGGGTTTATAATCTAGGTCTCTGTTCTTTTCGAATTTTTATAAAAAAACGAATATTTTTGAGTTCTTTTCTTCTCCAAATTTATTCAAAAACTCCAGATTTTATTTTTCATCTCAATACAACATTTCAGGTGGATTAACAATTTAATTTTTGATACAAAACACATAATTTGCTCCCTACTTCATTTTGTCCTCCAATTTTCGAAATTAGGGGAAAATAAGTATATTCTCCTTATAAATTACACTTAAAATTTTCCTAGGTCACATATAATATTTTTATTAACAATGTACAATTATCTCAGTAATAAATTTCGTTTTTATGCCAATTAACAACTCAATAATCAAAGCTACATATTTCCATAGTTCTTTCTTCAATTATTCAACATACAAGCATGCAATCTTAATTTAGCACATAACAAACAAATAGAGCATGGTAGCATGGTAAACTCTACATTAACAATCATAAATTTTGCAATCAATTTAACACTCTTTTAACATACATTCAAACTAATAGCAATTTGTCTCATTTTCATAATGCACGGTTAAAATAGTTAGAGTTTCTTTTTAATTTATCAACCATATCTAGCATGATGTCTAGCTAGAAGTTTAAGAGAACTACCCACCTTAAATGGAGAGAAAAATCAAATGAACTCGTAGAGATCTCCTACAACGAACAAGCGAAAGCCTTCTCCTCCTAGATCAAGCCACAAAAGTCACCTCCTCCTTGTTGCAAACTAGAACCCGAGCCTCCCCTATTGCAATCCGGCCTCCTTTCCTTGGTTGA
Organism: Hemerocallis citrina; assembly: GCA_017893485.1. NCBI lineage: Eukaryota > Viridiplantae > Streptophyta > Magnoliopsida > Asparagales > Asphodelaceae > Hemerocallis > Hemerocallis citrina. The sequence goes on from CM030367.1 coordinate 27,600,758, forward strand.
AGCACTCACACAAAAACACTCACTCTTTTCAACTAACAAAACTCATCAATCTTTTGTCTTACTACTTGTATCTTTTTCTCTCTTTCTTTTTTTCAATTTTAGGTGTAAGGAGACTAGTGTAGGGGGGGGGTATTTATACAAATTTTTAGGATGAATGGAGGGCTAGGATTAGATCAAATGGTTAGAGATTAAGGGCCAAGATGCACTAGGGAGTTATATAAACTACCCATGATGAACAACCACCTCTCCACCACTTCCATCTCTCCCGCTCACTCCTATCCTAGCTGGCCATGAGTGAAAAGGTGTGCAATTCACACTCCATTGCATGCACATGCCACCTAGTGTCCCCCATTTACAAATTTGTTCATGTGACGAAAAAATAATTGTCCATGAACAGAGTCTACACTACAAGTTAGACCATTTTAAAAGAGAATTAAGTTAAATGGGCTCATTAATGGGCCAGTTTAACCATGGGCTTAAAAGAGACAATTAGGCTTAGATTTTAATTAGGCTTTTAAAGTGAATAATTTTTGGAAAATAAAGATGACAAATACTATATAAGAAATATTTTATAAAAGAAATTATACAAATAAAATTTCACGTGCAAAACACATAAAATAACAAAATCTCATAAATGAAAATTAGGGTGTTACAACCCCTGTCCTCGAGATTACAGTCGAGCGTCGAGGCTGAGGGGGTCAGCACGGAGCGACGAGCCCAAGCGACTTAGCTTGTGGAAGCTACTCCTGTGCTCGAAATCACAGTCGAGCGTCGAGGCTGAGGGGGTCGGCACGGAGCGACGAGCCCAAACAACTTAGCTTGTGGAAGCTACCCCTGTGCTTGAGATCACAGTTGAGCGTCGAGGCTTAGGGGGTCGGCACGGAGCAACGAGCCCAAGCGACTTAGTTTGTGGAAGCTACCTTTGTGCTCGAGATCACAGTCGAGCGTCGAGGCTAAGGGGGTCTGCACGGAGCGACAAGCCGAAGCGACTCAGCTTGTAGAAGCTACCTTGGTGCTCGAGATCACAGTCGAGCATCGAGGCTGAGGGGTTCGGACGGAGAGACGAGCCTAAGCAACTCAGCTTGTGGAAGCTACCTCGGTGCTCGAGATCACAGTCGAGCATCGAGGCTGAGGGGGTCGGACGGAGCGACGAGCGTAAGCGACTTAGCTTATGGAAGCTACTCCTGTGCTCGAGATCACAGTCGAGCATCGAGGATGAGGGGGTCAGCACAGAGCAACGAGCCGAAGCGACTTAGCTTGTAGAAGCTACCTTTGTGCTCGAAATCACAGTCGAGCATCGAGGCTGAGGGGGTCGGCACGGAGTGACAGCCTAAGCGACTTAGCTTGTGGAAGCTACCCCTGTGCTCGAAATCATAGTCGAGCGTCGAGGCTTAGGGCGTCGGTACGGAGAGACAAGCCCAAGCGACTTAGCTTGTGGAAGCTACCCCTGTGCTCGATATCACAGTCGAGCGTCGAGGCTGAGGAGGTTGGCATGGAGCGACGAGCCTAATCGACTTAGCTTTTGGAAGCTACCGCTGTGCTCAAAATCATAGTCGAGCATCGAGGTTGAGGGGGTCGGCACGGAGCAATGATCCTAAGCGACTTAGCTTGTAGAAGCTACCCCTGTGCTCGAGATCACAGTCGAGCGTCAAACCTGAGGGGAACCGTTATAGGAACCGTTTTTGCGAGAATCGAGGAGAAGACAGTAACCATTTTTTGCGAGAATCGAGGAGTCGCAAATCCTCTATATATACGCATTCCACACCCCCTTCCTCATTTCTCACATTCACTCTCTCTCTCTCTCTAGATCCCAGAGCTTCTCTATCTCTAGAAGTTTTCCGTCACCGTCGATAAGTTTTCCGGCGATCTTCAGTGAAACTTCACTCAGGTTAGTAATTTTAATATGTCTAGGGCTCAGTCCGTCTTTTTAGCTTCTACCCCCGGCAGTGGTGCTCGCACAGGTTTGTCAGATTCCTCTTCTTAGGAAATGGACGAGAACATGTATGCCGTACAACCGCTTCGCGCTCGAAAGCCATTTGTGGTGGAGAGCGGCGATTCGGATGAGGAGGAGCATCCTGTCAAGGGCATCGATGACAAGGACGAGGAGGTGGAATCTCCCGAAGGGCCCCTACCGAGGGGGTGCGCTCTGCCGAAGGTGCCAGAGCGGAAGGTGAATAGGCCGAGGAGATGGGCTCCTCTTCGAGGGCATCCGTCCTCGAGCCACTGGCGACTCCGTCGCCTAAGAAGGTTCCGAAGACTCGGAAGAAGAAGATAAAGTGGACCATGCCCAGCAATCCGGATAAGGCAATAGCTCCTCAAAAGCTACAGGTACCTTTCTTACCGTAGCCGTTGTCGATCGGGAAGTACCCGGACGATGTCGAAGTCTTGGTCTGTTACGGGGTATAGCCCTCCTCGCCGAGCCGTGTGAAGATCAAGATGGACAACACCCCTACTATTCTGAAACGGGAGGATCTGTCGGTGATTCGCGCGAGCTAATTCATTGGGAGGGAGTTCGAACTGATGGTCCCCAGCATCGGTCTTAAACCTACCGACCCTCTGGTGCCGTGGTATTGTATCATCCCTATGGATGCGTTCTCCTCGGGACTGAGGCTGCCGATCCACCCCTTCATCCACGAGGTACTAAATTGGGCCTTGTTATGCCCGATGCAGTACGTTCTAAACTCGTGGAAGCAGATGGTAAGCTTCGTCTTGATGTGCGAGGTGAGAAGGGTGCCACTACGGCTGAATATCTTCCGAGCGATGCTGGGTGTTAGCTCGTCCGGCGAGTTTGAGGGGATTTCTTACGTATCACCTTATAGAGGGGGCATGGTCATGAATGGCCACCTTGACCCAATCAAGGAGTGAAAAAGAAATATTTTGTCGTCAGAAGCAAGGAGCCATGGGAAATTCTGACGCATTGAAACTTCTACAAGCCTAACTTCAAGGACCCCAAGAAGAGCGAACTTTTGGTCAAGGAGTGGGGCTTTATAGAGCGCCTTCGGAATAGTAACAACATGAGTTGGCCGAAGGTGACTGAGAGTCACATGGCCCGCGTCGGACTGAGCCCCGCCCCGTTTCATATGTCTTTTGTTCATTTTTCCTTTGTAATTTTCTTTTGTGCGCATCACTCTTTAATGGGTTTTCGTGCAGAGATAGGCTCCGAAGTGATCAAGGAGAGGAGGCTCGCCCTGAAGAAGCAAAGGGCAGAGCAATCTGAGAAGGGGAAACAAGCAGGGGCCTCTTCCAAAGCGGCTACCGAGGGTCAGCTCGAGCCGAGGGCAAAGAGGATGAAAACTAGTCAGACGAAGGAGACTGTGATCGTGCCGAGCTCCAGCACCTTGAAGGTGATGGGGGTCATACACGGGGGTGTCCCTCCTCTCCGTCCCGATGCCTAGACCATGGTCGGGGAAGAGGGGCTCCAGTCTTGGGCCTCTGATTGGTCCATTCGAAAGGGGGATACACTGTCCGAAGGTCCCATCGCCATGGAGTTTATGGACAAGATGGCCACGCCTCGGGATCGGCAGAGCATGAGTGCCGACACCTTCTAGTCAGCTTACATGAGGTGGGCTCAGGCGAGCATGCAGGTAAATTCTGAGGCTCTGTACTTCACTTTTCACGCATTTGTTTCCACTCAAATGTTTTTACCTCGGCTGTAGGCTTGTCTGTCCGGTGCTCGGGTGATGAGGCTCCATGACCAGGAGCTGAAGTACGAGCGGAACCAGGCCAACCGCTTCAAGCGTGAGATAATGAACCTGAAGCGCGCTTTGGATGCCTCGATGAAGCGAGAGCAGGCCCTCAAGGCGGACATGGCCTCGACGGCCGACGATGGACTGAGGAAGGAGGTGGTGCTAAGGAAGGCGTTTGAAGTGAAGAAGGGGTTGCTCACCTTAAAGGCCCAAGACATGGTTATCGAGGCCCAGAATGAGGTGTACGACATGGCACTGAGCCACATCAAATGCTTCTATTCGACCCTAGACCTGACGGGCTTCGATTTTGATATGGAGATCAACGAGCCGCCGAAGACCCCCGGGGGTGATGCTCCTGTTGAAGGGGAGATCGGAGCCAAAAATGCCGGCGTCGAGCCAGTTGTCGACCCCTTCTTCGCTGCTGATGTCGAGGGAGAGGTTGGTCATACGCAGTAGTTCTTTCTTTTTCTTTTACTCTTGCTTTTGAAATTGTATTTGCCGAAGGCGGACTGGCCACTGCAGTATTTTGTAAAGACTTTATTTTATGACAAGGAGTTTTTGTTTGGCCAAGTGTTTTGACTTCGACTTTTGCCTTGATTTTGGGATGAGCTTCTTTGCCTGTCCGACCCTTTTGACTTGTATCATTTTTAAATTAGAAGTTAGGGACTGTGGGCCTCGGAATGATTTTTTGTTTCACTTCTATCAGATGCCGGCATCCCTCCTTGAGTCGAATCCCCGACGATTCGAGGGGACATGACTTCGGAGCAAGATCAAGGTATTGGAGTCCAGTCTTAGTCGATATCGAAAGAAAGCTCGTGATCACGATGCCGCTTTCCACTACTTCCGAAACAAGTCGACGAAGCTGAGTGCGGAGGTGACTCAACTAAAGAAGGCGATAGTTGACCGCGACCTGGGAGGTGTTGGCCTTGGATTTTCCATGTTGAGTGCCTCGGTTCAAAGGCCTACCTTGGAGTTGCTCCTACGTGAGGTCATTGTGGAGAAAGAGATTGAGATTCTGTGTTACAAGACGATGTTAGGGCTGTCGGTCTCTTCAGGGGGTGGGCGCTCCTCGGGATGCGAGCCGTCTCCGATTCGGCAGTTGGAATATGTGAGGCCGGACGATGCTCAAAGCTCTGTGGCCAGTGTGTTTACCTTGGTTGCTCCTATGGATTCTGCTAGGCAGGCCGTGGAGCCAAGCCAATCAGTGGGGTTTGAGTTAGCCCAGGCTAGTTCGGAAGGGCTCTGAGGATAGCATAGGCCAAGGTGATAGTTGTTGTAATATATCTTATTGTATTGTGCCCCCCTAAGGCGTTATAATAAAATGGTCTTTTCCATTTACCTGAACTTGTTTTTGAGAACGAGCGTTGAGGGCTTTGGAAAGGATGAGGGATAGAAAAATCTCCCATTTGTCGATCGTAGTCCCTGCGGAGTGGTGAGGAGTGGGGCTGAAAAGCCCTGTTTGGCTCTGGAACCGAGCCCCTTCAGCTTGTGAGAAAGCTAGGACTTTTAATTTTTGAGGGCAGGTCCTCGACGGCCGGGTCGAGGGGGTGTTCGAGTGGAAGGGTGATGACGAGGACGAGGGATCCTGAAAGCCTGGCAATGGAGGACGTTTCGTCTTCCAATGGAGGGCGTTTCGTCTTCCAATGTCATTAATGGTCATTAATGGCTATCGAACATTTTGACTACCCATGTCATTAATAGCTATCTCCTAAGGGCTATATAACCCTCACCCCCTTATCAGAAATTTTCTCACTTCACCGTGAGTTCTCGTCGGCGGTGGCTCTCCTTCTACCCTCTAACAATTGGGCGTAATGACTATGAGTGCTGTTTTATCCCTAGTTGCCAGTGGGAGAAAGGTGGGTTGATCTCGGAGTATGGGGTTCGAGGCGCTCGCCGAAGGCGAGCGCCCTAAATGAAACTTTTGTCCGAGAGTCCTAGACCAGCGACTCTCCTATCGCCCTCTGACAATTGGGGGTAACGGCTTTGAGTGCTGTTTATCCCCAGTTGCCAGCGGGTGAAAGGTGGGTCGATCCATGGTTTGGGTCCCGATGGTTCTCGTTGTGGGTGAGGGCCGTAAATTTTAACGAAAATTTTGGGTAGGGGGATTAGCTGAAGTCCCAGCCGAAGGTTAAAGACTTGGTTGTCTTGATGAAACCCCCTTAGGTGCTAGGAGTCCGAGCCGAGCTGCGAGGACGTGTGGGGTTGAAGACCCCCTATGCTCGAGATCACTGCATGGCATCGAGGCTTGGGGGTTGGCACAGAACGATTGCATACAAAATGGAAGTAAAGAGCATTAAGGGTAACTTTAATATCTATCTATCAGAATGACTTATGACTACTGCATATCTTCTTATCCTCTATAAAGATTTATCTTGATGTACGATACTCCTACCAAAAATAAACATTTTACTGCCACTTGGATTCCCAAAACTTATTCGAAGAGATCAAAAACTTTTCACACTTCCTCTGATTTGTTAAATTCGATATCACCGCAGGGTGTCGAGGATTGGGGGATCGGCATAGAGCGTCGAGCTCTATTGCCTTAGCTTGAGAAAGCTGCCCATGTGCTCGAGATCACCGTCAGGTGTCGAAGCTTGGTGGTCGGCACAGAGCATCAAGCTCTGCTACCTTAGCTTGAGAAAGCTACCCATGTGCTCGGGATAACCGTAGGGTGTCGAGGCTTGGGGGTCGGCACAGAGCATCGAGCTCCGCTGCCTTAGCTTGAGAAAGCTACCCATGTGCTCGAGATCACCGTCAGGTGTCGAGGCAGAGCATCGAGCTCAGTTGCCTTAGCTTAAGAAAGCTACCCATGTGCTCGAGATCACCGCAGGGTATTAAGGCTTGGGGGTCGGCACAGAGCGTCGAGCTCAGCTGCCTTAGCTTGAGGAAGCTACCTATGTGCTCGAGATCACCGCAGGGTGTCGAGGCTTGGGGGTCGGAACAGAGCATCAAGCTCAGTTGCCTTAGCTTGAGAAAGCTACCCATGTGCTCGAGGTCACCACAGTCGAGGCTTAGGGGGTCGGCACAGAGCGACGAGCCCAAGCGACTTAGCTTGTGAAACCTATCCCTGTGCTCGAGATCACAGTCGAGTGTTGAGGCTAAGGGGGTTGGCACATAGCGTCAATCTTAGTTGCCTTAGCTTGAGAAAGCTACCCATGCACTCGAGGTCATCGTAGTCGAGCGACGAGGCTTAGGGGGTCGGCACGGAACGATGAGCCCATGCGACTTAGCTTGTGAAAGCTATCCCTGTACTCGAGATCATCGTCAGGTGTTAAGGCTAGGGAGTTGGTGCAGAGCATCGAGCTCAAGTGCCTTAGCTTGAGAAAGCTACCCATGTGCTCGAGATAACTGTAAGGTGTCGAGGCTAGGGGGTCGGCGTAGAGCGTCGAGCTCAGGCACCTTAGCTTGAGAAAGCTACCCATGTGCTTGAGATCACCGTCAGGTGTCGAGGTTAGGGGGTCAGCACAGAGTGTCAAGCTCCGCTGCCTTAGCTTGAGAAAGTTCTCGAGATCACCGCAGGGTGTCGAGGCTTGGGGGTCGACACAGAGCATCGAGCTCCGCTGCCTTAGCTTGAGAAAGCTACCCATGTGCTCAAGATCACCGTAGGATGTCGAGGCTTGGGGGTCGGCACAGAGCGTCAAGCTCAACTGCCTTAGCTTGAGAAAGCTACCCATGTGCTCGAGATCACCGCAGGGTGTCAGGCTTGGGGGTCGGTACAGAGCGTTGAGCTCATTTGCCTTAGCTTGAGAAAGCTACCCATGTGCTCGAGGTTACCACAGTCGAGCATCGAGGTTAGGGGGCCGACGCAGAACGTCGAGCTCAAGTGCCTTAGCTTTAGAAAGCTACCCATGTGCTCGAGATCATAGTCGAGCATCGAGGTTTAGGGGGTCGACACGGAGCGACGAGCCCAAGCTACTTACCTTGAGGAAGCTACCCCTGTGCTCGAGATCACAGTCGAGGTCGAGGCTTAGGGGATCGGCACGGAGCGATGAGCCCAAGCTACTTACCTTGTGGAAGCTACCCTTGTGCTCGAGATCACAATCGAGCGTCGAGGCTTTGAGTGGAAGGTGCGGGAATTTATATAGAGAATTTGAGGTGAAAGCTGGTAAGAAATAAGCCCATTTCCTTTAATCTTTTCATACAAAAAATAGTGGCATGTAATGTCGATTACAAGGGATCGGTTACATAAGAAATTTAGTCCTCCCCTTCGAGGTACTTGATGAGGTGCTCCGCATTCCAGGGCCTCTTGACTATGTTGCCTCTTAGGTCTGTGAGTCGGTATGTGCCGGGGCGAACCACTTCGGATACCTTATACGGGCCCTTCCAATTAGGGGCCAACTTTCTCTTTTTGCTGGGGTCGGATACCGCCAATTTCCTGAGGATGAGGTCACCCTACTTGATGTCGGTGGGACAGACCTTCTTGTTGTAAAACTTCTCGACCCGTTGTTGGTATATGCTTCTTCTGATGGCGGATTTTTTTCTGACCTCGTCAACTAGATCCAAGTTGGCTCGGAGGTTCGTTGAGTTGTTCTCCTCTTCGAAGGGAGTCCGATCTCTAAGGGGATAACCGTCTCAGTGCCGTAGGTTAGGTTGAACGGTGGCTCGCCCGTGGGGATTCTCTTCGTCGTTCGGTGCGCCTAGAGTACACTTGGCAATTCACCGACCCATAGCCCCTTGGGTGAATTGTCCAATCGCTTCTTAAGGCCGTCAATGATTTGGCTGTTCGTGTTTTCTGCCTGACTATTCGACTGAGGATGACATATGGAGGAGAAGCATTGCTGGACTCCAAAGTCTCCGCAGAACTTCTAAAAGTTCTTGCCTGCGAATTGGGTTCCGTTGTCTGTGATGAGGACCTGTGGGATCCCGAACTGGCAGATTATGTGCTTCTAGAAAAATTGCTAAGTTTGGTGCTCCGTGATTGTGGCCAGGGGCTCTGCCTCGATCCACTTAGTGAAGTAGTCGATGGCCACCACCAGGAACTTCCTCTGGCCCGTCGCTTTCGAAAAAGGACCGACCAAGTCCATCCCCCACATAGCAAAGGGGGTTGGACTGACTAGGGAGCGGAGGTTGGCTTGTGGAAGCCTTTTTTACTGAGGAGAATCTTTGGCAAGGGCCGCACCTTTTGACGAGGTCTTGGGCGTCTTGCAAATTGGTCGGTCAGTAGTATTCGTGATTTAGGGCTTTTCTTCCGAGCGACCTGATCCCCATGTGGCATCCCCCGACCCCTTCATGCAGTTCCTTTAGGGCGTATTTGGCCTCGTCGGGGGCCAGGCAGCGGAGGTAGGGCCTTCTGTCGGTAGTTGTGTATGAGCGCTTGAAGAGGGTTTTGTTGATTATGGGGAACCTTTTTGAACGGACCCTGATCCTTCTCGCCTCGGCCCGATCCTGAGTAAGCTTGCCCTCCGCTAGGAACTTACTGATGGGAGTCGTCTAGTCTTCTTATGGAGGTTCGGTGGTGAGGCAGAGCGTTTTAGGGAGGTCGATGCTGGGCTTCAGGAGGACTTCGATGAGGATAGTGCGGTCGAGGCCCTCGAAGGATGAGGAGGTGAGTTTTGATAACGAGTCAGCCTGGGCATTCTGCTACCTGGGGATCTGTTCCACTAAAGAGAAAATCGAAGGTCGCTAAGAGCTGCTGGATGATCGCCAAATATCAGACCATCCGAGCATCACGAGCCTCGTATTCCCTAGCGATCTGGTTGACCATGAGCTGGGAGTCATTAAAGGCTCTGAGTTTTCTAGACCCCGCCTTGTGCGCCAGGGTGAGCTCTGCGATCATAGCCTCATATTCGGCCCGGTTGTTAGAGGCAGGGAAGTTTAGGCGAAGAGAATACTGGAGAATGAATTTGTCGGGGCTTTTGAGGATGACGCCCGCACCGCTTCCCACCTCGCAAGACGAGCTGTCGACATAGACTTCCCAGATCGAATCTGTCTCCTAAGTGTTAGGTGGCTCGGAGATAGTGCACTTCGTGATGAATTCGGCGAAGGCCTATCCCTTAATGGTTGTCTTGGGTTTGTAGCTGATATCATATTGTCTTAGTTCGATCGACCACTTGACTAAGCGGCTGGAGCTCTCCAGCTTGTGGAGGACGGACTTCAGAGGCTGGTCTGTGAGGACATAAATAGAGTAGGCCTGGAAGTAAGGGCGGAGCTTTCGCGCGGCCGTTATCAGTGCGTACGCAATGTTTTCCATCTTCGCGTATCTGGTTTCGGCCGCGAGCAAGACTTTGCTCACATAGTAGAGAGGCTTTTGAACACCGTCTTCTTTTCGGATAAGCACGGTGCTGAGCGCACTTTTTGAGGATGAGCGGTACAGGAATAGGGGTTCGCCCGGTTCGGGTTTGCTCAGGAGCGGGAGAGGGGGGGTGGATAGGTAGGACTTTAACTGGTCGAAGGCCTGTTGCTGGGGGTCACCCCATTCAAAGCCTTTTGTCCCCCGCAGGGCCTTGAAGAAGGGGAGGGACTTCTATCCTGACATGGAGAGGAAGCAGCCGATGGCCGCCAGTCTTCCCGTAAGCCGCTGAACCTCCTTAACGTTTCTAGGAGGGGCTATGTCGATTATGGCCTGGATCTTCTCTGGGTTGGCCTCTATGCCGCACTGGCTAACGACGAACCCAAGAAATTTCCTCGAGGAAATGCCGAAGGTGCACTTGGCGGGATTGAGCCTCATGTTGTGAGACCGGAGGATGCCAAAAGCTTCCTCGAGGTCAGCGACATGATCCTGCCCCCGCAGGCTCTTAACGGGCATGTTGTCGACATATACTTCCATGTTGCGCCTGATCAGATCTTTGAAGACTTGGTTGACAAGTCTTTGGTAGGTGGCTCTGACGTTCTTGAGCCTGAAGGGCATGACCCGGTAACAGTAGAGGCCCTGGTCGGTGATGAAGGACGTTTTGGCGATGTCCGGAGGGAACTTCCGGATCTGATTGTAGCCTGAAAAGGCATCCATGAAGGTTAGGAGCTCGTTACCCAACGTGGCGTTGATCAGAGCGTCAATGCTCGAGAGGGGGAAAGGATCTTTGGGGCACGCCTTGTTGAGGTCTGTAAAGTCTATACAGATCCTCCAGCTCCCGCTGGCCTTATTTACCATTACGACGTTAACCAACCACTCAGGGTAGCTGACTTCTTGAATGAACTGGGCGGACAGAGGCTTATCCACTTCCACTTTCACTGCCTGTTGCCTCTCTGGGGCGAACTTGCGGCATTTCTGTTGGATCGGCTTGGAGCCCGAGGTGATGCTGGGCCTGTACATGATTAGGTATTCAGAAATCCTGGTCATGTCAGATGGCATCAAAGCGAAGAGGTCAATGTTGCAGTGGACACAATCAATCAGACCTGGCTTCAGATCGGCGGAAAGGGTGCGGCTCACACGGAACCACTTCGACTTGTCTTCCGCTCCGAATGAGACCTCATCCAATTCGTCCGGAGGGTCTGACTCATGGATGTTCGAATGCATCGAGGGGGAACACCCTGCCCACGACCGCAGTCATGTAGCACGATCATGCAGACTTCTGATTTCCTCTAATGATGCCGACCCCGTCGTCAGTGGGGAATTTCAGCTTCAAGTGGTAGGCAGAGGGGACTGCCTGGAGCGAGCAGAGGTCGGGTCGGCCAAGGCCGGCGTTGTACGTGGCCTTGACATTGACCATCATAAAATCCATTGATTCGGTCCATGTGATAGGGGCCGTGCCAGTTGTTATATCTAGCGTTACGTTCCCTTCAATTTGCACTGAGACGCCTGAGAACCTATGCAGGGTGTACCCGGCCGGCTTCAGCTTATGTCGGGGGAGCTTGAGTTTCTCAAATGCTTCCAAGAAGAGAATGTTGACTGAGCTCCCGTTGTCTACTAGAATTAGGTGGACTTCGAAATTCGCCATGACGAGGCTGATGACGAGGGCATCGCAGTGCGGGAGCCGAACTCCCTCTAGGTCTTCTCCGGAAAAGGATACCGGTCGCTGCTGAATCTGCTCGGAGGGATGGTCTCGGACGGAGTTAACCTCCCGGACGAAGGCCTTGTGGGAGGTGTTAGATCCCCCTCCAATAGGTCCCCCATGGACGTAGTGTAGTATGGCCTGGCCTCCGGTCTCCTCGGGCTCGGGGTCCCGTTCGGACCGCCAGGTGATCGTTCGAGGAGGAGGCGATGGCCTCGGATTCCTTGGATCCCTTCGGTCTCTCGGATTATCCCAGGTAAACTCTCTCAAGTATCCTCGCTGGATAAGGTCCTCTATCTCGTCCTTAAGGGGCCGGCAATTGTCCGTCTCATGTCCGTTGTCTCGGTGGAAATGGCAATAAAATTTCTGGTCCTGCTTCTTGTTGTTGCTCAGTCAGGGAGGGAGTCGGACGATCCCTTAATCCTCGATCTCCATCGGGATTGTTGAGACGTTCTGGGTCAGAGGCGTATACCTCTCGAATCGGGGGACTGGAGGGACTCTTTTGAGACTGGCTGTCTCTTTCGCGATTTTTTTAATGCGCTCGACCTCGTCGGCCTTCCGCTTTTCCTTGGCAGTGGCTTCTTTGGTGCCCTCCGGATTTAGGGCCTCCTCCGCTCGGATGTACTTCTCGACCTTGTTGAGTAGGTCGGGAAAGTCGACGGGTGGTTTTTTGGCCAATAAAGCCTTCAAATGACCGTGCCTAACGTTGTACTGGAAAGCCACTTAAGCGACGCCCGCATCAAGAGAGGACACGAACCTCGCTTCGGTGGTAAACCTCCGAATGAAATTGCAGAGTGATTTCCCTTCCTTCTGCCTGAGGTCCACAAAATACGCACTCGTCTTCTCGACCTTTCTTCTGGTCACGAAGTGGCCTAGGAAGTTCGCTTCCAACTGGTTGAACGAGAAGACTGAGCCGGGAGTGAACTTTGAGAACCATTCCCGAGCCGGACCATGAAGGGTAGCAGGGAATGCCCCACAGAGGAGGGGATCCACAGTGCTGTGAATCATCATGAGGGTCTTAAACCCCTCAATGTGATCAGCTGGATCTCCCTCACCATTGTAGATCTCGAATTGGAGAGGCCTGAAATTTTGGGGGATCTCGGTTTCTAAGATTTGGGGGGGAGAATGGGGGTCCGGTCGGTTGATGACCATAACCTGGCATTGGTCCGCCCTCACCGAGATGGGCGAGGTGGTTCTCTATTTCCTGTAAATGCTGGAGGACGGCGTCTATCGGTTCCTGGGGGGCGGGCTGATCCGTAGGATTCGCCGCCCTTTGCACCTGACTGAGGATCAGAGCTGTTGCGGTCCTCGGTTCCCTGGCCGCCTCGGATTGCTTGGAGGACCTCGTCCTGAAAATTTTGGAACTCAGCCCTCGTGATGGGGGCTTACCCCACCGGGTCCTGTCGGGTCGGAGGTCCACGGGGCGAGCAGCTTTTTGGACCGTGCTCTGGGGACGGCCGTCTACGATGGTTCGAGACCGAGTTGGAAGTGGCCTCTCCCCTTGTGCGACTGGCCTATTGATTCAAAATGACGCGTTGCAAATCGGTCGTGTTCGAGTAAGAAGCACTCGGCCCGCATCCGGCTGTGCCGTGGACCCATTGTCGGTTGGAACCGTGGGCGTTCGCACGGCTGTAATGTGGGGGTCCGGATGTCGTGCCGATGTGACGACCCTTCTGGCTTTGGGAGCCATGGGAGAGATCAGACTTGGGATGACGTCCTAGGCTGGGCTGGGACGGGCGACAGTGCGTGAGGGTTGCCACAAACGGTGCCAACCTGATGCTGTTTGTTTTTTGTGTGTGGGAGCAACAGGTGTGAGTTCTTGTAATTTGTGTAGCGGAAGATGTGGTACTGGCATTTGTAGAACCCCGTATTTTCAAATATTATTTTTTTATATTTGAAAATAAATTTAAATTTATTTTTGGAGATTTAATGAGTATTTTCAGAAAATTTATCTTTTGTACACGTGCAAAACACGTGCAAATGCTTTCATGAGAAGTGTGAAAATTTAGTTTTCTTTATGAAAAATATTTATTTAATATTTGAGATTTAATTAGTATTTTTCCAGATTTTTCTGAAATTTATTGGAGCTATTTGCAATTTTTGAGAAAAGAAGGACCTTTTTGCAAATTTGACATTTTTGGGGATTTAAGTGCTAAATGTGATTTCTAGACATTCTGAACAGTATTAATTGAGATTTAGAATGTATATTTTCTATTAGATCCAAATTTAAATGAGTTTTGAAGGGATTCCAAAGAATAATCTATATATGTGAATTGCATTTTGGAAAAGGGTTGTTTTGCAAAGTTGCGGGTAAAACCCTAATAATCAACCCGGCATATTTAAGGGATTTTTTCCAGCCGTCATTACTAATAATATACAGAATTTTGGAGATCTTTTTGGTGAAGCAAGAGCTTTTAGGATCTAGCAAAAGAGGATTTCTTTGTGGACTATTCTCAATTCTAAGGTGAGTAATATAAAAATTTGTTGTGTTGTTTTGATATATGTGAGAGATATCGAAATTGTTTTGTTTGTTTGATTGTGTGAGAATCTTAATTCGTCTTGATTGATTGATCTATGTGAACAAATATCATGATGTAATGATTGGTTGTTGTGAATAATTTAGATCTCGTAAAGTGGTATGAATCATGTGGAATTAGTGGATCATCTAGTAGATCCTTATTATTAAGAATTGTTTGCTAAAAGCATGTTGAGATTTGTGTATGAACACCTGGACACTAGAAGTAATAATCAGATTTTTATTGGTTTTGTGAAAGAAACTTAGATCTTTTAAAACCCTAACGAAAGGATTTGTGATTTAGAATATGAAAATTTAGATCTTGACATATCGATGTTTTGAGTAATTTATACATATACCTGATGAAACTTCGTTGAGATTCATTATTCTTCCTGAATAAGAACTATTTTTATAGCATTGATCATTAGAAAGCTTCAGAAATTGATTTTGGTAATCAGACCAAATTTTGAAATCTGTAGGCCGACAGTCGACTGGCCTACTGTGCAGTCGACTGGTACGAGCCTGATACTTTATTTGAAATTGTAGAAATAGTTGCTCTGGACAGTCGACCTAGCCCCTAGGCAGTCGACTGGTCCACTGAAGAAAGTCTTTTCTTAAGAAGTATTGTCCTTCTGGACAGTCGACCTATAACCCAGTTAAGTCGACTTAAACACTTAGAATAATTTTGAGAGGATTACTGGAATTTTCCTCGGGTAAGTCGACTGACCCCTCTTGTAAGTCGACTGATATGAGACTTAGTTTATTTTCGTAAACTCCTGAATTTGGTCCTCTGGACAGTCGACTTACCACAGTATAAGTCGACTGGTACTGAAGGATATTTGTAAACTTCAGTGTTAATTCGAATGATTAGTTTCTATATATATTTGTTATTCAGTTCAGTATATAATTAAGCAATTGACCTTGAGATATTCAGTTGAGTATGTCATTGAGACATTTAGTTGAGCCACTTTGATTAGTGGGACTTTAGTTTAGACTTTTGAGTTTGAGTCTCTAGAGGCGTATGACCCTAGTATACCGGTGTTGAGTTAGTTGTTGAGGCCCATTGTGGCATTTCAGTTATTTAAATTTGAATTTAGGCCGGTAGGGTACATCACTCTAGGAGATTCGTTAAGCAATCATTTAACCAAAATTATAAGGACATGCACTAGTGGTGATATGATGAACGGGAACATGAGTCACGAACCTCAGTATGGCTTTCGGTGTGGGATTTAATCTCCGGAATTATCACAGTAGATTATTAGTGGTGTGGGATATGTCTCCGGAATTATCACAGTCTTGTGGTGTGGGACAATCTCCGGAATTATCACGGTAACTATTATGGTGTGGGATTGATCTCCGGAATTATCGGAGTCGAGGTGAAGCACATGTGGTATATTGTGGTGACGTGTCAATGTTTCGGTGTGGGATGATCTCCGGAATTATTCAAGTGAAATATCTTGGGTGTGGGATCCATCTCCGGAATTATCGGGCATGTGATACTATCCATGGTTTATCTTTATCTCGTAGTAGTCATTGTGTTAAGATTAGTTCATAACGTGGGGATTGAACCCTATGAAGTGAAGACGTTAAGGGCTTGCACCGAACCTATGTAGAATGGGATGCATAGACTTCGACAAGTACGCATAAGAGAGTCTGCATTTAGAATTTGTGTTTTCTTGGCTTGGTTTTATGCATGTGGTTTTCTTGTTTTCTACACGTGACACTTAACTTAGTATCACTTGATGTTTTATGTTACCTTTCATTTTGTACTTTCCATATTCCTTTAGTACTTGTTGTTCAAGAATTTATGAGGTATGAGCTTTATGTTATTGTTTGTTCATTTTTATATTTCTCACACTATTTATGGCTGACCCCTTTAGTTTGGGGGTTAGGGATCATCTCTAGCCTCACATGTTGCAGGTAGATGCTTAGAGTTGGAGATGGAATGCTTAAGTTGGTTTGAGAATTAATTGACATATAAGAGATTGTGTAAATTTGTAATATCAGTTTTTGAGATAAATTAGTGTTGTAAATGAAGAGAATATTGAGTTGAGTTGTTTAGATTTCCGCTGTGCATTGTAAATGATTTGTTGTAATAAAATGTTGAAAAATTTAGTGGTGTTGTTGATGTTTAATATTATGTTGAAGTGGATCACTGGGAATGTGCCACGTAATTTCTATGTTATTAATCTGAAAATTCGGGGCGCTACAGCATTGGTCTGATCCTCAGCCGTAAGACCGGCTCGGGAGTGGCATGTGAGAGGTGAAGGCCTGGTGCTCGGCTCGGTCTTTCGTACCTGCACACTGCCTGGAAACACCGGGAGAAGTCCCAGCGACCGGCCTTCCGACGATCTAGTCAGTCACTGATAAAGCAACAGTAGCTAGGGTTCAGGTGGGAAAAAATTTGCTACCTTTTGAAGTGAGGAGAGGGTCTGGTATTTATAGGCAGGGGTAAACGGGTCTGAGACCCTAACGGACCGGGTCAGACTTGTTCGCCTGTGAGCCTGAATCGGCTGAAGCCTGTTTGTCCTATTTGACCTGAAGATCATAGGAGAGCGAGATTAGAGAAGATCTGAGGGTCCTGATTGTGCCATTCCTTTTCTCCCATATCAAGAACTGAACTTACCACGTTGTACTTTTGGTTAATTTCTACCTTCATAGGCTTCTTTAGCATCAGAAGTAAAGAAAACAAAACGTTTGAGCACACTCTTTTTTGCTTTTTTTTATTTTTTTATTTTTTATTTGTTTAAAACAAGCACTTCGACCTAGAAATTATTATAGGTCCAAGTGATGTGAAGCTATCCAAGTGATGTTTTTAGAAGTGCTACATGTATTTTCTAATGTATTTACTAATATGATTGATGCGTTAGATTTTATTACATGGAGTCCAAGTGACATAAATAGTTACGGTTTGTATCGTTCCTAATCAGAAATTAGTAAAATTAATTATTTTCTTTAATTATACATACCCTACCACATATGAGTATGTGCCAATTGAATTTCATGTAGAACTTTAACACATCAATTAAAATATTGGGTACGAGTAGGTACTCATAATATTTTTTTTAAAAAATAAATTTTTCAGAAGAAAAGAAAACTTCTCAACAAAACGAGAAGAGCATACAAAGTTTTTATAGAAAAAAGTGCATCAATAAGTCACTAATTAATTTAGAATTTAATGTTAAATGTTACATCTTTTAACAAAATTTTATAAATTAAACAGTATTAACTTCTTCTTTTCAATGTGTGCTCGATCTCCCTCCCTTTCTAGAGCAAAACGATCAAGCGGCATTGTTTTTAGTAGCCGTGCGAATGGCTAGGACTTGGGTCAGACTCATATAAACCCGGTCTGGGTCCATTTAAGTTTTATGATTCCAAGCCCAACCTTTTTTTTTTTATCGGTCTTCAACTTGTAAGTCCAAAGCTGAATATAAGATATCTGGTTGAACTCGAGTCAATGCTGAACTCTTCATACAACATGTTTTTGATAAAAATAAGAGGGCGGGTACAAATTTAATTTGGACAAACTCAAACTAAGTAATTTTCATAAAACCCAATTAGAACTAATGATGGATGAATGTAACTGAAAACAGGAGGAATAAATCTCTATCTCTACAATTTTAATGGAAGAGTTAGAGTTTGTAACAAATAAATCCTAACTTTGTAACTATATAAACACGTATAATATACGTCCAAACTATATCCAACAAATATAAATGTGCACCGTATGTGTAGCCCAAATCAAAACATTCAAATATTAACTATTTTTTTTCTTATTCAATATATCTCTAATATCTCTAATCTCTAATATTATAGAAGAAGGTCTTAGTGTCATTTGTCATTGTGTCATTCTACGAACATGTGCAACGCACGTACATAACTAATATAAAGGAAGTTTCCAGTTCAAATCCTCTCTCCCTACGTCAGAGTTTTTAATTTTATTTTTTGAAATTATTAAAACGTGCATCGCACGTGTAAATTACAAGCATTTATTTAATTTGATGATTTTACTTTTTTAAACGTGCATCGCACGTACATTATACTAGTTTAAGATGGAGGGAAATCGGGAGTTTTGGTGGCAAGTTCTGTTGTCATGAGGTCTGTTTCAGAGAGGAAGACAATCGAGGGGAAATGGAGCAGAGGAGGGGAGAGGAGATTGCAAACTCTCAGAGTCTCAATCTGTAACCCTGACAATCCCAAGCAATAAGCATCATTGTGTAAGGCGGGGCTGCACCACCTCCATCCTCACAATCTTGACGCATAAAGTCTCATAGGAGTCGATTAAATTTTTTCGGTATTAGAGTTTCTTTTTCATTAAAAAAAAAAAAGTAAAAACATGACAAAAAAAAAAAATTACAATGGAGGCCGTAGGATTCCCTGCCCATCAGCCTCAATCAAACTATTAAAAAAATCCTGCTTTCATTCACTGCCCCTATTTGTCAAATAAATCCGAAGAAGTGTTGCCTTCTCGGTAGATCGTGTGATATACTCAACGATCTAGCCACCCAAAATTTATATAATAAAACACAAAGAAACCTATCAAGTGTCTCTCATTCAATATGGTTGAAATTAATGGTCCAAATATAACCTCACAAAACATATTTTTTCGGCCAAAAGTTTTCTCCCAAAACAACTCCTTTATTTATTTATATATTTCTCTCTCTCTTTCATTTTCTCTCTATTTAGAAATTTATATTTTCAGATTTCAGGTTTGTAAATTTTTAGATTTTTATGCATTTTTTTATTGCTCTTGTTACATTGAAAATAACAAATATCTCATCAGCAGTTAAATTTCATCATCTTCAACACTCAAAGTTCTAAGAAGTTGGATTTTACACTAGAGTAATGCTTTAGCCACTACCAATTTCACTGCCATTTCCTTCACTACCTTAGGTGGCGTACTCCTATTGGAGAGTTCTCCCACCTACTCTATCATCCCCTACCTATTGGAGTGTGCCACCTAAGATAGTGAAGAGAAATGTAGTGAAATTGGTAGCGGCTCTAGCATTACTCTTTACACTATAATTATTTTTCAACATATACTAATGGAAACAAGACTTCTATTTACAACTAATTATTGTTTACTATTCAAACTTGAACTACGTAATTGTTATTTTACTGTTTACAAGATTCTGTATCGTTCCGAAGACGTGCCGTAGGCACGTGCCCTACGGGCAAATCTGATTCAATATGTCTCATGAATGACATTTCTTGCCCGTCTCCATCAGAAGCTTGATTCACAGTTATTGATGGCAAATTTTCAGAATTAGAGTTTCAACTTCTTTAGAGCATCCACAGTCGTTTGCTATTCTCATTGCTAAAAATAGCATTTAGCAATAGCAATCGGAGTAGTTCACTGCAGTGGTCAAAATCCTAAAATTTAAGTAGACGGATGAACATCATCCGTTTTTAGTTTTTTTTTTGTTTTTTTTATTTTTATAATACTTATCGGTGATTTTAAGAAAAAAAGTCAACAAAAAAAGTCAAAACCATTCCAAACGGATGATCTTCATCCGTTTGGATGGTTTTGCCTTTTTTTTGATTTTTTTTGTTTGTTTTATATTATAAAAAAATAAAAATAAATAAAAATAAAATAAAAAAAAAAGTCAGAAACTGACCAAACGGATGATCTTCATCCGTTTGGTGAGTTTTAACTTTTTTTAAAAAAAAAATCAAAGAAAATCAAAAAAAAAAAGTTAAAAACGGATGATCTTCATCCGTCCGAAGCCACAAACGGAATAACATCATCCGTCTTCTATATTTAGCAATCTTTTATCCGCTCTCCTAACTTTAGCAAGGTACTGTATATCCCTATTCTAATTTTTGAGTTTTTAGCAAACGACCGCACGCCTGTTTTCTAAATCGATTGCTAATTTTTGAGTATTTAGCAAGCGACTGTGGATGCTCTTAGGGTCCAATAAGAACATCTATTTTTCCATGGAAGGCGCAGAAATTATAGGCCCATGAGCCCACATATTTTAGGCCCATTAGATCAGTTTGGCCTTGTCTTCTACACTTTTATCTCTTTCTTCCCCAAAACTCATCTCTTTTTTTACTCCCTTTCGAAAACCTCGGACGATTTCCTAACCGCAGCTGACGTCAGCAATGGCGGCGCCGAGAGCTAAACGAGGTGCGCTCCCTCCTTATCAAGAGGTCGTCTCTCTCTCTCTCTCTCTCTCAAACTCGATGCCCCTTTCTCAATTTTGTGTTCTTTAGTGATCGCAATTCTTCTTACTCAGATTTTAATGGTGTTATTGAAATTGCAGGTGATCGAGAAACTGGAGAAGGCTGTCAGCGATGGGAATCACTATGGGGCGCTCCAGATGTACAAGTCTTACAGTGCAAGGTATCTGAATCCCTTCCCAAGTTTGATGTTTTTTTATTTTTACTTTTAAGTTTAATTTTGAATTTCAGATTGGAATGGGTAAAAAGTGGTGCTAAAGTTCACGCAATTTTAAGCAAGTTGTGTAATTTTAGTATGCGGGCATGGTCGGTATATGATAATTTAGGACTACGTCCGGCAAGCCCTTTATATCCCATAGTTTCTGCATCTAAGAAAGTTGGTGTCTTAATCGGATGGGACTAGCAGATTAAGGCTCTGTTTTTTTTATTTTTATTTTTAAGTTTAATTTTGAATTTCAGATATGGAATGGGTAAAAAGTGGTGCTCAAGTTCACGCAATTTTAAGCAAGTTGTGTAATTTTAGTACGCGGGCATGGTCGGTATATGATAATTTAGGACTACGTCCGTCAAGCCCTTTATATCCCATAGTTTCTGCATCTAAGAAAGTTGGTGTCTTAATCGGATAGGACTAGCAGATTAAGGCTCTGTTTGGTATTGTGATTTCATTGAAAAGTGCTGGCAAAATACTGTAAGAAAGAATTCTGTTTCACTTAAAATTTACCTAGTAAGTAAGAGCAGTTATTGAAAAGCTAACTGCAACACTTCAGGTGCTTTGAGAAAAATGCTAAAAATAGTATTTTTGGAGGGAAAAAAACACTTTTGATTAAACACACTTTTAATTAAGTTTGTCAAACACCTATTTTGAGACTAAAAGAGCTTTCAGACACAAAAGCACTCTCCAAAAGCAATGCCAAATATCCATAAATAGTGGCTGCAAAACCTTGTTGTATTGCATGGTGTATCTTTTGGAAACTCTTGTTAAAGTGTGTTTGGAGGCGTTGATGGGTTCTTGATTGCATCGAATGAAGGATTACTTTAGGGTTTCGTTTTGAGGTTTCATACTCATGCCCGTGGAATATGGTGAATATTAGGTCACGACGTCCGATTATTTAAAATTTTAACAAGATTTGTGCAGCCTAATTCGTCATGGCCGGGAATACTCAAATTAGATAAATGTTTTTTTTTTCTTTCTTTTTTTGAGTGAATAAACAGCCAGGGGCTATGCTTTTCATTGCGATTTATGTTACAATGGATTCAGAGATTATATAGAATTTGTTGTTTATGAACTAAGCTGAAGTGATTAAACCAGATACCAACTACGCGATATAAGGAAAGCTTCTTATCTATTTTCTGAGTATTACAAAATTGATTTTTGCTAATCCCTCATTCGATCGACTCCAAGTAGCATCTCAAAAAGGACTCCAATATAAATAAGGACTCCAAATAGCGCCTGATGTTCACATATGAGACATACAAACTCTATAATTTTATTACTTAACATACTTTTGATTTAAATGAGTAACCCTTCACATCATGCTTGTGCCTTTCTAATTTGAGGCATTTTCAACTTGAAAAATCAATAATTCCATAGATTTTCATCTTAGTTAGTAAACTTTCTTTGCGTATGTTGTAAAACTGGAATACGTGATTACATCACCTGAAAATATATAATTGTTGTGGCTTCACTAGTATATCGATTACATTCCTAAAAGGGCCCCCACTTGATTAACACAATTTATAAATCATATTTCCTTTATATTCTCTTCTAATTATTCCTAGTGCGTCTATAGTTAGAAAACAGTTTCAAATTATTGCAGCGCTACTGTTTTATCGTTTATAGTTTCACCTATTTTATTTGTTTACAGTCTCACCTACCATTTTATTGTTTACAGATTCCTTAGAGACTTAGATTTGCAGCTCACATGTTATGTTCTCTTTCAATTTATTTATTTATTTCCAGTTAATCTTATGATTTTTGTTAGACATTTTGTTTGACTTATATTTACAGATATACAGCTGCTGAGAAATACACAGACGTGTTGGAAATCCTTCAATCAGGTGCATTAGTTCAACTGAGCAGTGGACAGGTTGGTTAATTTATAAATTATTCATGAGAGTTTTGTGAGAATTGTTTAAAAATATATAGGACACCATAGGACACCAAATTACACGTGATACTGAAAGACCAAGACAATATGGCCACCAAGGTTGGTGGGTGGGGCGGCCGAGCTGACGCCCAATGCCTTACAACCTAGCGCATGACTCAGTTTAAAAAAAGATTATTTAATTTTAATTTTATTTTGTAAAATTTAGAGTTCTTGAGAAAATCAGAAAAAAATATTGGAAAACAGAGAGAGCTATACAAAACAAGCAAATAATAGAAGCACCAAGTTTTCTAAAGAATTTCAACACACCCTCTGAGTTCAAGCACAAACCCCATAGGTGGTGCTCTATCCATTGCTATGCCTAGGCGGTCTTGGCATTCGCCTTTGAAGACAGAGCAGCCAAGAAACTACCTTTACCGTTCTCAAAATACTAATCGATCCATATATTATTACTGATTGATTGGCTTTTATAGGGATACTATTAAACTCTAGAAAAAGAAGGTTAGGCAAACACATTTGAGGACAATATGAGCTGTGAAGTGATTATGAATAAGCTGGTCAGTCCAACATGCATTTAAAAGACTATTACAAAATTTATTTAAAATCATGTTTTATCGTTATCTAATATACATTATTAGGTCCCATGGTGCATGTTGTTTACAAATGATATAATTTTTTGATTGATGAGAATAGAGTATGAATTACTTCAAATATTTTTTGGAATACCTATTTACCCAATTCAGCTGGGAGCAATTATAGCTAGCTTTCACTTCTACAATACCTAGTTACTCAGTCGGCATAAAATACGGGAGTGATCGTAGAAAGCTTTCACTTCTGCAGTAGTTAGTCACTTTTACTGTATAGAGCTAGCTAGCATCATATATCTAGTGAACAACGAAAATACAAAATGTAAAATGCAATAATATATCACAACCTAGATAAAAAGCTTTCCCTCTAAATCTATCTACAAAATGCAAATAAATAATTAACAATAAGATCACTGTTCTAGCACAACGATGAGCAAAAGAGGGTGCAGTAAGATCCATGGATATTACAACTTGATCCACATCCAAGTATGAGATTTTGGGTTGCAAAATTTACTAGGATTGGCCCTTAAAGTAGCACTTATGTTGTAACCTTGGACCAAGATTAAAGAATAACGTTCTAGCATATAGCAGAAAAGGGTTAGCGACGGTCGACTATCAGCTGAATCCCATCTCATACCCAAGTCAATAAAGTATTTCATCAAGCACTTAAATGCACATATCAAGCATCATAAAAAGTCGACATAAGGCGCTTTGTATGTCAAAGAAGGTGCTGGCATAGCTTCCAAGCCTGTATTAAGGGGTTTGCTTACGTTTAGTGAGGAGTTAGGACTGTGAGAGCCCCACGATCTCTTTTTGGCATGCTATCGAACTTGTGTGCATGGTCTGGGACTAAAGTGAGAATAAGGGCCATAGGTACTACGGTGGATGTGATTCACTCATTCCCCATATTTGTATTGGAGTATATAGATAAGAGATGAAAGAAGTGGTGTTGTTGGAGTGGAATGGAGAGAGATGGGCATCTTGTTTGGTGGTTTTCTTATGGTTGGCATTGTGTGTACAAGGGAGGGGAAGAAGTTAGAGTGTGTGTGCCCAGATGTGGCAAAAAGAAAGAAGAGAGAATACTAGTGTTGCTGGAGGAGGCTAAGAATGGGAAAAGGGAGACAGATTGGTTGTGGTTGGTTGTGAGAGGGAGAATGGAGCTAGAAGAGGAACTCGGGAATGAGTGAAGGACGAGGGCATTTAATTATTTATAGGGTTAGGAATGAGCTTAAATGAGTTTTGATATAATGGGCGTGGACTTAAACTAATTGGTTTTGATGTATTGAATTTATTTTGAGTTGGTTCACTAACACTCGAGCAGATGTGGTTTGTTTCATCATATTTGTAGGCGGTTATCATGATTAGAGTGATGATGGGTTGGCCTACTGATGTGGACATCAATTTTATTTAGTATCATATTTGTTCTTGGCAATTATAGCCATATATAATCTTTTTTTATGTATTTGAGATTCTGAGAATATTTTGAGATTTGTATCAAGATGTATTTTGAGCCTATTTATAGGCCTTGAGATTAATGAGAAAGTCTGCCATTCTTGATTTTTAAAAAAATTATGTTGAGTTTTTGCTCTTCCTCTCTTTCTTTGTGTGATACAAGTGAGATCCAAATTATTAGGGTTTGTGATAAATCCTAATACAATTTTAGAGTTTGTGATAAACTCTAAAACTACCCCAAATTAAAACAATCCCCAAATTCAACTCAAATCAATCCCTAATCCCAAATATAATTAACCAAACCCTAATTACTTAACCCCTTCTTCTTCTTCTTCCTCCAAATTCCGCTCAAACCCAACCCATCCCTACACCCTAGACCACTGCTGCCATCATCCCACCCTCGTCACCTGCAACCCGCACCACCACCATCGCCCCTCTACCTTTTCTCATCGATCTCCCCTCTCCTTCCCCTCCACTTTCTGTCATCAACGCTCACTTCGACGCCAATCCACCACGACACCGCCGTCGACTCCTTTCTCTCTCATCGAAATCGCCCCACACCATCGCCATCTTCTCCTCACCCCGTCGCCGACCTCCTACCTCCGACGACCCGCACCCCCCATCGTCAACCACCTCGTCGCGGCTCCCGTCGACCTTAGAACCACTGTCAACGTCGTGCGTCAGTCGCTCCTCGACTGGCGAACCTCTCCTCGCTGGTCCCACCGTGTGCTGCCTTCCACCCATCGTCGAACAAAGTCATATTTGCTCTTTCTGTGTTGCTGGCTGCTGTGCTCGTCACTGCTGCCTTACAAGATCTACGCTGATTTCTTTGCACTCTCGGTTTACTCTTTCCAATTTTCAAGTATTTGTGTTATACTACTTTATTATCTTTATTATATTATTCAGTTTAACTGTCGCCCACAAAAACAATTGAAATTGAGTGTTCCACATGCTTGATTAGAGTACGGATCAATATTGAATCTTTTACTTGCTGAGAACACTTAGGGATTTAATTATTGATTGTTATAATTGAATTATTAATTGGGATTGTTAAACGTGATTCAGTTCTTGAA
This sequence comes from Hemerocallis citrina, assembly GCA_017893485.1. Classification (NCBI taxonomy): domain Eukaryota; kingdom Viridiplantae; phylum Streptophyta; class Magnoliopsida; order Asparagales; family Asphodelaceae; genus Hemerocallis; species Hemerocallis citrina. The sequence continues at coordinate 27,626,287 of CM030367.1, forward strand.
AATCCATCAAACCAATTAACTGTTTCAAATTCCTAACTCTAACTCGCATAACGTGTTGGTAAAATTAACCCGTTAAGATTCTTGAAAATTCTCTATTTTAGGGTTAGTTTTACATCATTTTGGTATCAGAGCGAAGGTTCTTAAAACCCTAGTTCTTGCATTATTTAGGCATTATTTTGCATTCATTTAGGATTGTGTAATCTTTTATTTTTTTTTCTTTTATTTTAGGTCATTTCAGATTTATTAAAAAAAATTAAAAAAATTAGGGCACACACGACCCCTAGTTTTCACTTTTGGTGAATGCGTATTCGCTGCACCATCACTGATCCTGAAGAGCCTTTCTTAACCCTTCCAAATCACCCAATTAGGAACCCTAGACTTTCTCGACCTGAAATGGACAACTCTGATATCTCCGCTACCCTAGCTGCCATCCAAGCAACTCTTGCCAATATCAATCAAAGGCTTGAGAAAGTGGAGTTAAATCAAATTATTGCCCCTGAGCTTCATGCCAATCGTCAGATCCCTCAAGGGAATGTTCGTGACGATCAACGTCAAGAACGTGATCCTGACGAACAATATAAGAACGTTAAGGTTGACGTTCCCCAGTTTGAAGGCCACATGGAACCCCAAGCATATCTTGATTGGATCTATGCGATGGACCACTACTTTGTGTGGTTTGACATGAGCGAAGCCCTGAAAATTAAATTTGCCACAATGAAATTGACTGGGAAAGTTCAACAATACTGGACCAATCTTGAACACGCCCGTAGAGGCCGAGGCCTAGCACCCATAGCCATTTGGGAAGTCATGAAAGAGAAGCTCACTGAGAGATATGTACCGTTATCGTTCCACACCCGGTTGTTAGATTCGTGGAACCAACTTTATCAAGAAGTAAATCCATACAAGAATATGTTGATAAGTTTGATGACTTCCTTATTCGGTGCAATGTCTTAGGTAAAGAGAGCGAAGAACAAACTCTCTCTAGGTTCAGAGCTGGATTACGAGCCGATCTGAGGAACGAGCTAATTCATAGAAATGTGGACTCATTAGCGGCAGTTTATGCGCTTGTCCTCGATATAGATTCCCTCAAAGCAAGTTCCCATTTCAAGCTAGGCAATTAAAATCGGTTTTCGGAACTAATCGGTCTAGGAATGATTAGTGATTAATCGGGTTATCGGTAAAAAATCGGGGATAAAATCGGAAAAATCGTGTATATATTTATACTATTATTATTTATATTATATATATATGAAAAAAATGATATAAAGATCTTAAATTTAAATTTTATTTGTCATGTATTTAGTATCTATTTGTTATTAAAATGTATATTTTGTCTTAATACAGATAATTGAGAATATATGGAATGAGAAGATTTGCAGTGGTCACAAGACGTAATCTTGCGCAAGTTCATTTTCTTGACCCAAAGAAAAAGTAATGCAATGTGATTTTTGTAAAAATGCAATGTAATTTTTAAGTTATCATTTTTGTAAAACTATAATGTGTTACTTTGTATTAATGCATAAAATTTTCAATAGAATGTATGAAATATGGATACCACAACCATATGGAACTTCTAGATTTTATATGCACCTCTCACAAAAATGTAAACAAGAATAACTTACTGTCCCTACTTGGCAGCTGATAGATACTTGCAATAACTTACTAAATATATGTCAGTGATGTCACTTACTAAATATTTACTAAATACAAAAATAAATTTAACTTACTAACTTACTAAATACTTACACAAAAATGTAAACAAGATTCCAAGAATAAGAACTAATCAACTAAATAGTAAATACATGTCCCTACTCCCTACTTGATACTTACAGTGTGTAACTAAAAGACTAACATTGAAAGAAGGAAAAAAAAACTAAGTGCTAAATGAGGAGCTGCCACAGTTGTTAAAAAAAATTATATAAAAAAAACGCAGTTGATACTTGTTACTTAGTAACTTTCAGTTGAGACTTGGGAGAGAGAGGGGCTGCCACAGTTGAGACTTGAGAGAGAGAGGAGCTGCCGCTGAACTGGAGGAGAGAGAGGAGAGAGATGAGCTGCCGAACTGGAGGAGAGAGAAGAGAGGAGTTGTCGAACTGGAGGAGAGAGAAGAGAGAGAGGAGCTGTCGATCGATTTGGAGAGAGAAGAGAGAGGAACTGAAAAGGGTTACGTTTTCGATTTTAGATCTCTATTTGGAGGAGAAAGAAAAGAGAGGAACTGAAAGGGGAGATTGAAGAACGAGTTGAAGTGGAGGGCGGTTGCGGGTCTGAGTTGGAACGGGTCGGGTTTGAGTGGAAATAAAACCCAAATTAAAATATGGCGATTAATCGGATTTATAGATTATCGGCATATCGGCCGATTAGTCAAAAAATCGGCCTATAATACTGATTTAATCGCTGGAACCATATTTCACAAATATCGGCTGAAAAATAATCGGCGGATTCCCGATTAGCGATTAATCAGCGATTAATCGTCAATAATCGCCGATTTTAACTGCTTAGATTACAAGTCTAGCGATTCGATGGATCATTCGTCGAGAATGGATCCTCCTGATCCTTCTAGACCTGAGCACTCCTCTCCACAGTACCCTAACAAGTCTTACCCAAACAAATATGCTTCAAATTTCTATCCACTTAGAAATGACAACACGGGTAAGAACACTGAAAGAGACTATTCTAAGATTGATCATCTCACTAAGTGCTATAAATATAAGGGATACGGCCACGTTGCTGGCAACTGTCCCAGCCCAAGTAGGATCAATATAGTAGAGGGTACCGCATTCATCGCTGATGAGCCCGACAACGAGTTTACCTATTAACCTAATTTAAGTGATGATTTTGATGAAAAAGAGGATGACCAGTCTCTCAATTATATTCAGTCTGACCAGTCACCTTCATTGAGTGTACCTGAGTCACCCATCCCATCCCAAGTCACTTGGCAGCCTATAGATTTTTTTCAGGTGTTAGAACATCCTAGAGTCACAGAGTCTGCACCCACATTTGCATATCACATTCATGACTTGCATAGAGAAATTTTCAAGGAACTTAATGAGAATAATTTTAACTACAAGTTAATAGCAGATACTAGAAGGAAATTTATAACTTTTGATATTGGTGACGAGGTGATGGTTCGGATTCATCCGGAACAGTTTCCTGTTCGACCCGTTAAAAACTTGAACATACGTGCTGCAGGCCCATTTAAGATTCTACATGCAATCAATGATAATACCTATGTCGTTGACCTTCCTGAAGGTTTTGGCATAAGTAAGACTTTCAATATTATGGATCTAGTACTTTATGAAGGCTCAAAATTCAATCCTAGAAATTTTCTTATAGATGAGCCTAGCCTGCAGCCTAATGGTGAGATTCCCACATTTACCCCTTTACCTGATACTATTCACCCACTGACAGAAGAATTAAATAATATTTTAGATGATCAGATAATCTTCACAAGAGATGGTGGTATGCACAAGTATTTGGTGAGGTGAAAAAACAAGTCGAAGTCGGATGACACTTGCAGTGATCGTGAGAGGCTCCTTGCAACTGGATCCAGATCTTTTGGAGTACCATGACAGGATCAGTTGCTTTGACTCGACTGGGTCGAGCTCTCTCCCACCCGGAGAGAATGATGAGGATATCAATTTTATTTAGTACCATATTTGTTTTTGGCAATTATAATCATATGTAATTTTTTTTTTTATGTATTTGAGATTCTGAGAATATTTTGAGAGTTGTATCAAAATGTATTTTGAGTCTATTTATAGGCTTTGAGATTAATGAGAAAGTATGTCATTCTTGATTTTAAAAAAAATTGTGTTGAGTTTTTGCTCTTCCTCTTTCTCTTTGTGTGATACAAGTGAGATCCAAATTATTAGGGTTTGTGATAAATCCTAATATAATTTTAGGGTTTGTGATAAACTCTAAAATCTACCACAAATTAAAACAATCCCCAAATCCAACTCAAATCAATCCCTAATCCCAAATATAATTAACCAAACCCTAATTACTCAACCCCTTCTTCTTCTTCCTCCAAATCCCGCTCAAACCCAACCCATCCCTACACCCTAGACCACCGCTGCCATCATCCTGCCCTCATCACCTGCAACCCGCACCACCACCATCGCTCCTCGACCCTCTCTCATCAATCTCCCCTCTCCCTCCCCTCCACTTTCCGTTGTTAACGCTCACTTCGACGCCAATCCACCACGACACCGCCGTCGACTCCTTTCACTCTCATCGAAATCACCCCACATCATCGCCATTTTCTCCTCACCCCGTTGCTGACCTCCTACCTCCGACGATCCGCACCCCCCATCGTCAACCACCTCGTTGCTGTCTCCCGTCGACCTCAGAACCACTGTCGACGTCGTGCGTCAGTCGCTCCTCGACTGGCAAACCTCTCCTCGCTGGTCCCACCGTGTGCTGCCTTCCACCCATCGTCGAACAAAGTCAGATTCGCTCTTTCTGTGTTGCTGACTGCTGTGCTCGTCGCTGCTGCCTTCCAAGATCTACGCTGATTTTTTCGCACTCTCGGTATACTCTTTCCAATTTTCAAGTATTATTATCTTTATTATATTATTCAGTTTAACTGTCGCCCACAAAAACAATTGAGATTGAGTGTTCCACATGCTTGATTAGAGTACGAATCAATATTGAATCTGTTACTTGCTGAGAACACTTAGAGATTTAATTATTGATTGTTATAATTGAGTTATTAATTGGGATTGTTAAACGTGATTCAGTTTTTGAAAATCCATCAAACCAATTAACTGTTTCAAATTCCTAACTTTAATCCGCATAACGTGTTGGTAAAATTAACCCATTAAGATTCTTGGAAATTCTCTATTTTAGGGTTAGTTTTACATCACCTATTGTGAGAGAGATTTAGAATTACCGACGATGGCGAGGAAGTTTGGTGGTGAGGCGAGTATATGTGCGATTGGGGAGAACGATGGAATGATGGATGCAAGAGTCCATGACAAGGAAGTGGATGGTGTACAAATACAATGATGAACGTAGCGAGAGAGTAGCAATGGAGAGAGGTGGGGCTCGAATTTTTGCGAAGGTGGTAGATAAAGGATGTGGAGATGTTTGGTCATGGAGGATTGAGACTCACCTTGGGTCTCAAGGAAAGGGGTTTGATTGTGAAGGACGAAAGGAGGCTGACCATGGGTTTCCAAGAAGAGGAAATCTTTTCAATTTTGGTAACTCCTTGAAGTTTAGAGTTTGAGAATAAGAAAAAAGATTGTATTGAATGAATGAGAGGCTAGAAATAATATATTTAACTGGTCTACCTCACTTCTTTCCTAGTACCCAATAGTATACTAAACTAAACCAATAAAATATTAAGGGAAATAATTCCTATTCAACTCTTAACTCCTTTTGTCACTCAAATATTGAGAAAGTTGGATAAGTATTTTTGCTTAATCAATCATGTACAATATGGTTTATGCCATTTGCTACTCACAACATCAAGGTTGTGTACTTTTAACTCCCATGGATCTTCTTTCCTTTCATTGAAGTTATGTCCAATTAGATTATGGATAATGTGTCTTTGACAATGCAGTGGAAATTTTTTGATAGAAAGAAAAAAAAAAGTATTGTTTGATCTTATGAATTTTGTGGTATTGATTGATCTTATGATTTTTGTAAATTCTTTCATCATAGATATTCTTGAATTGTAGTACTCCAGAGTAACCATTTTCATAGGATTTTGTTCTTTCCTTCTAAGTAACAGGATCAATTTTTGTAAGCCAAAACTTTTTGTTCTGATGTGTTTACATCATTATATACAAATATTAGCATGTGCATTTCTTCTAACTTCTTTTTACTAACCTCTCTTGCAAAGAACAGAGCATCACTTAGAAAAGAATTCATATCCCTAAATGAGGATAATTTTATTTTAATTGTCTACACATTAATATGAACGAAATCAACATACCCAATAGTAGGAGTGTAGGCGTGATTATAAATGTTACTAGGATTATTTTAGAACCTGACTTAATTGGGAGTTTTGCACTGAGGTTGTTATAAATGTTTGTAATCTTGAATGCCTTCAGCTGTTATTGTGGCAACGACCCTTAATAAATATAGATAGTGAATTTTTTGTTGTTGCTGACCCTATATATTTGGGGTGTAAGTTTTGTTAGTGGTGGTGATCATTTTCACAGCTGAGACAGTCTTTGTGCATGATACAATTCTTGACAAACATCTTATTGCAATGCACGTTGGATGTTGTCTTGAATTTGTAGTGACATTGAAGATTCACCATAAATTCATGATTCTCAAGGATATTAGTCTTTCTACAGTAGGATTTACTGATATAGTAAGAACATCAATAGCCTTGTGATATCGTAGCAGTTATCCTTGATGCACATCACTTTTTGCTTTCTTATTAAGAGCTCTTCTTTTGGTTGAAACTGAATATGGTGAGGGTGGTGCATCGGTGGGAATACCACACATCAGGAATCCTTGTAATTTTTGTAAGATGTTTTTTGTTGCACCAACATTCTCAGATAGGGTCTTATATTGGTGTTGGACACGTATCCATCAACTACTTGCCCAACATGTCCGATGTACTTAACAATCAAATATGTATCTAACAATCAAAACTGACCCATAATGTAGGATCTGGTCCATGTTGGCGACATGTCTTGGTTATTATTTTTGTGATTACATTGTAGTTTACCATGCGAGGTATGCTATCGATGAGCAAGAGGAAAAGATTAACAACTTACGCAGCTTTGACTTACAGTGATACATAAAGATAGACATCAACAAATCGGTAATATTTGCATGATATGAACCTCTTATTCAAGGGCAACTATGTTGGTTAGGGCTTTGTTACCTAATAATTTTGAACTGAATGGGATTGCATAAAGATATATAATTGTATGAAGTAGAAAAACAGCTGAGAAGAGAAAGATAGCATGCCACTCCAAATGTACAACTCCTATTTATGATTGGTTCAGTTACAAAAAGTAAGTGGTCCCAACTAACTACACTTTTATTTTTTTCTTTAAAAACTATGTATGGACCAATCATGTGAGAGAGTTGCAAATAGAGTTGTATACTGTATTTGGAGTGGCATGCTATGATTTATCCAGCTAAAAAAGTTAACATGACTAAGAACTTGTCTCATCCTGTATAGATAGATATGTTTATAATATAATAATGTTCTATATGGTGGATTTAATCATTTCATATTCTACCAGAAGCATTATATAATGCTTATGCTTGACCTACAAGATTGTGATATGCTTCAAACAGTCAAACTTCCTAGTTACAGTGCACTTGTGGGGATGCTTGTTAATGTGTTATATATAGAATTTAAAGGTAGCGCTTAACTCTGCATAGTTTATCATTTTATACTTCAGTACTTGTAAGACTCTTAGTACCAAGTACTCCATGGGTGCATCTTCTCCCATATCGTTGTCCTAATTCCTGGCACTTTCTCTAATTTTTTTCTTCACCGTAGCAAGTCACTATAAATATCCTTCACTTTCTAAAATATGGTTCTATGGAACAAAGTTGTTGATACATGGTATATGCCAATTTGCAGGTTACTTGTGGAGCTGAACTGGCTGGGTTGTTTGTGGAAACACTCATCAAGGGGAAATTTCCATACAATGAAGAAACACTTGGTCAGTTCTTCCACCTAGCCTCTTTTTTTTAAGGGTTTTTAACATGTGTATCCCTAACAAATATGCTAATATCATATATACCCCTCACAAATCAATATTATCACATTTGCCACTAACAATATAAATCTTAATCATATATATCTTTCAGGTTACAAGACATCCAAAAGGAAATGAATATTCTGTTTTTCTTAACGGAATTAATGGAAAATGACTAAAATACCCTTCTATCATTTCTCCTTCAATTTCTCCTTCTCTTTGTATTCCCACCCAAATCCACCACTTCATTAAAAACCCAAAAAAGGGGAAAACACTACCTTTTCAGTCACTTGTACCAACTGGTTCTTCACGAGTCTGCTTTCCTTGTGCTGCCGTGCCAAGACAGCCACTTCATCTGTCAGATCCTCTTGAAGCTTTCTGGTAACAACTAACAAGGCAAGGCCAAGATTACTAGAAATACTAGCAATTCAGTTGAAAAAGATTGGTTAACTCATAGAATAGTTTAAAGAAAAGTTAATAGTGAATACCAGCTGCAAGATCAAACCATCTTAATTTCATAAAACATTTTCAGTTTCTTCAAATTACAAGATTATGCAAAAGTACAAGCTCCTTGCACTCGATGTGGGATTGTCTGTTGCTTTTATATACTAAAAAAACAGTATGTATAACAACTAGTCATTTTCTCTTCCGTTCTTTCTTTCTTTCTTTTCCATATCGTTAACATATTAAAATTTCTCTGGAGATCAAGATTTGTAAGAAATTAGATTCATTATTAATATACCGATGCTTCTCAATGTGAGCTTGTGCTGCTGCATCAAGTTTTACAAGTGCTGCAGGGTCCTTCTCTGCAGGATCTTTAGTGCTATCTTCAATTTATGTCCGAGCTCTATCAGTTCAGGAGAAGGAAAAAAACATGCTTAATATGATTCTATGAAAAAGGTGAACACTGGAATGAAGCAGTAGACAAGAAATACATAATCACTTATAGAAGTCTCCCCCTCAGTCCAGGAGAAGGATTTGTGTAATCGCTATTTTGCTCTGTTCTTGAACTGCAGTTCAACAGTAAGCTTCAAAGTAAGAAAATACCATATCAGTATACAATCTAAAGAAGGGTGCTAAAAGAGCCCAATAACATGCTTAACAACAAATACTAAATATTACAATCCTCCAACTCCATTCTATTACAATGGAAAAACAACAAAACAAGCCCCAAGTCTCTTACATTGCAACAGCGAAATGCTATAACTAACCCAAAGAAATGCAATATACATCGAACCAAAATATCTGGGTGGGAATGCAAAGAGAGCTTATGGGTTTTGAATGAAGTGATGGATTTGGGTGGGAATACAAAGAGGGAGAAATTGAAAGAGAAAGGGTATTTTAGTCATTTTCCATTAATTCCGTTAAGAAAGCAGAATATTCCTTCCCTTTTGGATGTCTTGTAACCTGTAGGATATATATGATTAAGATTTATATTGTTAGTGGCAAATGTGATAATATTGATTTGTGAGGGTTATATATGATATTAGCTTATTTATTAGGGATACACATGTTAAAAACCCTTTTTTTAAATCTGATTTAATCTTAATCTGCATAGTCACTTTTTAGAATGACCAGTTTAATATTACTTTTCTATTTCATCACTTAGGAATGCACACTTTCTATATCCGTTAGCTGTTTAGAAGTTCTTTGTCTATTTGGTTTCGTCAGAAGTTTATGATACAAGGGTAAGATTAATTAGATTACAATTTAGAATTTATAGTTAATATTTGACTTCAATTTTAGCTGCAGATCGGAGATACGAATGAGATAAGAATCTTATTCTGTCCTCGAGGTATTTAATTTAAAAGTTCAAATTGAAGTCAAATAAACAAGTAAAAAATGGTTAAGATTTGAGTTGTCAACTGTTTGTGATAAGTAACTGCTTGAATAACAATTGCCAATTGGTTTTTAGTAATTACTTGACATAATTGGTAGACTGGGATGATATCTTACTCTATTCCAAATTTATGTCTTTGCTAGCAGTTAACTTCTGCTATTGATGGGATCTTTTTAAAATTGTTGTAAAATAATAATCATTCATTTGAATACAGATTTGTGTAGATACTCAAGACTGCACAATTGTATTTTTAGATTGTAATTTTCCAAATTTGATTCTAAAACATAACATCAAATAACTGAGGCAAATATTTTAATGCAAATGTTTTAAAAATTAACATCAATTTACTTATAGATATATTAATTATCTTGGCTTGTAAAAAATTATGTACCAGATCAAGTATACATGAGTCTACTTTTGGATGCAGCCAAAATCATCTCATTTTGATGGCACTTTTCTGTCCCTAATTATCATCAAGAGAGTTAAAATCACTGATAATCAATTGTTTTGCAAATTGAGCGACTCAAAATCTTATTGTTGAATGAATGCACATGAATCGTCTCAATTTGAGTTTTGTAAGTAAAGATGTTGCTCTTTTTTCCAGCCAAAAAAATCTGTAGTTGTCCAAGCAACATGTATCCCTCCCTATATTAATTATGTGGAACTGAATACCAATTATAGTCCAAATTAAGAATTCGAAGTTTATATTTTTTATCATTTGGAGTCATCTTAATTTGACTTAACTATACAAACACTGAGCACTCGTTTCAAAAAATGATTGGCTGTTCAAATTATATTATTTGAAGCTTCAACTTGACTTAACTATTTAAATTTTGGGGATTATCGTAATTTCATTATTATGACGAAACCTTTCACCTTAGATCGTGTCAGGAAAATATACAAGGCCTTTCCGAAGTTATCGGTGCCACAACAGTTGGGATTGGGATATAATGATCAAGACATGGAAAAGGTTCAAGAGGCTATAGTGGCAGCAAAAGTACGTGTTGAGACTTGCTCAACATTCTTGAAATATGCACTCAAGTAGGTTCCCTTTTGTCTCTTATTTGTGGCTTATATGTGCCCCATTGGTTGTCACAATAGTTACCTTTTCTGTTTCAAGTATATGCTTTTTCCATGATTTTTTAATAAAATACTTCATGTTTTTTTGTTGTTTTTGGGTGATTCAGTTGACTTGCTTTTATAAATTCAAATCAACTATGTTCCTCGTTGGGATTGCTTTTCATTTCATGGTAATAGTATAGTTGGGAGATAAACATAAGATGCATATAAATCTGTTTTTACATGTCAATGAGAAGTACTAACCTTTAGTATTTCTTGAACAGACTAATTTATATTAGGATGAAAGTTCAAAATGTTAGAAGGATACATTTGGGGCGGAAAATGAACTATCAACCAATTAGGATTTAGGTAGCATAATATGCACATGATGCTTCAGTGACCTGAATAGTAGTTATATATTCCTGTTGTCTTTCTCCTTGGGCCTTTTAGATGATGAAGAGGAAAATTATTTGGCATCCTGATTGAAAATATACTAAGTAGTCACCATAGTTAAGAGTTTGTTATCTACCTAGTTGTCTCTCTGACCTAGGCCTTCGGTATGTATCCATATATAATTTGCTGGACAATTTGTTTTGTAGATTACTATTTTGGGATACTAAAATAATTCCGGAATGTTTCATTAATAGTCATCTGCATTAAATTCCAATATATCCTTCCCACTTATATCTTCTGGTGAGTCCTATTCATTGTTGCAAGTTCTATAATGTGTTGTTCCTCTATAAAGAACAAAAATAATAACAGGCTCATCTGCATTTTGCTGCTTATTATGTACTCGCTAAATTGTCTACAAAATTATATATCATTACAAAATTTTGTACTCACCTTTTAAATTAAAGAATCCATGAGGCTAGATGTTTTTATCCTTCATTAAATGAAACTTACATGTTCCGTAAAGGCATTTTTTGTTAACTGTCGGGCAGTTTGATTATGGTATTAAGGGCAATGTCCGTGCCTGTCTGCTATAATCTCTGGCCCTTATTTAGTGGCTGATGTATGGAGAATGTTACTTGTCAAGTTTTCTCATTTGCGCTGTCTACTTTTCTGATCTATTTTAGTACTGTTATTATTTTCTTTTCTAAATCAGTGTTTCTTTTCTTTAGGTGGTCAGCCGAGTTTGGGGCCCCCACAACTGGATCTCCAGAAGTGCATGATATGTTGGCTGAATATATTTATTCAGAATCTCCTGAATTGGTAAGTAGATGTGGACTTGAAACCTTTCATCTGTATATGTTGCAAAACCCATATATTCTCTTTTCCATTCTACACAAAATTTTGAAGGTTTGAAGGAATGGTGTTAATGTTTGAAGACAATGAGTGATTATATAAAAGATTTGAACTGAGAAATTTATACACCCAAAATTTTAATATCTGAAAATAATTATGATTACATGATAACTGAAAGAGGGAGCTCAGAAGAGTAATTGCCATCCTGGATGAATATGCATTAGAGTTTTCTCTTATGGGAAAGAAAGTAATTCGGTAGGAGTTAAGAGCAAGGGTCAGCTTCATTTTCCATACAAATACAGAAAAGAACTTGGTAATTTCTTAATACAGTATTTTCAGCCCCATCTATATCTCCTGGTCACGTTGGGAAATGAGAAAGACAATTGAATATAATTGTTCTCTGGGAAGAGAAATAGACCATAAAGTCATCCAATGGGGTTGTTTGGACTTAGGTTGTAAACTATGAAGTATAAATTCAGGGGTGGGGTGCCAGTATGGAAGGATATGGGTACGTGGATGCGTGATTTTATAAAAAAGTTGAATTCAAGTACGTTGGTGGGTACACAAAAAAAAATATTTATATTATATCTATAAATAGAAAATTACATATCTTGTTACAAGTGCAAGCATTTCAGCAATTTCATAAAATATTATAAATAAATTATTATAGTAAGCATTTTTTATGTTACACTATGGCCCCAGGTATATGTCTGAACATACTTTAGAAAATTGAAAAATGTATTAAAAATAGGGTAATCTTTTGCCCGAGAGTACCCAAAGAGTATTGACACCTGAGATGTGAGATGTACCTATCAGAGAGTACCCGTGTTTCCTTGGTTGTAAATAGATGAATCATGATTATTTACCCAAACTATGAAGGCCCTAACATAATACAGGCCTGTCAGGCTGAGCTCCGTAAATCTGAACTTGGAACTATAAACCAGCTCAGAAATTAGGTCTGAGCTCGACCCGATTTGCAAAAAGAAAAAGCTGGCCCTTTCCTGGGTAAGAACCGGCCCGGTTTGGGTTAATTGCCAACCCTAATCCTATAGGATGCTACTTGCCTGGGCTGAGTTCTGGCCAAGGCTAGGTATGGTCCCACAATAACCCAGCCTAGTTCAATCTAAGCACAATTATTAGTTTTTTAGCACATCCTTATACAATCTCAACCAGTTCTTCCTCACAAAATGGCTGATCAATCTTATAGAATTTTCTTTTTGTTGGTATGGTTATTAAGAAAACACTCTAGAAGTACGTGACTATAATGACTGGTTCTATGGACAATGTCCACCTCGGTTTCTCTGTAATGATTATTCTGATTATTGCTAAGTGGCTGAATTGGTCAGTGAGGTACTTCAAAATGAACTTCAAACTCATTTCTCCAATAACTTTTCTAATGACACATCCCATACTCTTTTTTTTCATATTGATTATATGGTCTGATAGGGGTAAAATTAGCGAACAATCTGCATCTCTCGATCCTGACACGAATCTCAATGCCTTCCTACTTCCTCTTCTGGGCCCATTACCCAGGTCCAGTCTAGTGTGGGCCGGGTTGTACCCCCTAATCAGGGGACCTGGAAATCTCCTCTCCTCTAATCAGGCTCTTATGCCCATTAATACAACTTCACCTCTACAGTAAGCAGGTAATCACAATTTTTACCATTTAAAATGCCTTTAATACTCTGGTTATTGACTTGAGCGTCGGAGGGTCTGTCGACGGGAGTCCTCCCGGTGTTTCAGACTTTTTTGCAGGTGTCTGACGCCTGCCGAGCCTCCAGATTCGTCACATCCACCACATCAGCCTCACAGTAGGGTCAGATCGAAGGCCGAGATCTGAGTTTTCCCTTTCTCAAAAGAACTCACATTATCTATTGCTCCCACACAAAAAAACTACTAGCATCAGATTGGCACCGTCTGTGGGAAGCCTAGATTCGAGCCTCTTTACCAAATTCTACTTCGTGATAGACGACCCCTATGGCTCATAGGGTCATGAAGATTCCACCCGGGGGTCAATCGTCCGACCCCCCACTTCCTTCATGCCCGACACGAAGTCAAGCGACTACTCGAGGGTGCCGACAGCCACAGGACCAAGGATTACCGAAGCCATTCTGAGCGCTTCCCACACAGTGGCACGGGAGGTTATCCAGCCAATGGGCACCGACCTGAGAAACATCATCAGCGGTCGACAGAATGAGGAGACCTCTGAAACTGCCTCAACCAATCTTGGAGCGGGGGGGGGGGGGACCCCTCGGATCGCAACCTCAGCGGAACTTGCCACTCCTCCCACTGTCGGGACAGAGAGCGCAGCCGCTCTTCGAGGGACCACCGGCCCTCCAACGGCTGAAGGGATGGGGTTCACATAACCAGTGTGGAGTTCCACGAATTCCGAGACGAAATCCTCCGAGCCATCCGAGGCGGGGCCCCACCTGAGCAACCAGTCGACCGAACAAGAGCAGCCAAGCTTGGGAACGACGAATCCCATGGATCAACCCGATTTGAAGGATGAGAAGACCTCATCCTCAAGCGACTTTAGGAAATGGAAGGTCACATCGCTCGGATCGCTGAGGATGGGAGGCAGTTCAAACAGACATACCGACAGAACAGGCCACCATTCTCCTCCCATATTCTCGACGCCCCCGTCCCAAGGAGGTTCAAGCCTCCGGCATTTGAAACCTACAACGGAGAAACAGATCCTGCTGATCACACCGAGGGCTTCAAAACCCTCATGATGATTCACAGCGCCTCGGATCCCCTTCTTTGCCGTGTGTTCCCGGCCACCCTGAGAGGCCCCGCACCGGAATGGTTCACCAAGCTTGCCCCCGGTTAGATCCACTCCTTCGACCAGCTCGAGGAGAGCTTCCTCGCTCACTTCGTGACCAGCCGAAAGGCCGAGAAGACGAGCGCCTCATTGCTGTACCTCAGACAGGACGGAGAATCCCTCCAAAATTTTGTCCAGAGGTTCACGGCCAAGGCTCGGTCGATCTCCTCCCTTGATTCTCGTGTAGCAGCGGCAGCTTTCCGACACAATGTCCGCCATGACTCACTGAAGGCCTCCCTGGCCAAGAAGCCCCTACCGACTTTCTCGACCTTTTCCACAAAAGCGAAAAGTATATCCGGGCCGAGGAAGTCCTCCATCCTGAGGGTCGGAAAGGATCCCCCACCAAAGGGAAAAGGAAAGCAAACAACTCCGAACTTGCCAAGAAAACCCAGAAGGATGCCTCTGTGAGGGGGCGTTTCCCCCACCTCCGCGGTTCGACAAGTTTACTCCGCTCAACACGAGCGTGTCTGCCATTCTAATGGAAATCGAGCAGTGTTCTAAATGGCGTCCGCCTCGGACGCCTAGGCGGCGCCTAGGCGCTCAAAAAGAGGAGAACGAACCGCATATGCAATAGGCGGTACTCTAGGCATTGAGATGGCAGTTAGGCGTACAAGGCACCGCCGAGGCGGCGCCTAGGCGGTCGAGGCGGCCGAGGCGGCGCCTAGGCGGCCAAAATTGATCAGGCGGCTGACAGATTTTTTTGTAATTTTTTTTTAATTCTTAAAATAGTCTCTTCATCTTCAACAGAAAAAACCCTCTTCATCTTCAACAGTAAAAAGCCTCTTCATCTTTACATTAAGGTGTTCCTAGTTCACGTTATATTTGAAATTTTATATGACTGATTATTGTTTATGTCATTATGAATCTAAAGTTTACACCATAATCGTTGTTGAACTTCTAAAATCATTCTGGCCTAGCATCACTTGTGAATTGTGATGCATTTAAAAGATTTAGACTACAAGCAAAAATAGAGAAATGTAATTTTTAAAAGGTTAATATATGAATATTTAAAAAATAAAAACAAAACGCCTAGGCGCCGCCTAGGCGTCCTAGGCGGTAGGCGGTCCTTGGCCGAACCGCCACCGCCTGACGCCGTTTACAACCTTGAAATCGAGGGCGACGACATACTCCAGCACCCCCTTCGTTCCAATAATCCCAACAAGAGGGACAAGAGGTACTACTGTCGTTTCCATCGGGACCATGGCCATAATACCGACAATTGCCTAGCTCTGAAGGACGAAATCAAGGCCCTCATTCGGAGAGGGTACTTTGCCAAATTTACTCGGAATGACCTGAGAGCCTCTCCGCCCCCCTTCCGAGGAGAACAAATGTCCGGAACTGGAGCCCGAACCCCAGGACACCGATAACCTAGTCATCCTCCACTGCGTCAATGGCGGGCCCATGGGGGGAGAGTCTAGCTCCTCCCGCAAGGCCTTCATTCGGGAAGTAAACTTCGTTTACAACTGTCCCCCTCACCGAGGTCTCAGATTGGCCGTCTCCTCAGATGAGGACCTCGAAGACATTCGGGACCCGCACTGCGATGCCGTGGTCATAAGCCTCGCGCTTGCCAACCACGAGGTGCGCCGCATCCTCGTCGACAACGAAAGTTCGGTGAATATCCTGTTCCTAGCGGTCTTTGAAGCATTGAAACTCCCCCGAGATAGGCTGAAGCCGGCAAAGTACACCCTCCACGGCTTCTCTGGCGTCCCGATCCAGATTGAGGGGGTCGTTACATTGGAAATCACCGCCAGGAGGGTCCCGACCTCCCGAACAAAAGCGATGGACTTCATGGTTGTCTATGTTAAAGCCGTCTATAATGCTATCCTAGGCTGACCTGGGCTCGCCTCCCTCCAAGCGGTACCCTCGGCCTACCACATGCCAAGGTTTTAAATCTTGGATTTTGGACTCATCTCGGCAAGGGGTGTTTCGTCTCAGATAGGAGATATCGAAGGAGTTCTCGGGGAAATGGGATTATTTCGGATGTTCATTTTGGACACTCAATAAATATATATTTATTGTTACTAAACAATATATTAAATGTTCTAGATGTCAATTAACATTAGTGTATATTTACTACTTTTTAATGCGTTATAATTCTTAACACTTGTTGCATTATTGTTGCAGGCCCAAAACGAGATTTCAGTATATACAAAAAGCTAAACAAGCTGAAAACAAGACAAAGGAATTTGTAAATTCATGGTGTTGTAATGTTGTATAAGAAATATGCGATATTTGGCTACTAGATAGTCATTTGAATTTTGTAAATTATGGCTAAGATTTTGTAAATTCATGATGTCATTTGGCCAAGGTTATTGGATGTTGCTCTAATTTTGAAAGCCCCACAATACATTTTAAGGAAATCAAAGCTTCAGTTACTTGCGAGGCCATAGATAAATTCATCAAACTACTAGCACCCACAAATTAACAACAACAACAAAGCTTTTTTCCCAACTAGTTAGGGCCGGCTACATGAATCCTGGTTTTTCATTCTACTCGGT
Organism: Hemerocallis citrina; assembly: GCA_017893485.1. NCBI lineage: Eukaryota > Viridiplantae > Streptophyta > Magnoliopsida > Asparagales > Asphodelaceae > Hemerocallis > Hemerocallis citrina. Next base: position 27,643,426 of record CM030367.1, read on the forward strand.
TTAGTGCAATATCTTCTGTAAGGTTTATCATATCTTTTTTCACCGTTTTCACCTTAGTTTAGGTCTTCCTCTACCCCTAACTCTACCCTTAATACTTTATCAAATTACTCTTTCTAAACGGGGCACTGCTAGGTCTACGTGTAATATGTCCAAACAACTCGAGGCGATTCTCTTTATCTTGGATTGGAGCTACCTTTAGCATGTCTCGTATATGCTCGTTTCTAACTTTATCCTTCTTTGTTTTACCACACATCCATCTTAGCATCCTCATATTCACTACACTCATTCTTTGGACATGTTGTTTCTTTGTTTTCCAACACTGCTCCATACATCATTGCTGGTCTAAGAGCCATCCTATAAAATTTTTCTTTCAACTTCAAAGGTATACGTTTGTCACAAAAAATGCCACAGGCACTTTTCCACTTAAGTCACCCTGCTTGGATCATATAACATCTTCACAAATCTCCCCTACTCTTTGTATAATCGAGCCTAAATATTGGAAACGGTCCCTCTTAGGTATCTCTTGGCCATCAAGCTTCACTACTTCCTCAGTTGTGTTCCGAATATCACTAAAATTACACTTCATATACTCTGTTTTAGTTCTGCTTATCCTAAAGCCTCTAGCTTCCAAAATTTCTCTCCACAATTCTAATTTAGTATCGACTCCTGCTCTAGTCTCGTCCACTAAGACGATGTCATCGGCAAAAAGCATACACCAAGGCACCTCATCTTGTATTCCTCGCGTCAATTCATCCATAACCAAAGTAAAGAGGTAGGGGCTTATAGCCAAACCTTGGTGTAAACCTACTGTAATAGGAAAATCGCTGGTCTTTCCTGTGGTTGTTCTAATTGTGGTCGTTACCCCTTCATACATATCCTTAATTACCTCAATATACCGAATAGTTACTCTTTTATTATTTAACACCCACCATACTATGTCTCTAGAGACTTTATTTATATATTTTTTTCTAGATTTATGAAAACCATATGTAGATCTTTCTTATTCTTCCTATATTTTTCATAAGTCTCCTCAGTACATAAATTGCTTCCATGGTTGACCTCTCAGGCATAAACCCAAACTGATTCTCAGACACTGTAGTTTCTAGTTGGTCTATGTTCGATCACTCTCTCCTAAATTTTCATTGTATTACTCATTAATTTAATTCCTCGGTAGTTTGAGTAACTTTGTATATCTCTGTTTTTATATATAGGTACTAAAATACTCTTTCTTCATTCATCGAGCATCTCCTTATTCCTCAAAATTTTATTAAATAATTTTGTTAGCCAACCCACTCCTACATCCCCAAGACACTTCCGAACTTCAATAGGTATATCATCGGTCCTAAAGCTTTTCTTATTTTCACTCTTCCTAGAGCATTTCGAACCTCCGAGGTCATAATTCTACGGAAAAAACATATGATCTCGACTCTTCCTTGAGTCCTCTATATTTAAGTTGCCCACAACCTTTTCATTTAATAATTTCTCAAAGTAATTTTGCCATCTTTTCTTAATTTTCTCATCTTTTACTAAGACTCTTGAATTCTCTCTCTTAATACACCTAATTGTATCCAGATCTTTTGTTTTTCTAGCAAGCTTATAAATGTTATTTTCTCCTTCTTTTGTTTCTAATTTTATATATAAATCATCATAAGCTTTTTCTTTTGCATCTCTTACCGCCTTCTTAAAATCTTTTCTAACGGTCTTATATCTCTCAAAATTCTCTTCATTTCTATTCTTTTGCGATATTTTGAAGGTTGATCTTTTTTCTCTCAAATATGTTGGAGTTTTTCTTGCCCGTTAGATTCTCTAAGTACCTCATTTGAAATTTCTCTAATGTACATAGCCATATTAGTCCATATCATATTTGTCTCCCCTTCCCAATTCCATGATGCTCCTTTAAGGACTTTATCTCTAAAAACTTGTAGTTTATCTCCCGTCAAGTTCCACCACCTAATTCTTGGGTTCCTAGTCTCCTTCCTTGCACATATGTGTTTCCTAATCTTCACATCCAATACCATTAATCTATGTTGTGTGGTTAAACACTCTCCTGGTATAACTTTACAATCTTTACATGTCAAGCGATCTACCTTTTTAGTGATGAGAAAATCAATCTGACTCTTATTTGTCCCACTTTTAAAGGTTATCAATTGTTTCTTCCTCTTCCTAAAATAAATATTTGCTAGTATAAGATCATACAAAGCCGCAAAATTTAATAGAGCCTCTCTACCATTGTTCTTACTTCCAAATCCATGTCCTCTATGCACCATCTCATATCCCATGTTATCTTCTCCTATATGTCCATTGAAATCTTCTCCTATAAATAGTTTCTCACCTAAGGGTACTCCTTGAATTATCTCATCCATATCTTTCCAAAATTTATTTTTAGCTTGTGCATCTAATCCTACTTGGAGTGCATAAGCACTAATGATATTAATTATGTTTCCCCCTAATACAAGCTTAATTTGTATTATTCTATCCCCTTTCCTATTAACACGTACTACATCTCTTTTGAATTTCTTATCTATTAAAATTCCTACTCCATTTCTATTTCTAATTTTACCGGTATAATATAATTTAAAACCATCTATCTCTTTAGCTTTCTCCCCTACCCACTTTGTTTTTTGTAAACAAGATATATTAATATTCATTCTAATCATGGTATCTACTAGTTCTATGTATTTTCCTGTCAATGTTCCTATATTCCAAGTCGCTAATCTAAACCTATTTTTCTGGACTAGCTTCTTTACCCACACGTCCAGATTGGTGCAGGAATTCTTGCCCATTTTTCACCGCACCCGAGCATCGGTGCGACGCCTCTTGCACATTTTTCGAAGCACCCAGAGGCAAGCACAATGCATCGCTTCCAGGGAATACCCTAGCATTTCCGCGTATATTATTAAGATTCATGTTCATAAGATTTGACAAAATTTTATGCTGCCTGTCAACTGTCTAATACAACCCTCTTTACCTGGTTTGTAGCCAGATTCCTGGCTTGGGACAGGAAATGGCAGTGTTCCCACAAATTATTAGCATAAAAATTGAACTACAAAATTCATGAATATACACAAAATTTAGAGTAGTAAAAGTTGAATAAAACTTACCTGGCTTGTCTCATCATTTGCGGTATTGGTCCCAAAACCATCTCTATCATTGCCAAATGCTCCAGATTCTCATGTGTCTGAAACAATGTTTCTCCCTGAAACATTTCGAAGTGTTTAAAAGGTTAAGATTAGGATTTCCAGGAGCAATAATGGATCGTAGACACAAACTAAATAAGTAAGTTGCTCACCAAACAAAGTTCCAGTGGTATACAACCAGCACTCCACAAATTGCATCGATAATTCCAGCCAAGGCCTGACAATAGGAAAGTCCCACAAAATATGACTTCAAAGATGGTCAGAAATCTAATGTAAATTTAAAAGATATTCATTCTAACAATGTAGGTCAGTCTTTTTTTAAATTTTGAATAAAGAATAATGAATGAAAATCACAAACATTCTACTGAATGAGAAAATTATCGAAACAAAGTAAAACTCCTACAACAATTAATATCTGACTAAAATAATTAGGCGTAGGACTTCAATTCATCCCTAAAATTAGACAATAATTACTGAAGCATATTTCATTCAGACTTGCTGGGTTGATTAATAGATTAAAACTACACAGATCCCTTCAACTTCCTTAAACAGAAACAAAAACAGACTTCTCTTTATAAGAAAACTTTGTCTAGTATGGAACTTGCTACTAACTACAAGCACAAATACACAGCGTCAGGAAAGATTTCAAGACCCAAAGGTAAAGAAAATGATTGCATGGCCCTATTGCTACTAGTTTATCAAGCTCTCCAAAAAAATAATTCACCTGATATGGGTAATTGTTTCAGATATGTAAATCATGTCAAAATTACTATTAAAACAAAACAGATTTAAATGGTACCAAAATTGCAAGGTCGAATGTGGAATTTCCCAGTTCTCACTTGGAAAAGCAACACAGCTGTCATCACAAAAACATATACTTCATTACTCATTTGAACCATAGAAAAATATTAAAGAAGAAACATCAAGGTAAATTGTTGAGAAACCTCTGCAACTATAGGATAGTGATTACTTTGCAATCATCAATTTCAAAGTAAACCACTTACAGTACTAAATATTCCAGATAAAATAGCTGATGGAGTTTCATTTGGTATGTGTAATAGATAAAACTTTCCTACAGTTGAAGGACTTCTGTGTAGTTCTATAAAATAAGATAAAAAAAATGCTTTAGCTTTACTTCTCAACTATTAACCATTAAAATCACTTACAAACCTCAACATTGCATCTGCAAGGACCACTGCTTCATCGCTTGCTTCTGCAATCAAAGCTGGTGCCAAATACACACAGAAGTCCTGTTAATTTCAGTATCACAAACAACATCAAATTCTGATGTGAATCATAAAAAACTTGAATTCGAACCCCTAAACCTACCTGAACCAAATGCATGAAAAAGGAAGATATTGGCCATAATAGCCGACAAACAAAGAAACAAAAATTGACAAGCAACTGAAGGAGCACAATGAGGCTCAACCCCTCTAAGTGCGCCTTTGGCGTTACCGTGAGAAAGTTTCTCGGCTGTATGGTCAGCCAACGAGGGATAGAAGCAAACCCTGAGAAGTTTCATGCCATCCTGGACATGATCCCTCTGAGAAATATCAAGGAAGTACAACACCTCACCGGTTGCCTTGCAGCCATTGGTCGTTTCCTTTCAAGGTCGGAGGAAAAGTCCCTCCCTTTCTTCAAGGCCCTTCGGGAGGTAAAAAACTTCGAATGGGGAGTCTCAACAATGGGCTTTTGACCAGCTGAAAGAATACCTCACCAATCCCCCTCTTCTCAGCAAGCTTGAGCCCGGCGAGGTGCTATACCCATACTTAGCGGCTTCGGAGCAGGCCCTTTGTGCGGTCCTCGTCGGGGAAGATGGGGGGAGGGGGTCCAGAAGCCCATCTACTATGTAAGCAAAATCCTTCGCGACACTGAACTCCGATACACCAAAATGGAAAAGATAGCTTACACCTTGGTCATGGCCGGCTGAAAGCTTCGTCCATACTTTCAGGCCCACTCGGTTCAGGTCCTCACGGACCAACCGCTAAAGCAAGTTCTCGGTGCCTCATCAAGTGGTCCAGTGAGTTGAGCCGGCACGACATCAGCTACAAGCCGAGGACGACCATTAAAGGGCAGACACTCGCCGAATTCATCACCAAATGCGCCACCCTGGAGGACTTGAGACTGCACAAGCGGAGCCTGTTTGGGAACTCTACGTGGATGGATCGTCCTGCGAGGAGAGCAGGGGTGGGAGTCATATTAGGTGGCCCAGACGGGTTCACCCTTCAGTACTCCCTACGGTTCAGCTTCAAGACTTCTAACAACGAGGCGGAGTACGAAGCCCTGATAGCCGGACTCCTCATAGCCCGGAAGGCGGGGGCCAAACAGGTCAAAGCGTTCACCGACTCCCAACTCATTGTCAATCAAGTATGCGGGGAGTATGAAGTTCGTGACGCAATAATGGTAAAATACCTGGCTCAAGTCAAGCTCCTCTTGGTCGATTTTGAAGATGCCTCCCTCGTCAGGATCCCACGAGAAATGAACAGTCAGGTGAACGCTTTATCAATGTTGGCATCCTCCTCATTCGAGGGCCTATATCGAACAGTCCTGGTGGAGGTCCTCGTTCGGCCAAGCATCGACGAGGAGAATTCTGAAGTCCCCTGTCTTGACCCGCCTACCAAGCAACCAAACTGGCTGGACCTGATACTTAACTGCCTAAGTGTAACGTCCCGAGCCCTACTTAGCTGCACACGCAACTACACGTGCTCGCATCCGAATAACTGCCCACCACAGGTTTGCCTCACAAAAGGTACTATAGCTATTTGGTACTCCTTGATCTTAGGCAATATTATCTAAACTCTCATTTTATCACTTCATTGTCCGATGTGGGACTTTATACTCCCATCTCACACATGCAAGTGCAAAGCACGTGCACACACCACACAACACACCACTCCCCTTTCTTTTTCTTCCACGTGCAGCCAAGAACCGGGCCCCACCTGCACTCCACCTATCATGTGGAGTGGCAGCCACCCTTTCTTTCTTCTCATTCTTATTCTTGGCCCTATTCCATGCAACCAACCCCATAGAACCATCCTATGGGCCCAACTACCTCTCTAATATATTTTAATCTATATATATTATATATATATTATTATATTTTCTATATAATATTATATATATACACTCTTAAGTACCGGGTGTTACACCCCTTAAGAACTCAGCGTCTTCGCTGAGCTCGGAGCTTGCAACCTAGCACAAGATCTCTTTTTAACCGATGTGGAGAGGAGTACCCTGATTCTGCTACCAAGTCTTCCTACCCGGAACAACTGGCCTAGCTCTATCTCAGGCATACATCTTGCACACGATCGGTGTCGAAAGTCGGCTTTGATACCATTTGTAACGCCCCGAGTCCCCGCTCAGCTGCGCACGTGACTACACGTGTGCGCACGCGAACAAGACAAGTCTTAATTATTATCCACCACAGGCTTGCCTCACAAAATGTGCTATAGCTATTTGGTACCCCTTGATCTTAGGCAATATAATCAAAATTCTCATTTTCTTACTTCATTGTCAGATGTAGGACTTTATACCCTCATCTCACACACGTGCACGTGCAAAGCATGTGCACACACCACACACTGACACAGCACACCACCCCCCCTTTTTTTTCTTCCACGTGCAGCCAAGAACGGGCCCCACCTGCACTCCACCTCTCACGTGGAGTGGCAGCCATCCCTTCTTTCTTCTCATTCATATTCTTGGCCTTATTTCCATGCAACCTACCCCATAGAACCATCCTATGGGCCCAACTACCTCTCTAATATATTTTAATCTATATTATATATATATATATATTATTATTATTATATTTTCCATATAATATTATATATATACACCCTTAAGTACGGGGTGTTACACTAAGAAATGGGGGACTCCCCCAAGATGCCTGTGAGGCCAAGCTAGACAGGTCAGATCAGGGTCGAGAGGTTCCTGCTAATTGACAGCATCCTTTTCAAGCGCTCCTACACTAAGTCCGACGGCAAATCTTACCTCCAATGCCTAACACCGGAGAAGGGCAAGTATGCACTCGAGGAAACGCATGCAAGGATCGGCAGCTGCCACATGGGCAGTCGATGGCTCGCGAGGAAAATTCTCAGCCTTCGGTACTACTGGCCGACGCTCCTTCAAGACGCCCAAGACCCTGTCAAAAAGTGCAGCCCATGCCAGAGGTTCTCATCGGTCCGTCATTTGCCCCAAGCGAATCTCAAATTGCTCGCCAATCCAACCCCCTTTGCCATGTCGAGAATGGACCTGGTCGGACCATTTCTTGATGCTACCGGCCAAAGGCGCTTTCTCATCGTGACCATCTACTACTTCATGAAGTGGGTCGAAGCAGAGCTCCTAACCACTGTCACCGGGTATCATGCCCAATAATTCTTCTGGAAGCACACCATCTGCCGATCCGGGATCCCGCAGATCCTCATTACCGACAACCGAACTCAGTTTGCGGGAAAGGGTTTTCGCAAATTCTGCGAGACCTTGGAATTCAGCAAAGATTCTCCTTCATCGCACACCCACAGTTCAACGGCCCGGCCGAGAAGGCCAATCGGCAAATCCTCGATGGTCTCAAAAAGCGACTTGATAAATCCCCCAAGGGATTGTGGGTCGACGAGCTGCCCAGCGTACTATGGTCTTACCGCACGACCTAAAGAATCCCCACGGGAGGATCACCTTTAACCTAACCTTCGGAACTGAGGCAATAATTCCCATGTAAGTCGGATCGCTATCACGACGGATCATGAGCTTTGACTAGAAATCCAACTCAAATGGCCTCAGGGCCAACCTGGACCTCCTCGACGAAGTTCGAAAAAGGGCGCCCATTAGAAGAAACATCTACCAACAAAGGGTATAGCGGTTTTACAATCAGAAGGTCCGCCCTGTCGACATCAAAGAGGGCAGCCTTGTACTCTGGCGCCTTGAAATATCTGAGCCTTGTACTCAGGTGCCTTGAAATATCTGAGCCAAGTAAGAGCGAAAAACTAGCGCCTAATTGGGAGGGCTCGTACAAATCTCCAAAGTGGTCCACCCGGGCACGCACCGACTCGAAGACCCGGGGGGGGGGGGGCGAGTAATCAAAAGGACTTGGAATGCAGAGCATTTGATGAAATTTCACGAAGACACATAGGGGTCTGCACTTGTAAAAAGGCCCTCAAAAGCCGATCCATATACTTGCCTTCAGATGTCGATGAATAGAATTTAATTTTCGTTTCAAATTCAAGTTGTCCAGTCACTTGCTATAAGCGCCTGAGGCCTGGGCTCATTCCTTGAAGGATAACCCCCTCGGGGTCGGCACCCGATGCTGAAGGCTGCAACGCCAAATATCCTTGAAGGATATCATTTGATAACCCCCTCGGGGCTGACACCCAACGCTGGAGGCTCTAATGCCAAAAAAACCCATCCGGGATTGCATCCAAGGCCGAAGGTTCCAACGCCAAAAATCCTCGGAGGATCCCCTCAGGGTGTGGATCCAAAGAGTACCCTTACATGGTAGAAATAATGCACAAACCCCATGACGAGCAAAGAATCGAGACAAAAATGTCTTTCATTAAATAGGAAAACAATTATAAAGGGGGCGGTGGTCAGTCCGCGTTTTGGCATTTACAATCGAACCAACCAAAACTACCGCCTATGCCCTTTTTCACTCGTCTCGCACTTTAGCACCGGCTGAGGTCGCTTGTCGGGCACTCTGTAGTCGGACTCGTACTTCAGCATCGGCTCACAACTGATTCGTGCTCTAGCTCAGCATCTCCGACGCTTGAACACAGTTGGCCCCCTTGCGGAAGAGATGAGTGTCATCGTAAGAAGCCGGACCGGCAGACACAAGAGTCCCTCAAGAATCGGCCCCATGAGCTCTGTCCCGACCAACAGAAGACACTCATGAAGCCTCCAACATGATGTCGAGGTTGATGGATTTCACACAAGCTATCAGCCCCGAAACCGCATCAGTGTATGTGAAGTATCAGGACGAACAATCCTCTGACATAGGGAACTCCTCATTCCCTCTCTTCAACCTGACGACGACTCTCCTCGGAACCCGGCGGAAAACAATTCAGATCTCAAAATCTGGGACAAAGATGGGTTACCCAACTGAACACTGATCCCGCTGGAGCCTAGCCGAGCCCCTATGACAATCTTCCCACCGTCTTCAATCCACGGATGGGTCCTCGGACCGCTGACATCGTGCGTTAAGGATGCGGGTGTAGGAAAGTTGCGAGTTTAACACCCGACAACAAAGATTTAATAAACCGCGAAGAACTCCCCCAACTACCCACAGTTATTGTAGGTGACGCTACAACTTCCAAGGCACATTGAATGCATTAATGGCGACACAAGCAAACACGTGTCATGCCACGTGGCTGATAAGGCTCGGGAAAATTCCTTGGCATATGATCTGAAGCCAATCGTTGTGAGTTCTTAGGAACCATCACGATGTCTCACCTCGTCGCGCTCTCCGCATGACTTTCAGTGTCGACCTTTTACAACTCGTTCGTCTTGAGTCCCGCATTTTACACCCACACCTCAATGAGAACGAGTCTACAGTCTATACGAACCCACACCAAGATTCCTATTAAGCAAGAGAATTACAACGGCGGTGACCGGTCCGCAGTCGGCAAATGATACAGTGACAACAAAATTACGATCAAGCTAAAGTTAAACACGTACGATCTGCCTCTCCTCATTGGCGCACCAAACCAGACGCGCCCCAGTGGTGAAACCCCAAAAGAAATATTTGCAACATTCCGATACGACTGCACGGACAGGGCGAGGGGCCCCTGCAAACTTCCACCTTGAGGGCTCCTTAGACAGCAAGCTCGGGGAGCCGCACCAAAGACACCCATGCAATGAACAAACACTAGATCCCCGCTCTTGCCTCGCGGTCGAATCCTCAAGCCCGCTATGAACAGTGGAATTCCGACCCCGGTCTTCAGATATCGATGACGACCATCTGGTCTCGAAATTTGAGATGTGCCTAATAAGGCTTCAACGAGATCCCCTGGTCCTACTCGAATCCCAATGATCCGAAGCTGCCAGTACAAGAAACCCAGGCCGGGACGAACGCTCCCAAGCCGTGGACAAGCCTGACCGCGAACACGCCCCCCGAGTCTCGGGGGTAGTTCCTCAGATCTCGAAACCTGAGACAAACGATCCGAGACCACAAGCACGTGTCCTGATCCCTTCCGGGTCTATTGCTCGGACGGTGAAGCTCCTACTCACTATATCGACCACTCACCCCTGCGATTCAAGAATCGAGTGAAAAGGAGTGAGATTTATAAGCAATTGAAGTCTGCCACAAATGTTTTAGCACTTATCGCAGTCAGTGCTCAACCCACGAAATCAACAGTGACTGCAATTGTCAGAGAACATGATGCGAGCAACGCCACGTGATTTTCCGATATGCCTGTCAGACACGGAAGTTCGAGGACTGAGAGACAATTAAATTTATTTCATCAAACAAATAAGTACAACGGTGGTGGCTATTCCTTGAAAACGGCAAGAATGGCGAAGATATAGACAGCCTACTCTCCTCAAGGTTTCAATTTCGCCATGCCTTCGACATGGCATCCTAAGCTGACCCCCATGGGGAGCTTTCACAAGGCTTCAATTTTGCCGCGACCTCGGCGTGGCATCCGATGCCGACCCCTTGAGGAGCTTTCATAAGGTTTCAATTTTGCCGTGCCTTCGGTGTGGAATCCGAGGCCGACTCTCATGGGGAGTTTTCGTACGGCTTCAATTTCGCCGCGACTTCGGCGTGGCATCTGAGGCCGACTCTCATGGGAGGTTTCACAGGGCTTCAATTTCGTCATGCCCTCGGCGCGGCATCCAAAGCTGACTCCCATGCTGAGCTTTTACAAGGCTTCTGAGGCCGACTCCCATGGGGGCTTTCACAAGGCTTCAATTTCGTCGCGCCCTCGGTGTGACATCCGAAGCCGACCCCCATAAGGAGCTTTCACGTGACTTAAATTTCGTCGTGCCATCGGAGTGGCATCCGAGGCCGACCCTCATGATGAGTTTTCGCAAGGTTTCAATTTTGCCATGCCCTCGGCGTGGCATCCGAGGCCGACTTCCATAGGGAGTTTTCGCAAGACTTCAATTTCGCCGCGTCCTCGGCGTGACATTCGATGCCGACTCTCATGGAGAGTTTTCATAAGGCTTCAATTTCGTCATGTCCTCGGTGCGACATCCGAGGTCGTCTCCTATTCGGAGCTTTCACAAGGCTTTAATTTCGCTGTGCCTTCGGCATGGCATTCAAGGCCGACTTCCATGGGGAGCTTCCACAAGGCTTTCATTTCGCTGCACCCTCGGCGTGACATCCGAAGTCGATCCCTACGAGGAGCTTTCACGATGTTTCAATATTGTCGTGCCCTCGGCATGGCATCCGAGGCCGTCCTTCATGAGAACGTCTCTGAAGGCCTCAACTCCACCGTGCCTTCGGCGCGGCAAATGAATCCGACCCTCACTTCGCAGGGCCTCCCGACCACCACAGGCTGACCCTGCGAAGACTTTGTGCAGGGTATGCTCCATCCTGCCAATTCACACAGCATCAGTGTACCCACCGTCCAGCGGTCGCATAGATCGCCATCTTCTAATTGACATCTTCGCTAGGTCGACTACTCTTCGAAGAAGACCGAGACGTCTCCTTCAAGAGTGGGGGGCTTATGATGAGGATAAAATTAGCGAACAATCTGCACGACTCGATCCCGACACGAATCTCAATGTCATCCCACTTCCTTTTCTGGGCCCGTTACCCATGTCCAGTCTAGTGGGGGCCGGATTGCACCCCCTAATTAGGGTACCCAAAAACCTTCTCTAATCAAGTTCTTACGCCTATAAATACAACCCCACCTCTACAGTAACCAGGTAATCGCAATTTTTACCATTTAAGCTTCCTTTAATACTTTGGTTGTTGACTTGAGCGTCGGAGGGTCTTGTCACCGGGAGTCCTTCCGGTGTTTTAGATTTTTTTGCAGGTGTCTGACGCCTGCCGAGCCATCTAGTTCCATTACATCCACCACATCAGCCTCACCAGGTTGGAGGCCGAGATCCGAGTTTCCCCTTCCTCAAAAGAACTCACTATCTGTTACTCCTACACCCAGAAACAAGCAGCATCATGGTCTTTTAAGCTCCTCCTTCCTTTCTAATTATGAATTCTCCCTTCTCTAGTCCAGAAAGAAAATGCTTGTATGATTTACAGTTACTAGGAAAAACTTAACCATGGAAGAATGGTTAAGGGAAGGCCATTCATATAGCATAGAAAGGTAGCTGGAAATAGATACTACTTTACTGGCTTCTCCATCTATGCTTGATCAGAGTGCAACTTCTGAAAGCTCAAGATGAAGAGCCATTCTAGTTTTTTTTCTTCCCGCTAGGTTAACAGTCATTCTAGATGATCTATGAAGATGAAGTAGGTCTTATTAGAGGGAATTTCTTTAGTATCTGATCTGAGGCATAGTGCCATCCAAGAAGCCAAGTTGATTTTTCACAGGTTCATAAATGACCATATTTCTTCATTTAATGCTTTTATATTCAATTTTCCAAGCCTTCGTTGAATGTTCGTGCCTGCTTACTGATGCAAGCATGGTGTTTTGTGCAGGACATGGCTAAAGTTTCTGCCCACTTTATTCGAGGAAATGATCGGGAGAAGTTTGCGTCTACACTAGTCAACTTCATGGGCAAGGTTGGGTTGATTTGACTTCTACACTGTATACTTGTCTTGTAGGCTAATTCAAATTTACCTAACATTGTAGTGAACTTGCTTTTTCTATGTGGGTTTGGGGCAAATCAGATGCAGTCCTGAATTCCTAGCACATTTGAATCTCTTCATCTTCTTTCCTAATGATTATATTACTGGACTTGAATATTTGCTATTATAGTTTGTGCTAAGGTGGACGAATTTGCAAGGTGTAACCTTAGTTATACATTTGTAGTAATCTAATCTTGATGGTTATTCTGAGATATTAATATCAAGGTCGTCGGTTCTTGCATACCACATCTTCATGCACCATGTGAAAATAATAGAAAGAAGCATAAAGTTAACATGCGTGTGAACTATTGCTTCTCTTTTGTGTATTAATATTCTAGCTTCATATCTTGTCTATTCTGTTGATTATCGGCATATGGGATCAATGATAATCTGTGAAGCACGAGTACTTGATTGTGGGCTTCGTACTGGCATTGGGTGCGAATCGGTTGTGGGTGCATATCGGAGACACACCCAAATATTTAATTCTTTAAAGAAAAAGAAAAAAATTTCAGGTGCTTTTAGGGTGCATTTTGGGTACGACGTGGGTCATTTTGGGTGCGTGTTGGGTGCATTTTGGAATTTAATTTTTTTAAAAAAACTTTTTTTTAAAAGTTTAGGGTTATTGGGTAACCCAATTAATCATAAACACACCAAACAACTCACTATTATAAAACATACCCAATAAGCCAAATCAACATGGAATCATGGAATGAGAAATCACTAGAAATATGCAAAATCATATCTGATCGCTAAAAAATCTAGGTTTTTTAAATTTATTTTTTTGTTTTTTTTTTCCTGCTATGTGTTTCTAGGGATTGATAACTTACTATTGTGTTAAAATATTAAATTGTTAGTTAGTAGTAGTGTGATATTCTTTTGTAGCTTTTGTTATATTTTTGAATTTTTTTGACAGACTATTTATTAAAATACTAGATTTGCCCGTGGCTACGTGCCTACGGCACGTCTTCAGAACGATACAGCATATGAAAAGTCTTGTAAACAGTAAATCAACAATTATATAGCTGAAGTTTGAATAGTATGACAATAATTAGTTGTAAATAAAAGTCCATGTTTCCATATATATATACTAGTATCATGCACGTGCGATGCACGTGGAGGAAGAAGGAAAAAGACAAAAAAAAAACCTACCAACACGTGCGCTGCACGTGTTGACTAACATACAAAAAACAATAAAAAATTGTTTATTTGTTTGGAACCCCATCTCTCCCATTATAATAGTTATAGATATATATATAGATAGATAGATGAATATATATATAGAGAGAGAGAAAGAGATAAATAAATGAGTTGTTTTGGGAATTTGAATTTTAGTTTTGGGAGGAAAATGTGTTTTGTGAGGTTAGATCTGAGCCTTTGATTTTTGGGGGAATTGAATGTGAGCCACTTGATAGCTTTCTTTGTGTTTTATTATATAGATATTACATATATGTATGTTAAATGCACCCAAAAACGTACCCATATCCTACTTTTCCGATAAATATCGTGTTCCCACACCTGTGTCGTGTCGTACCCGTAACCCCTTACCCATACCCGTGCTACATAGATGATAATAACAATCAGAAACTTATCTAGTTGTATAGTTACTTACAGAGCTCATTCACAGTTCTAGTTTTCCATATATGATGTTTGTGGGTAATAGTGTAGGTCCTTGTTGCACCATTAATTTGTGTGGAGGTGTATCTATAATTCTATATCCTATTCACAGATACCTGATTGATACCTGATTGATACCTGTCTGATAATCCTTTTGACATATTGTATAATTTATAATACGTTCTACCATATGTTAGGGATGTATCATTGACTGTGAAGTTACTTGTCTCACACGTGTATGATGATCTTTGGGTGGATATTGATTTTCCCACTATCTTAATTTTGGCCAACAAGAACAATAATTTATGTAACCTAGAAGTTTCATTTATAATTTTATGATCTAGCATTTATAGCAAATTTTTGAGGTCATCCACTTGAATTCTTCTTCTCCATTCAATTCATTAAGAGCTTTGTATTCTTTTCATGTTTTATGCTGCTGTTCTGCTGCGTAACACATCCTTCTTTTCTCCTTTCCTGACTTCAGATATGCAGTGAAAAAAAAGGCACAGCTTAGTTGAAATTTCAATGTAGCTTAATTTAGAATTTAATGTATCTTCATAACAGTATATTCACATTGATAATGGTTGAGAAGTAGCTGAGAGTTATAATTTCCCTGTCTAACCAATCGTTGATCATGAAGGGAAAGTGAGCAGGTTATTGCTTATAGAATAAATCAAGATGTGCCGTTGAACTATTGTGTGATTGCAAAATACACGTGGCTTAAAGGAAGTTATATAAGATACCTGTGCATCCACCAATGCTTTTATGGTTCATTCATACAGAATGTTTTTTTGTAAAACCAATTAAGGTTCAGAATGTTAGGCAATTAGGAAACTACACCTTCAGAAAATAAGCGTAGTTGAAAGTTAAATATGGATGCTGAGATGGATGAGTGGCAAACAGTAAAAGATAAGGAATCTGTGCATCCCATTATTTGATATTTGATATTTGATAAGCAATTACACATATCTCCATTGGGGATACAATGAGGGAGAACAATTGCGGTGGTTTAAGCACATCCAGTGAGGACCCTTAATCTTAATGATGTCAATTAGGAGAGTTAGAATTACATGTTTTTTGCTGAAGGTGCAAGGACTGGAATTAGACATAAACACACTTGAACTGGTAAGTTACAAGCACTGAATAAGTGTTAGTTTGACAGGAGATGACCTCAAGAAAGTTGAATGGACAAAAAAGGATTCACGTAACTGACAATGAAGATTTGGCATAAAAGGCTTTCTTGTTGTATTTATATTAGTATATTCCATAACCTTATCATGTCTTGCTCATATCCAATGTCCATAATAGTGCGACATAGGCGTAGGATACTTTGGATCTGTATCTGCTTGTCATTTTTGTGCATATACTTTGGATCCATATAAGAGAATGTGTTCTAATTTCTTTTTTCCAATGTGAATTTTGTTTTTTTTTTCTATAAATTTTGGCAACAACTTATTCTTATTGCTCTTTTTGATTAGTGCTACCCTGGTGAAGGTGATTTGGCAGTTGCACGTGGAGTCCTAATGTAAGTTTGCTCATCAATTTACACTTTAGCACTGCTCGTAATTGTTGCTTCTTAAACTTAATTTATTTATCTGCTGGCATTCTTTAAGTTGGAAGTTGATCACATATGATGTCAAATAGAGGCCTAAGGATTCCTCATTCTAGATTATTCGTCATTGTTGAAGAATCTTCTAGAAAATCGTAATAAAATGTATCAGTAAACTTAGCACGATAATGAAAGAAATACTAAATAACATTTTGACATATCAGAATTCAAAAATCACAAGCATTTTTATCTTTAGATCTGTCTGTCATATTAGACCATATTTTTATGATGTGTTCTTGCTAGGTACCTATCACAAGGAAATCTTAGAGATGCAAACTACCTCATGGATGAGATACCAAAGCAGTTGGAGGCCAAGAAGGCAGCATTCCCTCGCTCAGATCTTATCAAATTTGTTGGGTATCTCTTGCGAACGTAAGTCATATATGTTACGCATTTTCCCTATTTCTTTTGCTTGCGATACGATACTTGAGCTATAAGTTAAATGAAACTATGGATTTGGGTACAACTGTTTGTGCTTTGCCATCTTCTCTCTATGCAAAAAGGCATGCGTATTTCCATCTCTTATTTATAGCGAGCATTAATTTTTTTAACGTTTTATTACTGTTCCCTTTAGAAAAATGGTCGCTGTTATGGTTTGAGGTTTGTTAGTCTTGTCATATATTTGGACCAATCACATATATGAGCTTAAAGGTCATAATTCCCAAGTCTGCTGAAACCTGAAAAATCTCAAATTCACTTCTTTATGTAAATCTCTTTAGTCTCAAAAGAAGTTCCATCCCTGAGATGGTCATGTATTGCACTTCTTTTGTCATTTGCATATTCGTACTTATTTGAATCTCTTATGTTGCAACTCATAATTATATTATGCAGGTTGGAAAGAGATGCTTTTCCACTTTTTAGGATATTAAAACAGAAATTCCAGTCAAGTATAGATCGAGAACCTTTGTTTAATGAGGTAACAAAGAAACCCCTATCTGTTTATATCTGTCATGATGTTATGCATTTATGCCGTATTCTTTTTAATCAGTTGATATTTTTTGGTAGGGTGACCTATATATGTAATTATCCCTTAGTTACCAAGTTCCTTTCATTCATTTGCAACTTGCAAGTTCATTATGTTCAAAATTTCTGAAACCCCTGTAGTTTGGAACTAAGCTTTCTTTAATTAAAACTTAGTTCTGGGGCAAACTATAATTGAAATATAAGTTCTAAGGAGGTCCCGGCAAACTATAATTGAAATATAAATTGTAAGGAAATCCCTTGATTCATCATTTATGTAGTAGCACTCTGTGAACTATTTACTGTTATTATTTAATGCAATGAGTATCACTTTTCTTGCAGTTATTGGATCAAATTGCAGAGAAATTCTATGGCGTAAGACGAGCAAATGGTTTAGAAGGCATGTTCGGTGATTTTTTGAAGGTAGATTATCATTGTCTTCAGAGTACATGTTGTACTTCATATTAAGTACAAGTATATTTTTAATTGAGTAGGAGTTTATCTCGTCCCAATTCAAATGAGTTGGATGAAGGATTTTTATAATTTTCTTTTATAGTTGCTTTGCATTTATCTAGAGAATTTTGCGACATCAAATAATACTGTTGAATAATAAGTTCATATGAATGTCTGATGTTTTCAACTGATGACAGATAATAAGAAATTCTAATATAGAATAATCTACTAGATCCATATTCTTATTTCATACACGTAATTATTTTTCACACAAAACTTATTGCATCTTTCTACTAGGAGAATGCTATTTTTACATACAGAGAATAATTACCAATTTCAGCCAATTGATTATTTACAGACGGAATAATTATGCTGAAAAGAACATTGAGTATAGCTTTTAGCAGAAGTTTCTTGCATATGATAATTTTTTAACTTTTTAAAATATTTTGTCATTATTTCTTCTTCGTATGCTTGTATAGACACTAAAGGTTGTTTTTGGAAGGATCCATCCCCTTTGTCTATCCAAAATTGTAACCAGAATTCTTGAAAGTATCGAAATTTCAATTATTATAGGGTCTAATGCTAGAATTTTGGAAGCCAACAGAGTACAGTCATTCCTCATTTTTATTTGTGAATAATTTGTTGAGCTACTTGGCACTTGTTTCAAATGCAAATGTCGAGAAACTCGATCTAATGGAAGAATCACCTTCTTTTAATTTTGCTTTCAGCAAATAGGGATGTTCTATACTTAAATACCTGCATCTCTTTTGTGCAGATGATGGGAGGAGGTCCTATGTGAAGTTATTCATCGCCAGGATTTTAAATGTGATGATAATAGCTCGTATGTTTATACTCCACTTCCATATCACAAGTGTGTTTCCTTGAAGATGTTGAATTTATTGGTGTCAGTAAGCAGCGAGCGATATGTGATTGTTATGTTCGTAGTTGAATTTTTTGCTACAATTTCCCATTTTTTTGTAATTGATTGGCTGTTGGAAATGCCTTTTACTGTTAGCACGATCTCGTTGTTACTTGTAAAATTTTCGATGAACATATTGACCGTTCACAGTTCTATCATGAAGCTATAATGTGTAGATTTTATTTTATTTTTAAAAATTTTTATTTTAGTGATAAAGAAAAATGTTATACATGACACAACTTGTTATCGCTGAAATATGATGTCTTGGTTTGTTGGAGATCTGCGAGTGTATTGGCTACGATACCTTGTTTAGCTATCGAAGATAACCTACCAGCCTTTACCTCAAATACCGCGAGAATGAGAATTCAGATGTAATCTTTTTCTTCAAGGAAGAGTTTTAGTTGCTGAAAGTATAAATCATGTTGCATCTGCAAAATAATGATGTAAGGAAATAAACACAATAAGATGGGTTTGATTCTTTATCATAGTATATTTTTTCGGTAAGCCCACATGCACCGAGTCCTTGTGACTCTTAATTTAGTATAAAAGCAGTACAATATTTGTAATACAATTAGAATTTGTTTCTGTTGTGAAAGGAGCACGGCTAGCATCGATAAGGAAGAGGTGACCCTGAAAATAATACTTGATTTAACATTTAGTATACCTGTAAGAGCATCCACAATGGGGCTATATTTGTCATTTTCTCATATTTTGAGAAACGATGATCTGCAGTCGTTTGCTATTTTGCCATTTTTTGGCAAAATCGCTACAGTTGCTTTTCATTTTCGAGAAACGAACTGGTGATTCTCAAATTATAGGCCGTCCCAATTTTTTTTTTAATTGTTTAATGGGATTAGATAGAACATGTTGTTTCGTCTGATATTTTAAAAATTTTTTTTTTTAATGATCAGACGGTACAACATATACCCTCCGAACAGAAAATTTAAATAAAAAAAAAATCACTCAAACGGGACATGTTTGTCCTGTTTCAAGGTTTTTAGGCTTTGTCCCGTCCGGCCCTAAGTTTTGTTTTTTTTTTTTTTTTGTGTATAATTGTTAGGTTAGTTAATAATTAAGTGGTTTAGGATATATTTTATTATTTAATTTATTTAATTAACTTATTTTAATATCTAATTATTAATTAATTAACTGTAAAAAAAAAATCCCGACGAAACAACATGTGTCGTTTTTCTCAAATTTTAGCAAATCATCATTGCACTGAGATTTTTATATTGCTATTTTCATTTGCTATTTTGTCATAATTTTTAGCAAACGATTGTGGATGCTCTAACGTATGTCATATTGCTGTCTAAAAGTTCTTATTTCTTTTCTGTTTTTTGCACCGGTGTATTGCTCCTAAAATACTGAATAATTCTCGATAAAACTAGGGGCCTTTTTTTTTTTCTAGCAATAAATTTTATAGAATACAGTCCTGGTTAGACATGGTCGATATCAGATGCTGCATTTCGGTTGCTTTCTTTTAAAGAATACTTTCAAGGAAAAAGGTGAAAACATCAAACATCATGGGGTCTGCCTACTCATTGTGGCCGTCACACCAAACAATGAGTTGAGTAATTGAGTAAAGATTAATCAATATCTGTAATATGTGGTTCTTCAATTAGTAAATACTAGCAATAAGTGAAGTATACTACTACTACTACTAACTAGTGCAAATTAAGCAAGAGAATGACTTGTAGTTTGGGACTCATTTTTTGAAGTATAGTCACACGAGTAATGCTACATCACTATTAATTTCACTACATTTTTTTTCACTATCTTAAGTGACACACTCCAATAGATAGAAAAGATAGAGTAGGTGGGAAAACTCTTCAATAAAATTATGTCACCTAAGATAGTAAAGAAAATAGTAGTGAAATTAGTTGTGGCTAAAGCATTACTCATAGTCATACATTTGTTTGTTGACACTGAAATCTCACCAACTACAAACTACTTACTCTCTTTGCTCTTTTCCCACCCACCAACTCAATAATGATGGAGCATCTTTGATCTTTAATTATAACAAAACAAAATAAAACTGCTCCACCTTCTCTCCAATTTTCTAATTGAGTCCGCACCTTCCTTTCTCCATTCCATCCTGGTCCCCACGGCTACATATAGTAAAATAATTCCTTCTACTGTTGTTCTCTCTTTTTTTATCTATTACTATTTTTTTAAAAAAGGTTTTCTGAGGTTGACCCTTCTGCACAATCTTCGTAAATTTTTTAGAAGATCATTATATATATATATATATATATATATTGCTGGTGCAAAAAAAAAAAAACAAAAAACAAAAAAAAAACTAACTGTGGACTATCACATTCAAGGATTATAAGTTTGGGATCTAGATATAAGGAAGTTGTACATATGTAAGTTTATGTGATTTATTTTGAAATCGCCTGATCTTAGACTGAAAATGATATTGACTCTAGGATGAAATTGAGGATACTTCAAGGAGTTTTTAGAGATTTTTTTAGTTTTCCGAAATCACCGTGTTGAATTTTGGCATTTGAATTTGGAAGTTTTCCTTCCACATGAGAATACAATTTTCAATATCCAACTGCTCCATTTACTCTTCTGTTCCCCTTCTTTTGTTCTCCTCTGACTTATAATTCTTCGGTTCCACTAACTAACAAATCATTTTTTTGGTTCCACTAACTAACAAATCATTTTTTGGCGGAGGAAGATGGGAGCCCTTTGGTTGAGAACTAATTTTGGTGAGAACTTCGTGAGAACTCACCAAGTAGACTCCTCATGAAAAATCCGAACCGACCATCTCGATCTACATGCCTTATATAGCATAACATAAAGAATTCAAATAATTTGAAGTTCGTTTGCTCATCCATCAAATGGAGTAGAATTTTCAGCCATACAATTTTGCGATGATGTAAATCATGGGAAATGAACTTCAAATTACGTGATTTTTTTATGTTATGCTATCTAAGGCGTGTAGAACGAGATGACCGGTTCGGATTTTTCATGGGGGGTCTACTCTTTGAGTTCTCACGGAGTTCTCACCAAATTAGTTCTCAACCGAAGGGCCACCTATATTTCTACATCAAGTTATCAAAAGCTAATGGAAGTAATTTACATGTGTAATGCATATAGTTTTATCTTTGAAGTTTTTAAGTGATCAATTTAATGAAATTGGGGCTTTTTTTTTCAAATATGCATGATTTGAAATATATATATGTGGAAGAAATATATATCCTTATCAAGTTTTGGAATATGACCTCTTCTCATATATCAAGAATCTTACTTCTCTTAGGCCGTTAGTGAGCCTCGTCCCTGGTTGCTCCAAAGAAACAGACTTGTTTCATTTCATTGCTATCAAGTTTTCCAATTAAGCTAACTAGTAGTTTGCACGTGCGATGCATGTCTTAATAAAAATAATTTTTTTTAATAGTAAGTATTCAGACGTAGTCTGAATTTGATCTAAAATCTCATTTACAATAGTTATGCACATGCGTTACACGAGTTGGTAGATGGACAAATTACACTAAGGCTTTCTCCCATTATAGTAGTAGAGATAATTATGAGCCAGACTATGTGGTTACTTAACCATGGATCTTCCCCAAATCTGGATTTACATATAGATGAGAAGTGGCATCCAAAAGAAGCTTTCTTTCTAAAGATAAGGTTTGATTTTGTCAATACGAAGTGGAAATACAATACAATTCCGAAAGCAAGCACCAAGAATTATAGCAGTTATAGTTGACACAACTTTTAAAAGCTATGGAAACATATATAGGAAAAGAGGCTTAATTGAGAATTGTCAACAGGATTTTACTAATGATAACGTTCTTCAGAGAACACATATTTAGCATTAGTTACTGAATTAATTAGCACACTTTTTTTTTATATATTTATAATATAATTACAAAAAGTATAATAGTTGAAAAAAATTGCACTGATTAATTAAGAGAGAACCCAATCCAAACAAAAAAGCTACCCATTTATACAACACTAACTAATAAAAATTGAATGCTAAATCTAAATGAGCAAACCCCTTGTCAAAATTCAGTGCAGAAAATTAAATGGCAAAGAGTGGAAGAGACGAGATCTCACACAAAATGAGTGGAAAATACTCCTAAAGTTGAGAGAAAATATCACACAACTGTATAAGCTTGAAGAAATCAAATGACAACAATGATTCAGAATTTTGTGGCTCATAGAGGGAGACATGAATACAACTTTCTTCCATCGAGTGGTCAGTGCAAAACAAAGATCCAATTTCATCCTCTCAGTCCAGACCGAGTCAGGAATGATACAAGAAGAAGAGGAGGTTAAACAAGCTTTCTAGACTTGCTACAAAAAACCTCTTCAGGCGTAAAACAAACTTCAGAGTTCCGCTAAGAACGGATTTCTGGTAGGATGTTTTAGAAGAACTTGTATAGGCATTGAGGTCCATTGAAGCCCCGTTCTCAGAGGAGGAGACAAAGGAGGTAATCTCCCAGATGGGTAGGAAGAAAGCATCAGGTCCGGACGGGTTTCCGATCCTTTTCTACCACACATTCTCGGAAGAGATTAAGGATGATCTTTTGGTAGTCATTACTGAATTCTACGACCACAGACTCAAATTGGGTAAAATTAACTTTGTAGAAGTAGTCATTATTTCTTAATAAAAGAAGATTCATCATGGGTTGGGGATTTCCGTCTCATAAGCCTACTGAATTGTTCGGTCAAGATGATTACCAAAGATTCTCTCAAACAGATAATGAGAGTAATGGACATATTAATCAGTCGGGAGCCAACCGGGTTCATCAAAAGTCGATGCATTCTAGACTGTGTTGCTACGGCGGAAGAAACCATCCATCAATGCCACATATCAAATGGTACAAGCTACATGCTCAAACTTGTCTTTGAGAAAGCCTGCGATTTGGTTGGACGAGATTGTCTAATAGAAGCACTTAAGGGCAGAGGGTTTGGTGATAGGTGGATCAGGTCACCTCCACTAGGACAACTATTTTTGATAATGGAGGTGCGGGGCAACCATTTTCCTGCAGAAGAGGCATGCGACAAAGGGACCCTCTGTCTCCCCTTTTGTTCACTATAGTTACAGATGTCCTCAAATCCATGATGGATAACTACAAACATGAGGGATGGATTACGCCAATGGCTAGTGGAAGAAATTTCCAGGGTTGTACATTCTTACAATATGCGGACGATACTTTACAATTCGGAAATGGAGACCAAGGGGAAACCATCACGTTTAAATGAGTACTCTACAGTTTTGAAGCATGGTCCAGGCTTAAGGTGAATTTCCATAAGAGCGCTCTTATCCCGATCGCTTTGTCCGTTGAGGAGACACATGAACATGCGCTCATCCTAAATTATAAGATTGTGAGTTTCCCCATTAATTACCTCGGGCAACCGATTTTACTGGGCAAGCATAAGAAATCAGACTGGTTCCCGATCATTGACCATGTAGAGAACATATTAGCTAGGTGGAAAGAAAAATCCCTATATCTGGGAGGGCGAGTCACGCTGATTAACTTGGTTCTTTCTAACCTACCAACCTATCATCTATCTTTCTTTGAAATTCCCAAATGGGTTATTCGTAGAATCAGTCGAGTTCGAAAACCTTTTTTTATGAAGAGGGGCTGACACCAATAAGGGTGGATACCATCTCATTAAATGGGAAAAATCCTGGATGAAAAAGATACATGGAGGGCTAGACATCATTGACCTTAAAGACATGAACTTGGCTCTCCTCGGAAAGTGGTGATGGAAAGTGTTTCACCCAAACGGGGAAAGGTAGCGGAATTTTATCCAATCTTATCTACAAGGGAAAATGATGCAAAACCTGTGATTCAGAGTTGGCTCCAGAGTCTCCTGGTTCTGCAGAGAGGTCTCTAAAGCTTACAATCCGTTCTGCAATTGTGTAACTTCGTTCATTGGCAACGGTAGGCTGACTAAATTCTGGTGGGACAAATGGTACAGATCACACTCTTTTAAAGAACTAAATATTCCCTAACTTAAATGAACAAGTGACACAACCAAATAGCATGGTTGCTAAGACCTGCAAAAGGGGTTCATCGAGATCAACCTTTAGACATCCCCTTAGTCAGGAATCCCATCTTCGTTTGGAGGGACTTTAAGCACATCTAAACTAGGTGGGTGTGAAATTCTCATATGGCCCAGACCGAAAAGCCTGAGGACCAAAAAGGGATGGTACATTCACGGTTCGATCGCTTTACAACTGCATTTATTTTGAAGGGTGCATGGCGAAATGGTCAGCAATAATTTGGAAGACAAAACACCCCATAAAAGTCAATGTTTTTTTGAAGTTAATTCTCAACGATGTGATCTTGACTAAGGAGAACCTAGAAAAGAGGCAACCAAGTATCGTGACCACCTGCAATTTTTGCAACACGTCCACTAAACTAGAGATTACCATTTTATTGAATGTCATAGGAGCAAGGCAATCACGGTGGAGGCTCGAAGGGCCCTAGGTACAACTATTTACCTACTAACCTACAAAGAGTTGTGGATATGATCCAAGTTCTCTACTGAGAGACAGGAGATGAAAGAAGCCTGATATATCGCAACCACCGTAACGACCTAAGTTTTATGGCTAGACATGAATAACTTTTACTTTTGTGGGACTAGTAATAATATTTTCAGTAATCTAACTCATATTATGCATCTAATCTTTTTTTTTAGGCCACAACAGCTACAGCGGGACCAAGAAGGAGGATAGCTAGGGGCTTCGAGATAGAGAAGTACGACGACGAGATCATCGAGATTAGACCTACTTTAGACTGCCCGGGGCGTTACTAGTTGGATCCCAACCCCCCAGGTTTTTTTTGGGCAGGCGGGGGGGGGGGGGGGGGGGGGGGGGGGGGGGGGAACTCTTCTATTATGATTGTACTTCAGAAATAATTTATATATTTTGTCCCACCCTCCCATGTATGTTGGAGGAGCTATATTTTTATTTCATACTATGTTGGGGGGGGGGGGGGGGGGGGGGGGGCTCTTCTTTTATGATTGTACTTCAGAAATAATTTATGTATTTTGTCCCACCCACCCATGTATGTTAGAGGAGCTATATTTTTATTTCATACTATGTACTTTTCTTGTAAATTGCCCAATACTTTGAATTTATTTTATTAATATCTTATTAATAAAAGATAGTGGCTATACTATACATTTTTCTTTAAAAACAATTCAGTGCAGAAAATTAAATCAAAATGCACCTTTGTCCCTTGTTTGCAAAATTCACTTTCCATATTTTTGTCATCTACTTTCCTTCTTTTGGTGAGAGCCACACTAAATTGCGCGATCCTCTTCCCCTATTTAAGAGAAAAAAATCACATTAAGATTATGAATTTACTCATTGCTAGAGTCCATTTTCTTTCTTACTGATTCACTTCCCTGTTTTAGGTGTATCCAATTATAGTTAATTCTACATTCCATATAGTCCACATCTAATGCTATATAGGACATTTCCTCCTCCAAATCTCATGTATTCTTTCCCTACACCTCCCACATGCAGTCCCGAACTCCCAGAACCGCCCCCCGGTCCCCCTACCCCCTAATTAATATCAAATGCAACATTATAAAAATTATGGGTTTTTAACATTTAGTAGCTACACTGTGTTTCTCTCTCTAGATTTTCTAGAGAGAGAAGCTCCCCAAATAACCAAAAAAAACAAAACCCTAGATCTAGAGGAAGCTTGGAGGGGGTGGCGGCCAGATTCTCGCCGCCCCCTCCCCGTTCGCCGTCTCCCTTCCGCCTAACGTTCGCCGCCCTTCACCCACCTCAGATCCGCCGTCGTCTACTGTTCCCCATACCCCCATCCACCCCAGATCAGCCGCTCGTTGCCCCTCCCATCTCCACCTCCATCCGCTGCTAAAGCGCCCAACGTCGCCCCCTCAGATCCGCCGTTCGTCACCCCCCAGATCTGCCGTTCGTCACCGTCTTCTGCTACCTTTAACCCCCAGATCTAGTCGTGGCCACGCCGTCCCCTACTGAGCGCGGCGACGGGTACTTGAGATCGTCTCCACCAGTGCTCCACCAAGTTCGTCGGATCTGTTCGTCGTCGGCGGAACTGGCTTGGTCAGATCGTTCGGTTTCAAGTGGGGGATCTGATCGGCGGCGGTATCGCCGTGATTGACCCCACCTCGCACACCAAGCTCGCCGAATCTGAGTCGTTCCGTCCGTCGTGGCAACGACCCCCTTGTATTTGGAGTGGGGGGTGTGATTTTTGGGGTTGGGGTTTGGGTTTGGTTGGCTTTGCTAGTTGTTTGTCCGGTTGTTCTTCGCGCTTGCCACCATGTCCACACTTTTGGGGCCAATCACGGCGATCTACAGCTATGATTTGGTTTTTCCGAGGGTTGGTAGTGCGTGTTAAGAAACTGAGTGTGCTTGGATGTGACTTAGTGCGAGACGGTAGAGCTTTTTATGTGTTTGGGGGGGGTTGGTGGAGCGGTCTGAGTTGGATGTGTCTAGGTGTGAAGTTTGCGGTGTAGTACGGTTGTGGGGCTTGGGCCAGAAGACAGGGTCCCCCATGAGATGTGCTCACTCGCTTCTCATGTGCCCATGCGCCTTCTACCGATGCCTCTTCTAGAGAGAGAAGATCTAGAAGGGTTAGGTTGTCTTGCACGATTGTGGAGCTTGAGCCCAAAGATGGGGTTCCTCCATGATGTGCGCTCACTTGTCTCCACTTCAGATGTGCTTGTCTCAACTGTTGCGGAGCGACTATGTCGCTCCAGAGCATCCTCCCACGCCCGTTATCGCGAACACCATGGATCTGGGGTTCAAGTGTGTGAGGTCGGTAGTTCGGTTTGGGGCCCGTGGGGCCAGGCAGGTAGTTTGTTGGTGGTGGGGGTGATGGGGTGTAGGGTTTGGGTATGGTTGGTCTGGAGTGTCCTACGTTGTCGTCGGTGAAGTATTCACAGCGCCTACTATCAGGCTATTGAGCTTCCTCTAGCTTAGGCCACTGGCTTGTGACAGTGTCGTTTCCTCCCTCGGATTCGGAATATGAGTCGAGATAAGTCTGTGTGGTGAGAAATTGCCAGAGAGAGCTTTAGAGTGAGAGAGGTGAAGGTACCCTCTCCACGGCTCTCTCCTGGAGCATGACGTTTGGTGGGGTGAGCGAGATAGCTGTTTGGTGAGAAATCGCCTGAGAAAGCGCTATTGTGTGAGAGGTGAAGGTATCCTCTTTACGGCTATCTCTTTGGTAGCGGCTGTGGGAGCTACTGGTACGTTTGTAGGATGAGTGGTGGAGATGGTCGGAGGGTGCGATCGCTGTGCGTAGGCAGTGGGGTTAGTTTTCGATCTGCGGGGCTTGGGCCCAAAGATGGGGTCCCCCCAGCGAGGTAAAGACATGGATCGGCGGGTAATAAAATCCTGCCAGACTTGTCTCAGGTGAGTGTGCATGTGCCGTGGAGGCACTGTACGAAACTAAACTGACGTACTTACAATTTTGCTGGACCGAACTTGTTTGTCGATCCACCCTCTAGGGTTGTTAGAGGGATTTGTTCTTTGTACGCGTCATGTTGCTTCATGTATGTTTTATTTTCTGTCTGTAGTTTGTACTTGGGCCCAGTACTCTGGGTTTGTTTCGTTAAACTCTTATTAATGAAACAGGGTGGCCGGATTCCACTTTTTCCCTAAGAAAAAAAACATTATAAAAATTATCATCCATTAAACATACTTTGGAAAAAGAATCTTAAGCATAAGAGTCTCGTTCTCTCAAAATATTTTTTCTACCTTTACAATTTTATTATTTTCATGACTATTCTGCTTACAATTCTTCTTTGAACCGTTTAAATATATACAACATCTCTAAAATTCTAATGGGAGAAGAGGACTTATTATTTGTAAATCTATCAATACATATAACACATGTGTATAACTATTTTAAAGGAGATCATAGGTTCAACTCTGTCTGCAACTGAATTTTTATTTTTTTTAAAAAACTATATTTATTAAGACGTACATTATATGTATAAATTACTAATATAAATTACTAGTTGTACTTAAATCACAAATTCAATGTTCGTGTGGAAAAACCCTTATTAGAGCATCTCCAACCACACTAGTACCAAAATAGATAACAAATGGATAATTTAAAAACCCCCACTACATGTACATGCGCATAACATTACCTGTTATTCCTCTCTCTCTCTCTCTTATAAGTAGTATTGTATTCACACAAGCCCCCATTTTATAAATCTAAAATCTACACAAAAGTTTGTGCCCTAACAAACCCCACATTCATTTCTCTCTCTCTCTGTCTCTCTTACTAGTTACTATTCAACCCAAATGAAAACCCCCTCATCAACAACATCAAGAAAGAGCAACCCCATCTCCTCCTACCTCATTCCCCTTGCCTTCATCGCCTTTGTTGCCATCCTCTACTGGGAGTACTTTGCATGCATCCAACCTCAACCTCTGCAACAACCGCCAACAAAAGGTAACTAAAAAGTGCAAATATATATAAAACAGGGTTTGTTTTGCAAATTGTAAATGTTGGTTGGACTGAAGTGGGAGAATTAATCTGTGTGTCTTTAGAGAAGGAGGAGAGTAGGTGCAATATATTTGAAGGGAGGTGGGTTTATGATGAAGATGAGAGGCCACAGTATGAGGAAGGGGAGTGCCCTTACATACAACCTCAGCTCACGTGCCAGGCGCATGGCCGGCCGGACGTTGGCTACCAGCACTACAGGTGGGAGCCCCATGCCTGCTCTCTCCCCAGGTATTTTTTCTTCCATTTACTTGAGATTTTTTTTTTTCTCCAAGCTTGGTTCAATGGATCAAGAGCACTTGGTTCCGATGACTCGTATAAAAATTGCAATTTGTGGGAGACTTGTATAGAATTCAATGTTGGTTAGGGACTCAAAAGGGAAAAAAGGAACCCTTTTTAGGGGGGGAAGAATTCCCTATTGATTTGAGTCAAGTGTAAAAAGAAGGGCCATTATTTTGCTCCCGTGCTTTAATTACCTCCTCTTCTCTTTGCGACCGTTTTGTAAAAAATACTAGCTAGTCATATTAATTGGTTGTGGTTGGGAATAACAATTGCCATTACAGGACTTTAAGGTTTTCGAGGAATGGTACCCAACAACTCACTCATACCAATTTTACTACTCTCAGCACGGTAATAAAGTCTTTTGGTCCCACTTGCATTGCTTCAAGCTATGACTATTCCAAAGAAAAGAAAAGAAAGATGCAAATACAAGGCTGTGGAAAGATATGTATGCACTAATATGCTTATTTATGCTTTGAATGGGCAACCTAACTTATTGATGATTTCGTCAATCTATTGCTCAACAAATGGAAGTTTCAAGGGTAGTGACATAAATTAATAGTAATGATAATAACAATGTTGAATTGCATGTCGGCATTTGACTTATCAAAATTTGTGATCTCATTGCAAATGTTCATTTCAACTCTTACTTTGTTATATGTTAATGAATTGCCTTGATGGTGGGGCCACATTCTAGATGGTAGGGCAAAAATCATTCATGGTTGAAATTTTCATATATCTGGTGAGGGTAGCTTGTATGTTATTTCTGTGCCTAAATGGTTAGGCATGAACCTGACTTGGTTTCAAAGTGTTCTGTAATTTGCACCGTGGATTGGTGCAAATTGAACTGGTAAAAGAGGTCGAGAAAATTGTATCAATATGGGGGGTGCAAATTGAACTGGAAAAAGAGGTCGAGAAAATTGCATCAATATGCACGCCCCCGTCGTCATCTCTATCATCATTCCCCGAATTTGAACAGCTCATTCAACACCCATGGCATTGCTTATGGTGAATCTACAGTTGTTAGGGTTGTGGCTCGAACAATAGTCCCAAATGAAAAAAATAAATAAAGAGATGGTTGGATATTTGAATTAGTTTAGACCTTAGATTCCAATAAGGGATTTTCCTTTTAGGTAATATAGGGCTTTAGACTAAATTATCAAATATCCATCTCAACTAGTGGACCAAAGTTGGTGGACCCTGGACCCCTAGTCGTTACATCAGTGCACACCAATTCTTTGCCTGCGACCTTTACATCCAGTACATGATGTAAAGTAACTGAATTCTAGGGCGTTTTATGGATTTGTACACGTACAAAAGCGACTAGAGGATTGTGACACGTTAGATAGCGAAGTGAAGTTTGCACCACGCATTCTTTTCCGAGTTTTCTAGTTTAGCTATAAAAGGTAATGGAAATATGCTCACTTAAATTATTGGTTGGTTTATTATGGGATGAGAAAGTGTGTGTGGAGGGTGGGTGTGTGGCTACACTATAATTATATAGTCGAACTCATAACCAACCCTGTTTCACTTCTGTGCCTTCTCACATTGGTGATTAGTGAGGAGTTCCTAGATTTTCCAAAATTAAGTACTTTAAGGCTCTTTTGAAACAAGATTCTTATCATATAATACATGAGTTTAAACCCATCATTACAGCAAAGCATGCATCCAACCACAGGCAGTAAGAAATTTCTAAATTCTAAACTAACTACATAATCTGAACTTTCATTCTTTCATTCTTAATGTTCTAAATCGAAGGAAGTTACCCAAACAAGCCCTTTGTTTCGAGTTTATCCATTGAGAAATCTTCAACAGCTTCTAATCATTCTTGGTTTATTATGAGGTACAGCTTCAATGCCAGTCGAATGCTTGAGATGCTTCGTGGGAAGCGGATGATGTTTGTGGGAGACTCCTTGAATCGGGGACAATATGTCTCCATGATTTGTCTCTTGCACCGTGTAATCCCTGAGAGCGCCAAATCCATTGAAACGATTGATTCACTTACTATTTTCAGAGCCATGGTATAATATTTGTCCGGATTTTTGTTCCTATACTTCTCAATCTAGTTATATCTGTGCTTTCTATATGAGAAAATGAACTTGCATATCTATATGAGGAAGTTTTCTCAACTTGAGTGATCATATTCACTTGGTGCGCCCCTCATGGGCTGCATTTCATGTTATCCATGCCATAAGACATTTTGTGCATAAAAATTCCTGATGCTTGCATGTACTAATCCTTTGTTAGCATAATTCAACCAATTTTCTCTGATCATTTATTTACATTTTTTAATCTCAGGAGTACAACGCTACAATAGAATTCTACTGGGCTCCATTTCTCGTCGAGTCAAACTCTGACAATGCAGTTGTACACAGGATTACAGATAGAATAGTTCGAGCAAGATCTATTAACAAACACGCTCAGTATTGGAAGGGTGCTGACATTCTGATCTTCAACACTTATTTGTGGTGGATGACAGGATCTAAGATGAAAATCTTGTAAGTTTCTTCCTTTTTCTGTAGTTTCGTATTATCTTTCCATGACGTTAGTTTTCCAGGTAAACTGAATAGTTTACTGGTTTTGATTCACAGGAAGGGGTCATTCAAAGGTGACAAGAAGGATATCACAGAAATGGAGACTGAAGATGCATACCGGTTAGCATTAAGGAGAGTGGTGAAGTGGGTTGAAAAGAACACAGATCCTAACACGACTAAGATTTTCTTCACGAGCATGTCACCTTCTCATGAAAGGTAGGTAACTTTGTGTATCAGTTGCAATAATAATCATATATTTAAACGGAAATAATTCCCTCCCAATTAAGGCAATTTTTTTCTCAAATTTCTGAGATATAAATAAATAATACATCTTTCCCCATATAATTCTGAAAGTAAGCCTCTCTCAGTCAAACAGTCACAATTGAAATTTCCTGTGCAGATAAAACTGCATTACCAATTACGCCTTTAGATCTTAAATTGAAAACAGAACCAAAAGATTGGCTCCCTAACAACCACAATGTCGGGGAGATGGCTATTGGGAACCAAGTATACAGTGTAGAACTGCAATTTCAAAATTTTGGATTCCTGACATTTTTTTTGTAATCCGGTCCGGAGAGACAGATTTTGGAACTAAGGCATAAAATTGAAACCATTTCTAATACTACAAACAATTTCGGGGGGAGGGGGGATATTTGGAGATTCTATCTCAGTAACTAGAAACTCATTTCTCAGATATTTTGTTCAAATATGTTAGGAACTTCTAATGTTGCATTTTAAAGCTATAGACGAACCTTTAATGACTTATTGTTGAACAAGTAGGACCATTTGGTCCATCAGGTAAACCAATTTAAGTTTTAAAGTTCAATTATTCTAAACCAAAGTAAATTTGGCAGGAGCAATTTGTGGGGGGGTGAGGCAGATGGAAACTGCTTCAATCAAACGACACCTATTGAAGACCCAAATTATTGGGGAAGTGCCAGTAAGAGCATGATGCAAGTCTTGAAACAAGTCTTCACCAAATCCAAAATCCCCATCACTCTCCTCAACATAACCCAGCTATCCGAGTATCGCAAGGACGCTCATTCCTCCATCTACAAGAAGCAGTGGACCCCGCTCACACCCGAGCAGCTCGCCAACCCCAAGAGCTACGCAGATTGCAACCACTGGTGCTTGCCGGGGCTGCAGGATACTTGGAATGAGCTCTTGTATGCAAAGCTTCTGGCTCCTTCAATTTAGTGAAGGAAGGGCTTTTTTTGTTTGTTTTTGAGCGAAGGGTTTTTACATTTTTGTATATGAGTATTCATCTGATTTCATTGTAATCTTTATATTAATTATTTCATATCATAAAAAAGGTCTGGTCTTATAGAGGTGAGGGGTTCTATTTGTTCATTGTAACACTTGCAGTAATTAGTTTACTTCATGTTGCTTTTAACTTTTCCCAATCTTCTGGAACATATTGAAATTTGCTTGCATTCGGTAATTCGGTTGAGTAGCTGACTTATGGTTTAATCCACAACGTAGAAGTCATGTACCGGTTTCATGCCAATAAAAATTCTCAATCTACTGATCTGCCAAACTTACACTTAGCTCTTAGCTGGAAGATAAATTGAACAGAAAATCTTATAAATATAAAAAGACATAACTTAACTAATAAAAAGAAATTATTTTACTTTTTTCTGTATGAAACACATTTTCTCCATAATTTTCTCTCCTATAATTATATACTCCGAGAACAATTATTTTTTACTCATTCTTTTACTTTATTTTTTGTTAACTTTGTTAGTTATATATATACTAGGTTTGCCTGTTGACACGTGCCTACGACACGTCTTCAGAACGGTTCACCTTGTTTGATCATATAAAATAATTTTGAAGGTCAGCAAATTAATTGAAGTAGCAAACATAGAGCAAAAAACATATTATATGATTTTTTTTTATTCTTTTTGAACTATTTTTAGAGTTTTTAAATTTTAATTTTTTTTTAGTTTTTAAATTTTTAAATTTTTTATTTTTTTAAATTTTTTTAATAGAAGAGGGAGGGAGAGAAAGAGAGAGAAAAAAAAATTAAATAAATATAGGAGTTGTTTTGGGTGGGGGATTTGAATCTGAGTTTTGGGGGAAAATTTTTGGGGGAAAAAATGTTTTGTGAGGCTAGATCTGGACCTTTGATTTTGGGGAGGATTGAAGGAGAGCCACTTATAGCTTTCTTTGTGTTATATATATATATATATATATATATATATATAAAGTAAATATATAATTTTATTGCTCTAACACCTTAAAACCATATACGCTCACTGATGTTGCTGATTTAGTGGTGGGAGCAACAAATGTGTTTGTAGAGGGAAAGACAGTTGTGAGACAGATCTCAGCCGCAGATTTGGATTTGAGATAGGGATCTCGTGAGGAGCAGGAGAGGTGGTGTTGCTGGTAGCCGGCCCCTGAACACCTGCAAAACGTCTAGAAACACCGGGGGAGATCCCGACGACAGGCCCTTCGACGATCTAGTTAGTCACTGAAAAAAGGTGGAGATAGGTTTCAGTGGAGAAAGTTTCATTACCTACAGAAATGGGAGGGAGGTCTGGTATTTATAGGCAGAGAGAGGGAACCCCAAGCCTAATGGGCTGGGTGGACCATCTTTTGTGGGCCTGAAGAGTAGAAGGCCCATAGGGGCTACATGCCTGATTCTGTAGGAGTTTGCAGATACTGAGGAGATCAGATGGCTTAGAATGAACTGGTTTATTAACCCACATCATAGGTCCCCTACTCCTGGATGGTTGTATGTACCAGCTGTCGAGGAGTAGCCCAATATTGTGAGAAGATCAGTCGACAGTGTACATAGGGTGTAACGCCCCGAATTCCAAACATATGTAATTCGTAGCATAACACGATCTTTTACTTCAAGTTCATATAAATTTACAAGGAATATAAAACTTTTTTATTTATAACATCGTTCTTTACAACAGCACAACAGAAATAGGTACAATACACATATGTTAATGAAAACTCTTCGATCTTGTGACATCCCTCACAGTGACTTCCAGTCCATGCCAAATCCAATCCTGCAACTAGAAAACTGTGGGCACGCAATTGCATACAACTGACCCAATGCTTAGCAAACACAAACACAAACTTGAATGCAAAACAAAGTGTGAAAAGCGACTATCCTAAACATGTCAATGTATGATATAACCTAATGCCTAATGCAGGCATTCACACTACGATGACACTAATGCATACTTATTTGGATTCTATTCATCTCATACTACATAGGTCCGAGGGCAAGCCCTTAACGTGCTCCTCAATATAGGGTTCAATCCCTCGCCATGAAATCCTACTACGGTAAGAAAAGCAAGGTTTAGACATTCCACGAGTATGAATTCCAGTCCCTAAATCCGCCACCCAACTATACAAATGCTCGTCGTCGAACATCACACAAGTGTCGCTCTGGCCCGGGAATATGTTGGAGATCTGCCTCCTATCCGCCCGACTATTGATGATCCGGGAATCCACTGCTTGATCATTCATAATGCCGGATTTAATTAAGGCTCGTCTCGCTTTGCAAGCAACCACAGTCTCGAAATTTACCGCCCGACTGGGTCTATAGTCCCAGAATCCACCGCCTGACTAGATAGAAATGCCCTACTTATGTTTGCCCATGTTTTATTACATCTTCCTTTCTAGTGCCTGTCCTTAATTCAGTTTTAGTTATCATGATCTAGAACTAGCTTACCCTGCCGGACTTAACTTACTCAACAACATTTCAGGTCCATCTTGACTCTTTCAAATTGTCATTTATCAAAATTGCCGGACATTATGGGCCTCACTCAGCTCCTAGAAACCATCCATCTCAACTTAGAGATCTTCTAGATTTGTCATGCCATGCTTCCCAAAAATACAGAACACAAGCGCGTGACATTGGTCCAGCGAATGATTTGCATCATCTATAAGCTATTTTTGTTCAACTTAACAATATAACAAGATAGATACAACCACACATGCAATAAGAACAATCACATGAATAACAGTACTTGGAATAAAACATGAAATAACCAAATACGATAATCCAACATCTGAAAACAAAATAACAATCTCCGGGTCAAATCCCATAATACAATGTTAATAAAACTCAATACAAGAAGTCCAATAAAATAACGATCAATCTAGAAAGCAATAAATCCTCAGAAAGACTGTTCTCTAAGTCCTGCAGGTAAATCTCCTTGATCACCTGTGAATACCTCATCTAAAAAGAGGAGAAAAATTATCCATAGAGCAAGTCATGGACAACAAGTAGAGAAAGCAATGAACAATGAAAATACGGTATAACAATGAATCATTAAATCGATAAGAATCAATAACAATGGACAATAACAAAAATCAATATCAATGGTAACAATGCGATGGGTATAACAATGAATGATATTTTCATATTTGATGTCGATAATTAATGGTCGATATCGATAACAATAACAATGTTCAATATCAATAGCAATGACGATGTTCAATATGCAGTGTCAATATTGTGTCAATTCTTAAGTCTATTAATTTTTAGCTTAACTAATGCACGTACTACTGCGTACCATACCACAGGTTCGGTGCATGCAATCAATATCATTTAGACTCTAGTGGTAGACTCTATAGTTCATGTACTTGGCACGATAACACTGAAACGATAGCAACTCCTTTGCACACTAGTCGGCACGATAACACTAAAATGATACACGATGAATTGGGATACTGTGCCAACAATCAATCGATAAACACTAGCTGACACAAATATTTTGGAAAAACACGGGTCCCCTCCCCGAGTACAGTCTCTATATTGTCTACTACTTAAGTCAACCCTTAAACCCTGGCTTGTTAAACATTTTATCAATGCAATCAATACATTATGTAATTTAGAGAAATTCGATAGCGATGATATCAATAGAAGTAACAATAGGACAATCAATTAGAATGAGACAATTAGAATGGTGACAATAGCATATTATGATCATGCAATGCAATTTATACACTTCCATCCATTCAATATAATGATATATATACAATTATTTTAAGGAAATATGGAAACACAATTCTGGATGGCAATAGGTTACTGTACCAAAATCAAGTTTTCTGCTGCTACGGTAATCCAAAACTGGATCTGTTGGAAGTTCTAGAAAGTAGAATCCTGCCCGGTTCCCATGCATATTTAAAATACGGAATCCGATAACAATAGATAGGTTAATTACACCGTTCTTTAAAGATTACACGTTCTGACCGAAAATCAAGATCAAGTTGTTGTATTTGTAAAATTAGTAAAAATTCAATTTTAAATTCATCAAAAATATTTGTCAAGCCCCTAATCATGTTAACTAATAATCTGAAAATTATCAGGAAAATATTCTAACATTAACTTAGCTTTTTAATAACTTAAACATTAAGAGGTACATGAATCACGAATTCTGGAAGTAAAAAGGCAGCAGTAGTAAAAACACCATAACTTTTGCAATAAAACTTGGAATTCAAATAATTTAAATGTTCTGGAAACTAGAAAAACAGGGTTACAATTTTTGTTTAGAAAGCTATAATTTTTACGTCATGCATCGGCTTGCTAATATTCTATTATACTTAAATGTGCAATGGGTAAAAGAAGATTTGAAATGATGTCAAAGAGATGGCAAAGTTATGAAATGCATGATACAACTATTTCTCTTCCCTAGATGCAAAATCAATCATGGATATATAAGCAAAACACAAAACAGAGATTCTCATTGCTATAGGAAAGCAAAACTGGTTCCGTCAGAGATTCTGGAAAGTAGACTCTCTACCGGTTCTAGAGAATATACATATGACATATGATAAATACAGAAACTAGGTCTATAAGTTCATTATTTTCTAATTACAGGTTCAGGCACTATAACGGAGTCCAAATACTTGTGTATAAAAGTAGACTGAAAAATCATTTAAAAATCTCAAAAAAATTATATTTTGATTCCTGACAATATTTAGTAACAAAGAAATTAATCTCAGATTTTATTTCTCAAATTTGATCTACTGTTTTAATTAATTAAGCAGGGTGATGCATATTTAAATTGTATTATGGAATTCAGACGTCACCGAACGAAAATATAGATATTTTTCAATCTAAAGGTCGGATTGCAAAACCATTAGATGATCTGGATTCCAGACACACATGGCTATAATTCTTATTTAATGAGTTCTAAATGATATTATCTGTAGATATGTCAAAAATCATATTCTTTACTAAACTAGTATTCTAACAGTAACCTAGAGTCAAATTTTCATATTTATAAAAGGTCTGAAAAATTATCAAATAATATTGCAAAAATAATCAGGTGATTCCCAGTCATATCAAGTAACAAAATATAAAATGTCAAGTTATAATTATGTTGGTAGCATTTTATTTTAATAGATAATCAAGTTGATGTATCTCTGAACAGAAATCTGGAAATTGAAAATATAGCAGTACTAAATATGATAACTTTCAGTTCGTAATTTGGAATCAAGTTCTGTAAAAGCTATAGATTATGTTTATAAATTTTTATCAAATTATAGATTCGAAAAGCTACAGATTATGTTTACAAAGTTTTATCAAATTACGACAGAAACTAGGTCGAAACTCAAATCAACACAGATCAAACAGCAGGCCAGCATACAGGTTACGATTAAAAAACAACAAAATAACCAAATAAGCATATGATTTTGAAGCAAATATTACATAACTCATAGTCAATCTTTAGGGTGGAATTTTACTATTGATGAGACAAATTATTATCAACATAGCATGATCAACACATTCAAGCGAAAAGCATTCAATAATCAATGTTTATATACATGTTCTAATCTAAATATTCATGTCGTGTATGCATATGACAATATACAGGGTTGGGTTTGAATCAAGGGAAATGACACGAAAAGAGGACTATTACTTGATTTTGCCAATGAATCCATAATTGTCTCTTAGACTGTATCAAATAGATAAATATGATAATAGAAACATGAGCTACTTGTGGAGATGAAGGGGTTCTTGAACAAGAAAAATAAAACTAGTTCAAGAGCGACTTGCCTTTTAGACGGTTAATCTGAACATGAAGGGATAACAGGATAAGGATCCCAAAATCAACGAAACACGTGCAAAACAGGTAGTAAATAACACATGCAAGGGCAGCAACTATACATGCGACACACGTAAAATCAAAGACAACAAGGTTGAAAGCAACCCAATGGAGGCAATGGCAAGAGGCGGCACTAGCGGTGGCTAGGGTGTGGCATCGGCAATGAGAGCGGGATCCGAAGGGTGCTGGGCTGGGGTTCGACGGCGCTCGGGGAGGACATTGACGAGGAATAGGGCAATCGATGGATGGAGCTTCGGTCGATGGAAACAGGGGTTCAAGGGTGGAGACGAAGGTTCTGGTAGTTGGAGAGTGGTTGCGATGGTGGCAGGAGGGTGGCGACGATGGGTGATGGTGGTAAGGGATGGCGATGGTCCTCGGTTGACGAGGATGAAGACGAGGAGTTGGATGGGTGTTTCGGTTGGCGATACTGGATGATGATGGGGATGGTGAGGATGGGAGGTGGATTATGATGGGTGGTTGCTACGGTGGTTGGAGTGACGGAGGACGGCGAGGTCGAGCGGCGGCGGGGGGTTCGAAAAAACGAAACAGAGGAAGAAGAAAAAGGTGAAAGCGGCGGGATGAGAGAGAGAGATTAAGATTAGATTAGGGTTAATCATAATTAGGGTTTAGGATAATGGGTATTTATAGGAAAATTAAGATATTGGGTTTGGGTTGCATGTTTAGGGTTTGGGATCCAAAAAGAGGAAATAGATAATAAAATGGAGATATGAATATAATGGATCAAAATAAACCCAAAGCATAAAAGAATAAAATTAGCAGTGCACCAAAAATTCAGAATTCAAGCCATATGAATACAGATTGTCAAAAGAGAACAAATGAGTCCAAAGCATAAAGAATATAATGGATATGAATATAATGGATCAAAATAAACCCAAAGCATAAAAGAATATAATGGATCAAAATAAACCCTAAGCTTAAAAGAATAAAATTAGCAGTGCACCAAAAATTCAGAATTCAAGCCATATGAATACAGATTGTCAAAAGAGAACAAATGAGTCCAAGGAGTAGCAAAAATTTATTATTAAAATAAATCCGGATACAAAAATTTTGAAGGAAGAAATTACAAATAAAGAAAAATAAAAATATAAGTTATATTTTATGTCAAATACTGGGTCAAAAAGGTCTGACAATTTTCAGGCAGACAATGAAAATTAGGGTTCAACATATTTCATGAAATAAAAGCGATCTAAACATGAGAACTTCAACTCAATAGTCAACAAATCTTATATTCAGCATGGTAAATACAATAACATGGTAAGCACAATGAAGAATACCTCCATACACTAGTTTAACATCAATGAGGCATCAATCAATCATTCAAGCACAACAGCCTAATAATCAATTGTACAATAGTTTATTTGTGCGGTGTTATGCATGAATAAGTTCTATTATCAATACTACATGAATACATGAAAGATTAGATATTTTGGAGTCAATAATAGCATGAAGTCAAGAATATCTTGGGTTATCTCGTGTAAACCCTCGATATACTTGACGGAAGATGGACAATATAACCATACGATAAACAATTTATGATCTACTTACGGATTTTCAATAAAACCTTGAATTAGACATAATATGCAATTCAAGGGGGAATTGACCTGCCTTTACACGATGGTTAATCCAAATATAAGAATAACGGGATTAGGATCCCGACGGCGACAATACATGCAATGCACGTAATCAACAACACATGCACAACCTGTAAAAGCAAGCACACCAACAACAGTGAAATCCACAATAGCAAGATTGAAGGCGGCGATGGCGCTGAGCAGCGACGATCGGGACAGCAAGTGGGGGCGGTTGCGGAGGAGGAGAGTGGTGGCGAGGTTGGTATGGCGATGGGCTCGATCAGGTGGAGGCAGGCAGTGACGGGGGTGGAGTACAGGGGATGGGTTCGGCAGTAATGACGGGAGGGTGCGGTGATGCTCGACTGACTGACGAAGGTAGGAGGATGGAGCGACGAGGACGGGTTACGGGATGCAGTGGCGAGGACGGAGATGGGTTCGACGAGGGATGAGGATGGAGGAAGAAGACGAGGGCGAGGTCGATGGGGCTGGGGGAGACGGTGCAGGAGTCGGTGGAGGAGAAGAGGCTGGCAAGGGTGATGGAGGTCGATGGCAACAGTGGGGCTCCGGAGTGACAGCGATGGCGGGGTCGATGGAGGAAGAAGGCGAAGGGTTTGGAGGGTTGAATAGGGATGGGGTGAGGGTTAGAACATGGGCGGCTATGTTTTTAGGTGATTAGGGTTAATGATAGGGTTAAGAAAAGATTAGTATTTATAAGGGAAATTAAGAATGTGGGGTTATAGGGTTGCGGGTTAGGATCCAATAAGAATGAGTTTGGATTTAGGGTTTAAATCCAATTGGGCAAGAGAATAGAATTTAGATTAAAAATTGAACAAATAAATCAATAGTAATATAATATAACAATTAAATCAAATAATATGCATTACATTAATACTCAACTATTAATAAACACAATCGAATGTATGGATTCACAAAATAAATAAGATTGAATTTGATTTGGCCAAAATATAACAATATAGTGGTACATATTAATTAATTAAATAAAATAGTATACATAAAATCCATACTCCAATAATAATAAAATGTAGATTAAGATCTATATGCTTTCAAAAATTAATAAATAACAACAGATGAATTTTAATAAACAATCAAGAAATAATCATAATTATAATTATAATAATGATAATATATATATATATATCAAAATAAGATTTGAGTTTTAACAAATTTATTAAAATCCAAATAGTAATAATTCATTTGATTTGGGCTCAAATATAAATAATCGATGAATTAGGAAGAGAAAATAAAGTTAAATACACCATTATTCGAAATAAATATAATTTTCGATAAGAAAAGATTTTAATAGAAGATCCAGAATGAATTGAAAACAAAAATGAATTTAAGAAAATGGAAAACTTTATAAAGAATCCAATCCTAGATAATACACAGAAAAATATGTATAGGTGAAAACGGGGGTTACAAGGTTAATCTTAACTTCTTTTATAATCACCTTCTCATTCATAAAAATCATTTTAATTTACTTATTCATTCTCTTTTGATTTATCGATTACCAAGCAAACAACGATTTCTTATCTTCTATAACAAACATCTCGATACATACCGACTCGGTAAAAGCCTTCCAAAGCCCAACCGCAACCCGATAACCAAGAAGCCACTCTCAGTTGGTGAAAAACTCTACGTAAAATTTCCTACACATTTTCTTTAACTGTTTGATACTTTCTGTGAGTTTTGAAGAAAAATAAAGGCCCTTCCCGGACTTGAACCCGAGACCAGGCAACAACCCAGAACGCACCCAAACACAGCGCGCCAACCAGTAAGTCCAACCCACTTACTGATTATATACGAGTATGAAATCTTTTAAGCCTAACTCTCTGTTTCCCATATCGGTTTACTTTATTCATACACTATGATTTTTATCATTTCCCTCATAGTTATTGCTCATATATTATACTTCTAAATTTTTAGAGATGGGTTTTTCTATGATTTAATTTATTGTAGCATGAAGTTATACACAAATCAAATTACATGGGAAATTTGAGAACCCCTTATATTCATATGCCCTATTAATCAATTTGACTACCAATAATCATATCTTTACAAAAATTGGCATGAATATTTCTAGCGAATGTTATGAAATTGTGGAAAATTCTCACATCCACCATCTACTTATAATCTACACATAATTTCACAGGAATTCTATACATAATTTAGCAAATCTATATACATATCTAACTTTACATATATGATCCTATCATGGTATGCTACAATCTAACATGAACCAATACATATGACATTATCACTAAAATACTCTAATGAAAATTAACAATTTGAATACATGATGATCAATTTCTATATTGTAATTTCATCTAGTTTACTTAATCTAACATGCATCAATTCTCAAATTTATCCACCACTAATAACTCTAGATTACCCATGACAATCTAACAGGCATCACACAGAAGGATTTAGAAACTAAAGAACACATACATATTATCCAATTGTCATTTCAAGCACTTTCACCTAAACATGAATTCTAGAGAGTAATTAGAAAGCAAAAGAAGCACCCACCTTAAAATGAGGATTCCTAGCAAAAAAACTTCAAAGCTTCACTCCCCAAAATTATCCAAGCTCCAAAACTTTTCGAAAGCAATCAACAACAAGAGCACAATTTCTTTCTCCTTTTTTTGTTTTGGTTTTGTTTCCCTTTTTAGGAGTTGGGGGGGGGGGGGGGGGGGGGGGGGGTGGGGGTGTGGGGGGTTAAAGGGATTAAATTAATGGGGTTTAATTAACTTCCCAATAATCCAAATATAACTACCCACTCACTCCACCACTCCAAAAAGTGCAGCCGATTTCTTTGTTTGGCATGAAATGGACGTGCACGTGCACCCAATGTGAACACTCCTTCATACAATTTTATTATTAGTTTTTAATTAAATTAGGTGTGTATGCTACACATGTAATGTGTACTAGTCTATCTAATTTTTAAAGAAGAGTTCATGCACGTTGAATGCACATCAAAAAATTAGGGGATTTAATTTATAATAGTTTTAATGTGTTACAAAATATAGATTTAAGCCTAGTTAGTTTTTATTAAAATTAACCATACGCTAGTGACTTGTAAAACGAGAGAAAAAATTTCATGACTCGAGAATCTTATTAATCGACATATGGACAAAATTACGTGCAAAATACGTGCGAATAAAAACATTAAATAAGTATTTTGAGGATGTTACATAGGGGTAGAATGGAAGATCCCCGAAGAGTGACATAAGGTCAGGACCGAGCTCTGACCTCCGAGGGACGGTAGAGGATAGGAGCTACTGATTGGTCAAAGTAAGTGTCGAGCGCTGAGCTCTGTGAGCTTGTGTGAAAGTTAGCAGCTGGCTCGAAGTTGCTTCGGAGCGTCGAGCCCTGTAAGCTTATGTGAAAGCTAACAGCTGGCTTAAAGTTGCTACCAAGCTTCGAGCTTTGTGAGAAAACAAGTTGCTTGCTCGCTGAGATTGCTGCCGAGCACCGAGCCCTGTGATCCTGTGTGAAAGCTAGCAGTTGGGTTAAGGAGCATGCCGAGCATCGAGCGAAGTGTACATAGTGAAAAAGTCTACTGCTAGCTAGGGGAGCACGCCGAGCGATGAGCGAAGCGTAGTTTGTAAAAAAGCCTGCAGCTGGCTTAAGGAGCATTCCGAGCGTCGAGCGAAGCGTACTTGGTGAAAAAGCTAGCTGCTTGCTCGAAGTTGCTGCCTAGCGTCGAGCTTTGTGAGAAAGCTCGTAGCTGGCATGCTGAGATTGCTGCCGAGCGCCGAGCCCTGTGAGCTTGTGTGAAAGCTAGCAGTTGGCTCGAAGTTTCTGCCGATCGTCGAGCGAAGTATACTTGGTGAAAAAGCCTGCAGCTAGCTCGAGGAGCATGTCGAGCATCGAGCAAAGCATAGTTTGTGAACAAGCTTGCAGCTGGCTCGAGGAGCATTCTAATTGTCGAGCAAAGCATACTTGGTGAAAAAGCTAGTCGCTGGCTCAAAGTTGCTACGAGCGTCTAGTTTTGTGAGAAAGTACGTAGGTGGCACGCTGAGATTGTTGCCGAGTGCCGAGCCCTGTGAGATTGTGTGAAAGCTAGAAGTTCGAAGTTGATGCTAAGGGTCGAGCATAGTGTAGTTTACGGAGCTTGGAGAATCAATTCACACTTACAGTGATTGTAGTGGACACGTGTATTGCACGTGTGATGCTGATGTCACAGTTGTGAAAATCGAGGCATCACAATCTTATCCACCGTTAGATTTAAATGATCGAGATTGGGTGACTGAGATTGGTTGAGGATATCGATGCGTCATTTTCTGCCTATAAATCCCTCACTCCTCGTCTCATTTTTCACTTTACTTTCTCTCTCTAATTCTCAGAGCTTCTCTCTAGGGACTGTTTAGTAACCGGCGATCAGCTTTACGGTGAACTTTCCGGCAACGATC
The DNA here is from genome assembly GCA_017893485.1 of Hemerocallis citrina. Lineage (NCBI taxonomy): Eukaryota > Viridiplantae > Streptophyta > Magnoliopsida > Asparagales > Asphodelaceae > Hemerocallis > Hemerocallis citrina. Next base: position 27,688,252 of record CM030367.1, read on the forward strand.
ACAGGTTAGTGTATTTAATATTATGACGAGGGCTCGGTACGGCTCTTCTGCCTCGATGTGTGTTTAGGGCGAAGGGGATTGTCTTTCTGACTTCTCGTCCTGGGAAAGGAGTGAAAAGGTCTACAATGTTAAGCCGCTTCATAGTTGTAAGCCGTATGTGGTGGAATCAAGCAACTTGGACGGAAAGGTAGAGGTGGTAGAGGTGGTTGATGAGGGTAAACCGGTCGATGCAGGCATGAGTAATGAGGAAGAGGTGGAGGAAGCTACAGATACTGAGCAAGGTGTGGAGGATGTGGTTGGAAAAGGGGTTGGTGACGAGGATGAGGATGAGGTTATGGAAGCCGACCTGTCGGGTGAGGTCCCTAACCTGAAACCATTGGCGACGCCATCCCCCCTGGCCCCCCTAAAAGGTCCTTGCATTCGAGGGAGGAGGATGAGCTGGACCCTTTTGGATAGTCTGGATCAGCCGGATGAGTTTCTCAAAAAAATGGGCTCGACGTCCTCTATCTTGAGCAACCGGGCTCCATTAGGATGTATTCAGACAATGTCGAAGACTTGTGTCGGTATGGGGTGCAACCTTTGTAACACCCTAGAATTTTAAATCATTTTTTTGGAGTTAATAAATGATTTAAAATGAATTTTTGTGATTTAATAAACATTTTTATGAAATTTATCCTTTTTACGTGCAAAATACATGCAAATATTTTTCTTGGGAAACACAAAGTCAGAATATCTATTTGGAAAAAATATAACATTTATTAGTAGATGTTGTATATAAATTTTCTAAATTTTTATGAATGATTTATGACATATTTGCAAATACAAAAAAATGAAGGACTTTTATGCAAAATTGCCACTTGGAGTAAAAACTCCAGATTTCAATTTTCTGGGTTGTGCGTATTGGTCGGCCAAATAAGGAGAGTGGGGGGATTTAATTTAATTTTATTTTAAATTGATTTGATTAACTAGTAATTGGAAAGATCCATATATGTAAATAAATAATTTTCTTGAGAAATATTTTTGAAAACTTAAGCTTGGATCTTGGACCTTTGCAATGAGAAGGAAGGGGCTTTTCTTTACTATTATCAATGTGCTTCAAAATCAGTCTTCTTTGAGGTGGGTGATGCTTTCTTACCTCTTGTTTGCCATATGATTGTAAATTGTTCAAGTATAATGCATGATTATGAAATATGATGTGTGAATATAGATTTTAATGAATGAATAACTAATCAACATCTTTCATGAAGGAATATGAAGTTATGAGTAATTTTTCATGCTTAAATAGTTGATGAATAAGATACAGAAAGATCTTTACTTTCTTATACCTTGCTTGAATAAATCATGTTTGACTCGATCTTGAATGTGTATGAGATTTGTAGGAGTTGTCATCTAATTAGTATAGATCTAAATATTGCTTGTGTGAGAATTTCTTGATTTGTGGATTCATATCATGTATATATAAGATGCAAAATGAATAGTAATTTCATACATGCACATGGATGAATAAAGAACCATTAGTTACTATTTTCCTTATGTATTCACTGTTTTGAAGAGTTTAGTATTGTTTTGGATTTGAAATGAATATGAAAGGGAAGAACTTGATGTAGTGTTGAGAGGATTGAGATATTTTTGACCAACGAATATGTATTGCAAGAGGAATCTCAGTTTTAAACATGTTTAAGTTTATATTTTGTATGAGAAGAGATCTTGATTGCGTTTTGATGATATTCAAATGTTTTTTACGAAAAGTTTCATTAAACATCTTCTTATTCAAGTTATGACTTCAAAGTTGGGATTTTGTGAAACTTATCTGGATTTGATTTGATGCATGAATTAAATTGTTTTGGCCGAGGATGTACTGGTGTTGTTACAGATTTTTAGCAATTGAAATCATGTATTCGAAGTTTTAAACATATATCAATTTTTGAGAAATCTGCAAATTCAAGAGGCTGTAGACTGCGTGCCAGTCAACTGCGCGGTCGACCGCAGTGCATCTGCCGGTCGATTGTCGTCCATTTGAACGCGCAAGAGCAATCGACTATCACGCTAGGCTGTCGCCAATTCCTTCACTAGTAGTCGACTGCAGTATTTTCTGTAGTAGCTGCCAGCCGACTGCCATGGTTTGAGATGTGCTCTTTGGTTGGGTGCTGTCGGTCGACCGCAACTTTTACAACTGTAGTTGTCAGTCGACTATCACGCTCCATTATACTGCGAATCTTTCTATTTCTTAATCGATTGTTTCTTTGAAATTTCAAACGATAATTTCTTTGTTTTTTTCGAAGTGATTGAACACAGATTACCCCATTTTCAGAGAATTTAAAATTATAGGCTTTAACAGGGTTTAAGTTCTATTTTGTGGTTTTGGAAAGTGAACTTTTTCATAAATTCCGAGGACAATATATCCAGTTCATTTTTACACTATTTGAAGACTTAAATCTCAGTTTTCTGTATGTTTAGTTTCAGTTTTGGACAAACTATGTGGATACGGTTGTACATGGAGATACTTGATTATTTTACTATTGGATTTGAAGGAAGACCCCCCTGATGAGTTAAATGAATTTGGGATAATACAAGAAGTGTTTGAGATGATGTTTTCATGAGACTCTAGAGGTTTAGTGGGACCCTAACATGTTGAGATTTTGTGGATATTTGGTCAATGGGGCCTTGTTGTTGAGCTAATTGAATTGAGCCCGGCAGGGTATACCAACTCTAGTGGGGAATTGTGACTTAATTAATAATAATCAACCTAAGGACATGCACTAGTTGGAGTTGTGGTGAAATGAGAGAAAACATGGGTAGGGGGCCTCATATGATCTGCGGTGTGAGATAATCCCAGAATTATCGAGGTGTGAGTGTAATAGTCTCCGGAATTACCTGCGGTGTGGGATTGATTTTCAGAATTATCGGGATCGGGACGACACTGATGGGATATTCGTGTGATGAGGCGCCATAGCTTGCAGTGTGGGGTATTCTCGAAAATTTTCAGGTGTGAGTGAAATAGTCTCCGAAATTATCTATGGATAGAGATTGACCTCCGGAATTATCGGGGCATAGGCTAGATACTCACAGAATAATAATTTAAATCTTAAAGTAATCACTAAGTAGATTAGTTGCATAACACGGATTGAAACCTATAAAGTGGAGAACGATGAGGGCTTGCACCGGACTTATGTAGAATGGGATGCATAGAATCCAACAAGTATGCAATAGTAATCATCATATGCATTTGTGTTTTTTGACTCGTTTTATGCATGATTTTCTTTGTTTTTACACACTCGACACTTAGCCTAGCTTCACTTGTTGTTTTATGTTTCACTGTTCATTGTTTTATATTCCATCTATTATTGCCATTTTATTCATGTTCCATTATTATTAACATGTATTAATTATGATTGCTTGTGTTTGTGAGGTTGGAAGGTATCACTATTACTATAGTTCACGTCAGTTGCATTTAATTGACGTGCCCACTTTTCATTCAGATTTTGCAGGTTTACAGTTATGGATAAAGTTGAATTAAGTAAGATCTTGGAGTTAACTGAAAATTGTAATTTATCATGTTGCAAAGAATTGTAATTTAAAGTGTTTGAATTCCGCTGTGTTCTAAAAAGTTGATGTAATGAAAAGTTTTAATTTTCCCTGTATTTGGTTGCTATATTTATGATTACAATTGAAGTTGATTTGGAATTTGTGCCACGTATTTCTAATTTTATTTATTAGAAATTCGGGGCGCTACAACCTTCTTCGCCTAGCCGACCAAAGATCACGATAGACAAGATGCAGAGTGTTTTAACGCCACTGACCTGCCGCTAATACAGGCGAACTACTTCATAGGGCGGGATTATGAGTTGATGATTCCGAACCTTGGTCTCCGCCCTACGGACAATTTAGCCCCTTGGTACTGCATGTTTCGGTAGACGCCTTCAGCTCGGGGTTGCGGTTGCCGCTGTTTTGTAAGAATTTTGATAAATGAAATGGATTTTTGGCCGAACACTTTGACTTTGGAATTTTTGGCATAATATCAGGGATGTGATGTTTTGTGATTTGGCCAAGTTTATGAGGCTCAGAATGATATGCCCTTTCTTCCTTTGTGTCAGATGAACGAGTCCCTCGAGGTCGACCCTCGTGACGTCGAGATTGAGCACCTTAGGGGCAGGCTGAAATCCATGGAGTTTGTCTTGGTTCGCTATTGCAAGTAGCTGTTTCTTATTTTATGAATAAGTTGAAGGAACTGAGCTTGGAGGTGGTTCATCTGAAGAAGGCGATTGTCGATCGCGACTTGGGGAGTGCCGAGACTAGATGGTCGATGTCTGGTATTTTCGCCCGGTGGCTAACCTCTAAATCATTTCTTCGCGAGGTTATTGTGGAGAAGAATTGGAGATACAAAGTTTGAAGGTCATGCTCGGAGTAGGTGGATCCCAAACCTGTTCTTTCGGGGGTGGTTGGTCTTCGGTTGGGGGCCCGTCTTCGACCCTGAGGCTGGAGGCTGCGAGACCGGGTGATGCTCAGAGCTCTGTTGCTGAAGCATCCATTTTAGTGACTCCTAGGGATCTTGATGGGCTCGCCGGTGAACAAACTCATTTGATTGTGATTGAACTAGTTTACGCCAGTCCTAAGGCCCCCAAGTGGAGGGGTTGGCCAAGATTGTATCAGTTGTAACTTTCATACTTATTGTAACTTTGTTGTCGTAATAAAAACTCATAGAGCCTCGCTTGTATCTTTGAACTTCTATATGTTGTAATGAAATGATCCTTTCGCTTTTTGAGCTCAGCTTCGATCTGGAAGTGTTAGCGAGGTGGACCTGCTGAATGTGAGATGTTTTGTCTTCAGAGGATATTAATGGGGTGATTAGGTGACGTTTCATCTTCCAAGTGAATTGATGGATTATCACAAATGTGCCTCATTGGAAGGCAAAACATTTGGCCTTGGGAGATGTATCGATGCCTTTCTGGGCCATTGGACATGGGCGAACGGTTAGGATTCATCCATGTCAGCATCACGATTATAAAGTTCCTACTTCCCCTTAGGCTATATAACCCTTCCCCCATCCATTTCTCATTTCTCAATTTACTGAGAGCTCTCATGACTGGTGGTTCTTCTATTACCCACTGACAGTTAGGGGTAGCAGCGATGAAGGCTTCTTTATCCTTGGGGCATGGAGCTCGAGGTCCTTGCCGAAGGTAACGTCCGTAAATATAATTAAATTGCAAGAGATGAGGTCTGGGTTCGATGCCGAAAGGACAGGACTTTTGAGGGGTTGAGAAATTGTGAGAAATTCCTTGTTAGGGCTTGAAATCCTAGCCGAGTAGCGAGGAAATGAGAGATTATGAGAAATCTCTCGTTAGGGCTCGAAGTCCAAGCCGAGCGGCAAAGACATGAGAGATTGTGAGAAATCTCTCGTTATTGCTTGAAGTCCAAGATGAGCAGTGAGGATGATAGAGATCGTGAGAAATCTCTCGTTATGGCTTGAAGTCCAAGTCGAGTGGGTCCAAGCTGAGCGGCGAGGACGTGAGAGATTGTGAGAAATCTCTCATTATGGTTTGAAGTCTAAACCGAGCGGCGAGGATGTGACAAATCTCTTGTTTAGAAAAGTAAATGCGAGACCTGATGACTAAAAAAAAGAACTTCATTGCTTTTACTTGCTTGGTTACATAAAAAGGAATAGCGTGTAGCGCCGATTACAACCATAGACATTCCTATGGTCGCTCATGGAACTTAATAAGATGCTCAACGTTCCAGGGTCTCTTGACTATCCTGCCCCCAGATCTTCGAGTCGGTATGTGCCTGGATGTGCCACTTATGAGACCTTATACGGGCCATCCGAGCTCGGGGCCAATTTGCCTTTCTTGGTGGGGTCAGATTAGCAAGCTTTCTGAGTACGAGGTTACCCTCCTTGATGTCGGTCGGACGAACCCTCTTATTTTAAAACTTTTCAATCTGCTGTTGATAGATATTTCTTCTGATGGTGGAATTTTCATTGCTTTCATCGATTATGTCCAAGTTGATCATGAGATCGCTCAAATTTTATTCCTCATTGAAGCCCATGATCCTAGGCAAAGGAAGCCCGATTTCTAGCTGGATGACGACCTCTATTCCGTATGTCAGGTTGAATGGGGACTCGCCCATGGGGATCCTCTTGGTTGTTTGATACAACCAAAGGACGCTCGACAATTCGTCGACCAATGATCCCTTGGGAGATTTGTCAAACCATTTTTTGAGAGCTTCAAGAATTTGGCAATTGGCGTTTTTAGCTTGGCCGTTCGACTGGGGATGAGATATCGATGAGAATAGCTGTTGGACCTTGAGGTCTTTGCAGAACTTTCGAGAATTTTTGCCAGCAAATTGAGTTCCGTTATCGGCGATGAGCATGCACGGTAGTCGATGTCCACAATGAGGAAGCACCTCTAGCCCGTAGTCTTCGGGAAGGGGCTGACCAATTCCATCCCCACATGGAAAAGGGGGCCATACTAGCAAGCGACTTGAGTTCAGCTTGTGCATGCACCTGATCAAAGAGAATCTCTGGTAGGGGCCACAATTTTTAACAAGATCGTGGGTGTCTTGCAGTATAGTCGGCCAATAGTACCTGTGGTTGAGCACTTTCTTTGCGAGCGACTTGCTGCCCATATGGCACCCCCCCAATTTCTTTGTGCAGCTCTTCCAGCGCATACTTGGCTTCATCGGGACTCTGACATCGGAGGTATGGTCTCCCCTCCACCTTAGTGTATGAGTGCTTGAAGAGTACAATATCGATCAATGTGAATCTTTCTAATCAGATTCTCATTTTCCTGACTTCGGTTGGGTCTAATGGGAGTTCGCCATCAATCAAGAATTTCTGGGCGAGATCCATCCAAGTATCCACTTGAATACCTGGGCTGAGGCAATGGACCTCGGGGTTCTAGATGCTAGGCTTGAGGAGGATCTCGACGGGGACAGTGTGATCTGGGCCCTTGAAGGACAACGATGCGAGCTTGGACAAGGCATCGACCTGGCTATTTTGCTCCCTTGGAATGTACTCGATAGCGGAGATCTCAGAGGCTGTTAAAAGTTATCTGACGCGTGCCAAGTACTGGATCATCCGAGCGTCACGTGCTTCATAATCCCCAAAAATTTGATTGACCATGAATTGAGAGTCGCTGAAGGCCCTCACCCATCTTGCCCCCGCCTGTGGGCTAGCATGAGCCCGACGATCATCGCTTTGTATTCCGCTTCATTGTTGGAGGCCTAAAAATTGAGACGTAGGGAATATTGGAGGATGAAGTCATAGGGACCTCTGAGTATGACACCAACACCACTTCTTCCCTCGCAGGATGATCCATCGACGTAGATCTCCTAAATGGGCTCATCTTCTCGAAGTTCAAAGGCTTTGGGAATGGTACATTTCCGGATGAATTATGCGAGGGCTTGCCTTTTGATGGCTGTTTGAGGTTGGTAGCTAATGTCATGCTGACTCAGCTCAATTGACCACATGATTAAGCAGCCAGAGTTTTTCGGTTTGTTGAGGACTATCTTGAGAGGCTGATCTGTAAGGACTTCGATGGAATGGGCTTAAAAGTATGGTCAGAGTTTCCGAGCAGCCATCACCAATGCATAGGCAACCTTTTCCATCTTGGTGTACCAAATTTCAGCATCGTGCAGAACTTTGCAGACACAATAGACGGGCTTTTGGGCCCCGTCTTCTTCCCAGACTAGTACGAAGCTGAGCTCATGTTTCGAAGAAGCTAGATAGAGAAATATGGACTCGCTTGGCTCTGGTTTCCTGAGGAGAGGAGGGTTGTCCAGGTAGGACTTCAGTTGATCGAAGGCCTGTTGTTGAGGATCTCCTCACTCGAAGCTTTTCACCCCTAGAGGGCTTTGAAGAATGAGAGAAACCTTTCTTCTGACTTGGAGAGGAAACGACCGATGGCCGCTAGTCGACCCGTAAGCCGTTGGACTTCTTTGACATTTCTTGGAGGGGCCATGTCCAGTATGTCCTGAATCTTTTCACGGCTTCGCCTCAATGCCTAGCTGGCTGACCACAAATCTGAGAAACTTCCTCGAGGTGATGCCGAAGGTGCATTTGGAGGGGTTGAGTCTCATATTGTGGGATCGTAGGACCCCGAAAGCCTCCTTGAGATCACTGACGTGATCCTATCCTCTGTGACTTTTGACAGGAATATCGTCGACATATACCTCCATGTTTCGGCCTATCTGTTCTTTAAAGACCTGATTGACAAGCTTTTGTATTGGTGTATGCCTTAGAGGCCAGTTGTGTATTGACATTACTAGTTTACATTGTATTATGACATTTATTTCATATATGAGGCATTTTATTTATTGTGATTAAATGAGCATAATAAAGTCCTTAGAATAATAGGTTCAATACCATGGGATATCAAGTGCATGACTTGATTGTGAGATCCTATTGGTTGTAACCAAAACACTAATCTTAAATGTCTCTAGTCAAGTATTATTGTAAATTAGGACAACAATAATGCATAGAGACTAGTATGTCTGTAGACTGATGACCATATCTCACGGGTCATGGATATGAGATATCAAGTCTTCACATGGGTACATATTAGAGTAATAATGTACTGACTGACCCACCATGAGAACGTTGCAAGGATCGTTACGTGAGTATCATAAGCGGTTCTCACAGTGACCATGGTGTATGTAGTTCTTTGACTTGAAGTCACTACGGTTCCCTGCATGAGAAGTTATATGTTTTAATGCTGTCAAACATTTTCTGTAATAATGTGATTATAAATTCGACTATTGGATATGCTACAAATCATGCGGAGGGATGTGAGTGACTTAGATAGGATTTGTCCCTCTTACATAACATGAGCGATTTCTACGGACCCCTTGATTGAGTAAGACTACAAACTGCATGGCCGTGCTCAAATGAGTCAATATGAGATATTGAGCTCATTTGTTTAGTAAGTCTACTCAGATATCAAGTAACCAAAGATTGAACTATACAAGGATGACACGCTCTATGCCTCGTGGTCAATTAAGATATTTGGACAAAGGGACTAAACTACATGGTAACATTGGTCACAGATAGGTTATGTCTAATCACTGACATTCCCGTTACTTGAGTAGCAGTGATGTATTGCTAGATACTGCTCACTGTTTGTAATATTAGAATATGATTTTAGTATTACTACCGACGTAACGAGAACCTACAGAGTCACACACTTAGAATGGATCGAAATTGAGATTTAAATTCATAAGATGAATTTAATTAGGAATCCAAGTAAGACTCAGACTCCTGACATTGGTTGGACATTTAATTAGATTAAATGGGCTGACTAAAGTTCAGAGGCCCACACACAAATCTAACCCAGGTCGGATTGTGAGCCCAAAGACCTCATTACTCTCTTAGGATTAATTTTCTGCAGTTATATATATGATACATATCTGTGGAAAAGAGATACACGAGAAAACCCTAGCCGTCACAGAAATTGTGAGAGAGAGATCGTGAGGAACAACCCCATCCCACAACTAACATCGTGGCATGAGAAAATCTTGGTTTTGATCCGTTCGTTTGGATACCTTATAGGCACCGCAACATTGTTGTGCTGTGATCGACATATCATGGAGACAACAGATCCATCCATAAGGTATAATTTCTAAACACGATTTATGGTTTTCTCATGGATCCATGACTAGGTTTCAATAATTTTTATAATTTTTCCGCTGTGTATTCAATCTGTGTTTGCTGTTGAAACCTAACACTTTGGTAGGTGACACCGACGTTCTTCAGCCTGAAGGGCATGACCTGGTAGTAATAAAGGCCTTGGTCGGTCAGAAAGGCGGTCGTAGGGATGTCCGGGGGGAACATTCTGATTTGGTTGTAGCCCGAAAAGACGTCCATGAAACTTAACTGCTCGTGACCCGAGGTCGCATCTATCAGGGCGTCGATGCTCGGGAGGGGGAAGAGTTATTTAGGACAAGCTTTGGTGAGGTCTGTGAAGTCTATACAGATCATCCACTTCCCATTTGGTTCCTTCACCATCACAATGTTTTCCTACCACTCAGGGTAGTTGACCTCCTGTATGAACCGAACCAAGAGAAGCTTGTCCACTTCTAACTTTATTGCTTGTTGCCTGTCGAAGGCGAACTTACGACGCTTTTGTTGGAATGGCTTCGAGTCCGAGTGGACGCTAGTTTGTCCATGATGAGGTCCTTCGAAATCCCCAGCATATCCGAGGGCATCCACACGAAGAGGTCGACATTCCGATGGATGCAGCTGATAATGGCCAACTTTAGGTCTGGAGCAAGAGACTGGCTTACTCGGAACCATTTAGATTTGTCCTCCCCGGAGAAGGGGACCTCCTCCAACTAGTCGACGGGCTCTAAGCGCAACGGACTCCTGTCAGACGGAAGCTCCACTGCATCAAGGGGGAAAACTCTGCCCACCACTGCAGTCATGTAGCATGAACGAGCGGATTCCTGATTGCCTTCGGACAATGCCGACCCCGTGGTTAGTAGAGAATTTCTACTTCAGGTGATAGGTGGAGGGCACCGCCTGGAGGGAGCAGAGGTCGGGTCTACCTGAGGATAACATTATATGTAACACCATACAAAATTGAGTTATGACAATTTTTCCCCACATGTGTTACATACATGTATTTTGTTTCATTTCGTATAATATTTGTAACATTATTAATATAAACGTTCTACGTATTTTGTATTTGATTATTTATGAATATTTTTTGTTCACTCGAATTTATTTTGTATATGAAGATTTATTGATACGTGCGACATATGTGTTTACTGTGCATGTGTTGGTTGTATTCTTTTTCAAAATAAAAATTTATGAAACGTGTATATTTATTTTTATTTGTGCCTAAAAACTTTTTATTATTAATTTAAACTAGTTTTATTAAATTTTTATTAATTTGAGTAACATATGTTATTTTATTAAATAAAGTTCTAATTAATTTTGGTGTGCATTGTACGTGCACACACAACACTTTTCAGAAACCCATGTATAACCCGTGCTTTTCACACCATTTTGCTGGCCGGCCAAGTCCAAAAGAGAGATTTTTGATTTGGTCAAAGGCATGGGATAAGTGGGTAGTTATTAGATTAGTGGTTAGTTAATTAAACTCCCCACAATCTTTCACTTTTATAACCCCCCCCCCCCCCCTCCCCTCCCCCCCAAGCCTCGAGCCAGAGAAAGGACAGATTTTTTTTCCCTTTCATGTTGTGATTCTTTCGAAACTTCAATCTTTGCTATTGCTTACTTTGGAGCTCAAAATTTGAGGAGGAGACTTGGGGAGTATTTTCTAGGAGTTCTAATTGTTAGGGATTCATAGAAAAAAGGTGGGTGTTTCTTTGGTTTCTAATTTTATAATTCCATTAGAATTCATATTGTGCAATTTAAAATATTTTAGATGGTGAATTAATCTTAGAATCAAATGCATGTTTATTTAATTAAACTAGATGAAATTATAGAAACAAAATTTGTTTGTCATGTATTAGATTGTTAGATTTTTATTAAATTGCTTATGAGATAATGTCATGTTGTTAGCCAAATTCCTAAATATAAATGAGTTCACATTGGATTGAGAAATTGTAGGAGATGTAGTCTTTGAATTACATTGTAGCATTGATATGGTTGAATTATTGTGATATCTCATATTAATAATTACTTAAACATGGATAATGTATGAATTTATTGTTTGCTAAATTTTCCATGCTAATTCTCTATAATGTAGAATTTGAGTTGTACAAATTAGAAAATTATATTTCGATGCTAGAGTAATGCGAATATAGTAAAGTACAGTAGAAAATATTTATTTTTCTGAGATGATTTTGACAGTGAGTGAGGAGTGAGAACTCTGGTCTTGGCATTCGAGATTGGGCGCAAGTCGTGGGTTTGATTCTGCCTAAGTGCAGATTGATCTCGTTTTATTTTTAACAACCATTCAGAGTGAGATTTAATTCATAGCGATTGATCTTGAGCAAGTTGGCAGAATTGGAGGCTTGAGAGCTTGGTCTGTGAGGGTGGATTAGGGTGCTGTGCACACTAGTTGGAGGTCTCGGGTTAGAGCCTTGAGTACTTCATTTAATTTTGAAATTCTTTTAAACTTCTAGAACCAAAAAATATAAACATAAAGCATATATTTTGTGAAGAATTTACACCAACAGAGAGTTGGGTTCTGGGTTGTAGGGTTCAATTTAGGGCTTTGTCCATGCTTGGGTTCGATTCTAGATATGGCCATTTACTTTTTATTTTATTGTTTTTGAGTATAAATGCATGTATTTTCTTGAGAAGAAGAGTTTAAATTAATCTAAAATAATAATAGTATATTTTTGAAATAATTATATATATATTTAAGATTTAACAGGTGATAAAAAATACATTTTTCAAAGATATGCTTCAATTCATTGTTTGAGTTTATTCCCCAATCGTTTAGTTTCAGAGTAAACAAATTTGGGAATATTTTTCGAGATAGTCATAAAAGATTTATAGAATTAATTGGTATTAAAAATTGTGTTGTAAATTGTTAATGTAAGAAATAAATTAAGAGTTTTTTTTTTGCAAAGCTTTTTCTATGTGAAAAATCTTATTGAAATATTTATCATAACGGGTAAGAAGTGGCATTGGTGTTGAGATTGGTGAATGGAAAAGAATAAATAAGTGAATAAGAGATTTATAGATGAATGAATGAAATTTATATTTTGAGATTATGAGTAACCTGGAATATCTCTAAATGTGAGATGTTTGGAATCTTCAGGCTGAGTGAGACCCAGAATTGCCGGCTAAATTTATAAATTAAAATGTGATAAGTGGCTAGTGTAGGCTAGCATTCTCAGTGGTCTTTTAAGTCTGGTAGGGTAAGCTAGCTCTAGGTCATGATTATTATAACTGAACTAAGGACAGACACTAATTGGAGATATGATGAAATAAGAGCAAACATGAGTATGAGAGCTCCAGGATAATCTGCGGAGTGGGATTGATCCCCTGTGTTCTGGGACGAGAGCGACGCTCATGGGATATTTGTGCAATGAGTGCTCCAGGATTACCTGCGAAGTGAGATGATCCCCAGTATTCTGGGACGAGGGATGAAATAGGTCCCAGAATGATCTGTGAAGTGGGATTGATTTCCAGTATTATGGGGCGAGAGCCAATACTTGCCAAGTATCTAAATCTCATAGTAGTCATGGTAGTAGGTTTCATAGAGAACGATTAAACCCTATATTGTGGAGTATGCTAAGGGCTTGCTCTCGGACCTATGTAGTATGAGATGCAGAGAATCTGAACAAGTGCGCATTAGTGTTGCATCATAAGTTTGAATGTCAGTATTAGTCTTTACGTGCATAACATACACTGACATAACTAGGATTGTCACTTTTCATTTTTGCATACAAGTTTGTGGTTGCTAAATTAAGGAATCTCTGTATCATAGCATTGCGTCATTTGTATGCAACTGACATGCCAGCAGTTTTCTAGGTTCAGGACTCGGATTACCGAGCGACGTGGAGATGAGTGTGATGCTGATGGATGTTGCTAGATCGAAGATATTGGATGTTATAAATTGTATTTCTTTTATATAAATTTTTGCTGTCCATAGTAAAGAATAACATTGTAATGAAAAAGTTTTAAATTCCTTATATTTTTGTACGAAATTGAAGTAAAGATCCTGTTTGTGCTACGACTTACCTATGTTTGGAATTCTGGGCATTACATTATAGGTTGCCTTGACGTCGACCACCATGAAGTCCATTGGTTCGGTTTGGATGGTCGGGGCTGATCCGGCTGTTACATCAAGCGTGATGATTCCCTCTATTCGGACAGGAACACACGAGAACCCGTGAAGGGTGTACTCGATCGGCTTTAGCCTCTCGCGAGAGAGTTTGAGTTTTCAAATGCGGCCAGGAACATGATATTGACTGAGCTTCCGTTTTCAACTAGGATGCGGCGGACCTCGTGATTAACCATGCTGAGGCTAACTACTAGGGCATTACAATGAGGTAGTCGGATGGCTTCCAGATATTCACTGGAGAATGAGACCGCCAGTCCTTGATCCTTAGGGGGCAGATAGTTTTGGACTGAGTTAACCTTCTGTACTAAGACCTTGCGGGAGGTGTTTGAATCTCCTCCTATGGGTCTGCCGTGGACACAATGAAGAATGGTCGGCCCACCGGCTACTTCGGGCTCAGGTTCCGCCTCTGGACGCCTGCTAGCAGTTTGGGGAGGGGGTGAAGCCCTCTGGTTAGTTCAAGTGAACTCCCTCAGGTACCCCTTTTAGATAAGGTCCTCAATATCGTCTTTGAGGGTTAAAAAACTATCCGTTTCATGCCCGTGGTCCCAATGAAAGCGACAATAGAATCTCTGGTCCCTCTTCTTGTTGTTTCTGGATCGGGGAGGATGGCAGACCATCCCCATATTCTCAATTTCCATGAGGGTAGTTGACACACTCTGAGTCAGCGGAGTGAACTTTTCAAAGCGGGGGATAGGAGGTGGTCGTTTCTTGACCGAATACATCTTTCTGAGCCTTCTCCAGAGTCTCAGAGTCATCGAACTTTCTCTTCCCCTTGGCTGGGGTTTCTTTTGGGCGATCCTCCTGGGCTCGGATGTACTTTTCGACCTTGTTGAGGAGGTCAAAAAAATCAAGGGGCGACTTCCTCGCCAAGGAGGCCTTAAGCTGGCTGTGGCAAACATTGTGTCGGAAGACCGTGGATGCAACGCCAGCATCGAGGGAAGAGACCGCCCTAGCTTCGGTGGTGAATCTTTGTATGAAGTCCCGAAGGGACTCTCCTTTCTTCTGTTTGAGGTCTAGAATAAATGCGCTCGTCTTCTCGACCTTGCAACTGGTCACAAAGTGAGCGAGGAAGCTTGCCTCGAGCTAGTCGAATGAGAAAATTGAGTTTGGGGTGAGCTTTAAGAACCATTCCCGTGCTGAGCCATGCATAGTGACTGGGAAGGCACAACAGAGGAGAGGATCCAAGGCGCTGTGAATCATCATGAGGGTTTTGAACCCTTCCATGTGATCAGCATGACCACTCTCTCCATTGTACGTCTCAAACTGAGGTGGCCTGAAATTCTTGAGAATCTCAGCTTCGAGGATTTGAGCGAAGAACGGTGGCCAGGTAGGCTGATATCCCCAGTTGGGTTGTAACCCGGCCTTGCCGATCCGTGCAAGGCAATTCTCCATTTCTTGGAGGCACTGAAGGACGGCCTCATCTCGTCTCGCCGGCTGAGTCGAGCCATGAGACTTACCACCCCAGGCTTCCTCCTGGCGGGGGTTGTCATTTTGACGCGCAGTTCTGGGGATACCTCGGAGGGCTTGGAGAACCTCGTTCCTGAAATCCCGAAACTCGGCTCTCGTGATCGGGACCTGTTCTCTTTGACTATTCGGGTATAGACGGTCTCTCGGGGAGTGGCTGCACCTTTGCTCCTGACCATGGGATGGGTGAATGTTGTGGGTCAGAGCCTGGTTGGAGGGGCTAGCTCCGTCCCTTGAACGATTGAGATGGTGATGGAGGTCATCCACTGGCTGCCGATTATTGATGACCTATCGAAGGTCAACGGCGACCGAGCGTGAAGCGCACTGACCAAGTCTTGATGAACCCTCGGCTTGCTGTCTTCGGGACCGCTGCATGTTCACGTGACTGCGAGAAGGATGAGGTCGGCATGACGTCCCGCCGTGGGTGCTTTCTTGGCTTTGGGGCCATGGAACGGGATGGCTACAGGGAGGGTTCTGAGTCTGGAATCGAATCAGTCTGCCTTTTTCCACAGACGATGCCAACCTAATGCTGCTGATTTAGTAGAGGGAACAATAGATGTGAGTTCTTCTTTTTTGTAGAGGGAAAGACAGTTCTGAGACAGATCTCAGTCGCAGATCTAGATCTGCGATGAGGATCTCGTGAGGAGCAGGAGAGGTGGTGCTGCTGGTAGCCGACCTCCTTGAACACCTATAAAATGCCTCAAAACACTGAGGGAGATCCCGGCGACAGGCCATCCGATGACCTAGTCAGTCACTGGGAAAATGTGGAGATAGGGTTTCAGTGGAGAAAGTTTCATTATCTGCAGAAAGGGGAGGGGGGGTCTGGTATTTATAGGCAGAGAAAGGGAACCCTAACCCTAATGGGCCGGGTGGACTATTTTCTGTGGGCCTGGAAGAGTAGAAGGCCCGTAGGGGCTATAGGCCTGATTCTGTAGGAGTTTGCGGATCCTGAGGGGATCCGACAGCTCAAAATGTGCTGGTTTATTAACCCACATCACTCACGAATACATGTGTATAAGCTTACAACATATCCCAGTTAGCTAAGATCACCTCGTGCTTTTTCCTGACTCTCCATTTAATATGTGCTTTCCTAATAAGGAGTCAGCTTAGATATTTGGTGGCTTTGAATTCTTTCTTGCTCATTCTGTCTTTTGTTTGATGCTTCATCAGTTGCTGTTTCACCCTCTGATGCGCGTTAGGTTTTGTGTGCTTTCCTGAAAGGGGGGGGGGGGGGGGGCTGCTTCGCAATCTGGATGTTTTTTGCTCACTCATGCTCATTGTGCTTGCTATTGGCTAAAGCTACCACCTTATTAGCTTTCACCTTTCTTTTTGTTGAGTCTGTATATATTTACTGTATTGCTGTTTTCAGTTTGTCTCTTGTAAACTGTCACTTTGTATGTTTCCATTTATTTATATATTCTTGCTGGGCTGGGGTCGTTTGACTCTATTATCAAAAAAAAAAAAAAAAAAAAACTCTAGCAACAATAGTTTGATGGCTCTTCCATTCTCTTAACAACATGATCTTATGAGTTCTTACCGGAGTAAAGATTCTTCTATTCCTTTCTTGCCAAATGTGGCAAACAACCGCACATAGAGCAGATCAAGATAAGAAAAATATAGTATGTTCTTACCTTTAATTGTCAATTTGATCAACTCTGCCTCATATCGGAGAAGAAGATGATTGGAATGAGGCAGCCCAGCTTCAAATGACACAGAGACCATATATTGATACGAGTACGAATAAACTTGTAAAGCGATAGAGATTGAAGGTTCAGATAATGATACTGGTACAGGTGATGCTGTGGAAGGCAGTTGACTAGCAGTCGACCATGTAGTGTTGCAGACGACTGTGAGGGTATGCCTGAAAACCACGTGCTTAGTGCACTCTTTCCTCTATTTGCATTTGAATGTATCTGATGGCGGTGAGTGAGGTGAGGAGTGGTAACAGATTGGATTGTAACTACTATAAATAGCTAGCTCTTGTAATAGAATAAGATTAGGCAATGAATAAATGTGTTCTTGATTTCCTTTCTCTCATTTGGTTTTCATCTACTCTGTTCTTCCCCAATTTCTCAATTCTTGATCACAAATCTCCAATTTCTTATCTGAAACCTCTAATTCCTTCCCCAAACCTATTATACTCGTATCACATGTACTTTGAGTATTAGTAGTTAAAGAATTAATGCTCAATTGTTTTCGACTCTTCTTTGTACAAAATACACAAATTTGATGCCACCACCCCCAAAAAGTTGCTAAACGAGCAGCAGTAGGCAACTTATCCAGAATGGCTCTAGCCACACAACAAGACATTTTCGGTGAATGAGAAGGATACCACACCACTGAGGACCAACTTTCTTGATCTTTGCCACACCACTTCCCAGGGCGTTGAGAATGAGAAAACTGTTGGATGTATATGTATATTCTCATTATAATAGGATAATATTGTGTATATTATTCTATGGGGCAACACGGGTTTACACGTGTTATGCTTTAATATTGGAACGGGTTGAGTGGGCTAAAAGCCCAGTACCCTAAACCCAGTCTAATCTCTATATAAGCTGGTCTAGAGGTAGTGCCCTGTGATATTCCAATACTGATAAGCAGGGTATAATATCTTAAGCGGCTAGAGATTAACCCTAACCCTAATTTCCCCAATTCAGTATTAACAATCTTAAGATATTAATCATCTTCTACCTTGGGCCGCCGCTGTCTCCGACCAAGATCGCCGCCGCCGCTGGTCGACAAGATCCCGAACGTCTAGTCGCGTTCAGAGCGCCGCCGTCGGGATCCAGAACGCCGCGCCGTCACGCTCCCGCTCGTCGAAGCCGTCGCGCTCCCGCTCGCCGAAGCCGACGCGCTCTAGCTCGCCGAAGCCGTCGCGATCCAGAGCCCAGCCGTCGACTTCCGGTCGTCTTCCTCCTCTGGATTAGTCGGGTTTGATCAGATCGAATCAAAGGATCGAATCAAAGAGTCTGTTCTTCATTGCTGTTGGAGTCCAGGGATTGATCAGATCAGATCAGATTTGGGTTATCCTGATTCATTGCTGTGTGCTCTTCAGATCGGTCCATTCTAAACTCAGTTATTTTTCTGTTTAATAAATCACATAAGTAGTAACTATTTAGAAAGGACTCTCTATTGTTGGGAATCCATTGTTTATTCCTTTGTGATGGAAAAACATAGTCGTCCGTACGAGGTTCCCAAATTAGAGGGATTCAGTAGTGCTGAGTTTAATAGTTGGAAAAGAAAAGCCCAATACGGGATGAAATTCATGAAAATATTCTATACATGTCAAACAACATATGATGAATGTGTTGAAGATGTTGACGATGCAACATGGGTAACTGATGAAGACTTATGTAGAGAATTCTTACTGAATAACATATCAGATCGCCTTGCAGACGTGTATATGAAATATGAAACTGCTAAACAAATTTGGGATAATCTACTAGATGAATTTAAGAAAGAAGAGAAAGTTTCTAAGGCACATCTAGTTGATAAGTTCATGGGTTTCACTTTTAAAGAAGAAAATGCAATCCTTCCTCAGGTAACAGATTTAGAGAATCTGGTAGGGAAACTAAAAACTGAAAACATTACTGTGTGTGATGAGTTCCTTACTGGAGCAATAATTTATAAGTTACCTGCTTCGTGGCTATCTTTTAAGACTGAGATGTATAGGTTGCCTGAACAAATTAAACTTGCACATCTAAAACGTTGCATCAAAGTTGAAGATGAGACTAGAACTAGGATGAATTTGGAATTGGTCAATAAACAACTTTCTACTGCTAATGTGTTAACCAATACCAAACGCACTCCTAAGTTCAAGAAGAACAAGTTTAATTTTAAAGGTGAACCAACTAAGTTAGAAGTCACGAAGAAAATTGCTAAAAAGAAAGGGAAATGCTACAACTGTAGAAAGTGGGGACATCATGCTTCTGAGTGCAGGCTACCCAAAGTGGAACAACCCAACATGGAAAAGGTGAACTTGTTGGAGGGAAAAACTGAGCCCACCAATTTTCTTTGTGTTGTTGGTGATGTAAAGGCCAGTACCTCTGCTAGTTGGTTGTTGGACTCGGGAGCCACCTGTCATGCTTGCAACGATGAGACCCTACTATCTGATCTGAGAGCTGCAAATGAATCAGTTTCAATGGCAAATGGAGAATCAGTGAAGGTGCTTCAGACCGGGACAGCGAATCTCAGTCTCTCCTCAGGTAAAACTTTAATTTTACGAAATGTTAAATATGTACCTGCTTTAGCTAAGAACTTGATCTCTATTAGCTTACTAAATCATGCTGGTATGGTTGTTACTATGATTAGTGGTAAAGCTATCTTGTCTGTAAATTCTTTTTATTTTGGTTGTGCTTATTTAGTTAATGGCATGTTCAGAATTAGTTTAGCAGATGAAGTAATCAACAATATTAGTTCCAAATTGTGTAGTCCACATACATGGCATAATAGGCTGGGACATGTGAACTATGTTAAGATTCTTAATGTTGCTAAAACTTTTAACTTGCCGATTGACACATCCATTAAAGGTGACAAATGTGAAGTGTGTGCTCAAACAAAGATAACTAGAAGACCTTTTCGTACCGTCTCTAGGAGTACACAACTACTTGAGTTGATACATTCTGACATATGTGATTTCAAGAGTTTTATGACACAAGGAGGTCGGAAGTACTTAATCACCTTTATAGATGATTACTCTAGATATTGTCACATTTATCTGTTAAAAACTAAGGATGAAGCACTAGAAAAATTCAAAGAATTTAAGGACCGTGTTGAGAATCAGTTAGATGCTAAAATTAAAAGATTTAGATCAGATAGAGGTGGCGAATATGTTTCATTAGGATTCAGAGAATTTTGTAACTCACATGGAATCATAGCAGAAACTACAGCACCCTACTCACCACAGTCAAATGGTATCGCCGAAAGAAAGAATCGAACACTCACAGAGATGTTGAATTCTATGTTATTGACTGCTGGATTACCTTCACATTTTTGGGGTGAGGCTGTATTAACTGCTAATAATATTTTGAACATGTTGCCACACTCTAAGTTACCTGCTGCACCGTATGAACTGTGGCATAAGCACACACCCAATTTTAATAAATTAAGAACATGGGGCTGTATTGCTTTTGTTAGGATACCTGACCCTAGAAGGCCTAAAGTGGGACCTCGGACAAATACGTGTGTGTATTTGGGTAGTGCAGTTGATAGTGCTGCAGACAGATTCTTAGATCTATCTCTCAACAAAATAATAGATCAAGAGATGCAGAATTCTTTGAAGATATGTTCATCAAAGATAAAGGCATCTCATTATCTGAACCTGCAGACACTAGGAATGATCCACAACAGGAATCTAGATATATTTCAACTGACACTGAACCCTCACATAATGTTGAATTAAGAAGACTCTCTACAAGAGATAAAACACCTAGAACCTATGGTGATGACTTCGTGACATATGCACTAGCAGCTGACCCTGTTAGTGTTAAGGAAGCCTTAAGGTCTAGGGATGGTTTGCTTTGGAAAGAAGCAATTGATGATGAAATGGATTCTTTATTGCAGAACAACACTTGGGAATTGGTTAATTTGCCAGTAGGGGCTAAAACTATAGGAAACAAGTGGGTTTTGAAGAAGAAACTTAATCCTGATGGAACTGTAGCTAAGTATAAAGCACGCTTAGTAGCTAAAGGTTATACTCAACAAAGTGGGGTGGATTATTTTGATGTCTATTCACCAGTTTGCCACATTGCTACAATAAGGATTCTTCTAGCCATAGCATCTATTGAAAAATTTGTTATTCATCAAATGGATGTTAAGACTGCTTTCCTAAACGGTGACCTCAATGAAGAAATCTATATGAATCAACCTGAAGATTTTGTACTTAAAGGTTCAGAACATAAGGTCTGCAAATTAATAAAATCTTTGTATGGTCTAAAACAAGCACCAAAATTGTGGCATGAAAAATTCGATAAAACAATAAAGAGCTTAGGTTTTGAATCTAGTAATTCTGACAAATGCCTTTATTATCGTGATGAATCGAATAAAATTGTCATTATTTGCTTGTATGTTGATGACTTGCTAGTTGTTGGAAGTGACTTCTCTATTGTTATAGAAGTCAAAACCATGCTATCCAAACAATTCAATATGAAAGACCTAGGTGTTGTGGACACCATATTGGGTATGAGAGTGGGCTTTAGAAGGCAAGGAATAACCCTTAGCCAATCCCACTATATTAAAAGTGTGTTGAAGGACTGGGGATACAGTGATTGCAAAAGGTTTAATACACCTTATGATAATACCAAAAAGTTGACACCTAACGATGGTGCAACAGTGAGACAGTTAGATTACTCTAAACTTATTGGGAGTCTCATGTATGCAATGACATGCACCAGACCTGACATAGCCTTTGCGATAGGCATGCTGAGCAGGTTCACTAGCAATCCTAGTCAATTACACTGGAATGCCCTTGAGAGGCTACTGGGATACCTAAACGGTACCCAAGAGTTTGCTTTGTGCTACTCTGGTTATCCTTCAGTACTAGAGGGATACTCTGATGCATCGTGGTGCTCAGGAAATGGTGACAGTAGGTCCACTAGTGGTTATGTGTTTACACTAGGAGGAGCAGCTGTGTCATGGAAATCTAAAAGACAACCTGGTCTTGCCTTTTCATCCATGGAGTCAGAACTCTTTGCGCTATCTTCTGCTGGTGAAGAAGCGGAATGGATAAAAGAGCTATTGTTAGATATTCCTTTGAGAAGGTTTAGAGTAACCACTCTCAGTCTTTATTGTGACAATCAAGCTGCAAATATTGTAGCTAACAACACTCTCTACAATGGTAAGAGACGTGTTGTGAGCCTTAGACAGGCCAAGTTGAACTATCTCATTAAACAAGGGACAATTGCCCTTATTGATGTACGATCAGAAAAGAATGTGGCTGATGCCTTTACAAAAGGACTAAGTAGAGATCTAATTATCAAAACTGTGGGGGAAATGGGGTTAAAAACTTTTGAGGATAAGTTTTAACACCCTAGTTATTTTGATAAATTAGAATCCAAAGTTGAGAGCCATAGAGTAGTTCAAACTTTAAGCATCAACCTTGACAGTTGACATGCTTTAGATAATTAGAAAAGTTCTATGTATTTATTGTTGATATATAACTTCATTCCAAATTTGATGATGTTATATATGTTTCAAAACTTACATAAAATTATCTTTTATTCCAAAAGAAAGCATGAAAATTTGTCGATGTGTTTCCGATGTTTAGAACTGTTGTTATATCATTCCAACTTTGATGATATATCTCTTTTATGGGGTTTATGTTTCATTCCAATCTTGATGATTCAGAACTTAACCATAATTGATCTAACAATTCTATCATTCCAACATGAAACACAGTATAGTTCTTGTGTAGAAACTATAATAGTTCTTGTACTTTATTTTGATAAAGATACTTGATTGTGATGCTTATGATGTACCTTTGCATATCTATGTTGAATTGTACTAAGTTCTTTAGCATGAACTAGATACTCTTATACATTTTATTTGAACTCTAAGAGAAGCGACTCATGAGATTTCTATGTGTTATGTTTAAAACAGATGGCAGCAAAGGCAATGGAAATGAATCAGTCAACTTTGATTTTGAGAATGATGATTTGCTCGATATGGAGGAGTAGACACAAAAGAACTCGCAAGATTTGTTTGTCAATTGCTTGGAGAAACTTCTATTTCAAGTTTAAGACTCTTTATTTGATTGAGCTTAAAACTTTTCGCTTATTTTGAAGTTTATTGTTTGGTTGACTTGAGATTATGATTTTGCTTTGTTGGTTTAGTCTTTGTGAACTATTCATTTATGGTTTTAGAACTATTTGATTATTTTGGTTTAGTCATATTTGAATTATTCAAGTTATAATTGATTTAGTCTATGATCCATGTTCTTTATGATTCAATAATGTTTGAATTTTTGTGATCCAATATTATAACATTGCTTAGCCTAATATACTGAGAATATAGGAGGAGATTGTTGGATGTATATGTATATTCTCATTATAATAGGATAATATTGTGTATATTATTCTATGGGGCAACACGGGTTTACACGTGTTATGCTTTAATATTGGAACGGGTTGAGTGGGCTAAAAGCCCAGTACCCTAAACCCAGTCTAATCTCTATATAAGCTGGTCTAGAGGTAGTGCCCTGTGATATTCCAATACTGATAAGCAGGGTATAATATCTTAAGCGGCTAGAGATTAACCCTAACCCTAATTTCCCCAATTCAGTATTAACAAAAACTACCAGACTTCGAGCCTGTCCAAACCCACCTATCTTCAGAGTCTAAAGAAGAAAATGAGGTCGAGAGAATCTGGTTTCTCAATGGATGTAAGCAACTGAGATCAATGTGTCATCTCCCATCTTTATTCAATTTGCTTGGTGTCCAATCTTCTCCTCCATTAACATCCAAGTAGCCATATCCAATTTGAGATATCACACTGACTTGAGGGAGCCAGGCATCGAACCAGAGTGAGGTTTAAGTGCCTTTTTCCAATAATTCTGGCTTTGAACGGCGGCTCTATTCCCAGGGATATTTTTCCATACAATACAATCTGTTTGCTGGCTTTGGACTTCCCATAGAGAAACTCCCTTGCAAATGTCTAGAACTCATGAATTTTGCCCGTAAGGATTCACTTTGCAGTAACCTCCACACGTCTGTTTGATAGTTGCTTGCTGCCTTACTTATATCCTCTATCCGCCTTTTTCCAATCCTCCTCCTGACTTTGGTTGTTATAAACCTTTCTAACTCCAGCCATGCATTCTATTCCCCCATAAAAATGTTAGCACATAACCTATCCAATTCATTAATTATAGACATTGGAAAATAAAAACTTTGGGGCCAATAGATATATAACATTCCAAAAATAGTTGAATTCATGAGTTGGATTCTACCTGGGTAAGACAATGTCCAGCTTATCCTGTTAGAGATTATGAGAAACAATAACAATGAAATTAGGATTAGGTTTAATATCCCACTGACTTAAGATATTATACTCTGCTTATCATAATTGGAATATCACAGAGCACTACCTCTAGAACAGTATATGGGGGATAAAACTGGGTTTAAGGTACTAGGCTTCAAGTCAGTTAATCCGGTACAACAATTAGCATACAACATGTGCAAAGCACGTGTTGCCCCTATAGAACATTATACACAATAATATTCTATTATATTGAGAATATACCTATATATATTCAACAATCTTCTCCTATATTCTCAATATATTTGAAAATGCCATGTTATTTCATTGGATCACAAAATAATACAGTTCATAGACTAAATCAATTATAACTTGAATCGTTCAAATGAGACTAAACCAAAATAATCAAATAGTTTAAAGACCATATCAAAATAGAATAGTTCATAATAACTAAACCAACTAGAGAAACCTGTCATAGTTTCAAAATTAACAAAAGAAAATACACTTCAAGAACAAAATATGAGTTTTAAGCTCATGAACATAAGTCTTAAACTCAACAGAAGTTTTACCAAGCAAGTGACAAATTTATTCTCGAGAGAAATAAACCAAAACTATATCCTTGCAAACTACTTTATGTTTACTCATCCATTTCGAGTAAATCATTATTCTGAAATCTATGTTGACAGATTCAACTTATCCATCTTTGCTAGCTTATTGAAAACAAGAATATCAAGAGACACATCTCTAAGAATTCTAGAGAATTTCATAAAGTATCTAGTTCCACTGAAGAACTTAGTACAATACAACGATAGCTTAGCAAAACGTAATGCAAGCATCACAATCAAGTTTCTTTAACAAAATAAAGAATAAGAACTATTATAGTTTCTACACAAGAACTCTACTATGTTTCATATTGGAATGATAGAACAGTCAAATCAATAATGATTAATTCTGAATCATCAGAATTGGAATGAAACATGAATCCATAAAAGTGATATATCATCAAAATTGGAATGATATAATGACATCGGAAAAACATCGACAAATTTTCATGCTTTCTTTTGGAATAATGAGATGATTCTAAGTAAATTATGAGAATATATAACATCATCAAAATTGGAATGAAATTATATATTAACAAAATTTAAATAGAACTTTTCAAATTATCTAAGCATGCCAACTGCCTAAAAATTGATGCTTAAGTTTGAACTTCTCTTTGGCTCCAATTGGATTCTAATTCATCAAAACAATAGGATGTTAAAACTTTTGGCTCAATAGCTTTTAACGCCATATCCCTACAATTTTGATAATTGGATCATATCTCTTAGCAGAGCATTAGCCATATTTTGTCTCAAATGCATTTTATTTATGAGAAAATTCAACTAGACTTCTTTCAACCTTAATATACTCCTCTGATTATTATAAAGTTTTGAGCTACAGTGTATTGTAACTTGATAATCGACGAATAGAATTAAAGAGTTACTTAAACTTCTTGATGGATGACTAGCAACGAGTTCTTCAATCCACTCAGCTTCTTCCCCTGCAGAGGATAACACATATAAGTCTGATTTTATGGATGATAGCACAGTGCCTATTTGCCTTTTAATTTTCATAACATTTCTGTTCCTCCTAGTGTAAACGCATATCCACTAGTTATAAACTTTCACTAAATTCTGAGCATTATAATGCATCAGATCATCCATTCATTCCTGAAGAATGACTAGAGTAGCACAAAGCAAATTATTGAGTACCTCTCATGTAACTCATTATCCTCTTAGGGCCCTCCAATGTGTATTAATGGGCCTTGTACTGAATCTGCAGGTCATACCTACCTCAAAGGCTATGTCTGTTAGTGCAAATCTTTGTATATATGAGACTTCCAATAAGTTTAGAATGATCTGACTGTCTCATAGTTGCACCATTATTAGGTGTCAACCTTTATCATAATCATAAGTTGTTTCAAAACACATTTTTTCAAAACACATTTTCTCAAAACACATTTTCAGTCACTATATCCCCACTTTTGGAACACATTATTGATTTAATGAGTTTGACTAAGGGTTATCCCTTGTCAATCGAAACTCACTCTTATACCTAATATGGTGTCTACAATACCTAGGTGTTTCATGCTGAAATTTTTGGATAGCACAGTTTTAATTTCATTTGTAATAGAGAGGTCACTACCAATCAACAAGCATTTCAACAATATACAAATAAGTGAGGGCAATTATATTTGACTCACCACAGAATTAAAGACATTCATCTGAATTACTTGATTCAAATCTAAGCTCTTTTAAAAGTCTGTTAAATTATTTGTGCATCAAGTTTATCACGTGTTTTAAAACATACAATGATTTTACTAATTTGTAAATCTTGTTCACTAAACATATTAGTTTAAATTTTTTAGTACAAAACTATTTAGTACAAAACTTTTCAATACAAAGCATCAAGTACAAAACTGTTTAAACATCTTTCATGAATAACAAAATTTTCAATAGATGTAAGAGCAAGAAGAATATTTATTGTAACAATATGACAGACATGTGAGCAGACTTCAAACAAATCTTTCCCACTTATCTTGGTCAATCATTTACCTGCTAAAATTGCATTAAAATTGCTACTTAACATTTCAAAATTAAGTTTCTTCAAAAAAACCTCACTTACTATAGTTTTAGCCCCTTTCAGTGAATCAACTAATTAAAAGTATTGTTGTATAATCAACAAATTCATTTCGTTATCTACTAAAGACTCCTTTTGGCTCATTTGCCATTCAAGTTTTAAGTGTCAGTAGGGCTGATTCTTGATTCCAACTATGAATCATTTAACGTGTCTGTAGGACTAGATAATTTTATACATTTATCTTTGATGAACACATCCTCAAAGTACTCTACAAGTCTAAATTCGTCTAACACAAATTCGATAGATTCATATTTGTCCCTAGAACTACATTCTGTACTTTCTAAGCATACACAAATATTTATTGTAGGTCCTACTTGAGGCCTTCTAGGGTCATGTACTCTAACAAATGTACCGCACCACATGTTTTTACTTTAACAAAATTATTTGTGTTTCTATCCCATAGTCTACACGGTGTAAATAATTTAGAGTGTAGTAGCATATTAGGAATATGATTAACAATACAATATCACCCACAATTACACAAAATCAAGCAATAATCAATAATATAGAATTCAACATTTCACTCAGTATTTGATTCTAACTTTTATCAATACCATTTTTACTGTTATAAATAGAGTGCACTAGAGATTATGCCAAATGCAAACTTTCCTTAAAGTATTGAAACATATTTACCACCACTATCAAATCTGAAATATTTTGATCTTAGAATTTAACTAGATTTTTAATTCATCAAAACAACGAGTGTTGCATCCTCCATATATATATGACAAATATTCAATGATCATCTACATAGGGGATTAAATACTTCTGACCAATCATCGTCTCATCTAGTCGCAAAGCTACTGAGATCACAAATATCAGAATGTATTGACTCAAGAAGTTGTGTACTCCTGGAGACCATACTAAATGATTTTCTAGTGATCATAATCTGAGCAAAATTTTCATATTTTTCATATTTAATGATGTGACATTTAGTAGAGTTATGAGTTTTAACAATGACAAACAATTTATATATAGTTCACATGTTATAGCCTATTATGACGTGTTTAAGGACTACGCAAAATAGAACTACTATTTTCAATTGCTTGTTTGTTAAACTCAACTTACATATGCCATTAATTATACAAGCACATTAAAATAATAATAATATGAGTTAACACAAAATTACTCAACTACATTTTACAGAATACTTTGCTTTCTTTCATGGTTTCAACAATGTCCATATGCTCAACCACATAGAGTGAAGAGTTCTTTCATTTATTCATTCTTCATCATCTTCATAACGCTAAATGAGATAATATCTAATGGGTTTTAATTCAACTTTGCACACACACAGTACAATGAACGAGAAAGAATAAAACGTAACTGATGGTGTCATATCCTACATTAATAGATGTTCTCTCCTAAGTTATAGACATTTTTTATACATCTTATACATCAATCTTTATTAGAGAAGAAAATATACAATTCCATACAAAGCTGCAAATGATGGGTTTGTCAATATGTCTAAACACATAGTATGACAAGGCACACTTACAACCTTCAACATGATAGTTTTCAAAGTGAGATTAATTATGATATAAAATTCTCAATTATGTGATCAAACGCACAAATCGTTTACACATTCATCACATGAAAATACTGAAAAGATTAGAGTATATCATACCAACACTTCAAGTTAGAAGTGTTTTTCAAATTCGATGGAGAAGCCTGCGTAGTGCAGACCTATTCTACTGTGATGCAAATCCATCATCTCCAATATACATAATTTTGTAAGTAACTTTGGAGTTCCTACATTCATCAAATTGTTAAAAATTAGCCAATTAAATGAATTATTAGCACTATCTAATTCAAAACAATTTAATTGGAGATATAATTTTATAGTCAAAAGCTATAATTTAACTTATCAAAATAAATATTTAATTCTTAGCACATAGCCAAAACAATTGTTCAATTTGTATTTAATTAAACAACGGTTTACACGATTTAAAGATTTAGTACTTAGCAACAATAAATAATTAAACAATATATGCAGGTAAAGAACTTGTCTCTAATTTATATTTGATCCAGTCCAATCATACTTGGATCTAGTCGAAACAACACCCTCCAAAAATTTTATCCACATCTCGTATTGTGCTTTCTTCTTCAAATTGTTCAATTCAGAAATATCGAACGTCTCTACTTTCGGAATCTTGTATGCTCAATTCAGTTTTTCCATCTTAAGGAATAAACAGTAAATTCAAAATCTAGAGGGCCTTTTATGAATAATTACTAGTAGATGAATTACAGTAAAATGAAGGATTTTTCTGTAATAATTGCATAATAAACAATAATACAGAAAATTAAATTGAATAGAACAGCACAAATCATAAAGTTTAGAGTGGACTGAATCTTGATAAGATCAAATGGTGTTGAATTTTGGGTTGGATCTTGAATGTAGGACAAAGAAGCTTTGTTGTTTGGTCCCGAATACACAACAACAAGGACTATCCTGTAACATCCTGAATTTTCACTTATAATTAAATAAGAGTTTGTTTGATTTTTCGTGTCTTGCACGTAAGAATTTATGTACATCTTCTCTTAAAAAATATTTATTTTTATACCATGAACAAAGTATTTTAATTCTTTTTCTTTTAATTCAAAAGCCTATTTTAAATCCTAGGCCTAATTGTTTAAATCTAACCCACACTAATTAAATTAATTATTTTAATAAGCCCATGGATTCTAAAGCCCACTAATTTGAGCCCGCTAGTTTAATTATCATTTAAATGAGACAACTTGTAGGGTAGACTTGTTTTTGTAACAATTAATTAAACTAACATGTACAACTAGTAACTAGGTGTGCTTGGTGTGACACGTGCATTGCACTTGCACGTGCCAAGCACAAGAGAAGGGCTTGGCCGGATGGAGCATAGTTGAGAGTGGGAGAGATGGAGTAGTGATTTGTGTTCATGGGTGGTTGCTCTAACTCTCTAATACATCCTAGCCCCTAATCTACATCCATCTAGCTCAATCTTAGCCCTCCATTTTTCTTTGAAAAAAGTATAAATACCCCCTCATTCTCTTCATGAAATGCACTAGAAAAACTTATAAGAGAAAAAGAAAGAAAGAAACTAGTTACGAGAAAAAGTTTGCGAGCAATTGTGAGTAAAAAGATTGAGTTGTGTTTTGTTGTGTGTTCTTGCACCTATTGGAGGCCGGCCTACATCTAGAGGACAAGGAAAGTGCTCAGGTTCCATCAAGTAAGGGGGAGAAGGCGCTTTTGGTGGCACAATCGAGGAGGAGAAGGAACTGTTCGTGTGTTCAAGGAGATTTCTTGGAGTTTTTCAATTGTTTTCCTTCAAAAAGGTGGGTGATTTCTCAAGCTTCTAATGTAGATATCATGCTCGGGATTAAATTGATGAAATTGCTAAGAAAAAATGTAACACCCCGAATTCCAAAACAGATTGAATTCGAAGTTTCACAAGATCTTTACACTTCTCTTCGTACAATTTTATAAGGAAATTAAAACTTTTATTACATCAGAGTTACATCTTGAATTACATTTATATAGAGGAAGCAATTTACAATAATTACATTAATAAAATGTGCAACACTTAAAACATTCTTTAAGCAGCATGCATACTTTAATCTTGTCAATCTCTTTATCCTGCATAGAAACTGTGGGCTCGTCAGTTCATTCAACTAACGCAAGGATATAAAACATCAATTTTCTCCTATTTAGAAAGCACACACTTGTCACAAACAAAACTACAGGGACTCTCCTATTGATGTTGTGTTGTGCTGTGCACTTAGTCTTTAATGCAGTTGTTTATATTATATGACACTAATGCGCACTTGTTCGGATTCTATCCATCCCATACTACATAGGTCCGAGGGCAAGCCCTTAATCGTACTTTATCTTGTAGGGTTCAATCCCTTGCCATGACTTAATCTACTACGGTAACTACGATAAGTATCCTAGATGTTCTATGATTTACGGGCCCATGTCCAGACAATCTGGAGGACAATCCCACGCACTGACATGATGCATCATACAGGCAATCTATGGACAATTCAGCCTCCGTTGTGGAACGATGGCACCATCCGTAGTCACCAAACACCCCACGAGCGTCGCTACCAGGACGATAATTCTGGAGTGGTGCTCACGCCGTGTCATGACGCGCAGGCAGTCTGTGAATCACTCTCACACCGCCAATCCTTTGGCCCTCATACTCGTGTTTTTCTCTCACTTTTGTCACATCACCACTATGTGTCTAGTCCGTAATTATTTGAATCATGAATAAAATGAACCCCTAGAGTTAGCTCTTTCCTTTATACCGGTCTTAATCAACAACACGACCACCTTGGTCTTTCATCTCAATAATTCATCTCAACAATTATAACTCATTCACTTGCCAGTAATAGGACTTAGCTACCCTCTAGTTCAAAATCTCATTCCATGTTCATAAAGTGAGTATTCACACTCATCAATCTTTTCATAAGTTATCATGATTCTTCTTAATTTCAATTTATGCATTACTTTTCACAATAAAGAGACAAGATAGTTTCATTTTCACAATTTCTCGAATTACATATTTAATCTCATAATTTTTCTTTGCATTCATAAGTCTAAAATCTCATTTATTTAACCCAAGCGAAATTATTCACATTTGCATGAAGTCATGAATTCTCAAAATAACCTCACACAATTTTCCCTAAAGAAGAGAAATACATATTGCTTTAACTATCACATAAAACACTCTTATAATCTCTTTAATCTTGATTTAAAATTCTTAATCAATCCATAGAAATTTTCTAGATAAGTTCAAATTAATCTCAAGATAATTACCATAATTTTTCTAAATTAATTTTACAAAAAAAATATTTTAAAAATATTAATTTTCCCAAAAAAATCAAAAATTAAAACCTTGGCCGAAGCCATGTTTCGAACCTGCAGCAACAGAAGTAGCGCTACAGTAACGTACTGTCGCGCAGTGGCTGACCAAAGAGGACAGAGCGCCCACGTGATACAAGGGGGTTTTAATTCATTTATACTTGAAGTCTCGGTAATGGGTTATTTTCAAAAAACAGAAATAAAGAGTTTATGCCAAGATTCGAACCCATGACCTCCTGCTACAGTGACGTTTTTAATTTGCACCCACTGACCAGTATGGACCAAGTGACAAATAATTTCAATTTGTCTTGTATACGACTGTAGCTATTCTAGTTCATTAAAAAGACTCATTTCCTCGAAAATGTGATTTGTTCCTCTTTATAACTAAATAAATTCCTGACTGGATTTCTTTCAAATTAAACAGTAAATTAATGGTTTTTAAGGCCATTAAATTCTCAATTTTCATAGAAAGTACTACCCTTTTATTTATACAAAGTGTACATGAAATCACATAATATTCTATTAACAACTTTTTTTCAAAGAGATATTTTTCTTGATTTCTTTAAATCATAATATGGTTCCTCTTTATTAGACTAATGAGTTTTTCTTTTTTCCTTTTGATTAACACACAAATAGATCATTTCTTGAACTTGACCTAAATTACAAAATGTTCATTTTTTCAACAACTAACCTACAACTTTAGGATTAATTAGTATCAAACATACTAACCATAAACATGCATAATTTACTAATCAATCTTATTTTAATAACATGGAGATTCTCAAAATTTGTATTTTTCACATAAGCAGATTTCTTAAGTTGCACTTTTTCCACATACATGAATATTTCAACTTGGAGAATCATTCATTCGAATTAACATGCTAGAGCAATATCAAATTACCACAACAACAATTCTAATCATATCATTCAATCAATTTCACTAGTTATTTCATGAAATTTTACATATGTTTCTTTTCTCCTTAATCATGGTACTAACATAGAGCAATATTTTCACTTATCTATTCTAGCATGATCAAAACACAACCTAGCATAGTACTACTTAGAAGTAAGAGAAAACTACCCTCCTATTAGAAGAAACAAAAGAAAGAACTCCTAGAAATCTCCTTGAACAAAGAGCGATCCTTCTCCTCCTAGTTTGTGCCGCAAATTTCCTTCTCCTCCATGTGCTTGATGGAACCGGAGCCTCCCTTGCTCCTTCCTGATTTGACCTGTAACCCCCTAGATTTGATTTATGAGATTTTTTATGATTTTACGTGTTTTGCACGTATGATTTCATTTGTGTAATTTTTTGTATAAAATATTTTTATAGTATTTGTTCTCCTTTATTTTTTCCAAAAATTATTTTCTTTTAAACCCTAATTATAATCTAAAGCCCAAATTGTCTTTTAAGCCCACTTTATTAATTAATTATTTTAATTATTCAAACTCATGGTTAAATGGGCCCACTTTAACTTATTTATCTTTTAAAAAAATTTAACTTGTATTGTAGACTCTTGTCATGAACAAATAAATTTTTATGCACATGTACACTTGTAAGAAGGGGGTACTAGTTGGCACGTGCAAGAACTAGGGTGTGCATTGCACACCTTTACCTAGGCCGGATTGTGATGGAGGGATGTGGTAGAGAAGGAAGTGTAGAGAGGTGGTTGTGTATCATGGGTAGTTTTTATAACTCCCTAGTTCATCTAGACCATTGATATTTAACCATTTGATCACATCCCAGCCCTACATTCACCCCCAAAAAATTGTATAAATACCCCTCCCTATACTCTTCATTCTCACACTTAGAATTTTTGAAAGTAAAGAATAGAAAGAAAAGAAAGAGAAGTAATTTGAGTGAGACAAAAGATTTAGGAGTTGTGAGATTGTGTGCTATTTTGTTCTTCATCAAAGGAGGAGGCCGGACTACACTAGGGGGCAGGGCTTAGGTTGCGGTATCATTAGAAGGAGAAGCTTTTTGGTGGCTTGATTTAGAAGGAGACGGCTTCGCTCGATCATTGTAGAAGATCATTAGGATTTTGTTTGTTTTTCTCTCCATCAAAGGTGGGTGATTCTCTTACACTTTTAACTAGGTTCATGCTAGAGTATGGTTGATGCATTTGAAAAGAGACATAGTTATTTTAGCCACATGTTTAAGACAAATTAGAATGCCTGATTGTGTGTGAAAAGAATGATAATTACTTGCAAATTTTGATAGTTGTTTAATTTTGACATTTCTACCATGCTTCAATTGATGATTTGTGCTATACCAAGGAGACATGATTCTATGCTTAATTGGATTGAAATGTTAATCATGCTTAGTGGTGAATTTGCAATTTCAATGGTTAAAAATGAGAAAAAAAGGGATTTTTTGTTACTGAAATAATTAAGTAATATTAGGTCATAATAAGAAGGAAATACGAGAAGTTGGAATGCCAATTTACAAAGAAACGACTTTGGTTGTACATTTTTGAAATTGTAGACAAATTTGTAGTCAAATAGAAAAAGTGATATTGTTATGCAAAAAATAAAGATTTAATTTACTGATATGTTAGAAATGTATAAAAGTTATTTTCTAGAATTTTTGAAAGAAAATGGAGAAGAAACGAAATTAAAATTTGTTATTTTTTTATTATAAAAGTTCAATGAATCGAAACTAAGATCAACCCCCTAAAAACCCAATTAATATCAGTTGGCCACTTAGCCTAATTGGTTAGTGGGTGTGTTGCGCATGCTTACTGTAGCGTGGGTTCTGGCCTTGGTCTCAGGTTCGAAACCGAACAAGAGACTTTTTCATTTTATTTTCTTTTGGAAAAATCCGAACTCGAGATTGGACTCATATGAATCCGAACCGTCTTTGTGACATGGTTGCGCTCTATCCCTTTGGTTAGTGCATGCACTGGTTTTGTCTGTGGTCGCAGGTTCGAAACCCGAACTCAGTAATTTGAAAACTTTTGGTCTTTTTAAGTTTTTTTGGTGATTTGTGACTTTAAAAATTCAGGAAAAATCCTATAATTGTTATAAAGATATGTAGACTTCATGAAAAATAATTCTTCACTATTTCGACTTGATTTAAATAGCGTGAGAGGAAAAATTGAGTAGAACCTTATAAAAGTCTATATTTTGCACAAGTACAAGTATAAAAGTGACTTTTTCAGTTATGCTAGATTTATAAAAGGGGATTTTGTGTAAAAAGAACTTGGTGTGTGTTTCATTAAGAATTTTGTTATTATTTTGGGTAATGTGTGCTTTGAAAAGTAAATGAGAAATATGATTTTTGAAATTTGGAGGAAAAGAAATAATTGTACGGAAACTAAGATTTATTTTGGTTGAATGAGATTGTTATGAATTGAATTGGAACATTGAATTATTGGAAAGAATAAAAATCATGTTAATTGTGAAAAAGAACTATATGAGTATGAGAACTCAAATATTGTGATTATGAATTGAAATTGAGAACTAAAGTGTAGCTAAGCCTCATACCGGCATAAAAAAGAAATATATTGAAATGAAACGACCAAGATTTGGGTCATGTGATATAAATGGTTGAGACCGATATAGTGGAAGGGCTAACTCTAGAGAATTGATTTTGTTCATGATTCAAATAACTAAGGACTCGATACATAGTGAAGACGTGATGAAAATAAGAGAAAAACACGAGTATGAGGGCCTCGGAGCTACGGTGTGAGAGTATTCACAGGATGTCTTCATGATGCGTCGTGACATGACGTGGATATGTCTCCAGGAGTCCGTACCGCAGGCGACGCTCGTGGGGTTTTTGGTGACTGCGGGTGGTGTCATGTCCAATAACGGAGGCTGAATTGTCCGTAGGTTCTT
Organism: Hemerocallis citrina; assembly: GCA_017893485.1. Lineage (NCBI taxonomy): Eukaryota > Viridiplantae > Streptophyta > Magnoliopsida > Asparagales > Asphodelaceae > Hemerocallis > Hemerocallis citrina. The sequence goes on from CM030367.1 coordinate 27,723,799, forward strand.
CACGATGCGTCGTGACATGACGTGGGATTCTCTTCCAAGCTGTCTGGACATGAGCTCGTACTCATAGAACATCTAGGATACTTATCGTAGTTATTGAAGTAGTTTAAGTCATGACGAGGGAGTGAACCCTACAAGATGAAGAATGGTTAAGGGCTTACCTTCAGACCTATGTAGTATGGGATGCATAGAATCTAAACAAGTGCGCATTAGTGTCGTATAATATACATAACTACATTAAGGACTAAGTGCATCGCACTACATGACGTCTATAGGATAACTCCTTGTATTTCTGTTTGTGATCAAGTTTGTGATTATTTAAGTATTTGAGAATCGTTATACTATTTTCGGTATAGAGAGGATGGCTGTGTATAATATTTCGTCGGTTGTAAGAAAATGACACGCCCATTGTTTTTATACAAGATAAAGTGGTTAACAAGACTAAAGAAGGCATGCTGATTAAGGAATGATTCAAGTGTTATACATTTCAATTTATGTAAATTGTTATAATTTGCTTCCGCTGTAAATATATAATGTAATTGTAAACTCTGATGTAACAAAGTTCTTTATTTCCTTGTAAAATTGTACGAAATAAGTATAAAGATCCTGTGAAAATTTGAATTCAGTTGTATTTTGGAATTCGGGGTGTTACAGAGTGGTATCAGAGCCACGCTTCCAAGTAGTACAAATTTATAAGGAAGGACACCCTAGAAGTGGACATTATGATGTGTATGGAGTCTAGAGATTTAAATGTAAATCACTTACATTTGTGTTGCTTTATGATTTATGCTTTTCTTCTCCTTCCTCTAAGATGGCGAACCACTTCGACCCAGCTGGAGATGATAACTGGCACATCGTTGAGGAAGATTACTACCCCGGGCAAGTTGATTCAGACGAGGAAGATCCTGAAGAATTTGAAGAGGAATGTCCTGAGTCCCGAGAGATCACTCCACCTCCGGATTCATCTGATGATTCTTCTGACGAGGAAGAACCAGTTCCGAGTAATCTTATTGTGTCTCTTCAGAGGTAGGTAGAGACTCAACGGGAGAGAATCAGGCTACTGGAGATTGAGTTAGCGATGCGCAAGGATGATATTGCAATTCTCAGTCATCATGTTTGGGAACTCGAGAAGAGGAAAAACATGACCGATGTACTGAAGGAAGAAGTGGGGGAACTACAGGAAGAGCTTCATGGAGCCAAGAGGAACCATAGGAACTAGACTATTGTATCTTCTTATTATTTTCATTTTGATGTCAAAAATGTTTTAAATTTGAATTATAAAGTTTAAATTCAATGAAATGGAAAAGTTGATTTAAAATTTATGTTTATACTTCGAATTTAATGGATCTTTTGCATCAGAATATGGCTAGAAGAGGAGCTCGAAATGGTGAAGGTGTGGACTTGAAAACGGAACTAGCGAGGGTCTATCAGACACTCAATGCCATTGCCATGAATTAAAATCAAGGAAGGGTGCCTACGAATCCAGTACCCGAAGCAATCAAAATCATGGAATTATTCAAGTGGATGAAACCACCGGTGTTTGAGGGGAAGTCAGACCCTAACACGGCTGACAATTGGATCCGACAGGTAGAGACTATCTTCGAAGTCTTAGAGACTTCAGAAGGCAGGAAGGTGAAGTTGGCGGCGCTGCAGTTCGAGAAGGATGCGGCGGTGTGGTCGCAGTCGATGAAGCGGACGATGGGGGACTTGGTTCTTGGCTGGGATGAATTCTTGGAGGAATTCCGCAGTCATTATTTTCCCTTAGACGTTCAGGAGAAGAAGGCCATGGAGTTTCTGGCGCTGCTGCAGGGCGGCATGTCGGTTAAGGAGTATGAGACAAGGTTCACTCAGCTCTCGAGGTATGTGCCCGAACTGGTGATGGACGAGGCAAAGAAGGTTCGAAAGTTCTAGCATGGTTTGAGGCCCAGTCTAAGATCCAGAATGATACCCCTCGGTATCAGGAGGTTTGATAAGCTGGTCAAACGAGCTGCAGCCACTGAGGCAGACATGGAGAAGTTCCACACTGTTGAGAATTGGAGGACCAACTAGGATGTTGGTAAGAGACCCGCAGTTTCTGGCAACTTCAGGGGACAGCCACCGGCCCAGAGGTTCAAACCAACAGGAGCGAATGCTGTCAACATAGCCGGGAGACCTGAAAACAATTGGGTGAGACCTCCTATGGTGACTTGCTTCAACTGTGGTGAGATGGGACATTACAAGTCTCAGTGCCCCAAGCCGTAGAACGTCACCCGTAGTGGACCGATGCAGTAAGTTGGGAATAAGCCGTACCAGTAGGGGCGAGTATTTGCCTTGACTGAAGCTGATACTGATGAGGTGGATCGCGTCATCACTGGTACGAGGGAGGATGTTTACAGTGTTTTTTGTTGTTTCTCTTTTTTCCCGTTTTAATAGTGAACTGTTATGTAACGAGTGTATGTTATGTAACAGGAGAACTTATTTTGAATGGAAAGAAAGCTGTTGTTTTGTTCGATACTGGATCCTCTCACACTTTTGTATCACCTAAGTTTGCTAAAGTTTTGGGAGTCAAACCGAAATTCTTTCCAGGCAAGGTCTTGGTAGTAGCTACTCCATCAGGGGAGACTCTAACCACTGATCGGTACTATGCGGACTGCGAGATCATAATTGGGGACAGAATTTTTGAGATTAATCTGATCGAGCTGAATGTCTTGGGAGTCGATGTGATCATTGGCATTGATTGGATGTCGGTGTACAGTGCGAACATCGAGTGCATGACCAAGGAAGTAACAGTGAAAGCTCCAGCTGGTCCTGAAGTCACTTTCCATGGGAAGAAGAGATGTTCTGGTCTGGTGGCAGCTATCTGCAAGAGGGATGTTCCTACGGAGGTGCAGCAAATCCCTGTGGTTCGGGATTACCCGACTGTATTCTTGGAAGATTTGCCTGGGTTACACCCGCATCGTGATGTGGAGTTCAGCATCACCATTCAGCCAGGAAGTGCGCCTATTTCCATGGTACCGTATAGGATGGCACCAGTGGAGTAGGATGAGATCAAACGGCAGATTGAGGAACTGTTGGAGTAAGGCTTTATTCAACCGAGTGCGTCACCTTGGGGAGCACCGGTGCTTTTGGTAAAGAAGAAGGATGGTTCGATGAGGATGTGCATTGATTACCGAGAGTTGAATAAGGTCACTGTTCAGAATAAGTATTCCATTCCCCGAATTTACGACCTGTTCGATCATCTACAAGGAGCGGCTGTTTTCTCCAAAATAGATCTTCGATCAGGTTACCATCAAGTTCGAGTGAAAACTGAAGATGTGCATAGGACTATGTTCAGAACTCGACACGGGCATTACAAATTCTTAGTTATGCCGTTAGGAGTGACGAATGCACCTGCAATTTTCATGGATATGATGAACAGAGTTCTGAGGCCGTTCATTGATTCTTTCATCGTGGTGTTTATCGACGATATCCTTGTGTACTCCAAGTTGGAGGAGGAGCACATAGAGCATCTGGCAGCAATTTTGAAGAAGCTTCAGGAGCATGAGTTGTATGCCAAATTGTCCAAGTGCGATTTCTGGAAATCTGAAGTGACATTCCTGGGTCACATACTTTCTAAGGAGGGAGTGGAAACTGATCCGCAGAAGATAGAGGCAGTGAATGATTGGGCAAGGCCTACTACAGTGAAGGAAATCAAGAGTTTCCTTGGGCTAACTGGATATTACAGGAGGTTTATCCAGGGCTATGCTTAAATAGCCGTGCCGCAAACTGGTCTGACCAAGAAGAATGTGAACTTCAAGTGGACCGAACAATGCGAGGCAAGCTTTTAGGAGTTGAAAGAGAGGCTGAATACTGCTCCCATTTTGGCTTTGCCTACAGCAGGTGTTGAGTACAATGTCTACATCGATGCTTCACATCGTGGGCTTGGTTGTGTCTTAATGCAAGAAGGAAAAGTGATCGCTTATGGGTCTAGGCAACTACGACTGCAAGAGAATAATTATCCGACTCATGATCTGGAGTTGGCTGCAATTATTTTTGCCTTGAAACAATGGAGACACTACGTGTAGGGTGAAAAATTGAACATGTACACGGACCACAAGAGCTTGAAATACATCTATCAGCAGAAAGATCTGAATCTGAGGCAAAAGAGATGGCTGAAGGTGCTTGAGGACATTCGTCCGGAGATTAAGTACCATCCTGGGAAGGCTAATGTTGTTGCTGATGCACTTAGTAGCAAGAGTAGTCTGGCTAGTTTGATCACAACTCAGAGGCAGCTGGCAGAGGAGTTGGATCGGGCTGGTATTGAAGTTGTTCTGCGAGGCTTGGGATCATCGTTAGCTCAGTTAAGGCTTCAACCAATGTTGAACGAAAGGATTATCGCAAGTCAGAAGGAAGATGCAGAGATTCAGAAGATGAAGAAGCAGATCGGTGCTAGCAGGTTGTCCGAGTTTCAGATCAGGGATGAGGTGTTGTGGTTTGGAGAGAGGCTGTGTGTTCCGGATCAAGCAGAATTGCAGGAGAGTATTCTCCAGGAGGCACATGCTACTCTTTTGTCTGTACATCCTGGGAGTACCAAGATGTATAAGAACATTAAGCAGCATTTCTGGTGGTCAGGTCTGAAGCGGGATGTGGCAGAGTTCATGGCGAGGTGTGAGATCTGTCAGCAGGTCAAAGCCGAGAATCAGAAACCCGAGGTCTATTGCAACCGTTACTTATTCCAGAATGGAAGTGGGAAAACATCAGTATGGATTTCATCACGGGTTTGCCCAAGAGTTCTAAGGGCAATGATGCAATTTGGATCATAGTCGATCGACTAACCAAGTCCGCTCAATTCTTGGCGATGAAACTCACTTCGTCGATGGACAGATTGGTTGAGTTGTATGTTGGTGAGATCGTCAGGCTTCATGGTGTTCCGTTAATCATTGTGTTTGATCGGGATGCACAGTTTACTTTGCATTTCTAGAGGAGTCTTCAGACAGCTTTGGGTACCAAGACGGATTTCAGCACCGCTTTTCATCCTCAGACCGATGGACAGACCGAGAGAGTCAACCGTATTCTTGAGGATATACTTCGGTGTTGTGTACTAGACTTTGGAGGCAGTTGGGAAAGGCACTTGGCTCTGGTAGAGTGCCTACAACAACAGTTTTCAGACTAGTATTGGGATGGCGCCGTACGAAGCCCTGTATGGCAGGAAATGCAGAGCACCTGCTTGTTGGCTCGAAGTTGGAGAGCAGCAGATGTTTGGCCCTGAGATTGTGCAGTAGACCTCCAAAAAGATCGATCTGATCAGGAAGAGGTTGGTGGATGCTCAGAGTAGGCAGAAGATCTATACAAACAACTGAAGGAGGGACCTTGAGTTTGAGGTTGGTGACTTTGTCTTTCTGAAGGTTTCACCTAGCAAGGGTGTGATTCGCTTCGACAGAGGTGGGAATTTGGCCCCGAGGTTCATAGGCCCATACAAGATATTGAAGCAGATTGGGAAAGATGCTTATCGGTTAGAGTTGTCGGAAGAGTTGTCTCAGGTGCACAATGTCTTCCATGTGTCTATGCTGAGAGGTTACATTCCAGATCCTAGTCACCATTTGCCTGAAGTGCCAGAGGGTTTGCAGTTGGATCTGAGTTACATTGAGCTTCCGGTTGAGATTGTCGATCGTTGGGAGAAAGTCTTGAGGAACAAGACGATACCGATGGTCAAAGTAGTCTGGAGAAACCAGTTGGTTGAAGAGGCTACTTGGGAATCGGAGGAGAGGATGATGAAGGATCATCCTGAGCTCTTTGTGTGATTTGTATCTTCTTTTCTTTCTTTTCTTATCTCTTTGTTGTATTCTTGTTTTCTCACTCTTTAAGTGTAGTTCCGGGGACGGAACTATTCTAAGGAGGGAGTGTTGTAACACCCTAGATTTGATTTATGAGATTTTTTATGATTTTACGTGTTTTGCATGTATGATTTCATTTGTGTATTTTTTCGTATAAAATATTTTTATAGTATTTGTTCTCTCTTATTTTTTCCAAAAATTATTTTCTTTTAAAGCGTAATTAAAATCTAAAGCCCAAATTTTCTTTTAAGCCCACTTTATTAATTAATTATTTTAATTATTTAAACCCATGGTTAAATTGGCCCACTAGTGAGCCCATTTAACTTATTTCTCTTTTTAAATCATTTAACTTGTATTGTAGACTCTTGTCATGAACAAATAAATTTTTATGCACATGTACACTTGTAAGGAGGGGGTACTAGTTGGCACGTGCAAGCACTAGGGTGTGCATTGCAAACCTTTACCTAGGCCGGATTGTGATGGAGGGATGTGGGAGAGATGGAAGTGGTGGAGAGGTGGTTGTGTATCATGGGTTATTTTTATAACTCCCTAGTTTATCTAGACCATTGATCTTTAACCATTTGATCACATCCTAGCCCTACATTCACGCTAAAAAATTGTATAAATACCCCTCCATGTACTCTTCATTCTCACACTTAGAATTGTTGAAAATAAAGAATAGAAAGAAAAGAAAGAGAAGTAATTTGAGTGAGACAAAATATTGAGGAGTTGTGAGATTGTGTGCTAATTTTTTCTTCATCCAAGGAGGAGGCCGGACTACACTAAGGGGCAAGGCTCGAGTTGCGGTATCATTAGGATGAGAAGTTTTTTGGTTGCTTGATTTAGGAGGAGATGGCTTCGCTCGATCATTGTTGGAGATCATTAGGAGTTTGTTTGTTTTTCTCTCCATCAAATGTGGGTGATTCTCTTACACTTCTAACTAGGTTCATGCTAGAGTATGGTTGATGCATTTGGAAAGAGACATAGTTATTTTAACCATATGTTTTAGACAAATTAGAATGCTTGATTGTGTGTGAAAAAAATGATAATTAGTTTCAAATTTTGATAGTTAGTTTAATTTTGACATTTCTACGATGCTTTAATTGATGATTTATGCTATACCAAGGAGACATGATTGTTTGCTTAATTGGATTGAAATGTTAATCATGCTTAGTGGTGAATTGTCTATTTCAATGGTTAAAAATGAGAAAAAAGTGATGTTTTGTTACTGAAATAATTAAGTAATATTAATGGTCATAATAAGAAGGAAATACGAGAAGTTTGAATGCCAATTTACAAAAGAAACGACTTTGGTTGTACATTTTTGAAATTGTAGACAAATTTGTAGTCAAATAAAAAAAGTGATGTTTTTATGTCAAAAATCAAGTTTTAATTTACTGATATGTTAGAAATGTATAAAAGTTATGTTCTGGAATTTTGAAAGAAAATGGAGAAGAAACGAAATTAAAATTTGTTATTTTTTTATAAAAGTTCAATGAACCGAAACTAAGATCAACCCCCTAAAAACCCAATTCATATCCGTTGGCCACTTAGCCTAATTGGTTAGTGGGTGTGTTGGGCGTGCTTACTGTAGCGTGGGTTCTATCCTTGGTCTCAGGTTCGAAATCGAACAAGAGACTTTTTCATTTTAATTTCTTTTGGAAAAATCCGAACTCGAGATTGGACTCAAATGAATCCGAACCGTCTTTATGACGTGGTTACGCTCTGTCCCTTTGGTTAGTGTGTGCGCTGGCTTTGTCTGTGGTTGCTGGTTCGAAACCCGAACTCAGCAATTTGAAAACTTTTGGTCTTTTAAAGTTTTTTTTTTGGTGATTTGTGACTTTAAAAATTCGGAAAAAATCCTATAATTGTTATAAAAATATGTAGACTTCATGAAAAATAATTGTTCACTATTTCGACTTGATTTAAATAGCGTGAGAGGAAAAATTGAGTAGAACCGTATAAAAATCGATATTTTGCACAAGTACAAGTATAAAAGTGACTTTTTGAGTTATGCTAGATTTATAAAAGAGGATTTTGTGTAAAAAGAACTTGGAGTGTGTTTTATTAAGAATTTTGTTATTATTTTGGGTAATGTGTGCTTTGAAAAGTAAATGAGAAATATGATTTTTGAAATTTGGAGGAAAAGAAATAATAGTACGGAAACTAAGACTTATTTTGGTTGAATGAGATTGTTATGAATTGAATTGGAATATTGAATTATTGGAAAGAATAGAAATCATGTTAATTGTGAAAAAGAACTATATGAGTATGAGAACTCAAATATTGTGATTATGAATTGAAATTGAGAACTAGAATGTAGCTAAGCCTCATACCGGCATCGAAAAGAAATATATTGAAATGAAATTTGAAATGAAACGACCAAGATTTGGGTCATGTGATATAAATGGTTGAGACCGGTATAGTGGAAGGGCTAACTCTAGAGAATTGATTTTGTTAATGATTCAAATAACTAAGGACTAGATACATAGTGAATACGTTTTGAAAATAAGAGAAAAACACGAGTATGAGGGCCTCGGAGTTACGGTGTGAGAGTATTCACAGGCTGTCTTCACGATGCGTCGTGACATGACGTGGATTTGTCTCCAGGAGTTCGTACCGCAGGCGACGCTCGTAGGGTGTTTGGTGACTGCGGGTGGTGTCATGTCCCATGACGGAGGCTGAATTGTCCATAGGTTCTTGACGATGCGTTGTGACATGAGGTGGGATTCCCCTTCCGGCTATCTGGACATGAGCTCGTACTCATAGAATATCTAGGATACTTATCGTAGTTACTGTAGTAGTTTAATTCATGACGAGGGATTGAACCCTACAAGATGAAGAATGGTTAAGGACTTGCTCTCAGACCTATGTAGTATGGGATGCATAGAAACTGAACAAGTGCGCATTAGTGTCATATACTATATATAACTGCATTAAGGACTAAGTGCACCGCACTACACGACATCTATAGGATAACCCCTTGTATTTCTGATTGTGATCAAGTTTATGATTGTTTATGTATTTGAGAATCATTATACTATTTTCGGCATAGAGAGGATAGCCATGTATAATATTTCGTCGGTTGTAAGTAACTGATGCGCCCATAGTTTCTATGCAGGATAAAGTGGTTAACAGGACTAAAGAATGCATGCTGATTAAGGAATGATTCAAGTGTTATACATTTCAATTTATGTAAATTGTTGTAATTTGCTTCCGCTGTAAATATGTAATATAACTGTAAACTCTAATGCAACAAAAGTTCTTTATTTCCTTGTAAAATTGTATGGAAGAAGTATAAAGATCCTGTGGAACTTCGAATTCAGTTGTATTTTGGAATTCGGGGTGTTACATGACCGGCCTCCATTGTGGATGAACACACACAACTAGCACACTAACTCAATCTTTCTCTCACTTTCTCTCAGTCTTTTTTCTAACTCTTGTGTTTCTTTCTTTCTTTCTTTTCCAATTTTTAATCTGTTGAAGAGAACTAGGGGGGGTATTTATACTAATTTTGAATGAGAATAGATGGCTAGAATTAGATCAAATAGTTAGGGATCAAAGGATAGGATGAGTTTGGGAGTTGTAGTAACTAGCCATGATTTGAGAAACCACCTCACCACTACTCCCACTTCTCCTTCTCTCTTTGCACAATCTGGCCTACTCCCCATGCATAATGAGGCACGTGCTAGTGCAATGCACTGTGTCTCCATAGTACCCCTAGTTACTAGTTGTACATGATTAATTATTTAATTGTCTACAAAGTTGATCTACACTACAAGTCATGCTAATTAAAAGAGAATTAAACTAGTGGGCTTTCAAATTAGTGGGCTTAGAACTCCATTGGCCATTAAAATAATTAAATAATTAGGGTGGGCTTTAAGAATAAACAATCTCGGCTTTAGGCTTTTAAAATAATAAATGATAAGGATCAAAATATTTGTTCATGTTACAAAAATAAATAATTTTTTAGGAAAAATGCAAATGAATTTGTACGTTGAAAACACGCAAAATCAACCAACTCTTTATTTCATTATAAATAAAAACTCAAGATGTTACAACACTCCCTCCTTAGAATAGTCCCGGCCCCAGAACTACATGTAATACCTCGTATTTCTGAAATATATATGGTTTGAAATATATATAATAAAAAGGATTTGTGACTTGTCCTATAGAATCATTCTATGGGATGGATTTATAAAAAGAATTAAAATTGATTTGAAAGTGGGATTGTTTGAAACCGGATTTGAATGAGGTGGGGGGACCCACCGGATTTGTTGAAGAGGCACAGCACATGCGTGCTGTGTTCTTCTTGTGTGTGACGTGGCACTCTTGGAGGGGTGTGCACGGGGTATGGGAGAGAGATTTAATCCCATATCGATTGTTTCAAAGAATAAAATATAGTATATATAATAAATGCCAAGGATCAAGAGTCACCAATTCGGTTAACCACCTTTTGAGAGGCAGCCTGTGGTGGGCAGTTGTACTACATAGTATCTAATTTGTCTTATAAATTGTATAAATTGTCGAAGCCCGGGGCAGGGGCGTTACAAATGATATCAGAGCCGACTTTCGACACCGAGTGTAGGAGAAAAACACGAGTGAAGGCCACCAGATTTGCGGCGGAGAGTATTTCACAGGTTCTTCACGATGAGTCGTGACATGACGTGGATACGGCTCCAGGGTACCGCGGCGGCAGAGAGTATTTCACAGGTTCTTCACGATGCGTCGTGACATGACGTGAATACTGCTCCAGGGTACCGTCCCGGTGGCGACGCTTGTGGGATTGGTCTCTGCATCGGCTAGAAAGTAGATCCTGCACTAGATTGTGCATGCCCCGTGCTCATCAGCGAGGACGCTGATTTCTGAAGGGGGGGTGTATGTAATACCCCGTATTTCTGAAATATATATGGTTTGAAATATATATAATAAAAAGGATTTGTGACTTGTCCTATAGAATCATTCTATGGGATGGATTTATAAAAAGAATTAAAATTGATTTGAAAGTGGGATTGTTTGAAATCGGATTTGAATGAGGTGGGGGGACCCACCGGATTTGTTGAAGAGGCACAGCACATGCGTGCTGTGTTCTTCTTGTGTGTGACGTGGCACTCTTGGAGGGGTGTGCACGGGGTATGGGAGAGAGATTTAATCCCATATCGATTGTTTCAAAGAATAAAATATAATATATATAATAAATGCCAAGGATCAAGAGTCACCAATTCGGTTAACCACCTTTTGAGAGGCAGCCTGTGGTGGGCAGTTGTACTACATAGTATCTAATTTGTCTTATAAATTGTATAAATTGTCGGAGCCCGGGGCAGGGGTGTTACACTACACATAAAGAGTGAGAAAACAGAATACCACAAGAAGAAAAGAAAGGAAGGGAAAAGAAAAGAAAGTACAAGTCAAACAAAGAGCTCAGGATGATCTTGCATCATCCTCTCCTCGGATTCCCAAGTAGCCTCTTCAACCAACTGGTTTCTCCAGACTACTTTGACCATCGGTATCATCTTGTTCCTCAAGACTACTATGACCATAGTGCCCATCGGTCTGCAGATGAAAAGCAATGCTGAAATCTGTCTTGGTACCCAACACTGTCTGAAGACTCCTCCAGAAATGCGAAGTAAACCGTGCATCTAGATCAGACACTATGGTTAACGGAACACCATGAAGCCCGACGGTCTTACCAACATACAGCTCCGCCAACTTGTCCATAGAAAAAGTGAGTTTCATCGCCAAGAAGTGAGCGGACTTGGTTAGCCGATTGACTATGACCCAAATCGCATCATTGCCCTTTGAAATCTTGGGCAAACCCGTGATGAAATCCATATTGATGTTATCCCACTTTCATTCCGGAATAGGTAACAGTTGCAATAGACCTCCGGGTTTCTGATTCTCGGCTTTGACCTGTTGACAGATCTCACATCCCGCAACAAACTCGGCTACATCCCGCTTCAAACCTGACCACCAGAAATGTTGCTTAATGTCCTTATACATCTTGGTACTCCCAGGATGTACAGATAAAAGAGTAGCATGTGCCTCCTGAAGAATGCTCTCCCACAATTATGCTTGATCCGGAACACATAGCCTCTCTCCAAACATCAACACTTCATCCCTGATCTGAAACTCTGATAACTTTCCAGCACCAACCTGCCCCTTCACCTTATGAATCTCTGCATCTTCCTTTTGACTTGCGATAATCCTTTCATTCGGCATTGTTTGGAGCCTCAATTGAGCTAAAGACGATCCCAAGCCTTGCAGAACAACTTCAATACCAGCCTGATTCAACTCCTTTGCAAGCTGCCTCTGAGTTGTAATCAAACTAGCCAGACTGCTCGTGTGGCTAGGTGCATCAGCAACAACATTAGCCTTCCTAGGATGGTACTTAATCTCTGGAAGAATGTCCTCAAGTACTTCCAGCCATCTCCGTTGTCTCAGATTCAGATCCTTCTGCTGATAGATGTACTTCAAGCTTTTTTGGTCCGTGTACATGTTCAGCTTCTCACAATACACGTAGTGTCTTCATTGCTTTAAGGCGAAGATAATCATAGCCAACTCCAGATCATGACTAGGATAATTCTTCTCATGCGGTCGTAGTTGCCTAGACCCATAAGCGATCACTTTTTCTTCTTGCATTAAGACACAACCAAGCCCACGATGTGAAGCATCGCTGTAGACATCATAGTCAACACCTGCTTTAGGCAAAGCTAGAATGGGAGCAGTAGTTAGCTTCTCTTTCAACTCCTGAAAGCTTGCCTCGCACTGCTCAGTCCAGTTGAAGTTCATATTCTTCTTGGTCAGACCACTAAGTAGCACGATTATCTGAGCATAGCCCTGAATAAACCTCCTGTAGTATCCAGTTAGCCCAAGGAAACTTTTGATTTCCTTCACTGTAGTAGGTCTTTCCCAATCCTTCACTGCCTCTATCTTTTGCGGATCAGTTTTCACTCCCTCCTTAGAAAGGATGTGACCTAGGAATGCCACCTCAGATTTTCAGAAATCGCACTTGGACAACTTGGCATACAACTCATGCTCCTGAAGCTTCCTCAAAACCGCTGCCAGATGCTCCGTGTGCTCCTCCTCCAACTTGGAGCACACAAGAATATTGTCGATAAACACCACGGCAAAAGAATCAATAAATGGCCTTAGAACTCTGTTCAACATATCCATGAAAATTGCAGGTGCATTCGTCACTCCAAACGGCATAACTAAGAATTCGTAATGCCCGTGTCGAATTCAGAATACAGTCGTATGCACATCTTCTGTCTTCACTCGAACCTGATGGTTTCCTGATCAAAGATCTACTTTGGAGAAAATAGCTGCTCCTTGTAGAGGATCGAACAAGTCGTCAATATGGGGAATATGATACTTATTCTGAATAGTAACCTTATTCAGCTTTCGGTAATCGATGCACATCCTCATCGAACCATCCTTCTTCTTTACCAAACAGCACCGGTGCTCCCCAAGGTGACGCACTTGATTGAATAAAGCATTTCTCCAACAGTTCCTCAATCTGTTGTTTAATCTCATCCTGCTCCACAGGCGCCATCCTATACAGTGCCTTGGAAATGGGTGCACTCCCTGGCTGAATAGTGATGCTGAACTCTACATCACGATGCGGGGGTAACCCAGGCAAATCTTCCAAGAACACAGTCAGATAATTCCGAACCACCAGAATTTGGTTCACCTCTACAGGAATCCCCTTCTTGCTGATAGCTGCCACCAGGCCATAACACCTCCTCCTCCCTTGGAAAGTGACTTCAGGACCTCCTGGAGCCTTCACTGTTACTTCTTTGGTCTTGCACTCGATGCTTGCACTGTACACCAACATCCAATCAATGTCAATGATAACATCGACTCTTAAGACATTCAGCTCGATCAGATCAATGTTGAAAATTCTGTCCCCAATCGCAATCTCGCAGTTTGCATAGTACCGATCAGTGGTTAAAGTCTTCCCTGATGGAGTAGCTACTGCTAAGACCTTGCCTAGAAGGACTTTCGGTTCTACTCCCAAAACTTTAGCAAACTTAGGTGATACAAAAGTGTGAGAGGACTCAGTATCGAACAAAACAACATCTTTCTTTCCACTCAAAATAAGTTCTCCTGTTACATAACACACACTCGTTACATAACAGTTTACTAAATAGGCGAAAAAGAAGAACAACATAAAACACTCTTAAACATCCTACATCGTACCAGTGTTGATGTGATCCACCTTATCAGCGTCAGCTTCAGTCAGGGCAAATACTTGCCCCTACTGGTACGGCTTCTTCCCGACCTACTGAGTTGGTCCCTTACAGGACGACATCTTGCATCTTAGGGCACTGGGATCGGTAGTGACCTGTCTCCCCGTAATTGTAACAAGTCACCACAAGAGGTCTCACCCATGCATTCCCGGGTCTCCCAGCCATACTAACTGCATTCGCTCCCGTCAGTTTGAACCTTTGGACCAGCGGCTGTCCCCTGACATTTCCAACAACTGCGGGCCTCTTCTCCATATTCCAGTTGTTCCTCCGATTCTGAATAGCATGGAACTTCTCCACGTCCGCCTCAGTGGCTGCAGCTCGTTTGACCAACTTGTCAAACCTCCTGATACCGAGGGGAATCATCTGCAATCTCAAACTTGGCCTCAAACCATGCTCGAATTTTTGAGCCTTCTTCGCCTCGTCCATCACCAATTTGGGATCATACCTCGAGATCTGAGTGAATTTGGTCTCATACTCCCTAACCGACATGCCACCCTGCTGCAGCGCCAGAATTTCCATGGTCTTCTTCTCCTGGACGTCTAATGGAAAATAATGACTGCAGAATTCCTCTAAGAATTCCTCCCAGCCAAGGACAATATCTCCCATCGTCCGCTTTATCGACAACCACTACACAGCCGTATCCTTCTCGAACTGCAACACCGCCAACTTCACCTTGCTGCCCTCCGGAGTCTCCAAGACTTCGAAGATAGTCTCGATCTGTCAGATTCAATTATCAGCCACATCAGGGTTTGACTTCCCCTCAAACACCTGTGGTTTCATCCGTTTGAATGATTCCACGAGTTTGATTGCTTTGGGTACTGGATTCACATGCACCTTCTCTTGGTTCTGATTCATGGCAACGATATTGAGTGTCTGATATGTAGGGTTTCGGGGCACAAACGCAGCGAAAAAGAAATGAAGACAGATCCGAAACCCTAACCCTAGGATCCGTGTACAAGACATGGCTAATAATGGAGAAATAAAATTTTACCTTTCGGAGCTTTACGAAGGCTGAAAGATGGAGGTTGCAATCACCACGCAGCCCTAGTAGCTAGATCCGCGTCTCTAAGGCAGTCCACACGAACGTCCGATCGTCCAACGATCAAGGGAGCCGGTACTAGCCGATGATGCTTGCCTCTCTCTCTCTCTCTTTTTTTTGCCTCTCAACAGTTGAGCGGCTAGGGTTTTCTGTGGAAAACGGATTTGTCAAAGATTATCCTAAACCAATACATCTCTATATATTTATAGGGAGAGATAAGAGGTGGGCTTAACCGTAATCAGTTTGGCTTCTGATAAGACCAATCTGATTTGGTTTTATCATTTAAATTCGAATTAACCGTAATCAGTTTGGCTTCTGATAAGACCAATCTGATTTGGTTTTATCATTTAAATTCGAATTATCCTTTAATTAATTAAGTCCAACTCAATTAATTAAATAACTAATTTCGAATCATTTAATTTGAATTCCGAATTTAAATTAATACTCCTTTTAAACGTTCTAATTGTGTGACCCTTTAGGTTATTATTACGTTGGCAATAATTTTATTATCTTATAATAAAATTATAAACAATGAGCGGCATCTAGTAATACATCATTGCTACCCAAGTAATAATAATAATTGGTGATTCAATTAAACCTTTCGTGACTAATGTCTCCATGTAATATTATCCTTTTAACCTTGATATTATAGATTAAACTAGAGGCATGGGACGTGTCATCCTCTTAATAATTTAATCTTTATTTTCTTGATCGATGAGTAGACTATTCAAACAAATCAATATTTGAGCATGGCCATGCATTTCATAGTCTCACTCAAACAAGAGGCCGATAATATTGCTCCTAAAATTAGGAGGGTTAAATTCCTTCTAGATCATTCATATTTCTCACACGATTCATAATGAACCCAATACTATCTTTATCATTACCCGATTAAAGATAACTTTTGATAGAATCAAAGTACATTAATTCTCGTGTAGAAATATAATGATTTCAGGTCAGAGGACTATTACACCATTATCACAGTGAGATTACTTATGACACTTATTAATTCATTCCATGTAGAATCTCACAGTGGGTCTGTCCAGTACAATGTACTCTTACATTTACCTATGTATTGATTTTAGTATCTCTATACTAATGACCCATGAGAGGTGGTCATCAATCAATCAACATACTAGTCTCAATGTATTATTACTGTCCTAATAATAATAATACTCGACTAGGGACATTTAAGATTATTATACTATATATAATCTCATGTTCATATAGTTCGTATTAATAATGTAAGGACATTTATCATGCTAATATTTATAACGCAGTAAATACGAAGCATAATAAATTATTAATATAATCAAAAGAACATAATGTCAATAATACTGATTACATAATATCATTGTATTGCCTCTAGGGCACCTACACTAACATGATAGACCCTCGCTAACTCCGTTTCCAGGTCCAGACCTTCACATCTTCTAGCTCTTCTTCCAGCCATATTTTGATGCAAAAGATCCATTAAATTCGAAGTAGAAAACATGAATTTAAATCAATTCTTCATTTCATTGAATTTCAAACTTTATACATTCGAATTTAAAACAGTTCTGACACAAATGAAAGTAGTAAGAAGATACAATATTCTAGTTCCTACGGTTCCTCTTGGCTTCTTGAAGCTCTTCCCGTAGTTCCGCCATTTCCTCCTTCAGTACATCGTACATATTTTTCCTCTTCTCGAGTTCCCAAACACGATGACTGAGCATGGCAATGCTCTCCTAGCACTTCGCACACTGTGCCTGCAGCATCTCTGCTCTCTGCCTCGAGTCTCAACCTGCCTCTGAAGAGACATAATGAGACTACGCGGAACTGGTTCTTCCTCGTCTGAGGAATCATCAGATGAATCTGGAAATGGAGTGATCTCTTTGGACTCAGGCCATTTCTCTTCGAATTCTTTAGGATCTTCTTCGTCAGAATCAGCTTGCCCGGGGTAGTAATCCTCCTCAATTATGTGCTAGTCGTCATCTCTAGCTGGATCGAACTGGTTCGCTATCTTAGAGAAAGGAGAAGAAGAAGCATAAATCATAGAGCAACACAAATGTAAGTGAGTTACATTTAAATCTCTAGACTCAATACACGCTCTAATGTCCACTCTAGGGTGTCGTTCCTCATAAATTTTTACTACTTGGTAACCTGGCTCTGTACCACTCTGTAACACCCCGAATTCTAAAACAGACTAAATTCAAAGTTCCACAGGATCTTTACACTTCTCTTTGTACAATTTTACAAGAAAATTAAAGCTTTTATTACATCAGAGTTACATCTTAAATTACATTTAAACAACGGAAGCAATTTACAATAATTATATGAATAAAATGAGCAACACTTGAAACATTCTTTAAGCAGCATGCATACTTTAATCTTATCAATCTCTTTATCCTACATAGAAAATGTGGGCTCGTCAGTTCATTCAACGGACGCAAGGATATAAAACATCAATTTTCTCCTACTTAGAAAGTACACACTTGTCACAAACAAAACTACGGGGACTATCCTATTGATGTCGTGTTGTGCTATGCACTTAGTCCTTAATGCAGTTGTTTATATTATATAACACTAATGCATACTTGTTCGGATTCTATGCAATCCCATACTATATAGGTCCGAGGGCAAGCCCTTAATCGTACTTCATCTTGTAGAGTTCAATCCCTTGCCATGACTTAAACTATTACGGTAACTACGGTAAGTATCCTAGATGTTCTATGATTTACGGGCCCATGTCCAGACAATCTATCGGGAAATCCCACGCACTGACATGATGCATCATGCAGGAAATCTATGGACAATTCAGCCTCCGTCGTGGAACGATGACACCACCCGTAGTCACCAAACACCCCACGAGCGTCGTCACCGGGACGATAATTCTGGAGTAGTGCTCATGCCGTGTCATGACGCATCAAGCAGGCAGTCTGTGAATCACTCTCATACCGCCAATCCGTTGGACCTCATACTCGTGTTTTTCTCTCACTTTCGTCGCATTACCACTATGTGTCTAGTCGGTAATTATTTGAATCATGAATAAAATCAACCCATAGAGTTAGCTCTTTCCTTTATACCGCTCTTAATCAACAATATGACCAACTTGGTCTTTCATCTCAATAATTCATCTCAACAATTATAACTCATTCAATTGCCGGTAATAGGACTTAGCTACCCTCTAGTTCAAAATTTCATTCCATGTTCATAAAGTGAGTATTCAAACTCATCAATATTTTCATAAGTTATCATGATTCTTCTTCATTTCAATTTATGCATTACTTTTCACAATAAAGAGACACGATAGTTTCATTTTCACAATTTCTCGAATTACATATTTAATCTCATAATTTTTCTTTGCATTCATAGGTCTAAAATCTCATTTATTTAACCAAAGTGAAATTATTCACATTTGCATGAAGTCATGAATTCTCAAAATAACCTCACATAATTTTTCCTAAGGAAGAGAAATACATATTGCTTTAATTATCACATAAAACACCCTTATAATCTCTTTAATCTTGATTTACAATTCTTAATCAATCCATAGAAATTTTCTAGATAAATTCAAATTAATCTCAGGATAATTACCATAATTTTTCTAAATTAATTTTACAAAAAAAATCATTTAAAAATATTAATTTCCCCCAAAAAAATCAAAAATTAAAACCTTGGCCGAAGCTAGGTTTCAAACCCGCAGCAACAGCAGCAGCGCTACAGTAACGTACTGTGGCACTGCGGCAGACTAAAGAGGACAGAGCGCCCACGTGATACAAGGGGGTTTTAATTCATTTATACTTGAAGTCTCGGTAATGGGTTATTTTCAAAAATAGAAATACAGAGTTTATGCCAAGATTCGAACCCATGACCTCCTACTACCGTGACGTTTTCTATTTGCACCCACTGACCAGTATAAACAGAGTTACTAACCCGTAGGAAAAATACTTTCAATTTGTTTTGTATACGAATGTAGCTATTCCAGTTCATTAAAAAGACTCATTTCCTTGAAAATGTGATTTGTTCCTCTTTAAAACTAAATAAATTCCTGACTGGATTTCTTTCAAATTAAATAGTAAATTAAGGGTTTTTAAGCCCATTAAATTCTCATTTTTCATAGAAAGTACTACCCTTTTATTTATACAAAGTGTACATGAAATCACATAATGTTCTATTAAAACCTTCTTTTTGAAAGAGATATTTTTCTTGATTTATTTCAATCATAATTTGGTTCCTCTTTATTAGACTAATGAGCTTTTCTTCTTTCCTTTTGATTAACACACAAATTGATCATTTCTTGAACTTGGCCTAAATTACAAAATGTTCATTTTTCCAACAACTAATCTACAACTTTAGGATTAATTAGTATCAATCATACTAGCCATAAACATGCATAATTTACTAATCAATTCTATTTAATAACGTGGAGATTCTCAAAATTTGTATTTTTCACTTAACCACATTTCTTAAGTTGTACTTTTCCCACAGACATGAATATTTCAACATGGAGAATCATTCATTCTAAATTGACATGCTAGAGCAATATCAAATTACCACAACAACAATTCTAATCATATCATTCAATCAATTTCACTAGTCATTTCATGCAATTTCACATATGTTTCTTTTCTCCTTAATCATGGTACTAACATAGAGCAATATTTTCACTTATCTATTCTAGCATGATCAAAACACAACCTAGCATGGTACTACTTAGAAGTTAGAGAAAACTATCCACTATTTGAAGAAACAAAAGAAAGAACTCCTAGAAATCTCTTTGAACAAAGAGCGATCCTTCTCCTCCTAGATTTAGCCGCAAATTTTCTTCTCCTCCTTGTGCTTGATGGAACCCGAGCCTCCATTTCTCCTTGCTGATTTAACCGGCCTCCAAAGTGGATGAACACACACAACTAGCACACAAACTCAATCTTTCTCTCACTTTCTCTCAATCTTTTTTCTAACTCTTGTGTTTCTTTATTTCTTTCTTTGTTTACCAATTTTTAATGTGTTCCATGAAGGGAACTATGGGGGGGGGGGGGGGGGGGGGTATTTATACTAATTTTGAGTGAGAATAGATGGCTAGAATTAGATCAAATAGTTAGGGATCAAAGGCTAGGATGAGTTTGGGAGTTGTAGTAACTACCCATGATTTGAGAAACCACCTCACCACTACTCCCATCTCTCCCACTCTCTTTGCATAATCCGGGCCTACTCCCCATGCATAATGAGGCACATGCTAGTGCAATGCACGTGTCTCCAAAGTACCCCCTGGTTACTAGCTGTACATGATTAATTATTTAATTGTCTACAAAGTTGATCTACACTACAAGTCATGCTAATTAAAAGAGAATTAAACTAGTGGGCTTAGAACTCCATGGGCTATTAAAATAATTAAATAATTAGGGTGGGCTTTAAGAATAAACAATCTAGGCTTTAGGCTTTTAAAATAATAAAAGAGAAGGATCAAAATATTTGTTCATGTTACCAAAATAAATAATTTTCTAGGAAAAATGCACATGAATTTGTACGTGCAAAACACGTAAAATCAACTAACTATTTATTTCATTATAAATAAAAACTCAGGATGTTACAAAAAACTAGCTAAATTGACCATGTATTGTTTACTAGTTAGAAATGAAGTGAATGCTTGATGAAATGATTGATAGTTGCTAAATTGTGATTATTACATTAGAATTATCATGTTGCTATGAAAATGTGAATTTTGAACCTTGCTAGATGTGGAATATATGTTGGTAAATGGCTAGTTGGTTAATTGAAATATTGGTTATGTGCCATATTAATTATTGTGACACTAGCGTGATAAAAGAGAATTGTATTCTAGAAATGTTGTAGAAATAAAAGAAAACAAAAAAACAAACTTATGTGATAATTGTGGTGCTAAATTTGGTGGAAATCATGGTTGTTTTTAAATGCCGAAATTGTAAACAAAGAACACAAATTGGAGAGAAAAATTCATGTTTTAATGTCAGAATAATAATTTAAAAATACTATTATGTTGCAAATCTATAAGATTAGCAATCTAGAAATTTTCATGAAATAAATTAGAGGAGAAAAGAGTTTAAGAGTTTTTGAAATATGAAATATTAATAACAAACACAGAGTTGAGTTAAAAATAACTAAACTCATCTCACATCGATCAGTCCTCTTGGCTTTACTGGTCTTCGGGTGCATTTTAAAAGCGTTACTGTAGCAGTGCGGCACTGTGTGCTGGGTTTCGAGTCTCTCTAGAGAGTTTTTTTAAAAAAATCAGTTTTAACTCAAATACTGGAACCCAGAACATAAATATAATTTAAGTTCTACACTTAACAGTCGGCCACTATGGCCATACTGGTTTTCGGCTACACCTTAGTGTGGTTACTGTAGCTAGGCGGGGTCTGTTGTGTGTGGGTTCGATCTCGGCTTCAGGCCACTTTTAGAAAAAAATGATTTTTTTGGTATATTGTTATATTTTTTTTGAGTTTCAAGTGTTTTATAAATTGAGAAAAATTATTAGAAAATTTCAAAAAAATACCTAGACTTCATACAAGTTATTTCCTCAATATTTGATCCTTTATAATGGGAACTGAAAGTAAAATTTTTAGAATAAGAATTAATAATTTTTTTGGATATGATTCTTTTTGTAATTAAAGATAAAAATAATTTGTTGAACATAGAGAAAATTGTGAAGAATTCAAAAATGAGAATTTGACATATAATTTAGTGAGTAAAATTTAATGTAAGATTGTTTAAGATTATGCAAGTTGTGCATGGAAAATAAATTGAAAAGAAGTATGATGAAATGTGAAAATTGTGAATATGTATACTCTCATTTTAGTGAGCATGAAAACAGAATTGAGACTAGAATTTTAGCTAAGTCCTCACGTTGACAAGAATGAAAGTTTTTGAAAAGAGAAATGTGATAAATAAAGACCAAGTTTGGGTCATGGTTAATGATTGATATTAAGACCGATATAGAGGTAACGCTAATTCTAGAGTATTGATTTTTATTCATGATTCAATTATCTAAGGATTAGCACATAGTGAAGATGTGATGAAAGTAAGAGAAAAACATAAGTATGATGGCCATTGGATCTGCGGTGTGAGAGTGTTCACAGGATGTTCTCATGATGCGTCATGTCAGGACGTGGATACTACTCCAGGATATCGTACCGGTGGCGACACTTGTGGGGTGTTTGGTGACTACGGGTGGTGCCATTTTTTATGATGGAGGTGAATTGTCCACAGGATGCCTGCATGATGCGTCATGTGTCAGTGCGTGGGATTCTCTCCAGGATGTCTGGACATGGGCTCGTAACTCATAGAACACCTAGGATACTTACCGTAGTTACCATAGTAGTTTAGATCATGGCGAGGGATCCAATCCTACAAGATGAAGAACGATTAAAGGCTTGACCTCGGACCTATGTAGTATGGGATGCATAGAATCCGAATAAGTGCGCATTAGTGTCATGTAATATAAATAACTGCATTAAGGACTAACTGCACATTCACACATGACATCAATAAGATAGTCCCTCTTAGCTTTGTTTGTGATAAGTGTGTGCTTTCTAAGTAAGAGAAATTGATGTATTATATCCTAGCATTAGTTGTATGCAACTGACGTACCCATAGTTTCTATGCAGGATAAAATTACTGATAAGACTAAAGATTGATCGCTGCTTAAAGAATTGTTCAAGTTATTGTTTAATTCATGTAACATGTTGTAACTTATATTTCCGCTGTGTTGATGTAAACTCTGTTGTAATACAAGTTTTTAATTCCTTATAAAATTGTACAAGAGAAGTGTAAAGATTATGTGGAACTTCGAATTCAGTCTTATTTGGAATTCGGGGTGTTACATAGTGGTATCAGAGCCACGCTTCCAAGTAGTACAAATTTATAAGGAACGACACCCTAGAGTGGATATTAGAGTGTGAGTTGAGTATAGAGATTTAAATGTAAGTTACTTACATTTGTATTGCTCTATGATTGATGCTTTTTCTCCCTTCCCCAAGATGGCGAATCACCACGACCCAACAGGCGATGATGACTGGCACATAATCGAAGAAGTCTACTACCCCGGACAAGGAGATTCCGACGAAGAAGATCCCGAGGAATATTAAGGAGAATGGCACGAGTCCCAAGAGATCACTCCACCTCCGGACTCATCAGACATTTCATCTGATGAGGAAGAGCCAGATCGGGGAGATCTCATCAAGACCCTTCAGAGTCAAGTGGAGACTCAGAGGGAGAGAGCAGAGCTGTTGCAGGCACAGTATGTGAAGTGCAAAGAGAATATTACAACCCTCAGTCATCGTGTTTGGGAACTCGAGAAGAGAAAGAACATGTATGATGTACTGAAGGAAGAAGTGGCTGAACTACAGGAAGAGCTTAGAGAAGACAAGAGGAACCGTAGGGATTAGAATGTTGTATCTTCTTAATGCTTTTTGCTTGATGCCAAAAGATATTTTAAATTTGAATATACAAAGTTTGATTTCAATGAAATGAAAGAAGTTATTTTAAATTCATATTTTCTACTTTGAATTTAATGATCTTTGAATCAGAATATGGCTGGAAAAAGATCAAGGAATGGAGAAGGACTCAGCTGTGGACTGGACTTGGAAATGGAGTTGGCTAGAGTCTATCAGACCCTCAACACCATTGCCATAAATCAAAATCAGGGGAGGATGCCTGCGAATCCAGTTCCCGAGGCGATCAAACTCGTGGAGTCATTCAAAAGGATGAAGCCACCAGTGTTTGAAGGAAAGTCAGACTCAGATGCAGCTGACAATTGGATTCGGCAAGTCGAGACTATCTTTGAAGTCTTGGAAACTCCAGAAGGTAGCAAGGTGAAGTTGGCTACCTTGCAGCTTGAGAAGGATGCAGCTATGTGGTGGCAGTCAATGAAGCGAACTATGGAAAATGGTGTCATTGGCTGGGAGGAATTCTTGGAGGAGTTCCGCGGTCACTACTTTCCATCTGATGTCCAAGAGAAGAAAGCGATGGAGTTCCTAGCACTGCAGCAGGGAGGAATGTCTGTCAGGGAGTATGAGACAAGGTTTACTCAACTTTCGAGATATGCACCCAAACTTGTAATGGACAAGGTGAAGAAAGCTCGGAAGTTTGAGCATGGATTGAGTTCGAGTCTGAGATCAAGGATGATACCCCTCGGTATCAGGAGGTTTGACAAGATAGTCAAGCAAGCTGCAACTACTGAGGCGAATATGGAGTAGTTCCATGCTGTTCAGAATCAGAGGAACAACTGGAATGTGGGAAGATGCTCGAAATTTCTTGGAATGTCAGAGGGCAGCCGCCGGCTCAAAGGTTCAAACCTACTGGGGCGAACACTGTCAATGTGGCTGGATGACCCGAGAATGGTTGGGTGAGACCACCTGTGACTTGTTTCAACTGTGGAGAGACATGCCACTACAAATCTCATTGCCCTAAGCTGCGAGATGTCGTCCGTTATGGACCAACGCATCAGGTTAGGAAGAAGCCGTACCAGCAGGGGCGAGTATTTGCCTTGACTGAAGCCGACACTGATGAAGTGGATCACATCATTACTGGTATGAGGGAGGATGTTTAGAAGTTTTCTGTTGTTCTTTTTCCCTATTTATTTAGTAGAACTGTTATGTAATGAGTATGTGTTAAGTAACAGGAGAACTTTATTTGAATGGTAAGAAAGCTGTTGTTTTGTTCGATACTGGATCCTCTCATACTTTTGTATTACCTAAATTTGCTAAAGTCTTGGGAGTCGAATAGAAGACTGTTCCAGGCAAGGTCTTAATAGTAGCTACTCCATAAGGGGAGACTTTAACCACTGATCGGTATTATGTGGACTGCAAGATCGTGATTGGAGACAGGATTTTCGGGATTGATCTGATCGAGCTGAATATCCTGGGAGTCGATGTCATCATTGGCATTGATTGGATGTCGGTGTACAGTGCAAACATCGAGTGCAAGACCAAGGAAGTAATAGTGAAGGCTCCAGGAGGTCCTGACGTCACTTTCCAAGGGAAGAAGAGATGTTCAGATTTGGTGGCAGCTATCAGCAAGAAGAAGGTTCCTGTAGAGGTGAAGTAAATTCCAGTGGTTCGGAATTACCTGACTGTATTCTTGGAAGATTTGCCCGGGTTACCCCCACAGCGTGATGTAGAGTTCAGCATCACTATTCAGCCAGGGAGTGCACCCATTTCCAAGGCACCGTATAGGATGGCGCCTATGGAGCAGGATGAGATCAAACGGCAGATTGAGAAACTATTGGAGAAATGCTTTATTCAGCCGAGTGCGTCTCCCTGGGGAGCACCGGTGCTGTTGGTAAAGAAGAAGGATGGGTCGATAAGGATGTGTATCGATTATCGAGAGCTGAATAAGTCACTGTTCAGAATAAATATCCAATTCCACGAATTGATGACTTGTTCGATCGTCTACAAGGAGCAGCTGTTTTCTCTAAAATAGACCTTCGATCTGGATACCATCAGGTTCGAGTGAAGACTAAAGATGTGCATAAGGTTCGATTGAAGACCGAAGCAACAACAGAGGGAAATCACAAAGTAGGAATCGCAGGTCTAAGTCAAGAGTAGGACATCGCAAGGGTGAGTGTTGGCACTGTAAGAAGTCGGGACACAGAAGAGACTAATGCGAAGAATATTAGAAAGTGCAAGTAAGGTCACATGGAGCCAATTTGGTAAGTACCGAACCCCATTTTGATGAATTGTGTTCATTTGCTAGATTTGATATTATGGAAGATGATTGGTGCATAGACTATTGTGCTTCTTATCATTGTACACCCATGAGGGATGCTTTTGAGAATTACAGGACATGTGATTTTGGTGCAGTAACAGTTGACAATGGGTAAGTATGTTCATTTGTAGGTAGAGGCACAGTGAGAGTGAATGCTAGGAATGGTGTCCAGTTAGTCTTGAATGACACAAGACATATTCTATGCTTGAGGAAGAATTTATTCTCGACTAGTAAATTGGACAAAGAAGAATTCACAATAACCTTTGGACATGAAATATGAAAAGTTACCACAGGTTCTAGGTTGGTGGCAAAATGAAAGCGTGGTGACACATTATACTTACTCAAAGGAGGTGATTTAGGTGATATTATAGTTGCAAGCATCGACAGGTAGTTCTCCTTCAAATCTATGACATGTCAGTTTGGGGCAACTTACTAAAAAGGGTGTCAAGGAGCTTTATTCCATGACTCTTTTGTCAGGACTTAAGATTGTTGAGATGAATTTCTATGAGAATTGTGTTATGGTCAAATAGATGATAGTTACCTTTCAGTTGAATAGGCGTGAGAAGTAGATTGGGAAGCTAGAGTTGGTACATACAGATGTGTTGGGTCAGGCTCAGAAATTCTCTTTTGGTGGTAAGAGATACTTGATCACATTCATTAACGACTCTACAAGAAAAGTTTGGGTTCATGTAATTTTTTAGAAATCAGATGTGTTTAAGGCATTCAAAGCATGGAAGGCCAATGTTGAAAATAAGATGGGTTGTAAGGTGAAAACATTAAAGTCAGACAATGGTGGTGGCTACACAATTAAAGAGTTTGTTGACTATCTGGCAAAAAAGGTATCCAAGGAATCAGGACAGTTCCTAAGACTCCACAGTAGAATGTGGTAGCAGAAAGATTGAATGGCATGATACTCGAAAGGGCAAGATGCATGAAACTTTATGCGGGTCTTCCAGTACATCTTTGGGAAGCTACAGTGGATATAGTAGTGTATTTGATTAACCTGTTTCCTGTCTAGTGCACTTGATGGTTCCATTCCACAAGAACTATGGTCAGGTAAACTTGTCAGTTATTTGCATTTGAAAGTTTATGGTTGTATTGCATATTCACTAATCGACGGGAAGAAAGAAAGAAACTGGATTTGAAATTCAAAAAATTGTGTATTCATTGTCTAAGATGAGTTTGTTTACAGACTTTTGAAATTTTGTGGACAATAAGGTCATTCGCAGCAGGAATGTAGTATTCAGTGAAAAGGTCTTGTACAAGGACATGCACACAGGACAAAGCAGTACAACTGGTTCATAGTTAGATTCAGGTTCAGACTCAGATTCAAATTCCAAATCTGAAGGCGGCCCTAGTGGTAGGGTTCCTACAGTGCAGCAATAGGTACATGTACCACATGCAGCATAGGAGGCTCATGATGAGCCTATCGTGAATGACCAGGACATCCAAGACGAACAGGTATAGTCAGAGTAGTTCAGGGATCCTGAACTGGTCTGTGAATCGGTACCCACATTGAGGAGATCGACACAAGAGAGAATGCCAACCAAGATATTTGATCCATCAGCTAGTGTAGTTCACAGGCATGTTCTGTACACTGATTTAGGAGAGCCAGAGACTCATAAGGAGGATTTGAAGGATAAGGCTCAAATTTAGTGGGAGTTAGCCATAAGAGATGAGATGAACTCCTGGAACAAAACCAAACTTAGAAGTTGACCAAGTTACCTGCAGGAAAATGCACTCTTACTAACAAATCGATTTTCAGAGTCAAGAATGACGCAGATGGTAGTAAAAGGTATAAGGCGAGGCTTGTCATGAAAGGGTTCTCTCAAAGGAAATGTGTCGACTATAGTGAAATCTTTGCACTGGTAGTGAAGATACTTTAATAAGGGTTATGCTTAGTATTGTGCCAGTTGAAGACTTGCTCTTCGAGCAGTTGGATGTGAAAATAATATTTTTTCATGGTGATGTCGAAGAAGAGCTGTACAAGATGCAACCCACATGTTTTGAAGCAAAATTAAAAAAAAACATGGTGTGTCAACCGAAGAAGACTCTTTATGGGCTTAAATAAGCACCATGACAATGGTACTTAAAGTTTGACTATTTCATGAGAAGAAAGGGTTTCGAGAGATGCGAAACGAATCATTGTGTAAATGTGCGTTGGTATGACAACAATGATACTGTTATCTTGACATGTAGATGATATGTTGTTAGCAAGTTCATGTATGAAAAAGATCAACGATGTGAAAAAGATACTAGTTTCAGAGTTTTTGATGAAGGACTTGGGCGAAGCAAAGCAAATCCTCGGCATGAAGATCAGTAAAGACAGGAAAAATAAGAAGTTTTGGTTATCACAAGCGGACTACTTGAAAAAGGTGTTGAAAAGATTCAATATGGATGGCGCGAGGCCAGTTTCTTATCTCTTGGCCGCACACTTCAAGTTATCTACAGATTTGTGTCCGACAACTGAGGTAGATATGGAGCAA
This sequence comes from Hemerocallis citrina, assembly GCA_017893485.1. Lineage (NCBI taxonomy): Eukaryota > Viridiplantae > Streptophyta > Magnoliopsida > Asparagales > Asphodelaceae > Hemerocallis > Hemerocallis citrina. The sequence continues at coordinate 27,752,087 of CM030367.1, forward strand.
ATGGCTGCAGTTCTTTATGCCTCAGCCGTTGAGAGTTTGATGTATGCAGTGGTGTCTACATGACCAAACATTGCACAAGCAGTGAGAGTTTACAGGCCATTACATAAAGAATCTAGGTAAAATATATTGGGATGCACTGAAGTGGATTCTCAGGTATCTTGCAGGTACTTCAGATCACTTTCTTTGTTTTGGGAGAAATTCTTTGCATATACATAGTTATGTGTATACGAAATTTTTGGGCAATCGTGATGGTTGCAGAAGTACTACAGAATATGTATTTACAGTTGGAGGTACAACTGTTAGATGGGCTTCACAGCTACAAAAGGTTGTAGCACAGTTTTCCACAAAGTCATAGTACATGACACATACAGAGGCAACAAAAGACATGTTGTAGATTTCAGAGCTTATGAAATAGTTGGGCTTAAAGCAACCCATATGAGAGCTATGGTGCAACAGTCAAAGTGCAATTTTCTTGGTGAACAACTTGGCATATCATTCTAGGATTAGATGAGGTATCACTTCATTTGAATGACGGTTAAAAAGAAATGGTTGAAGCTATCGAAGATTTTTTGCACTAAGAATCCGGTGGATATGCTCACGAAACTAGGGGACAGTAGGAAGCATCAGTTCTGTTATGCTGCTATCGTATTTTCTTTAGGTTAACAGTTGTGGAGAATTGCAGAGGCACAAACTTGGCCAATAGGAAAATAAAGAACCGGATAGAGACTTCTTATATATGTCTCCAAGTGGGAGATTATTGGGTTTGTGGCCCCCAAACATTTTAGCAACCTTTATAAAACTTTTTTTTTTTGGAATATTAGTGGTGTGATATGCACCCCCCCTACCCCCTGCGCCAAAAAAAAAAAGTTTTAGAGCCCACTCCATATATATTTGGGCATTCTATTTATTTTTTTGGGACCCAAGACCAACTCTATTCCATTCATTCTACGTGTGATTTTTTTTACCTTGTGTGAATTTTTAATCTTATTACCTTGTGTAAAATTATTTTTACCAACCCTCCACCTCACTTTTCAATCCTGGATCTGCCCCTGTGTGGATCTTATGCACTCAGAATAACAAGAACGGGTTGAAGAAGAAGCGAGCACGAAGCACCGAGCAAGGAAATGACAAGCTGCAGCAACATGCACTGGATCTACACATTAGCAGCTAGCGGTCGGCTGCCCAAAGAATAGAGAGATCTAGTAGCTGTTCTATAAAGAGAAGGAGACAAAGATAAACCCTACATCTTGGGGGTGAGTTATTGAGAGATTATAAACCCGTTTCTTCATATTTGTTATGGAAATCGCAGGAGTACCTCTGCGGGAAAGTAGCCATTGCATTGGTGAACTTTGGAAAAATCTCGCGTGTTCTTGTGTGTTGTCTTTTGATTGCCTTTGTTATCTTGCTTTAGATTATATTGTTTTGCATCTCGTTGGTGAGTTATTCTGTAGTTAGAACTCAACACAAGCTACCTTTTAGCAAGAGTTCACTCAGTGCAGCCACATCTAGACATCCCAAACTGAAAACGTCTTACTCTTTTCTTTATTAATAGACAAACCTGTATTGAGAGAAAGAGAGTGGAGCTGAAGCCACCTGTTGAATTCGGTTACTATTTCACATTGTCTTTGCCAAATAAGAGAAGATCATCTGCAAAAAGCAAATGGGCGACATAAATCTCACCGTTCTTTGTGATAGGATCAAGCAAGCCTCTTTCCAAAGAAATATCAAGATTAATAGTGAGGAACTCCATGGCCACTGCAAATAGATATAGGGAGAGTGGATTCCCGTCTCACACTGAAACATGAAGAAGAGCCATTTATCAATACTGAGAAGACAGTAAGAGCATCCACAATGATAATTCTTAAATTTTAAAAAATGGCAGCTATAATATTAGCATTTAGTGAAATGTTCTGCAGTGGTTGTTTGCTATATTTTTCTCATTTTTATAGTCGGACGATACATGTTGTACCGTCCGATGACGTGCAAAATAAAAAAAGAAAGAGACGAGACAACATGTTTCGTCCCTCTCAAATTTTAAAAAAAATTGCGTGGGACGGTACAATATTTACAGTCCCGCATTTTTAAAAAAAAAATGGGAGAGACGATACATGTTGTATCATCTCTTTCGTTTAAAAAAATAAATAATAATAATAATAATTACTAATTAACTATTAAAATAAGTTAATTAAATAAAATAAATAATATAATAATACCTAAACCTAATTAAAACCCAACTAAACCTAATTAAAACCAACTAAAACTATTCACTAATTACTCCTCAAATCAAGGACGGGACATGTTGTCCGGTCCGAGATTTTTTCCGTTTTTTCCATTTATTTATTTATTTATTTATTTTATTTTATTTTTCCGGCGAATATGAACGTTGATCTAGTAAAAAAATAATAATAAAAAATAATAAAAAAAGGGACGATACTTGTTGTATCGTCCGATCGCTATTAAAAAAAAAAAAATTGGGACGATATATGTTGTATCGTCCGACGCTATTAAAAAAAATAAAATAATTGGGACGATACATGTTGTATCGTCCGGCGTTATTAAAAAAAAGTAAAAAAATTTGGGACGAGAAATGTTGTCCCGTCTCTTATAATTTGAGAATCGCAATTTCGTTTCTTAGAAATGAGAAGCGATTGTAGCGATTTTGCCATAATATGGCAAAATAGCAAACTACTGCAGCGATTTGTTTCTAAAAAAAATGACAAATTGGCAAGTATAGCAAACGACTGTGGATGCTCTAATGAGATGCATTCCCGGATCCAGGAAATCCAAGAGTTGGGAAGCCCATAAGGAACATGATGTAACGATAAACTCCCGATTAATGCTATCAAAAGCCTTCTTTAGATCAATCTTAATGCAAACCTTTCTACCCGATTTCCTCTTTGAAATCCTTTACAATTTCATGAGCTAGTAAGGAACAATCACTAATATGCCTGTGCTTAAAGCAATCTGAATTTTGGATACTAGCTCGCCAATCATCATTTGGAGACTAGGGCCGGTCCTGAGATTTATAGGACCTTGTCCGGAAAGAAAAAAATTAGACATTCTTTAAATATTCTAATACAAATTTTACTTTATTTTGATTTTGATATCATCTATATATATTTATATATATATTATACGAATTCAATTGAGAAATATGAGTAGGGTACATTCTATTTCTTAAAAGTTTTATATAAATTTATTTGAAAAATATCTTTCAAATTTTATATTATTGGAGGCTCCAATATCTGGGACGACTTAATCGATATATGGAATTAGTCATCTTATTAATTAAGATGAAATAGTATAAATGTTGTTAGGGATCTTCATATTCTTGCAACGCAGAAAATACACGATTAAAAAAATCTTCACGTATTAAGTCAATCTCAACAACTAATGAAAGAAATATAGAAATCATTAAAGAACTTAAAATAAAAGTATATATATATATATATATATATATATATATATATATATATATATATATATATATATATATGGAAAAAAGGGGTATGAGCAACTTGCTCATTTAGTAAATAAGCAATTGATGATGTGGCATACATGTGATTGGAGAGTTGTCCAATGTATCGCATGTATGCCGCATAATCAATTGCTCATTTACCAAATGAGCAAGTTGCTCATATCCTTTTTACCATATATATATATATATATATATATATATATATATATATATATATAGTCCCCCGTCCGTTGTGCACTAGGCCTCTGTGTGCACTCGTGTGAAATTGGCCTTCTCGCCTTCATATTGACGGTCCGAACCGTTCACATTGATCTACACATCTAAATTAGTCTAAATATGTAAAATTAAATGATTTGAAATTCATTTGCCCATCCATCATGTGACTATAAAAAACAACGATTTTCAGCCATACAATTTTGTAACACTTCAATGGATAGGCAAATGAATTTCAAATGATTTGATTTTACATATTTAAACTAATTTAGATGTGTAGATCAATGTGAAAGGTTCGGACCAATAATGTAGCACTCCGAATTTCCAATAAATAAACTTAGAAATACGTGACACAATTTCCAGCATCAACCTCAATTGTAATCATAAACATAGTATAAACACAGGAAAATTTTAAAATTTTATTACATCATTCTTTTACAAAGCACAGCGGAAATTAAACACCTTGAATTACAATTTTCTCCTTACAATCAGTCTCTTTACAAAATAGGCATAACATTTACTATTCTACCACATGCTCCCAACTCCATGCTAAATGTACCTACCTGTAAAATTTGAGGCTAGAGATATCCAAAAGCTACAGGGGTCAGGCATAACGGTGTGAGTGATATTCAAAGAAATACAACTTAAATGAAACATAGAGAACATAATCATAGTCAACATACTAACATGGTAATAACAAATGAAATATGAAATAATGATAAATGAAACATAAATCATCGAGTGAAACTAGTCTAAGTGTCAAGTGTAAGGAAAACAATGAAAACATGTATAAATCAATTCAAGGAAATCACAAATGTATATGATGAAAACTAATGCATACTTGTCGGATTCTATGCAGCCCACACTACATAGGTCCAGTGCAAGCCCTTATCGTTCACCTGATAGGGTTCAATCCCACGTTATGCAACTATCCTACTACAATAACTACTACGAGATTTAGACATTTTGCAAGTATCGGCTCTCGCCCTTGGAATACTGGAGACCAATCTCCTCCGTGGATCATTCTGTGGCCTATTTCATCCATCATCCCGGAATATTGAATAATGACACATTTTGCAGGTCATCCTGGAACCCTCATTGCACAAATATCCCATGAGCGTCGCTGTCGTCCTTGGAACACTATAGACCAATCCCTTCCGTGGATCATTTTGTAGCCTATTTCATCCATCGTCCCGAAATATTGGAGAATGTCTCACTCCGCGGATCATAGTGGAGTCCATAACTCACGTTTGCTCCCATTTCAACATATCACCATCTAGTGCCTATTATTATACTTATTAAGTTCATTTAATTAATCACAATTACCTAGAGTTGGTGTACCCTACCGGACTTAACTCATCTAATTAACATCATGGGCCCCAACTAGCCATAACCACAAAATCTCATTTGCTGGTATACTAGGGTCCCACTCAACCTCTAGAGTCTCAAAATCCCAAGGTTATCACAACAACTCTTATCTTTCGAATTCATTTAATAAGTTAAGAGAATTTCCAAAAATCCAATAGTCAAAACCAAAAACCTCCATGTGTAGCCATAACCATATAATTTGCTCAATAAAGCTGGAACAATCTCAATCAAAACTGAAGCAAATAGCAGAACATAACTCGTAATAGAATACCCTTCAAATTCAAAAACATATACCCTTTTAAAACCACCAAAGTAGAATTTAATGCTTAATAAAATTGAGAACACATACTCTCTGGAATTAACAAGTAATCTGAATCTAAGTACTCTAGAAAAAAGAGATTTAAAATTTATAAAAGTTGAATAAACAATGGTTCAAGAACGAGAATTTACAGCAACCAGAAAATCAGGCCATGTCAGTCGACCGACAGCCATAGTATAAGCTACTGCAGTCGATTGTCAGCATTCAAAAGAACAATAAACCCCAAAGTCGTGACAGTTGACTGACAAGCACAGTACAAATCACTGCGTTCGACTGTCTTTGTTAAAATGCTACAGACTAGGCACGACGGTCGACTGCCACTTCACGTTCAATGTGTTGCAGTTGACTGACATGTCGAGTCTGCTACAACCAAAATTTTGCGACTCTTCAAAACTGATACATGTTTATATATGAATAAACACGTGGTTTCTCATGATAAAATCTACAATTTAATAGGCACAATCTTGGCCAAATCTATCTTAGTTCATACGTCAATTAAATCTTCTCATAAACTCCACAAAAATCTCAACTTCCTATACACAGTATTGAGCAAAAGTTATAAAGAAGACTTTTTCATAAGGTTCTTGAAAACATCAGTAAATGCCTAAAAGAATTCATCATATATGGGCTGTTTGTTGATCGATCCATCTTAGTCCCAGTACAAATCAAATTCATTGGAACTTTGCAAAAATCCAAAATGTTCAAGTTCGGCCTGCACTATACAGAACCGAAAATTAAATCTCAACCTCTGCATATAATACTTGATCTTCCCCTCAAAATCCACTCTTATGTGATTATCAAATTCAACGCATTCTTTGTTAAGTCAGTTGCTCCTACTTCTTTGTCTCTAATCCAATCAACAGTCAAGTTTTCCCCAATTCAAGAATCAATTAGAGCATATCAAAGGAAAACAATGAATACACATGCATACAAATTTGCATAAATCTTGATGAACAAATAATCTTCATATGATTAAACAAGTATAGAGTAAAATCTCAGGGTATTTCCAAGTCCCTAATCATTCTTAATCAATTCTTTCACATACAATCATTCCACATCAATTCATACATGATCAATCAAGCATGGTGTAAAAATTTAGGATCTTTGTGAAATGACAATTTTTCAACCAACTATACTTGAAGTTCATACATCGATTGCATTTTTGCTCATGAAGATCTTCTTTTAACTATTCATTCATCCAATTTGTTTACTACATCAAACACACAATCTTCTAACATGCATCCTACTAGATGAGCCATCATACTCAACAAATATAGAACAAAATAAAAGTATCACTCACCTTTAAAGAAGATTAACTTGAAGAAACAAAAGTAATAAGAAAGCCTTCTCCTCCTCCTTTTGCAAAGCTTTAAGATCCAATCTTCCAATTCAAAAAATATTGAAGAGAAATAAAGTTTGAGTTCACCACAAGGGAGGGGGGGCTTAAGTAGGCCGGGATTTGTTCTTTTTAGGGGTTTTGAAAAGATTTTATAAAATATTCTTTTAAGAAATATTTTTACATATGTAAACTTATCATATTAGGTAGTTAAATAAACCAAATGAGGTAGGATTTAAATCCCTCAAATCCCACCAGATCTGGTTGGCCTCAAGTTGCAACCCCAGAAAAATTGACTTTTCAAAATTTGGCCTCAAAGTGGCACTTTTGCAAGAAGACCCCTACATTTAGCAATATTTGCAAGAATACCAATAGTGATTTATAAAATCCACAAAATTTGCAATTATCATTCACCAACAAATGTTATATCCTCCAAATAAATTTATTGATTTTTTGTTTCCAAAAAAAAATGTTCGCACGTGTTTTGCACGTGCAAAAAGGTAAATTTCAGAAAAATATTTATTAAATCACCAAAATTTTACTTTAATTTATTAATTTCAAAAACATTATTTAAAATTCTAGGGTGTTACAATTAATACGAAGGTGGAAAGACCGAGTGCACATAGCAGCCTAGTGCACAACGGAAGGGGACTCTCTCTCTCTCTCTTTCTCTCTCTCTCTCTCTATATATATATATATATATATATATGTTTGTATATATATATTAAATCGTCCACAACAGGGTTTGAACCTGCACCGGCAAAGCCAAAAAAATTTCAAGTATATCTCCTTAACCACTCGAACAAATTGACTTTTGTACTGAAATTAGAATAGAAATAATTAATTACACCTGATGTCCTATGGGCCTCCTGATTAGTGGGCCCTGTAAGACCCCTTTCAAATCCAGATTCATATTCAGATACAAATTCAACTTTAGATTCAGATTCAGGTTCTGAAGATGGTCCAGTGGTGGGCCCCTACAGTGCAACATCAGCTTGCGCAGGAGGCTCAAGTGGAGCCTAATGAGAATGAGCAGAAGATCCAAGACGAATACATCCAGAGCCATCAGGGGATCCTGAATCGGTCGGTGAACCTGTACCTGCTTTGAGAATGTCAACACGACAGATAAGAAAACTAGAGAAGTATGATTTATCAGCCAACACAGTTCACGAGCATGTTCTATACACAGATTTAGGCAGTCCAAAGACTCATGATGAGTTTTTGAAAGATAGTGCTCGAATTCAGTGAGAGTCTGCCATGAGGGATGAGATGAACTCCTTGACACAAAACCAAACTTAGGAGTTGACCAAATTACCTACAGGGAAGCCTGCTCTTATGAACAAGTGGATTTTTAGAATCATGGATAAGGCAGATGGAAGCAAGAGATACAAAGCGAGATTTGTTGTTATAGGTATTTTTCAAAGGGTATTGACTACAGTGAAATCTTTATTCCAGTTGTGAAGATAGCTTCAATCATGGTTCTGCTTAGCATAGTTTCTGTTGAAGATTTGCACATAAAATAGTTGGATGTCAAAACAATATTGCTCCATTGTGATATCGAAGAATAGCTATATATTTGACAATCTGCATCTTTTGAAGTTAAAGAAAAAGAAGACATGGTTTGTCAACTGAAGCAGAGTCTATATGGGCTCAAACATGCGTTACTACAATGGTACTTGACGTTTGATTGTTTTATGCGAGAAAAGTGATTCGAGAATGCAATCAGATTATTGTGTCTGTGTGAGTAGGTATGACGACAACGACATAATAATTTTAGCTTTATATGTGGATGACATATTGTTATCAAGTTCATGTATGAAGAAAGTTAATAAGATGAAACATTTACTAGCTTCTTAGTTTTATATGACGGATTTAGGTGAAGAAAAGCAAATTATCAGGCAAGAAAATCAGCAGAAACAAACAGAGTAGAAGCTTTGGTTGTCGCAAGAGGACTATATAAAGAAAGTGTTGTACCGGATGGCGCGAGGCCAGTTACTTATCCCTTGGGTGCACACTTCGAGTTGTCAATGGACTTGTGTCCTACATCGGAGGTAGATATGGTGGAGATGACTGCAGTCCCTTCCACCTTAGCTTTTGTTAGTCTTATGTATGCGATGGTGTGTACAAGAACAGATATCACACAAGCCGTGGGAGTTGTCAGCCAGTACATGAGGAATCTATGTAAAGAGCATTGGTATGCATGTGGATTCTTATATATCTTACATGTACTTTAGATCATTCTTTTCAGGTTGACAGTTGAAAAGAAGTGGTTGAAGCTATCAAAGATTCTTGGCAGTAAGAATCCGACAGACATGCGAACAAAAGTAGTGGACAATATAAAGCATCACTTTTGTCATTCTAATATCTGATTGTCTCCAGATTAATTGTTGAGGAGATTCGAAGAGGCACAAGCCTTGAACAGGCCAATATAGAAATGAAGAACATGTTAGAGAATTCATGTATATGTCTACAAGTGGGAGATTGTTGAGATTTGTGGATCCAATACATGTCACAATGGATTTGAAGAAGATCAAGAAGAATGCAGCAAGGAGAAGCAACACTGGCAGAAACAATAGCTGCAATAGTCGACTACGAGTTGACCGCCAAAGGAAAGAAGGAAGTAGTCGACCGTTTAGTCGACCGCAAGCTCTCTTTTTGGAAAAGATACAATTGCGGCGCCAAGAGAACATGTTTCTCTCTGTTTGCTCAGGGACTATTTGCGGTCAACCGCCACTTCTTCGCAGTCAACCACACGGCATTATATGATCAACAACTGAGATCTAATATTTTGTAATCCTATATATATGAATGGTGTACGAATATTAGGGTTACGTGATTGATATTCCAAGTGAGAAAGAGAGATGTAGTAGCTGTTCTTGAAAGAAGAAGAAAAGATAAAACCTTACCCCTTGGTGGTGAGAACTAGAGTGATTGTAACTTGTTCTTTTTCATTATTCTAGTGGAAATTGCAGGAGTGTTTCTGCGCCGGGAAGTAGTCATTGCATTGGGTGAATCTAAAAAAAATCTTATGTGTTCTTATGTCCTTGGTTGTTTTATTTGTTCTCGTTTCTTTGATTGATTTCTTTTATTTGCATTTCAAGTTGAGTTATTCTGCAATTAAATTCAAAGAGTTTGGCGTTCTTCAAAACTGTGTTTTAAATCAAAGCATTTGTTGACGGTTTCTTTTATTAGGTGGGGTTCGTTTGAAGACAAGGATGGCATCTGCAAGGAGATTAAGATACTCCGGAAATATGAGTTTGCAGTGAAGACATGGTCAGATTGGCTTGAGTTCCATGTGGACCCTATCAAGACTCAGCTATTCTTTTTCAGTGTATCTCCTACACATTTCTGGTGAGTGCTACCAATACCAACTGCTGAACTCTGGTATCAAGTCACTTTCATTCAAATGTATGAAGCCAACCTATATGGTGAGCACATGTGAGTGTATTTTTATTTTTGTTTTTATTTTTATTCCACTGTTTCATATATTGAGAATGCGAACATTATCAAAATTTTCATCTTTTCTACTAACGATTAAGTATATAACCTATCTTTACGAACAACTAAATGCTTCGCACTTGAATAATGATAACCAGTTTCCTATATTGCTTGAGAGTTGAGACAATGTATCGTTATCATTGTACAATTTCAAAGGTGAGAGAAAGAGATTGAGAGTTTTGATCTCTTTATAATCTTTGTATTTCTTGAGGAATAAAAAATATTGGTTATCTCTGTATATTGTTGTTTCGTATGATTGTGAGATCTTGCGATTATTGTGGTGGCTTGTTCTTGGTTCATCCATATTTTGGACGTATTTGCTTCTTGTGGTGTATGTTCCGTAATTGGTACTACAAGTGGTATCAGATTCTTTACAAGCGGTATCGGAGCAAATGTTTCCTGATACCCTGATAGCAAATCGAAAGTCGAGAGGTTCGATGAGAGTGATTTCTCGATGTGGAAGATTCAGATGATAGGGTATCTTCGTCAGAAAAATCTAGATAGTCTGTTGTTTGATGAGAAGCTAGAAGGTGCAGACAATGATGCGAAGATCTTAATGGCATGGAATCGATTGGATCAGAAGGTTCTAGGACAGATTCAGTCGGAACTGAGCAGAAAGACGTTATTTTATATCTCGAATGCAAAGACCACAATGGAGGCTATGGAGATTCTCACAGATATGTATGAGAAACCGCTAACATCTAATCAAATTCTTCATTTGAAGAAGCTGGTTAACATGAAGTTGAGGGAAGGAGATTCTGTTGCATAACATGTGAACAATTACTGTTTGGTTTACAACCAGATGGAAGTTGTAGGATTGAAGTTTTCAGAAAGGAGACAATCATTGTTGCTTCTATCTATTTTCTCCGATAGTTATGGTACGGTAGAACAGACTACTACAGGTACAATGAAAGATTTGACGACTCTACAGAATGTGATGAGTAGCATTCTAAATGAGGAGGTGAGAAGGGTGAGAAACGGGTAATTTCATCATCATCTTCTAAGGATTCTGCAATGTTATCTAAGAAGAGACATGAGAGATCTAAGCACAGCGAAAAAGAAAGTATCAGAGTAGTTCGTCTGAGAATGGGTCTGATTACAGCGATGGGGGACGTGGACTTAAGTGTTGGTATTGTTACAAGAAGAGTCACATGATGCACAATTGTAAGGCCTATATGAAGAAGAAGCAAGAAAAACCAAAGAAAGCCAATGTAGTGTCCATTCAAAATGGTGAGTTATGCCTGTCAGCTAGGGTGTTGGACACACTAGATTGGTGTATTGATTCAGGAGCTTCTTATCATTGCACTTCGAGGAGAGAGGTTTTTGAGGACCACAGAGAGGGTTCTTTCAGATATGTGATCGTGGGAAACAGTCAGATGTGTGCTGTAAGTGGAGTTGGAACTGTTCGCGTGAAAGCCAATGATGATCACAGTATTGTCTTGAGGGAGACAAGACATGTTCCAGACTTGAAGAAAAATCTTATATCGATGGGAAGGCTAGAAAAAGAGGGTCTGTCTACTACATTTAGTAGTGTGGAGTGGTGTATAGTTGCAGGTTCATGGGTGATAGTAAGAGTGAAGCATGATGGAATGATGTATTTGCTTAGAGACGTGAGATGTGTTTCTCTTGTAGTTGACTGTAACGCCCATGCCCCAAGCTCGGAAAATTTATACAATTTATCAGACAAATTATTTATAGTGCAACTGCACACCACAGACTACTTCTCAAAAGGTGGTTAACCGAATTGGTGACTCTTGATCATAGGCATTATTATTTATTAATATTTTATTCTAGTGTGATTTCCGATGTGGGACAAATCCCACACTCATACTCCTCTTTCTCTCTCCCCATGAACAGTAGAACCCCATGTGGGCCCCCTGTCCATGTCACCAACTGAACAGACATTAGCACTATCTTCTCTTTCAAACTCCAGGTGGCCCCCACTGACGTCAGCAGCTTTCAAACAACCTATCAGCTGTTTTTCAACATCGTGGGCCCCCTTTATTTCAATAATTACCATCATGCCATTCTCTTTTTATTTACAATCTGTCACCTACCCCTTTATTTATATTATATATATACTACTACTAATATATTATATTATTTAAAATTATGGGGTGTTACACACACCCCCTTTCAGAAATCAGCGTCCTCACTGAGCACGGGGCATGCAGAATCAAGTGCAGGATCTACTTTATAGTCGATGCAGACCAGTCCGTGATTGTTGCTTTCATCTTTGAAATACTAGAGACCAATCCCAATTTGCGGATCATTCTGTAACCCTACGTCCATCGTCTCGGAATACTAGAAATTGTCTCACTCCGCCGATCATTCTGGAGTCCATAACTCACGGCTTTCCCACACTCGGTGTCAAAAGTTGGCTCTGATATCATTTGTAACAGCCCTGCCCCAAGCTCGAAAAATTTATACAATTTATCAGACAAATAATTTATAGTATAGTACAACTGCCCACTACAGGCTGCCTCTCAAAGGTGGTTAACCGTATTGGTGACTCTTGATCATAGGTATTATTATTTATTAATATTTTATTCTAGTGTGATTTCCAATGTGGAATAAATTCCACACTCAAACTCCTCTTGCTCTCTCCCCGTGAACAGTAGAACCCCATGTGGGCCCCCTGTCCACGTCACCAACTGAATAGATAGTAGCACTGTCTTCTCTTTCAAACTCCAGGTGACCACCATGCTGATGTTAGCTGACGTCAGCAGCTTTCAAATAGCCCATCAGCTGTTTTTCAACATCGTGGGCCCCCCTTATCTCTACTTTTTTAATGGGAGAGTTGGGGTTTGTAACAAACAAACCCTAACTTTGTAACTATATAAACACGTATAATACACGTTCAAACTATATCCAACAAATATTAATGTGCACCGCACGTGTAGCCTAAATCAAAATATTCAAATATAAACTATTTTTTTTTCTTATTCAATATATATTCATTTAATTTGACGACTTTACTTTTTTTAGACGTGCATCGCACGTACATTAAACTAGTTTCAATAATTACCATCTATGCCATTCTCTTTTTATTTACAATCTACCACCTACCGCTTTATTTATATTATATATATACTACTACTATATTATATTATTTGAAATTACGGGGTGTTACATTGACTCTCAGCCAGGTTCGAGTAGTAGGTTGTATGAGGTGCAACTGAGTTCTTTCAGTTGTGGGTCGAATTCAAGGAGATTGCATATTTAGTTAGAGCTGCTGGCCATCGGAGGGATCCTAAAGAGCAAGAAGTTGTTGTGGTGAGGGTTCTTTGTGATATGACAGAATAAGCTACAAGTTGCTCTTGTGAGGTAGAGAGTACTGGTATCGATATGCGGGATGATGTCATGAGTATAACCAAAATAGGGCTGTAGGGGTTGAGCAGTCTACAGATTTTATGGAGGTGTCATCCACGGAAACTTCTAGTGCAGAGGGTGCATTAAGAGGTTTTCAACCATGTTCGTTAATTGAGATTCTGCAAATTGGAGAGTCTTTTAACACGGAATCCAACATGAGAGGTTGTTTCTCCGTTATAAGTTCCATATGCGATTGGTGGGTCACATCCTTCATGAGCCTACAAGGGGTGGTTGGTGCACTCCACGTGGTGGAGTGGCAGAGCTACTCTTCATGAGAGTGAGGAGTACTTAGATCTTTCATGAATTTTGGAAGACTCATAGAGATAATGCAAGTTAAAGATATAATAACTTTGAAGCATTGTGTATTTGGTCCAAGTGGGAGATTGTTAGGAAGTGTGGCCTCAAATACACATAGGCATGGAGTTGAAGTTGGAGAAGAAGAGAAGACAAGACAACAAGAGGTAAGGCCGACAATTGACCCGAACCCGTCCCGAGTCCGGTCAAGTCCGACCCATTTTTAGTAGAATACGGGCCTAGGTTTTTTCAAAATTTTCGAATCTGGGCTTAATAGTTGAGCCCAAATTAATTTTCGAACCGGGTTCAGGTTTGTATAGGTTCGATCCGAACCTGACCCGGTTTAACAATACATTATTATTTATTATAGATTATAGTTGATTAGTTTCCAACTTTCCATAAGCCTCTTCAAAATCTGCTTAACTTTTCATCGATGCTGCCAGCTGCTCCAACTCCCCTTCATGCCTCTTTCTCTTCCCAACTCCAAATCCACCGCCTGCTACCCCTTTCTCTTCCCAACTCTAAATGACAAATCCAATATTTTTTCCCTATTTATATGTAGATTTAGGGTAACACTTAACAAACAACAAAAAGAACTTCCTCTTCCTCTCTCTATCTTTAATCTCAAATCTAAAACCTAACCACTATTCTAGAAGGAGCTCATCCCCTTCCCCATCGCCGACGACCCTCTCATCATTGAAGAAATTACCGTCGATTGCCTCTGACCTCACCGACTACCAGCTCCAAAAGAATCAACCGCATCTCAAAGACCATCACCTCCGGCATCGCCCAAACCCTCCCTGATGGTGGTGACAAGCTCCACTCCACCCTCTGGCAGCTCAGCCATGAGCTTGACTGCCGATGCCCCGCTCGAATCCAGAAGGGGATTTTTTTTTGAAGTAGTTATTCATTTGTTTGGGGTTCAATTTAGGGTTAGGTGTGTGAACTTGGATTGTTAGTTTTGGTGGTGGTTTTGTAGGGCGTAGGAGAAAAAAAATTAGCCAGTGGTTTTGTAACATCCCGTAGTTATCTATATAATAAAACACAAAGAAAGCTATCAAGTGACTCTCCTTCAATCTCCTAAAAAATCAAAGGTCCACATATAACCTCACAAAACATATTTTCCCCCCAAAAGTTTCCCCCCAAAACTCAAATTCAAATCCCCCACTCAAAACAACTCATATATTTATTTAATTTTTTTTCTCTCTCTTTCCCTTCCTTTTCTATTTAAAAGTTTTAAAAAATTAAAAAAATAAAAAAACTAAAAAAATTAAAAATTTAAAAACTTTAAAAATAATTCAAAAATAAAATAAAATAAAATAATATAATATGTTTTTTGCCGGACCCCCAAAAGTTTCTCATATAATATGTTTGCTACTTCAATTAATTTGCTGGACTTCCAAAATTATTTTATATGATCAAACAAGGTACACCGTTCCGAAGACGTGCCGTAGGCACGTGTCAACGGACAAACCTAGTTTTTAAATAAAAATACATTTTTTTTCATTTTTGCACGGGCAACGCACGTGCAATTTTGTCTCATTTTTGTTCTAAAATTTTTACTAAGTTATGCATAAGTTTCTTTTCATTTTTGTCCCATTTATTTTTTTTCTTCTCTAAATTAGAAGTCCATAAGCCTAAAAGACCAATTTAAATCCATTAGAAATAAATAAAAATAGTGAAAGCCCAATGAGATGCCCATAAATAAATTCTACATTTATTTTGTGCACTTTTCCTACACTTGTTTTGTAACATACACCTAGGGTATAACTAAAAGCCATTAATTAATAAAATAAAAAAGTGTGCATGTGTACTGCACGTGTACGTGTTTGTGTGCATGGGTGTAGTGGTGTTTGAACGTTAGGAGCACTGACCAAGTCATGGGGTTGTGGACGAAGTGTAGAGAAAGAGTAGGAGGTGGGGTATTAACTACCTAAATGCCTTATAAATAACCCCCCTAAGACTTATTCACTCTCACATAATCAAAATCTACTTTACTAAGTTAACAAGTGAGTGAGAAAGAGTATCAGAGCGCCAGGGGAGTTTCGGAGCTGAAGTTTTTGGACTTTTGGCTTACTGTGCATTTTCGTGGGGGAGTTTGGCTAGCTTTTTATAGAGTTTTGGAGGGCTTTTGAAGATGAAATTACTTCTATTATTCTCCTATTAGGTTTGAGTTCCTTTATACTGTTAAATTTATTGAGTAGATGCATGTGTAGTTGTTCTAAAATTTAAATTATAGATGTAGAATGGTTAATTTATTCTCATTATTTGTGATGTGTGAGATAGGAGAAACTCTTAAATTTTGAGTGAAATGCATGTTAATTAAAGTAGACTTGAGAAATTAAAGTTTAGAAATTGTGTAAATTAGCATGTATAATGTTATTTTGTGTTCTCTTTAGTGAAGTAGATATTTTTTTTTATGAAATACGAATTTAATTGACCATGAAGAAAAATTCTCATATTTCTAATTGTCATGGAAGAAGAAATATATTGAAGTAGAATTAATATTTCATAAATTATAGTGATAATTGAGTTACTCTTCACGTGATAGAAATTTAAATTTGTGTGTGTTGCATTAGAATTCAGTATATTGTTTCTCTGATTATTTTAGAATGCGTAGATTGATCGTATTTAATTGATGGAATGGGCAAATAATTGAATGTGTGTATTTTAAAAAGAATTGAATTAGCAGAGATTAATTATTTGAGGATTTAAACTCCCTATATGTTGTGATCTGAGCTTGGGCTCAGTGGGTAGGCGTTCAAGTGCCTCTTGGTTGGCGTGGGTTCGAGTGTGGTGACGCTCAATGGGTTTTCAATTTTTTATATAAACAGAATGAGATAAAGTGAATTTGGGTATTTAAAATTCTATGTACACTTTATCCCTTGGGCACACTTGGCCCACTGGTTTGGGTTCTGGGCTTTCTCCTTGCAGGCACTGGTTTGAGCTTGCGGAGGCTCTGACTTTATTTAAACATTTTTTTTAATGTGTTTTCACTTGATTTTTCTTTAGAAATTATTGGAAGAAGTGTGAGAAAAATTTACTGAACATAATTAAAGTAGTTTGGAGATTTTATTATATGACTCTAAAAGATTTTTTTTAAAATTCTAAAAGGGTATGTTTTTCTTTATGAGTTGAGTTGGGCTTCAAAATTTAAAAATGCAATAAAGTGAAGATTTGTAAGTTTGAGTTTCATTCTAAATAAAAGTGAGATTAAGTTGAGATTTGAAACAAATATTTTTGGGCATGCTTTATAATGAAATTCGGAAAATTTGAATGGAGATATGAGTTTTGTTAAAATATAAAACAAAAGAGTTACTTGAAAGAGTATTGATTTGAAGGAAGTGGATTTTGAGAAAGCTTTGGAAGCGGTTGAATTGTTTAGAAAACTAAAGATTATTCATGAGAAAGTTTTGAGTTGGAAGCTGTCAATTATTGAATTTTGAAAGTGGAATACTTCAGAGTTGAAGAGAATCGTTGTTTGGAAAATTTTAAATATTATTTTTGAGGCTAAATATAGCCTATTAATCTCTAGAATGAGATAGTTGTTGGAATCTAGAGGCTAGGCGAAACCCTAATAACCGGCAGTTATATTAATGAGGTTTTTTAGGAGTAACCAGTGTGAGTTGTGTAACACCCCTGCCCCAGGCTCAGACAATTTATACAATTTATCAGACAAATATTGTACAATTGCCCACCACATGCTGCCTCTTAAAAGGTGGTTAACCGGATTGGTGACTCTTGATCATATGCAATATTATTTATTATTGTTTATTTTAGTTCAATTCTCGATATACCATTGTTGGGTTCCGGGGCACAAACGCAGCGAAAAAAAAAAAATCCGAAACCCTAACCCTAGGATCCGTGTACAAGACATGGCTGATTATGGAGAAACGAAATTTTACCTTTTAAGAGCTTTACGAAGGCTGAAAGATGGAGGTCTAATCACCACGCAACCCTTGTAGCAAGATCCGTGTCTCTAAAGCAGTCCACACGAACGTCCGATCGTCCAACGATCAAGGGAGCCGGTACTAGCCGATGATGCTTGCCTCTGTCTCTCTCTCTCTTGCCTCTCAACAGTTGGAGCAGCTAGGGTTTTGTATGGAAAACGAATTTGCCAAAAGATAAACCCTAAACCAATACATCTCTATGTATTTATAAGAGAGAATGAGGTGGGCTTAACCCTAATCGGTTTGGCCAAACTGATTTGGTTTAATGATAACTGATTTGGTTTAATGATTTAAATTCGAATTGTACTTTAATTAATCAAGTCCAACTCAATTAAATAACTAATTTCGAATTTATAATCATTTCATTTAAATTCCGAATTTAAATTAAAACTCCTTTTAAACGTTCTAAGTGTGTGACCCTTTAGGTTATTATTACGTTGGCAATAATTTTATTATCTAATAATAAAATTATAAACAATGAGCGGCATCTAGTAATACATCATTGCTACCCAAGTAATAATAATAATTGGTGATTCAATTAAACCTTTCGTGACTAATGTCTCTGTGTAATATAATCCTTTTAACCTTGATATTATAGATTAAACTAGAGGCATGGTTCGTGTCATCCTCTTAATAATTTAATCTTTATTTTCTTGATCGATGAGTAGACTATTCAAACAAATCAATATTTGAGCATGGCCATGCATTTCATAGTCTCACTCAAACAAGAGGCCGATAATATCGCTCCTAAAATTAGGAGGGTTAAATTCCATCTAGATCATTCACATTTCTAACACGATTCATAATGAACCCAATACTATCTTTATCATTACCCGATTAAAGATAACTTTTGATAGAATCAAAGTACATTAATTCTCGTGTAGAAATATAATGATTTCAGGTCAGAGGACCATTACACCATTATCACAGTGAGATTACTTATGACACTTATCCATGTTGAATCTCACAGTGGGTCTGTCCAGTACAATGTACTCTTACATTTACCTATGTATTGATTTTAGTATCTCTATACTAATGACCCATGAGAGGTGGTCATCAATCAATCAACATACTAGTCTCAATGTATTATTACTGTCCTAATTATAATAATACTCGACTAGGGACATTTAAGATTATTATACTATATATAATCTCATGTTCATATAGTTCGTATTAATAATCTAAGGACATTTATCATGCTAACATTTATAACGCAGTAAATACGAAGCATAATAAATTATTAATATAATCAAATAGAACATAATGTCAATAATACTGATTACATAATATCATTGTATTGCCTCTAGGGCACCTACACTAACAATCTCCCACTTGCACTAGTGCCAATCACTCATGTATCGAATACCAATAGAACTAGTGTGACCCTCGTGCTTCTGCTGCGACAAAACCTTAGTCAGTGGGTCAGCTACGTTATCATTTGTTTGCACTTTACATATATGTATATCTCCTCGTTCATTAATCTCACGAATAAGGTGATATCTTCTACGTATATGTTTTGCCCTAGAGTTTGGTTCCTTTGCTTGTGCTATGGCTTCGCTGTTATCGCAATAAAGATCGATAGGATCTGCGATCGATGGAACCACACCAAGCCCTGTGATGAAATTTCGGATCCAAATTGCCTCCTTAGCTGCTTCGCAAGCAGCAATATACTCAGCCTCCATTGTAGAATCAGCTACTGTTTCTTGCTTTGAACTTTTCCAGCTTACAGCACCTCTGTTGAGACAAAACACGAAACCAGACTGGGATATGGAATCATCCTTGTCTGTTTGGAAACTAGAATCAGTGTAACCTTTTACCACTAGTCTCTCTTCTCCCCCATATACCAAGAATGAATCTTTAGTCCTCTTCAAGTACTTAAGAATATTCTTGACAGCTGTCCAGTGACCTTCACCTGGATTAGACTGGAACCTGCTCGTCATACTCAAAGCATACGACACATCAAGACGAGTACATATCATTGCATACATGATAGATCCAATTGCAGAAGCATATGGAATCTTACTCATGCGGTCCTTTTCATCCATTGTTTTAGGACTATTGTCACTCGAGATCGATATCCCATGAGACATCGGGACAAATCCCCTTTTAGCATCTTGCATCCCAAAACGATGCAGTACTTTGTCAATATATGTACTCTGACTTAGGCCGATCAATCTTCTGGATCTATCTCTATAGATCCTGATCCCTAATATATAGGTCGCCTCGCCTAAATCTTTCATGGAGAAATTTTTTCCCAACCAAGTCTTAACAGCCTGTAGAGAAGGTATGTCATTCCCGATAAGTAATATATCATCAACATATAATACTATGAATGCCACGTGGCTCCCACTAACCCTTTTGTAAACACAAGATTCATCTTCATTTTGAATAAAGCCAAATTCCTTGACTGTCTGGTCAAAAAGAATATTCCACCTCCTTGAGGCCTGCTTCAGTCCATAAATGGATCGACGCAACTTACATATCCTTCTAGCATCCCTTGGGCTGACAAAACCTTCAGGTTGTGTCATGTACACATCCTCTTCAAGGCTCCCATTAAGGAAGGCTGTTTTGACATCCATCTGCCAGATCTCATAATCATGATAAGCTGCTATTGCAAGCAAAATCCTAATGGATTTGACCATAGCTACAGGTGAAAAAGTTTCATCATAGTCAATACCATGAATTTGTTTGAAACCTTTTGCAACCAACCTAGCTTTATAGGTCTGAACATTTCCTTCCATGTCGATTTTCTTTTTGAAAATCCATTTGCACCCTATAGGTTTTACCCCTTCAGGTGGATCAACCAAAGTCCATACTTGGTTATCATACATGGAATCCATTTCAGATTTCATGGCTTCTAGCCATCTCTCAGAGTCAGGACTGTTCATAGCATCTTGGTAGGTGAGGGGCTCATCTTGATCTATGAGCATCAAATCACCATTTTCTATTAAGAGAAATCCATAATATCTCTCAGGTTTTTGGCGAATCCTACCAGATCTACGAACAATCTGTGTTTCTTGAGCAGTGTCATCTTGAATATTATCTTGAATATCCTGCTCAAGTTCCAATTCAGGTTCAACATTATCTTGTGGGTCTCGAGCTACATCGAGTTCTATTTTCCTCCTACTGTTTCTTTTAGAGACTAGCTCTCGTTCAAGAAATACAGCAGTGCGAGAAACAACTATTTTGTTCTCGGTCGGATTATAGAAGAAGTAACCCTTAGTTTCCTTCGGGTACCCCACAAAATAACACTTGTCTGATTTTGGTCCAAGCTTGTCAGAGATCATACGTTTCACAAACGCTTCACATCCCCATATTTTCATAAATAACATGCTTTGACGTTTCTCAGTCCATATCTCATATGGAGTCTTTTGAACCGCTTTAGTTGGAACTCGGTTTAGTGTATATGCAGCCGTTTCTAGGGCATAACCCCAGAAACTTATTGGAAGATCAGCATGACTCATCATCGATCGTACCATGTCCAACAAGGTACGATTTCTCCTTTCAGAAACCCCATTCCATTGTGGTGTTCCAGGAGGAGTGAGTTGTGATACTATACCACACTCCTTTAAGTAATTCTTAAAATCATGGCTTAAGTATTCACCTCCTCGATCAGATCGAAGAGTTTTAATACTTCCGCCTATTTGCTTTTCTACTTCAGCTTTAAATTCTTTGAATTTTTCAAAGGATTCAGATTTGTGTTTCAAAAGATACACATATTCGAATCTACTGAAATCATCAGTAAATGTTATGAAGTAATAAAAGCCACCTCTTGCCATAGAACGCATTGGACCACATACATCAATATGTATCAGTTCTAATCGTTCGTTGGCCCTTTCACCTTGTTTAGTAAAAGGAGCTTTTGCCATTTTACCAAGTAAACAAGCATCACATTCATCGTATGATTCAAAATTAAACTTATCCAAAAATCCATCTTTATGTAGTTTGGATATGCGATTCTCATTTATATGGCCTAATCGACAATGCCAAAGGTATGTTTGATTTGAGTCATTTGCTTTAAGACGTTTATTCATATTATAGACGGGAGTATAATCAAGATCAAGAACATATAAACCATTAAATAAACGCGCTACACCATAAGTTAAATCATTTAAACCAAAAGAGCAACAATTGTCTTTTATTATAAACGAAAAACCCTTCTTGTCCAAACAAGAAATAGAAATAATGTTTCTGCAAATCGCAGGCACGTAATAACAGTTCTCAAGTTCTAAAATAAGCCCAGAGGGCAACGATAAATAATAAGTCCCTACGGCCATAGCAGCAACCTTTGCTCCATTGCCAACGCGTAGGTCGATCTCTCCCTTTGCCAAAGATCTACTCCTTTGAAGTCCCTGCACATTAATACAAATGTGAGAACCACATCCAGTATCCAATACCCAAGATGTAGGAGTAGATAAATTGACTTCTATAACATAAATACCTGAATCAGAAATATTCAGAGATTTCACGCTCTTCAGACTTTCCAAATAAGCTGGACAGTTTCTCTTCCAATGACCTGGTTTCTTGCACCAGTGACAATCACCCTTATCAGGTTTAGCAACACCACCTTTAGGCTTGAGAGCCTTCTTGAAAGTGGGCTTGGAAGGAGCAACTGCATTAGATCCAATCTTTTTCTTGCCCTTCCATTTCCCCTTTTCCTTAGCACCTTTATTGCCCACCATCATTATGGGAGCATTCTCAGGTGCCTTTTGCATGTTGGCTTCGGTGGTTCTTAACAGTGCCAACAATTCAGTGGGTGTTTTGTCTTGCTCGGTCATGGTGAAAGTCATAATAAACTGGGCATAGTTGCTGTTCAAAGATTGCAAGATAATATCTATTTGAGCCTCTCGAGAAAGCCCGGAGCCCAAACGGTCTAGGTATTCAAAATACCCAATCATCTTCAGAACATGCGGTCCAACCGGGTTATTTCCTTGCTTGCAGTTAAAAAGTGCTTTGTACGTATTGAACCTTTCTTGACGAGCCTGTACTTGAAACATCGTCTGAAGATGCTCAAGCATAGCATAAGCATCCATATGCTCATGCTGCTTCTGAAGCTCAGCACTCATAGTTGCAAGCATGAGACAAGCAACATCCGTCGCATCATCAATATGCTTCTGGTAAGCATTTAGTTGAGCACGAGTTGCACCGTCACCAGGATGGACCGGTGGAGGAATTTCAACAACATGGAGCTTACGCTCCTGCCTGAGGACAATCCTCAAATTCCTAGACCAGTCAAGGAAGTTTGTTCCTGTCAGCTTGTCCTTCTCAAGGACTGATCGCACGGAGAAAGAGTTGTTTGTGTTTTGCGCCATTTAATATCTACAATGTTTAAAATGCATAAGATAAGTTAGATTGTCAAATAATTAATAATTATGTTCAAGTGATTATGGTACATTCAACTTAATATACCTCCCACTATTTTGTTCAAACTAATAGCCCTTACTATCAATTCGGAAACTAATTTTCTAGTGAGCCAAGATCCATATTTTATTATGCCTTGAGTCAGCGTTGGCCAATTCTCCCAAAACATAACTATTTAGGTAGACAACATTTGTCAATTATATCACATATAATTCTTGGATAGTTTGGTGAACAACTATTGTTCTAATTTATCTAATAAATTGTTCGCCAAACTCTATGCTTCTAAGTTCACTATCCACAATCCTATTGTGACGACTTAGTTAAGTTGGACCCAATGATTAACATGACGAATATCACATTTATTCTTTCGCACCTAACCACGATTAAAAAGAGTGCTCTACTTTGGCAAACCCACCCCTTATGATCTAGGCTTTGATGAGTGTTAATTCATTGGAAAGCATCTAATTAACTTAATATTTTGTTAAGGGGTTTACTTATAAACGATCATGATCCCATCATAAAGAGATTCCCAATTTGTCTTGGAACTAAATATTTCAAATCAAAAATTCGTTGAATGAATGATTTCCAGATCAGAGGTTAACGCACAGACGACATTATTGGCACCCCTTTTCTTACAGATTCGTAATCGGTTGTTGACAAAATCATTCAATCGTTGAATCAATGAAAATTTATATTTAATTGCCGTGTTTCAATCGTTTATAAACACGAGAATCTCATGATCGTTTGTTTAATGTTCATCTTAAATCGTTACAGATTTTATCTTGCTTACATTAATACATTATTAATCTAATTGAAGCATGCATCATAATGTATTCTACACATGCATTCATACATCAATATGTAAAGTGCAGTATGTAAACGTGCTTGGTTATGGCCTTTATTCTACATGATCCTTTCAAGCTAATGAAAGGATCGAGGTCAATCTATGGTGGAAAATATAAATACAATTACATGTCTTCATTCTCCTTGGTTGCTCCACTTCTTGGATCGTCCTTCAATCTTCAAGTACATTACATTGAATAATTGAAAACAACCTATACTAATGTACTTACATAATAAAACTCGAGTTACATTCGAGATTAGACAATTACAAGAATGAAGAAAACGACATGCAAGTCGTATTTATAAAACCAAAACCATAAACCATTAATCTAAGGGTCTTAAGGCCATAACCAGCACCATGCTCAAGTAAACAATTAAGAACACAAAAAAAAAAAAAAAAAATATACAGCAGGGGTCCGGGGGCGGTAGCCCCCGGGCGGGGGTCCGGGGGCGGCAGCCCCGGGCTGGGGTCGAGCTGCCAGGTCAGCTCGAAATCAGAAATTTTTTTAATTCCAGAAGACTATCCCTATTCAGAAATCATCGATTTCGAACAGATCATATCTTTTAGTCTCTGCTGCCACTGCATCATATACAGTTCCGGAACCATGTATCATATACATTCATATCACATCCCAGTTTACAGATCGTGTCCAAACACAATCTGTCCATCAGTTTATATCACCATATAAACCAAACATCATGCATAACATACAAAATCGCTTACTGATCAGTCATGGCAGATTGTAAAACATACCTGTATCATCAAATCACAATATATAGCATAACAGAATCATATATGATCGACATAACATATTATAATCGACATATCATATAACCGTATCAAGGCAGATTCATAAAACATGCATACATGCATCGAATGCAGTAAACACGTAACCAAATCAGCCCCTTATACACGCTGCTCTGATACCATTGTTGGGTTTCGGGGCACAAACGCAGCGAAAAAAAAAAATCTGAAACCCTAACCCTAGGATCCGTGTACAAGACATGGCTGATTATGGAGAAACGAAATTTTACCTTTTAAGAGCTTTACGAAGGCTGAAAGATGGAGGTCTAATCACCACGCAACCCTTGTAGCAAGATCCGTGTCTCTAAAGCAGTCCACACGAACGTCCGATCGTCCAACGATCAAGGGAGCCGGTACTAGCCGATGATGCTTGCCTCTATCTCTCTCTCTCTCTTGCCTCTCAACAGTTGGAGCGGCTAGGGTTTTCTATGGAAAATGAATTTGCCAAAAGATAAACCCTAAACCAATACATCTCTATGTATTTATAAGAGAGAATGAGGTGGGCTTAACCCTAATCGGTTTGGCCAAACTGATTTGGTTTAATGATAACTGATTTGGTTTAATGATTTAAATTCGAATTGTACTTTAATTAATCAAGTCCAACTCAATTAAATAACTAATTTCGAATTTATAATCATTTCATTTAAATTCCGAATTTAAATTAAAACTCCTTTTAAACGTTCTAAGTGTGTGACCCTTTAGGTTATTATTACGTTGGCAATAATTTTATTATCTAATAATAAAATTATAAACAATGAGCGGCATCTAGTAATACATCATTGCTACCCAAGTAATAATAATAATTGGTGATTCAATTAAACCTTTCGTGACTAATGTCTCCGTGTAATATAATCCTTTTAACCTTGATATTATAGATTAAACTAGAGGCATGGTTCGTGTCATCCTCTTAATAATTTAATCTTTATTTTCTTGATCGATGAGTAGACTATTCAAACAAATTAATATTTGAGCATGGCCATGCATTTCATAGTCTCACTCAAACAAGAGGCCGATAATATCGCTCCTAAAATTAGGAGGGTTAAATTCCATCTAGATCATTCACATTTCTCACACGATTCATAATGAACCCAATACTATCTTTATCATTACCCGATTAAAGATAACTTTTGATAGAATCAAAGTACATTAATTCTCGTGTAGAAATATAATGATTTCAGGTCAGAGGACTATTACACCATTATCACAGTGAGATTACTTATGACACTTATTAATTCATTCCATGTAGAATCTCACAGTGGGTCTGTCCAGTACAATGTACTCTTACATTTACCTATGTATTGATTTTAGTATCTCTATACTAATGACCCATGAGAGGTGGTCATCAATCAATCAACATACTAGTCTCAATGTATTATTACTGTCCTAATTATAATAATACTCGACTAGGGACATTTAAGATTATTATACTATATATAATCTCATGTTCATATAGTTCGTATTAATAATCTAAGGACATTTATCATGCTAACATTTATAACGCAGTAAATACGAAGCATAATAAATTATTAATATAATCAAATAGAACATAATGTCAATAATACTGATTATATAATATCATTGTATTGCCTCTAGGGCACCTACACTAACATACTACACTCTCTCTCCCCTCTCTCCGTGCACAGTACCCGTGGGCCCTTTGTCCACGTCAGCGAGGAGAGCAGCACACAAGTGCTGTTTCACAAACCGGGTGGCCCCCATCCGCTGACGTCATCATGACGTCAGCCAACAACTACAACAGCACCGCTGCTGTTTTCACACCGTGGGCCCCCCTCTTATTGCCAAATAATTACAACTATGCCATCATCTCTTATTATACACACACACACACACACACACCCTCTTATTGCAAAATAATTACAACTATGCCATCATCTCTTATTATACACACACACACACACACACACACACACATATTATATCTTTTAGAAATTACGGGGTGTTACATACAACCCCCTTCAGAAATCAGTGTCTTCGCTGAGCACGGGGCATGCACAATCTAGTGTAAGATCTACTTTCGAGCTGTTGTGGAGCATCTGTTCTTCTATCCGCCCGATTAATCATGATCTCGGAATCCACTGCCCAATCAATCATAGTACCAGATTTTAATTGAGCTGCCCTCCTATCCGCCCGACTAATCATGATCCCAGAATCCACCGCTCAATCAATCACAATCCCAAATTTAATTGAGGGCTAACCATAGTCCCAGAATCCACCGCCCGACTAGGTCTATAGTCCCGGAATCCACCGCCCGACTATATGGACATGCCCCACACTCGGTGTTGAAAGTCGACTCGGATACCATTTGTAACGCTCCTGCACCAGGCTCAGACAAATTATACAATTTATCAGACAAATTATCTATAGTATAGTACAACTGCCCACCATAGACTGCCTCTTGAAAGGTGATTAACTGGATTGGTGACTCTTGATCATAGGCTATATTATTTATTATTGTTTATTTTTGTTCAATTCCCGATATGGGACTATGTAATACACTCTCTCTCCCCTCTCTCCGTGCACAGTACCCGTGGGTCCCCTGTCCATGACAAGTGTTATTTCACAAATCGGGTGGACCTCATCCGCTGATGTCATCATGACGTCAGCCAGCAACTACAACAGCACTGTCACGCCCCGCTACCCGGAATACGGGAACACGGCACGTAACTGAGGCCCAGCGAATGATATAAGTACGCCAACTCATATCATCCATAAGCTGTATCAGTCTTAACTCAACAATATAAGAAAAATTAATCACAACCATGTAGGAAACATGATTCACATAAACGATAATGAAATTCAATAACCAAATCTGGAATATAAGAACTTACCAAATAGCTCGAGAGGCTCCAGCTCCAATCGTAGAAGAACTGCTCACCGATGCCTTCTGAAAATTCTCCTTGTACACCTGTACTTGTTCATCTAAAAAGAAAGAATAATTTGTCCTTAGAGCAAGTCGTGGACATGCAAGTGGAGAAACAGAGAAACAATGGAGAAAGTGGTATAGCAATGGATTCAAATAAACGATGAAGTCGATAGTGTTGAACAGTGTAAAAGAGATAACAATATAATATGCATTAAATACGATTTACCATAATAACGATAAACAATACCAATAATGACAATAATAATGAGAACACTGTTCATTAAGATAACAATATGCAATGATAATGTGATGGGGCCTTAAGTCTATTATTCATTTTTAAATCCTAGCTAATGCACGTACTACTGTGTCCCATGTGTGCCGTACCACAGGTTCGATGTATACAATCAATTTCGCTTATACTAAGGTGGTAGATTCTATAGTTCATGTACTCGGGAACATTATTCAATAATGACCGATGATCGAATCAATCGAGATACTGAAGTCAGTAATCTGCAATTAACCGATGACCGATATGACCAATAGACCGATAGACCGATAGACCGATAGACCGATAATTAGGGAAACACGGGCCCCTCTTCTGAGTACAGTCACTATGTCATCAACTACCTTAATCAACCCTTAACCCCGGCTTGATTTATTTTCTTTATTCAATTAACACACAATAATGCAATTAATAAGGGGTGCTAGAGAAGGTGACAAAACAACCCTAAGATCATGCAATATACTATATACAATTAAATACACTAAATATAACGTTATAAACACAATTGTACATTATAAAACATGGAATCCCAATTCTGGACAGCAGTAGGTTGCTGCACCAAAATCAGCATTCTCGTTGCTACGGAATAGCAAATGTAGATCCGTCAGGTGGGCTAGAAACTAGACTCCTGCCCGGTTCCAACGCATACTTAAAAGCTACATTCCGACAACGGTAGCTAGGTGAAATTCAATAATCTTCACAGGTTTTAGTTTATGGCTGGGTGTAGATGTTGACTAATTTTAATCATAAGGCAGTAAATAAATATTGTAAAAATCAGTAAAAATAATTTTTAACATCCTAAACATGTTATTTACAAGTCTGGAATTTATCTTGGCCATATATGATTAATAGTACACTTAATTCATTAGCCTAACTTGTTATGTACGTAAATCTAAAGTTACAGCGCAGCTGTAGCAAAAGATTCATAACTGGGGCAGTATAAGTCCGAATTCGAAAGTTCTAGTGTCTATCGACATCTAGACAGATAGGGCTACGATTTACTTTCCGGGAGTTTCTGATTTTAATTAAGTTATCATGGTCGAAACAGCATATTAAGGTTCAGATAGGCGTAATTTTCAGAATAGTCTATATGTTCATTTTAAATAAAATGGATTAAAAAAATTAAGGATAGTAAATTGGGGTTTAATTAATCATAATCACAGCGAAACAACCTTATGTGAACATGGTATTAATGTAGGTGATGTTCAACATTCTAATAATTACAATTCAACAAATTATCAATAATAATCACATTAACAATCAACTAATTTATACAATCTACTATAGCTAATTGTCATTTAATGTCATGATATGAAATGTGTCTATAATTCCCTATTTTTATAATCAATAACTATAACTATATGGTATATGAATATCCCTATACATTAGAGGCAAAAAGGTGGCACGATGTCGAGACTACCACTTGGATTCGCTCGTGTAAATCCGTGGCATCTCAACGATGGATACAATAACAATTTACGATTTAAAATAGGATCCACTTGCGGAATTCAATAAAAATTTATCGAATATAATACAAAAATATTCGATAGAAATGACTTGCCTTTAGGACGACGTTAGATCCGCTATATTGAGAATAACGGAATCGAAATCCCGGCGACACGGCGACAAGCAAACTACCACGATAATCACGATCGGGCACGGATCTCGATGATGATCAAGATCAAGATGAAGATCCAGCGAATCCAACAGCCGAGATCGAACATACATAAACATATAAGAATTAGAATAGTACCAAAATATACCATGATTGATAATTGATGAATGAATACAAAAGTAGATCATATGTTTACTCACCAAGCAAAGGACGAATGAGACGATCAAAGGCCGAGATCAACGGTTCAAGAAGACCGTGATCGTGACTGCGATGAACGACGATCGGACGGCTGAGATCTGATCAAGATCAGATCTTGATCAAATCCAACGATTGAGATCAGATCAGATCACAATTTTAGGGAGATCCGACGGTTAAGATTAAATCTCAACCCAACACTGTTCTTCCTCTTCCCTCCTTTAAAACAGAGCATGAGAGCGGGAGACCAACGGTGGCTAGCGGCGAGGCGGCGAGGCGAAGGCGGAGGATGACGGCAGGGGCGGCGGCCATGGCGGCAACGGCCAGGGGCACAGTTGAGATGGTGCGACTTGGCTTGCGGAGGAGCACAGGGTCATGGCGTCGTCTGTTGTAGTCGCTTTGGGAGAAACGGCGGCTGGCATTGTTGTCGCAGGAGTGGTTGAGGTGGTTGTGGCGCAACGCGGTGGAGGGGGAGAGAGAGGAGGAGGCCGCCGATGTGGGTCGTTGGGCGACACTGAGGAAGCGGGACACAGCGCACATGGGTGCGCTGTCGGGGCGCACTGGCTCGCGGTGCATAGCGGCCGCGGTAGGGATGAAGGGCGGCGGTTAGAGGTGGGAGAGTCGATGGGTTGATAGGCGCTCGATTGGGTTGAGCGGAAGAAGACGCAGGGGAGGGAGACGACATGGGGTGTTGGCGGTTTTTGTTTTGTTTAGTTTGGTTTTGGTTTCGTTTTTGTTTTGTTGGGTTTGTTTTGTTTTGGTTGGTTTAAAATCAGAGGAGGGAGAGAGAATAGGAGACGGGGAGAGAGAGTAGGGGAAGTATTAAACAGTGAAGGGTTATTAAAATTTGAAATTGATTAGAATATAGTAATGGGAGAGATATGAGGGCCTAATAGTAGGGATTAGTTACTCAATTATTGGGAGTTACTGATTGTGGAGAGTGAGGGGAGTGATTAGGAGAATTTATAGGATTAGTCTGTTAGGGAGAGATTGGGGGTAGTATGGGTTATTAGGTTTGGGTGAGAGATGGATTTGGATCCAATAAGAGATGGGTATTGGTTTTGGGTTTAAAAATCCAATAAAAGATAATTAAATAGAATAGGCTTTATGAAACATACTTATATATATACATATACATTAAATCATGAACAATTAAAAAGTAATAGTAATAAAAATAATAATAACAATCTCAACAGAAATAATAATACTAATAACAATAATAATAATTATAACAGGATATATTTATCAAAATAATATAACGACAACAACACATTTAACTTTAACTTGAGTAAAAATACAAATGACCGGTCAAATAGAAATAGAAATTTAAAATATGTCATTATTCGAACAAAATATAGGTTTCGATTAGAAAACGCTTTAATAAAATATCTGAAACAGATTTCAAAACAAGGTGAATCTATAATTCGCCAAAATATAGGAAATATTCAGAAAATATGTATTTGGAAAAACAGGGCTTACAAGCACCGCTGCTGTTTTCACACTGTGGCCCCCCTTATTTCCAAATAATTAGAACTATGCCATCATCTCTTATTACACACACACACACACACATACACACACACACACGCATATATATATATATGTATATGTATATATTAATTATATTTTTTAGAAATTACGGGGTGTTACAGGTTGACTCCCTCGTTGAGAAGTAGCCAGAGTGGGCTGAAGTTCTCTTGTGCTGGTTTAAGTCTGGTAGAGTAAGCGAGCTCTAGGTTGTGATGATTCTTCAAAAAAAAAAAAAAAAAAAAAAACTTAAGGACAGGCACTAAGGGGAGACGTGATGAAATCTGTGCAAACATGGGTATGAGGGCCTCAGTTAGTCTGCGGTATAAAATGGTTTCCCCGGAATTATCGAGGTGTGATTGAGAGTTGTCCCCAGTGCATCGGCGGTGTGGGATTCATCTTCGGAATTATCGGGATCGAGGCGATACCTATGGGATGTTTTGGGATTATGGAAGCGCCATAGCTTGCAGTGTGAGATGGTTTTCCCGGAATTATCGAGGTGTGATTGAGAGTTGTCCCCAACTCATCGGCGGTGTGGGATTCATCTCCGGAATTATCGGGGCGTGGGCTCAATACTCCTAGAGCATCTAAACCTTACCTTAGTCACCGTAGTAGTAATTCATGACGAGGGATTCAACCCTTTAATGTGGAGTACGTAGGTGCTTGCTCTCGGACCTATGTAGTATGGGATGAATTTAAATCCGAACAAGTATGCATTAGTGTCATCATAGCATAAACTTCTGCATTAGGCATTAAGGCACTGCATACAGTGACGTGCTTAGGGTAGTCACTCTTTTACACTTGTGATGCATTCAAGTTTGTGTTTGCTAAAGTATAAATAATTGTTATAGTACGACATAGTGATGATCGTTGTTTATAATATTGCGTCAGTTGTAAAAAACTGACGTGCCCACAGTTTCACATGCAGGACTGGGATTTGCAAAAGAACACAAAGGTTGATTTGGTGCTAAGGATTACTTGCAGATTTTGTTGTTGTCATTCAAGATTGTATTTCCATGTTGTAATTATTTATTTTCTGCTGCATAGGTGTAATAAAACAGTGTTGTATGAATTTTTTTAAAAATCCTTATAAAATTGTACGAAATGAAGTAAAGATCCTGTTTATGCTTCAAATTATCGTATTTCAGAATTCGGGGCGTTACAGGTTTTATTCTCAAAGTCTCAGTTCTGATTTTTTTTTTGTTCATATATCCGACATACTTTCCAATGTATTTACCATATAAATTTTGAGGGTTCGTCGCAAGGAGATTTTCATCCAAAATACATAACAACTAATAGATCTCAATGGGATTTTTTATGAATAATCCTTATATGCATGAATTTTTTTTATGGTCTGTATCTGTTCAAAGCTTGTCTCACAAGTGAATAAAGCTAACTATTCATCGGAAAGGTTGAAAAGATAGTAGGTAATAACACCATTAACATTGATCTAGTTGTCCGAATCTCTGATCAAACTGTACTCAGCAGTAATCCTATATTTCTCTTCTCATATTTTCTGAGCATTGAATAATTAAACACCCAATCAAGTAGGTTGAAAAGTGTGGGCTCAAATACTCAATTACATAGCTCAAGGAGCTCAGATATAAACAGCTGAAATCAATTATTATAGATATCACTTGTGCCCACATTTAACAGAGCTAAGAAGGGTGTCATGCAAACATCATATCTGGAGAAGGAGCTCTCTCTACATACATAATGATTCACTTGAAATAGTTGAATATCCAAAAGAATGTTAAATCCATCTTTGCAGATGACAAATAATATGTAACCATTATTAGATGTATGAATCTCAAAATACAGATCAACAATATATAATACAGGGTACCACTGTTGTTTTTTGTCTCATGTAATTGTCCTTTGAAGGAATCGGGTCGGGCCCGGGCTTTTTGGTTTTATTCGGGCCCGGGCTTGGGCCTGAATTTTGGAGCCCGACCCAAAATCGGGCCGGGCTTGGAATCTAAAAATAATTTCGGGCATGGGCTCGGGTTTGTATAAGTTCGGCCCAAGCCCGGCCCATTGCCAGCCTTAGAAAGAGGCAGCAGTGACAGAAAAGGGGAGTCAACTGTCACATGCAGTCGACTGAGCCCAACACTCGGGTGTTGGCTACACTCATTGCAGTAGACTGTAATTAGGTGCGGTCGACCGCAATGGTGCTGTATGTTATATTTGGGCTATGGGTTTCTTTTCCAATGAGCTGTATTTATGTATATATTTTAGGGTTTGCTTGATGACTATATATATTGTCATGCCACGCTTCCCAAAAAGAATACGGAATACGGATACGAGACAAAAACCCAGCGAATGATTTTCATCATCCATAAGCTGTTCAAGAATCTTTACAACATTCACACGAATCATCCGAGTTGGAAGCAAAAGAATCAACCACATGCACACATGAACTAGAATACCAACAATAGTACTTGAAACCAAATATATGAATCTCAAATAGTCATGATCTGAATAAAACAAATATCTTGGGTCATATCGCCTAAATACAAGAATAAATCCAAGTCTCAAAATACAATATTATTTAACAAGCTACAAGAATTAATAATAATAAAATCCAGCACTACTACTTCATGTCTCCGATACCATCTGGAACATGTTCTCCAAAATATGCAATTCAACGAATGTAGGAAAGAGGAAAAGAGAAAAACAAGTACCCATTAATTGTAAGTTACATGCCACTTATAATGTAGGATACTAGTACATGGGAAAACTAACTAGCAACGTGATATAAGCATGATATCAAAATAAACAACTAGCATGGCAAAGTGAACAAGTATAAATGGCATGAATCAAGTGTCAAGTAATCAAATATTATGTAAACATGCATCAAGAGTCAAGTATCATGTAATCATGTATCAAGTGTTAAGTTTCAAGTCTCATGTATCATGTAGTCAAGTCTCAAGCAAGCATGTATTATGTTCAAGTATCATGTTCAAGTATCATGTTCAAGTCTTATAGTGATTACTATCTAGGTAGCACTTCATGCAGCCCACCTTACATGGTTGCTACAACAAACAGTTTTGCTTTAGATTTCATAGTGGACCATAGAGGGCAGTATACTCGGGGACATGTCAAGTAATCGAGCTCCAAGCTCCAAGTATCATGTATCATGTAATCAGGTGTCAAGTTGTGCAAGTGGCAAGTATCGTGTCTTGCGTGCAAGTATCAAGTAATCACGTAGGATCAGTGGATCCCCTTCCGAATACACGTTTCTGAATTATTCACTATTAGATCTGTTCCTTAAACCCCGGCTTGGTTATTTATTATTATTGTCAAACAAGCATGTATATGTGCAAAATATATCAAGAATAACATGGCATGATCTTGTGGCAAGTTCAAGTTTCAAGGTAAACATGTACGAGTGCAAGATATCTCATAAAAGAATAAAATAGACAAATCTCAAGTTCAGGACAGCAAGACCATACTGTAGTAAAACAGTGATTCCCAGTGTTACAAGTATGAAAATATCAATTTGTCAAAACTTCTAGAAAATAGACTCCTCACCGAATCCAGTGAGTATAAATAAGTCATATATTAATTCACAAAAACATAGCTCAAAACTGATTTGAATACAGAAAATAGGTTCAGCCAGAAATCAGGAAAACGAATTCAAGAGCAGAAAAACAGCATGAAAACACATTAAATAAATCCACGAAAAATTTGAGGTATTCCCATATATGTCCAATATCTAAATATAAAGTTTCAAAATTTTCCAGTAAAATTAGATCAGTCATCAAAAATCATAAATCATCGAGAAATGATAGTTTGGCAAATCTGGAATTCCCAACACTGCTGTACGAAAACTATGATATCTCGCAACCAATGAAACGAAATCCAATTCCACCAAAGGGATATGAAAATATATAAAATATACTTACTTTCATATTTCACAAACATTTTTCATACAGTAAAAGGAATCAGGGTGAAAATACGGTTCTTTACAGAACAGCGAGTAAAATACAGCAAGTATAGTTTTCATAAACGAGCATGGAACGATACATAAAACTCATCAATAAAATTCACCAAAATTCTGGGTAATCCCTAACTAGATAAAGAAACACTGACCAATATTTTGGATCAAAATAATATATATGTAGCATCAGTATCAAAATCATTTAGTCATCAAAATCATCGAAAAATGAAATCTGGAAAAGATCGACACCTCTGTAGTAAAACAGCCATAAGTCACACATACAAAAACAAAATCAAGCAAGGTAAGAGGGGGTTTGAAAATAGACGAAATTTTCTAAAACTCATGTTTTATACCGAAATTAAGATATTGACTTCAAGACAGTCCAAAACAGCAAACAAAACAGATCAGCGACAAAATACAAATTTTTCCCTTTAACAACAACTCAACATATATTATACAAAACTTGTTCAAAATATAACCAAACATGAAATCGAGTCTACCAAGTGTCCAAACATAATGAATTAGGGTATCTAGCATGTCCACACCAAGTATATCACATGGGTCTCAACCAAATCACGAATTCTCACAAAAGTCTCACATACATGATCAAATCAAGAACGGGTAAAACCTAAGTTAATTCATGTCCATATTGTGTCGTGAGGCAACTATGGTCAAGTTTTCACAATAGAGCCAAAATACATCAAGAATAACACAAACAAGAGTAGTCTCTAGACCCAACTACACTATAGGTGGTATTTTTGACTTGTCTCATACAAAGGAATTTAAGGGCAAGTTACTTGCCTTAATCGAAGACGAAAAACGATGAAAATCAAGAATAACGAGAGTGGATCCCGACAACGAACAAAACCCACGAACGAAAATCCACGAGCGAATGAATCCAAGCAACTCGAGAAAAAATCTCCACACGAACAAAAACTCCAAAAGAGATCAAGAGAGAGGAAGATAGCGGCAACGGTGGCTTGCGACCACGGACGGGACACCAAGAGAGAGAGTCGAGGTGCAAGAGGGGTTGTATGGTGGTGGTGGTCGGGATGTGAAGGTAGTCGGCCAACGAGAGATCAGGTGTGGGGTGTTGCGAGTTGGATCAAGGCCGAGGTAGGGGGTCGGTGGCCTGAGGCTGATCGGGATGGGGGTGTGCGGCGTCGAGTTGCGGCGCAAGCAAGGAAAGGGAAAGAGAGGCCGGGAGAGAGAGGTAGAGGGTTAGAGTATTAGGGTTAGGGTTTGTGTGAGGGGGAGATATGTATATATATATATATATTTATATATATATATATATGGGGTTCTAGGGTTAATGGGTAATTGGGTTGTGGGTAACTAGGAGTAGTAGCAGGATTTGTTTAATTGGGCTTCAAATAGGATACAATTTGTATAGGATATCAAATAGGATTGTGGATTTTAATTTGGCTTTGGTAATTCTATTAGGGGTCAAACAATAGGATTGGGAATAGGATAACGACCAACCACCACCACAAGCACCCAATATATATATATATATATATATATATATATATATATATATATATATATATATATATGAAGAGAACGAGACTAAATGAAAGAAAGATCAAATAATAGAAGAACAAAACAAAAATAAAGCCAATCAAACGCAAAGCGCTCAAAATGAAATAAAACAAATATATATTGAAAACAACTCCAACATACGGTTCAGAAAAAAATACAAGAGAGAAAATACACCAAACAAAAAATACACAAAAAAAAATACACAAAATAAAAAACAGGGAGTTATATATATAGCAGTAGATGTGAAGTTTAGGGTTAGTAACTGAAGGAATAATAAACAAGGGTGAGCCGTTATCATTGTATAACTTCAAGAAATGTGAGTGCTGAGTACTTCTAAGGTGTGAGAGAGAATGTGAATTATTAATCAACTGGAACTGAATGCTAATTGTTTTGGGTTTTGTCTTCTCGCTCGCAAGAAGACCATTCTGAGTTGGTAGCTATAACTTAGGTGCTCCAGCAGTTTGCTCAGATGCAACAGGAGCACAGCGAATTGGTTAAGACCGCTTTGGAGGCTGCTAACCGGAATGCTATTCCGGCCCCCTTTGTGCCTTGTCCCTGTAGTTTTGCCCCCTCGTCCGGGTACCATTGCGGATTTCATGAGGCTTCACCCTAAGAAGTTTGCTGGTACTGAGACGCCACTTGAAGATGAGTAGTGGCTGATACGGACGGAGAGTCTGCTATAGGCAGCTAAGGTCGCTGATGCCGACCGTGTGGATGTGGTATGCGTCCAGTTGGTGGATTTGGCCCACATCTGGTGGAGGGTGGAATTCGAGAGGCTAGAGCGACCTATTGCTTGGGCCACTTTCGCTCAGAGCTTCCTGGAGAAATTCTTCCCCCGCATCACCCGGGTAGAAATGGAGCACCAGTTTCTTGCCCTAAAGTAGGTAGGTTGGTGGGTTGTCTGGTTGATTTATTAGTGCCTTGTTTTGAGATTTTGTTACATATTACATATGTAGTATTGTAACTCCAAGATTTTCTTGGGACATGGCACTAGGTCTATGGAAGAGTACGCCGCGGAGTTCACTAGGCTTAGTCGCTTCGCTACCACCTTGGTGGCGAATGAGGAGGATCGTGCTTGAAGGTTCCTTTTGGGTCTTGATCAGGGTATTCAGGTGCACTTGGCCACCCATCGTCTCCGTACCTATGCGGATGCTTTGGAGGCAGCTTCAGCGACAGAGCAGACTCAAGCTCGGGAGACCCCTTCTCAGCGGGTTGTGCAGTACCACGCTGCTGTTGCTGCCAGGCCTAATGAAGG
Source organism: Hemerocallis citrina (assembly GCA_017893485.1). Classification (NCBI taxonomy): domain Eukaryota; kingdom Viridiplantae; phylum Streptophyta; class Magnoliopsida; order Asparagales; family Asphodelaceae; genus Hemerocallis; species Hemerocallis citrina. The sequence goes on from CM030367.1 coordinate 27,790,168, forward strand.
TCCGATCAGGAGGCCAGCTCCGGTCCTTGCCGTCAGGACAGCTCCCTACCATCTTGCTGCTCCATGGAGGGATGTTGTTTGCAACTTTTGCCAGCTCCCTGGGCATTTGCGCAAGGATTGCTGGAAGGCCAACCGCTGGTGTCTCGAATGTGGTGCTGCCGACCACTTGGTTTGATATTTTCCTAGGAGGAGGCACGACCAGGCTGCAGTCGTGCGAGTCCATAGACAGGTCATACCACCACTTTCTCCTCAGCATCAGATAGTCGGTCAGAGTACCGCTGCTCTAGGGAGAGAGGTTAGGCTTTCAACTTGACAACGGAGGAAGCTGAAACCGCGGAAGAAGTCGTTGCAGGTATTCTTTGTGTTTTCTTTTGTTGTTCTATTATTTGTTCCTTGTTTTATTCTTTTGCATCTTTCATTCATATTGCCTTCTTGCATCATTTTTTCATATTCGTTGGTTATCTTTCATCTGTTCATCTTTTCCCTTGTTTTGACTCTATCTTATGTGTTATTCTTGTTCATTCCTTTCATGCTCATGTTCTTTTTGATTCCACGACAACCCATTCCTTCGTCTCCTCTCGCTTTGTGGATCAACATCAGTTGGAGTGCAATGTGATGCCAGTAGCTTGGAACATCATCACCGGTGGCAGTGTTGTCGTCTGTTCCCGGGAGTGTAAGCAGAGTCCTGTGGTGATTGGAAGTGCTGATTTCATAGCAGTTCTGATTGTAATTGGCAGTTCAGTGTTTGATGTGATTCTCGGCATGGACTGGCTGGGTGAGACCCACGCCATTATTGATTATCGAGCGAAGAAGTTTTTTTTCCAGGATGCTAGGTCGTCCGGAGTTTGAGTTCCATGCTGGGGAGTTACCCCTTGGGCGTGGTCAGGAAGTAGTTATCGATGCAGGTTGTGCAGTGGAGTTGCACTCAGGCTGTGAGGCTGTGCATTTTGTAGTGCGGGAAATTCTGAATGTGTTTCCAGAGGAGTTGCCTGGACTACCTACGAATAGGGAAGTGGAATTCAGTATTCAGGTTCAGCCAGGTACTGCACCGATATCGAAGAGTCCTTACCGGATGACACCAGTCGAGCTAGCAGAGCTGAAGGTGCTGGTCCAAGGATTTCTGGATTTGGGCTTCATCAGGCCCAGTGTGTCCCCGTGGGGCGCTCCTGTCTTGTTTGTCAGCAAGAAGGATGAGAGTCTTCGTTTGTGTTTGGATTACCGTGAGCTGAAAAGTGTTACAGTGAAGAACCGGTATCCGCTACCCCGGATCGATGACTTGTTTGATCAGCTGGGTGGAGATGTTTTCTTTTCAAAGTTGGACCTTCGCTCTGGTTATCATCAAGTGAAGGTGAAGGCAGCTGATGTGCAGAAGACTGCGTTCAGGACCATATATGGGCACTATGAATTCCTAGTTGTAACGCTCCGAATACCAAAATACGGTAATTTGTAGCTCAAGAAGATCTACACTTCACTTCGTACAATTTTACAAGGAATTTTCAAACTTTTATTACAACATATTCTTTTACAACAACACGCATCGAAAAAATAAATGAATTACAACATGGTAAATATGCAATTGTAACAACTTTACCATTAAAGTAATCATCAGCATCAAATTCATCTGTATATATCTTCCTGTAAACTCCAAGTCCTGCATATGAAACTGGGAGCATGTCAGTTGCTTACAACCGACGCAATATTATAAACGACGATCCTCATTAGGTCGTAATATAACGATTCTTTAATACTTAAACAACCACAAACTTGAATGTAAACAAAGTGTAAAAGAGTGACTATCCTAATCATGTCAGTGTATGGAATAAATTAATGCTTAATGCAGATGTTTATGCTAGGATGATACTAATGCATACTTGTTCGGAGTCTATGAATCTCATACTACATAGGTCCGAGGGAAAGCCCTTATTGTACTCCTCAATATAGGATTTAATCCATCGCTATGAATTACTAATACGGTGACTAAGATAAGGTTTAGATGTTCTGGGAGTATCAGGCCCACACCCCGATAATTCCTAATCTGAATCCCACACCGCAGATGAGCTGGGGACACTCCCAATCACACCTCGATGATTTCGGGGAAACTATCTCACACCGCAAGCTGTGGCATCTACATAGTCCTAAAACACCCCATAGGCGTCGCCTCGATCTCGATAATTCCGAAGATGGATCCCATACTGTAGATGAGCTGGGGACACTCCCAATCACACCTTGATAATTCCGGGGAAACTATCTTAAACCGCAGACCAACTAAGGCCCTCATACCCATGTTTGCCCATACTTCATCACGTCTCCCCTTAGTGCTTGTCCTTACGTTTTTAGTTTGTTTAGAAGAAATCATCGCAACCTAAAGCTAGCTTACCCTACCGGACTTAAACCAATACAAGAGATAGTCAACCCAATTGGCTACTTCCCACGAGATGCTCAACCGACACTGGTTAGCTCTCAAATTCATATTAATAACAACTGCCGGTCTCTAAGGGTCTCGCCTGGCCTCTAGATTCCAACAACTAACTCGTTCTAGAGTTCAACAATAGGTTATATTCAACCTCAAAATAATAGTTCAATTTTTTTATTCACAATCTCTTTCTCAAAGAGAAATATTTCTTTATATTCTTATAACAAGAAGTAACTCCCTTCAACTTTCATTATCAATTTAATCACTTATAGCATTGTATACAACTCAAAGTATTCTTAATAAAAAATGAATAACTATAGAATCTTATCAAGAGGAAATCCATTTGTATTTCAAATTTTTTATCTTCCTTTAATCAACAAGAGTCACATTTTTAATTGAAATTTTCGAGTTCTTGCACACATTACTTAAGGTAAATTCCACTTTCAATTCTCACAAAATACATCAAAATGTTGTGGAAATATTTTTATAAAGTCTAGATAATTTTAGAGGAGTAACAGAATTTTCCCCCTAATTTTAATGCTCTTAAAAACTCATAAATATCTCAAAAACATCAAAAAATCAAAAGCAGTCGGTCGGGATCGAACCCATGACCCCCACTGCGCTACAGTGACAGCCTAAAATCGCACACGAAGACCAGAAAGTCCAAGGGCGGCTAGCGATAAAAGTTCATTTCAATACATTATGTGTTGTACTGTATTTTGGGAAAAATCAAAATTTAATAAAACAGAGCCTCTTCAAGACTCGAACCCAAGGCTATCAGCACTGTTCACAACGCTCTAAACCCACACCGAAAACCAGTATCCCAAACCCACTCTCTGTTACGATTCGGGGTTAAAATTCCTATATTCTACTGATCTGTTTATAGCTCTTTCTTTAACAATTTCGGTTTCTCAATTAATTCGTACCATTCAAAATTATAATTCTTTCCGGCACGTTTTCTTTGGAAAAAATACAGTATAGTAGCATATATTTATACTTTATAAAATTCTTATTTTCGCTAATATAATAGAAGTTTTTCTCCCAAATTGCATTAATAAACTCATATTATCAAATTTCAAACAAAATGTTACCTCTCTTCAAAACACCTTTATAAGAATTCTTTATACCAGTAAAACATGCAGTATTGAGACTACTTCTATATATTTCTTCACTATAATAGAATTTAAAGCTCTTTCATACAAGTTGCATTATTTTGATTATTATGTGAACATTCTAGTATGCATCAATTTTTCATTCCAACAATTCATTAGATGGTACTTTCTTTTTCTCTTTCTAATTTAACAAGAGTTCTAGTCATTTATTTGAATTACAATATCATGTCAACACATCATGACATAATTAAAATAACAACTAAACCATATATCAACATTCATCATATCAATCAAAATTTAACAGTTAAACCATATATCAACTAGCATGCATCATACTACTAAAATTAGAAAGAATTCAAGAAACAATCACCTCAAAGAAGATCGTAATGTAGAAGAAAAACTCCTAAAAAGCTCCTAGCTCCAACACGATTGCCTAGCCATTCTCCTCCTAGCAAGAACAACTCCAAGCTCCTCCAAGAATTGCAATACAAAACTCTCTTAACTCTCTTTCTTTTCTTCTCTCTTTTGATTCTTATTTTGGTGCAAATGAAAAACACTAGGGGGGCGGGGTGGTATTTATAGTGAAAATGAATGGCTAGGATTTAATCTCACACTTCAAATAACTACCCATTACCCCACACTCTCTCCATTCTCCCTACTCACGCAAGGCTGGCCTCCTATCCTTTGTGCATGCACGTGCACGTGTAGTGCACAAGTGCACACCCTTCTCATTTTTTATATATTTTTATATTTATATTTGTGTATCAACTAGTTGTTACATGACATGTGTAAGAATATGTACAACTAAATGTAGGATTATCTTAGTGGGCTTCTCTTGTGGGCTTGGTTAAATTTTTATTTATTTAATTTATTCTAGTGGCTTAGAGTTTACTATTAGGCCTATGGGTTCTAATTAAAACTAGACAACTAAAAGAGATAAAATAAAAGAAAGAAAATTATGCATAACTTTAAGTAAATTTTAGAATGTGAAATATTGAGGTGAAATTGCACGTGCAGAAAACTAACATGTATTTTTATTTAGAAATTTAATACAGGATGTTACAACACTCCCTCCTTAGAATAGTTCCGTCCTCAGAACTACAATTAAGAGTGAGAGAAAGAAAGGGAAAAAAAAGTTTACAAATTAAAAAATTCAGGGTGATCTCTCATCATCCTCTCTTCTGATTCCCAAGTGGCCTCCTCAACAAGTTGGTTCCTCCAGATGACCTTGACCATAGGTATAGTCTTATTCCTCAAGACCTTCTCCCGACAATCCACAATCTCTACTGGACGCTCTGAATAGCTCAAATTCAATTGTAGACCCTCTGGCACTTCGAATAAATGGTGACTCGGATCCAGAATATAATCTCGTAACATGGACACATGAAAGACATTGTGTACTTGGGCCAACTCTTTCTGTAGTTCTAATCGATAAGCCATCTTCCCAATCCTTTTCAATATCTTATAAGGACATATGTATCTCGAGGCTAATTTCCCTCCTCTTCCAAACCGAATCACTCCCTTGGTTGGAGATACCTTCACAAAGACAAAATCACCTTCTTCAAACTCCAGATATCTCCTCTGGTTGTCGGCATAACTTTTCTGCATGCTCTGTGCGTCGACTAACCTCTTCCTGATCAGCTCGATATTTTCTGAGGTCTGTTGCACAATCTCTGGTCTATACAGCTGTCGTTCCCCCACTTCATACCAACACACTGACGTTCTGCACTTCCTTCCATACAGAGCCTTATATGGTGCCATCCTGATGCTTGCCTAGAAACTGTTGTTGTAGGCAAATTCCACTAAAGCCAAATGCCTCTCCCAACTACTGCCAAAGTCCAACACACAACATCTCAGCATATCTTGCAGTACCCGGTTGACCCTCTCAGTCTGCCCATTTGTCTGAGGATGGAAGGCAGTACTGAAATCAGTCTTCGTCCCCAAAGATGCTTGAAGACTTTTCCAGAAATGCGAGGTGAATCGCAAATCTCGGTCGAATACAATCGACAAAGGAAATCCATGTTGCCTCACGATCTCCCCAACATACAACTCGACTAACGTCTCCATCGACCAAGTAAGCTTCATCGCCAAAAAGTGAGCCAATTTGGTGAGTCGGTCCACTATCATCCAAATTGCATCATTGCCTTTGGAACTCCTGGGCAATCCTGTGATGAAGTCCATGCTGATATTATCCCACTTCCACTCTGGAATGGGTAATGGCTGTAACAAACCCCCAGGTTTCTGATTCTCGGCTTTGACCTGCTGACAGACTACACACCTGGCGATAAACTCAGCTACATCTCGCTTCATCCCTGACCACCAGAAATGCTGCTTTATCTCCTTGTACATCATGGTACTTCCTAGATGTACGGATAATAAAGTGGCATGTGCTTCCTGAAGAATACTCTCCTTCAGTTCTGCTTGACTTGGCACACACAGCCTCTATCCAAACCACAATACTTCATCCTTCACTTGAAATTCTGCTAACCTGCCGGCGCCGACCTGCTCTCTCATCTCCTGAATCTCTGGATCGGTCTTCTGACGGTCGATGATCCTTTTATTTAATGTGGGTTGAATTCTTAGCTGGGCTAAGAAAACCCCTAATCCTTGCTACAACACCTCAATCTCTGCTCGATCAAGTTCCTCTGCGAACTTCTCTTGAGTTGTGATCAAACAAGACAAACTGTTCTTCTTGCTGAGTGCATTAGCCACCACATTGGCCTTGCCTGGATGGTACTTGATTTTGGGTCGGATATCCTCCAACACTTCCAAACATCTCTTCTGCCTCAGATTCAAGTCCTTTTGCTAGTAGATGTACTTCAGACTTTTATGATCCGCGTACGTGTTAACCTTTTTCCCGTACACACAATGCCTCCACTGCTTCCGTGCAAAAATGTTCGCCGCCAACTCCAGATCGTGGGTTGGGTAATTCTTTTCATGCGATCTCAGCTGTCTAGACCCATAAGCTATTATCTTCCCTTCTTGCATCAACACACAACCCAATTCACGATGGGAAGCATCGCTGTAGACATCATAGTCGACTCCTGCTCTTGGCAAAGCCACAATGGGAGCGATAGTCAACCTTTCCTTCAACTCTTGAAGCTAGCTTCGCACTATTCCGACCATTTGAAACTCACGTTCTTCCTTGTAAGCCCCGTGAGTGGCACAGCTATCAGGCATAGCCCTGAATGAACCTTCTGTAGTATCTAGTTAAACCCAGGAAGATCCTAATCTCTTTCACTGTTGTCGGTCTTGCCCAATCTTTCACTGCCTCAATCTTCTGTGGGTCAGTAGCCACTCCCTCCTTAGAATGGATGTGACCCAAGAAGGCAACTTCGGTTTTCCAGAAGTCACATTTAGACAACTTTGCATACAACTTCTGCTCTTGTAGCTTCTTCAGTACCTCTGCTAGGTGCTCGGCATGCTCTTCTTCTATCTTGGGATAGACCAATATGTCATCGATGAACACAACGACGAAAGAATCGATGAACGGCCAGTAGGACCCTATTCATCATGTTCATGAAGATAGCAGGTGCATTGGTTTCTCCGAACGACTTGACTAGGAACTCATAGCGACCATGTCGAGTTCTAAACGCCATCTTGTGCACATCTTCTTCCTTTACTCGAACCTGGTGATAACCTGACCGTAGGTCTATCTTAGATAAAATAGCTGTTTCTTGTAGACGGTCGAATACATCATTGTTGCCGCTAATTTTGGTGTGGGGGCAAACAGATAGAATTTGTGGATTCTTAGGGAAAGTGAGTAGTAAACCTGTATACTTGTCCCGTCGGGCTTTGATCGTCGTTCCCGTCGTGCACCTGCAAAAAGTGCAAGACACCGGGGTTGTTTCCGGCGACGCACCCTCCGACGCTCAAGTCAGTAATCAGAGGGATTATGAACGAGCGCAAAAACTGGAGAAGGATTGATTACCTTTTCATTGAGATGGATGGGGGGTATTTATAGGCGTCTTAGGGAACAGATTAGGAATGTAATCCCCGTGATCTGATAAGGAATATTCTCCTTGTAAACAGATTAGGAATGTAATCCCTAATCCCCAGTGGAGGGATAGGCATGAATCAGGGCCGTTGATTAATATTAACCAGAAACCCTAATTCTATCCCGCTGGACTGGGTTTTTTTGCGGGTTGGAACCCGCACCCAGTTGAAGTGGATCCGTTCACAGGTTAACGGTTCTTTGGGGAGGAGAACTAGGACCTGCTTCAGACCCGTTAGAAAGTGAAATTACTGTTTTACCCCTAGGCTTCAAGATTCGTGCCTGATTTGGACGGTCCCGATTAAACCCCATTTTTAGCCATATCACGAGCCCCCCACTCCCGAAGGCGGAGCTTGATCAGCCTTTGAGGAGTAGTTTTATTGTTCTAATGGCTAGAGGAGTTGTATCGAAGCCCAAACGGGAGGTTTTGAATCTTGAAGGAGGTGGTTTGGTGATTTTTCAAGTAGATCGAACTCTAAGTCGCTCTAGAGCCTCATGTTGGAATATCCTCTTGACTTAAGAAAGTGTCGATTCGACGTCCTGGGGTTTTGGAAGATTATTTTTGGGCAACAATTGTTTGTTTGGGAGTGAGAAGGTACTCCCCAACTTTATAATTGCTTTCCAGGAGTTCTTCCTTATCTTTTCAAATTTTTTAATTATTTTTTGGCACAATGGCTTCGCCGTTATCCTCCGTTGAGAGGCATATACATTTGTATCACGCTTCCGATCCCCTCTAGAGCTCGCTGGCTAGGGGCCCGAGGTCCGTATGCAGGTTCGGCGCGTTTTTCCGAAGAGGAGAGCGAGTTCGGCGTAGTCGTGAGTACCGGGAGGGAGTTCGTCATAGCGCGAGGTCCAATCTTTCCCCGTAACGAGGTCGGTGCCAAGAACGCTCGGCAGTGGGTGCCGAACTCGAATTTTTCCCCATAACGACGTCGGTGTCAAGAACGCTCGGCAGTGGGTGCCGAACTCGAATTTTTCCCCCATAACGAGGTCGGTGTCAAGAACGCTCGGCAGTGGGTGCCGAACTCGAATTTTCCCCCCTAACGAGGTCGGTGTCAAGAACGCTCGGCAGCTGGTGTCGAGCTTTATTTTTTCCCCATAACGAGGTCGGTGTCAAGAATGCTCGGCAGCAGGTGCCGAGCTTGATTTTTCCCCCGTAACAGGGTCGGTGTCAAGAACGCTCGGCAGCTGGTGCAGAGCTTGATTTTTCCCCCGTAACAGGGTCGGTGTCAAGAACGCTCGGCAGTGGGTGCCGGACTCGAATTTTCCCCCGTAACGAGGTCGGTGTCAAGAACGCTCGGCAGTGGGTGCCGAACTCGAATTTTTCCCCATAACGAGGTCGGTGTCAAGAACGCTCGGCAGTGGGTGCCGAACTCGAATTTTTCCCCATAACGAGGTCGGTGTCAAGAACGCTCGGCAGTGGGTGCCGAACTCGAATTTTTCCCCATAACGAGGTCGGTGTCAAGAACGCTTGGCAGCAGGTACTGAGCTTGATTTTTTCCCCGTAACAGGGTCGGTGTCAAGAACGCTCGGCAGCTGGTGCCGAGCTTGATTTTTCCCCCTGTAACAGGGTCAGTGTCAAGAACGCTCGGCAGTGGGTGTCAGACTCGAATTTTTCCCCCGTAACGGGATCGGTTCCACGAACGCTCGGTAGTGGGTGCCAAACTCGAATTTTTTTCCATAACGAGGTCGATGTCAAGAACGCTCAGCAGTTGGTTCCGAGCTTGATTTTTCCCCCGTAACAGGGTCAGTGTCAAGAACGCTCGGCAGTGGGTGCCGAACTCGAATTTTCCCCCATAACGAGGTCGGTGTCAAGAACGCTCGGTAGCAGGTGCCGAGCTTGATTTTTCCCCCGTAACAGGGTCGGTGTCAAGAATGCTCGGCAGCTAGTGCCGAGCTTAATTTTTCCTCTATAACGAGGTCGGTGTCAAGAACGCTCGGCAGTAGGTGCCGGACTCGAATTTTTCCCCGTAACGGGGTCGGTTCCACGAACGCTGGGCAGCTGGTGCCGAACTTGATTTTTTCCCCCGTAACGAGGTCGGTGTCGAGAACGCTCGGCAGCTGGTGCCGAGCTCCTCAACTTGTTGTTTTTCGTCATAGGAGTTTGTATTTCCTGTGTGCCTTCTGAGCTTCTGACAACTTCTGACAACTCTAACAGATGGGACGTTTATTAATTGCGGTGACCTCTGGGCTTCCATCAGATGGAACGCGCATTAAATGCAACTCATGATTTGGCATGGTTAGCAAGGCGACGATTGAGGTTGCTCTGTCGTTTTGTATAAATGGGCCGGTCGTACGGGCCCATTAACCTCGTTTGGAGCGCGCCTCTCTATAAATCCTCACCCCCCTCTCTCATTTCTCATTTCTCCTCTCTTTTGCTCAGACGGTTTCTTGTGATCAGGCGAATTCTTCGGTGGTCGACGTTTGATTCCGGCGAAGTTTTTCGGCGGCTATCTCTCTTAAGGTAATTTATCAATTATGTCTGTAGCTTCTGTCTCCGAAGAAGTCTCTTGGTCCGAGCCCTCCCTTGAAGTCGTCGAGGATTCGACTCCGACTCCGACCAAGGGCAAGAAGGTGTTCGGCAAGGATTCGATTGTCGAGGATCTGAAGAGGATGGGGGAGTTCGGACAACTGCCAGGGTCGTTGACAGGGCTCCATAGAGTTAGGCAGCTCTCGGAGGATCAGGCCGAGCAGATCGTCCATGGGAGGGGGAGGTCCTTCGAGGAGAATGCCATGAGGGAGACGATGGAGGCGGACGATGCGGCATCGATCCTGCGCGAGGAGGATTTGGCAGTGATCCGGGATTCTTTTCTCATCCCGGAGGAGTACGAACTTATGCTGCCGGGCCCCGGAGTTAGGGCCAACTCGCCGCTGCCAGTGACGATGTGTTGCTGGCCGGTCGACGCCTTTATCGCCGGTGCTCGGCTACCTCTCCACGCATTCGCCGTTACCGTGGTGAGTTGGTTCGGGGTCAGCCCCATCCAACTCATGCCGAACGCGTGGCGAGTGATAAATGGTTTTGTTCTCCACTGCCAGGCCGCAGGGATCGAGCCGCAGCTGAACGTGCTTCGGACGCTATACCGGCTCCACCAAGGGAATAAGTCGGAGTACCGGTATTACTTGACTCCGAGGCACGGCGGCAGGCTCGTCATATGCCCCGACTCCATTAAGCACTGGCGAAATAAGTGGTTGGTTGTGTGGAGTCGAGAGGCATGGCCGATCCCTTCGGACTGGATAGAAGGGGTGACGAAGAGGACGAGGGCGATCCCGAAGCTCACTGTGGAAAAAGAAGAGGTGGTCTGGATTCTCCTTGATCGGCCGAAGTATGATTGGAGGGAGCTGACGGAGGACGTCCTCTACAAGGGAGGGCTCTTCCGCGTAGATCCCAGTACGCGGCTCTCGTCAAGTTTTAATTTCTCGTACTCTCTTCCTTGTTGTTTTCAATGTGTTAACCAATTTTTGCTTTTGATGCAGAAACCATGGACTACGACGTAGTACTGGCGCTCAGGGCAGGACTCGCAAGCAAGGTGCCTAAGAAGCGCAAGAGGGTTGCGTCCAAGCTGCCCTCGACCTCGAAGACTCCGAGGATTGCAGCCTCTGTTGAGGAGGTGGAGGTCCTCGACAGTCCGGCTGTCACCGTGGCGGGGACTTCGGCTCCGGCACCTGTGGGCGAGTTCCCCATCGTCGCCGCCCTCGCTATGGCGATGCCACCGCTGATGGTGGCAGGCGAGGAGCTCTTGACGGAGGAGCACAAGAGGATTCATATTCTGGACTGGCAAGTCCGGAGGCATGATGGGTTCCTCGGGAACTCGCTGGCGAGCATGCAGGCCGTCAAGCACCTCGCCACTTCGAAAGACCGAGCCGCCATGGAGGCCGGGAGAGAGGGCGACGACGTGATCGAGATTGCTCGTTCGGCGGTGTCGGTAAGCCTAGAGCTTCCTTTATTCATTGTACTCCCATACCCCAAGTTTTTCTAACTTTCTTCGTTCTTCTTTGCTACAGATCATCGTCCACTTCGGCCACCTCACCGAGAGGTTGACAGCTCTGGAGAAGGAGCTAAAGCAAGAGTCCGACCAAGCTCGGAACGAAAAAGCTCGGTTGTCGAACGATCTCGACAAACTCCGTGTCGAGCATGAGGGCAGGTCGGTGAGGATCCAGCACCTCGAGGCCGAGGTGACGAGGTTGGAGGGAGAGCTCCTCTGTCAGAAGGAGGGATCGGCCAAGCAGCTGGCCGAGGTCGAGGCAACCAATGCGGCGGCTGTGAAGGCGGCGGAGGATGCGACCCTGGAGAAGGCGCAGGGGTTCCTCGCCCAGAACATGGCGAAGGCCTTCGCCGTAGCCCTTGAACGGGTGTCGAAGGAGTACCCCGACGTGGACGTCTCGGGGTGGAGGCTATTCCCCGGCCATGTCGAGGGTTTCGACCCTAAATCCGAGGGGGAGGAGGATGAAGGGGACGACGAAGCTGATGCCGGGGCCGGGGTCACTGGTGAGGCCCCTAGCACTGCGGTCACTCCGTTGGCAGTGGCGTTCCCTTCAGTGAAGTCAACCCCCACCCAACTCGTCGTCCGGGGAAAGAGGTCGAGCCTTGATTCCGCTCCTCGTTTTCTTGTTTTGTTTTTTGCTCTTTTTTCTTTTCTTTTCAATCATTGTAATGCCTAATAGCGGACTGGCCACCGCTGCTTTTTGTTGAAATGAATGAAAAGAAATTTTTTTGAAGTGTTGGTGTGCGGATCTTGGTCTTTCGCCTCCCTTTCGTCAAACATATATATTTTTTTTTGAAAATTTCTCAAGTGTCATGCTTCGGCAATGTCTGAACTTTTGCTGATTACTTCGATCTCTTTGCAGCTTATGGTGGTTGCCCAAGATGTCGAACTTACGCGTTCGGATGAGGAAGTTAGAGCCGAGGCTGGCTTGGGGGCGACGAGGTTGTGTCTGGCGAGGTGCCGAGAGTGGCTCTACCTGGTCGAGCTTGGATTGCGCCGAGCCGAAAGCGAACGGAACCATCTCCAGATCGTCCTCAGCCGGTGAGATATCGAGATTCGTCGTTTGGAAAGCAGGATCTCCGAACTGACCCCCACAGGAGAAGGTGAATATTCGCCAACCGCTTTCAGTAATGAGCTTCGGGTTCAATGCATCCGTCATAACCTGTCGAAAATAACAGCGGAGAGGGACGACCTACTTTCCGAGATCCAGCACCTGCAGTCCGTAAAGACGGAGCTTCGGACTGAGGGCGAGGGGCTAACGGCCGAAGTGGCCAAGTTGACGTCCGAACGGGTCCAGTTGACAGCCGAGGTCGAAGCGCTGAAGAGAGCGACGGTGGATAAAAGCATCGAGGTCACTCATCTTCGGCGCCTCATAGCTAGCCGATCAGGAGTGCCGAACTCTGCGTTACCCCCTCGTTTCGAAGTTAACGTCAAAGACGACTCGTTGCGTGATCGGATCTCGGAGTTGGAGGCGGAGGTGGCTCGTCTGAAGCCGCATTCGGGACCAATCAACATCCGAAGCACGTCGTGCACTCGTGCGGAGAGTGATCGGGGCATTACCTTCTACGAGATGGCGACCCGTCAGCGGATCGGCCATCCTAGTCAAGGGGGACGCGCAGAGCTCGGTAGCGATTTCGTCGAGCGGAGCATCCGTCGGAGTGGCTACTAGAAGCGGCGCCGAGGATACGTCTCAATTCGCTGGCTTGGGGTCGCGCTCCGGAGACAAGCTGTCGTCACTCTCGAGTGTCTTTGAAGCGGAATGCCCCGGCTCCAAAAAAGCGCTGAAGACGTCGACTCCGAGAGCTTTTGTGTATTTTTCCCTCTTTTTAGCTAAGTGTAATAAGTCGGCATTGTAACTTTTTCTTTAACGACTTGTAATTCTGCTGTGTCCGTCTTTGTACCGTATCCAGTTCATTAATAAAATGTTATTGCCAACCTTGTGTGTTCTTTACTTTCGCAACTATCGTTTGCTGTGCCGAGGCTTCTAAGTCGGCTGCCAGCTCATTTGTGGATCGGTGAGGTGAGTGTTCAGGCCAGTGGCACCGAGCATTGTCTCCGAAGCCCGATCATGCAGCATTGTGAGGTGAGTTGAGCGGCGAGCCCTCAGTGGATCGTTGCTAGCGGTTCGGCAGTTATGGGAGCGATCCCAAGTGGCGAACTCTTTCTAGCCCACTTTGGGGCGATCATGCGGTGTATGACCGAGCCAGGTGTCGGGCTCCGAACCGTCGTTGAGTTAGCTTACCGGAGGTGAACCTCCTTTGGCTTGCTGAATTTTGTTGCAACTGTGTTAGCCGGGGTAGGCTTGAGATGAACTACGAGGCGAGTGCTTGCTTTGGCCTGCATGCTCTAGCCAGGGTTTTGAATCTCGCTCTGCATATTTCGAAGCACTTTCCGATTTGGGGTGTGGGCGCTTGGTTGTTCGAGCGTCGTCCTGAAAAGACGGGAACAGACTTCCAATAGCATAAAGTGGTGCTTTGGGATCTGTGGTGGCGTACCACCTTCCCGAGGGCGTCGAGAGTAGGGACCCTTTAATAAATACACGGCGCTTCAGTTCTCTAGGCGACTGTTGGACTTTCGAGGGTCATAATGACACTCTTGGGGGACGGCTATAAGTACTACACCCCCCCCTCCTTTTCAGTCTCAGTCATTGCAATCTTGAACTCTAGTGGCATCGATGGTGTCTGCCCTTGGGCGGATGCCAGCTTTGTGAAAAATTTTCGTCTCGAGAGGTTCGGAAGGGTGGTCACCCTACTACCTTGTTCTTCTCCCATTCCTGACGGCCTCGATGTGGGTGCCAGGGTCGGGGGAGGACAAGGCAGAAGCGTTGGCGACCGTAGTCCGGACCCGAGGGAAAGATTCTTCAGGAGGATGGGTCGCCGTTCTTCGACCGTGATCTTCTCCCGATTCTGACGACTCCGATGCGGAGGTCAGGATCGGGGGAGATCCCGGTAGAAGAGGTGGTGTCCAGAATCCGGAACCGAGGGGAGGTTGCTTCGGGAGGATAGGTGGTCGCTCTTCCACCATGGTCTTCTCCTGACTCTGACGGCTCCGATGCGGGTGTCAGGGTCAGGGGAGATCATGGTGGATGAGGTGATGACCAAAGTCCAGAACCGAGGCGGAGGTCCCTTAAAACCTTAATCTAAACTTCCTTTTGAGGGTAGGTTCTTGCTTGGTGCAGGTCGGCGGTGCTCATACAGCTCGATGGCCGAAGCGATCGTGGCTGAAGGTCGGTTCGAATCACCCGTCGCTCAGTGTTTAGCGTCGAGCGAGTTGGGGGTTGTCAGAGCTGTAGCTCCGAACCATTGGCGAACTACCTTTAGCTCGCTTAGGAGCGAACTTGCGAGGTATGATCGAGCCAGGTGCGGGATTCCGAACCATCTGTAAAATCGTTCGACGGCTGTGGGAGGCAATTCCGAATGGCGAACTACCCCCAGTTCGCTTAGGAGCGAACCTGCGAGGTAGGATCGAGCCAAGTGTTGGACTCCGAACCATCGGGAGATTAGTTCAAGGGTTGTGGGAGCAATTCTGAATGGCGAACTACTTCTAGCTCGCTTAGGAGCGAACTTGCGAAGTAGAATCGAGCCAAGTGTTGGACTCCGAACCATCGTGAGATTAGTTCAAGGGTTGTGGGAGCAATTCCGAATGGCGAACTACTTCTAGCTCGCTTAGGAGCGAACTTGCGAAGTAGAATCGAGCCAAGTGTTGGACTCCGAACCATCGTGAGATTAGTTCAAGGGTTGTGGGAGCAATTCCGAATGGCGAACTACTTCTAGCTCGCTTAGGAGCGAACTTGTGAAGTAAAATCGAGCCAAGTGTTGGACTCCGAACCATTCAACGGCTGCGAGAGCAATTTCGATCGGCGATCTACTTCTGGCTCGCCTATGGGCGAGCCGGGGAAGTAAAGTCAAGCCGAGTGTTGGACTCCGAACCATCGTGAGATTAGTTCAAGGGTTGTGGGAGCAATTCCAAATGGCGAACTACTTCTAGCTCGCTTAGGAGCGAACTTGTGAAGTAGAATCGAGCCAAGTGTTGGACTCCGAACCATTCAACAGCTGCGAGAGCAATTCCGAACGGCAATCTACTTCTGGCTCGCCTATGGGCGAGTTGGGGAAGTAAAGTCAAGCCGAGTGTTGGACTCCGAACCATCGTGAGATTAGTTCAAGGGTTGTGGGAGCAATTCCGAATGGCGAACTACCTCTAGCTCGCTTAGGAGCGAACTTGCGAAGTAGAATCGAGCAAAGTGTTGGACTCCGAACCATTCAACGGCTGCGAGAGCAATTCCGAACGGCGATCTACTTCTGGCTCGCCTATAGGCGAGCCGGTGAAGTAAAGTCAAGCCGAGTGTCGGACTCCGAACCATCATGAGATTAGTTCAAGGGTTGTGGGAGCAATTCTGAATGGCGAACTACCTCTAGCTCGCTTAGGAGCGAACTTGCGAAGTAGAATCGAGCCAAGTGTTGGACTCCGAACCATTCAACGGCTGCGAGAGCAATTCCGAACGGCGATCTACTTCTGGCTCGCCTATGGGCGAGCCGGTGAAGTAAAGTCGAGCCGAGTGTTGGACTCCGAACCATCGTGAGATTAGTTCAAGGGTTGTGGGAGCAATTCCGAATGGCGAACTACCTCTAGCTCGCTTTGGAGCGAACTTGCGAAGTAGAATCGAGCCAAGTGTTGGACTCCGAACCATTCAACGGCTGCGAGAGCAATTCCGAACGGCGATCTACTTCTGGCTCGCCTATGGGCGAGCTGGTGAAGTAAAGTCAAGCCGAGTGTCGGACTCCGAACCATCATGAGATTACTTCAAGGGTTGTGGGAGCAATTCTGAATGGCGAACTACCTCTAGCTCGCTTAGGAGCGAACTTGCGAAGTAGAATCGAGCCAAGTGTTGGACTCCGAACCATTCAACGGCTGCGAGAGCAATTCCGAACGGCGATCTACTTCTGGCTCGCCTATGGGCGAGCCGGGGAAGTAAAGTCGAGGCGAGTGTTGGACTCCGAACCATCGTGAGATTGAGGAGTTAAAAGCATAGAGATGTAACAGTATCAAAAATATGAAAAAACTTTATTTATTAATATCCAATGATCGGCTGCTTCTAAAGTTTCTAGCCATTATTACAAGGGAAAATTAAAGAAAAGTACTACAATAGGAAAGGAACGGTTCGACATCTCGAATTACTTAGAGAGGCGTTGTTGCTCTCTCTTGGTATTTTAAGAGATGGTCGGCATTCCAAGTCCGGGGTATCTCCCTGCCTTCGAGATCTTCTAGTTTGTATGTGCCGGGGCGGATTTCTTTAGAAATCTTGTAAGGTCCCTCCCAGTTTGGGGCCAATTTGCCTTTCTGACTAGGGAACGAGATGGCCAACTTTCGGAGGACCAGGTCCCCTTCTTTGAGGTCCGTGGGGTGGACTCTTTTGTTGTATGCTAGCTCGATCCTTCTTCGGTAAGTTTGCTGGCGTATGGCAGCTCTCTCTCGGATTTCATCTATCAAATCTAGACTTGCTCTAAGCTCCTTAGCATTCTGTTCTTCTTCATAAGCTATCAGGCGAGGAGAGGGTAACCCGACTTCTAGGGGATGATGGCTTCGGACCCGTAGGTGAGATTGAATGGGCTCTCGCCTGTTGGGGTCTGCTTCGTGGTGCGGTAATTCCAGAGCACATTGGGCAGCTGATCTACCCACAAGTCTTTCGAGCACTTGTCTAACCTCTTCTTAATGCCCGAAAGGATCTGTCGGTTGGCATTCTCGGCCTGGCCGTTGGACTGAGGATAAGAGACGAAGGAGAATCGGTGTTGTATGGCGAGGTCTTCACATAGGGCTCGGAAGGCAGCCCCAGTAAACTGCATTCCGTTGTCGGTAATCAGGACCCTGGGGACGCCGAATCGGCAGATCACGCTCTTCCAGAAGAATTGAACAACCTTGTTTTCGGTAATCGTGGCCAGGGGCTCGGCCTCTATCCATTTCGAGAAATAGTCGATCGCCACAACTAGGAACTTGAGCTGTCCGGGGGCTGGCGGAAACGACCTAGTAAATCCATCCCCCACATGGCGAAGGGGATCGGACTTGATAGGGAGACGAGTGGTGCTTGTGGAAGGCATCGAATGTCGGAGTGCTTCTGACAGGAGCTGCATTGCCCGAACGTGTCGTTCGGCGTCCCGGAGGAGTGTGGGCCAGAAATACCCGTAGTTCAACACTTTGCGCGCCAGGGCTCTGGAGCCAGAATGGGCCCCGCCGATGCCCTCATGAAGTTCTTGCAGGGCGTAGTCGGCTTGTCCGGGGGAGAGGCACCTCAGGTAGGGTCGTCCGTCTACCTGGGTGAAAGAACGTTTATAGAGGACGCCTCCGATTAGTGTGTAACGCTCGGCTCGGGTTCTTACTCTCCGTGCTTCCTTCGGATCCTCGGGAAGGAGTCCGTCCTTTAAAAATTCGACGAGGGGTTTCATCCAGTTGTCTTCGAGGAGGACAGGCAATGTTTCAATGGAGTCAAGTGTGTCGTCCTCTATGCTCGGTTTCAGGAGTACTTCTATCAAAACAGTCTGTTCGAGGCCTTGAAAGGAAGAGGAGGCTAATTTGGATAGGGCGTCGGCCTGAGCATTCTCTTCTCGGGGGATCCTTTGGATGAGGGCCTCTTCGAACAGTGCCATGAGGCTTTTGACTTTAGCCAAGTATTTAACCATCCTGTCATCGCAGGCTTCGTACTCGCCGAGGACCTGATTGACGACCAACTGAGAGTCGCTGAAGATCCGCAGGCATTGTGCCCCAGCGTTTCGGGCCATTCCAAGTCCAGCTATGAGCGCCTCATATTCAGCTTCGTTGTTCGAGGCTTTGAAGTTTATACGGAGGGAGTATTGAAGGACAAAGTCGTCCGGGCCTATCAGAATGACGCCGGCCCCGCTTCCCTCGTTGCAAGAGGATCCGTCAACATAAACAGACCAGACAGGTGGTCCCTTCACTGTTTGGCTGGATTCAGGGATAGTACTCTCAACTATGAATTCGGCTAGCGCCTGGGCCTTAATCGCGGTCCGAGGCTGATAATTTATATCGTGTTGGCTCAGCTCGATCGACCACTTCATAAGACGACCCGAAGTTTCGGGTTTGTGGAGAACCTGCTTCAACGACTGGTCGGTAAGAACGACCACCGAATGGGACTGGAAGTATGGGCGAAGCTTTCTCGCAGCCATCACTAGGGCATAGGCCATTTTCTCTATCCTCGGATATCGGAGCTCCGCGTCTCGAAGCACTTTGCTGACATAATAAATGGGCTTCTGAGCCCTGTCTTCTTCTCTGACTAAAACCGCACTGAGGGTCTGCTCGGAGGCTGCCAGGTAGAGGTAGAGGGGTTCGCTAGGGATCGGTTTGCTGAGGAGAGGGGGATTGACGAGGTAAGCCTTGAGTTGGTCTAAGGACTCCTGTTGCTGCTGCCCCCATTCGAATCCTTTAGTTCCCCTGAGGGCCTTGAAGAAGGGGAGGCATTTTTCCTCGGACTTTGAGAGAAAGTGCCCTATGGCGGCGAGGCGGCCTGTTAATCTCTGAACTTCTTTAACATTTCTGGGTGGGGCCATGTCCAATATGGCCTTGATCTTTTCCAGGTTTGCTTCAATTCCTCGTTGGCTAACCATGAAGCCGAGGAACTTCCCTGATGAGACGCCGAACGCACACTTGTTCTGGTTGAGTCTCATATTGTGCTTTCTCAAAACGTCAAATGCTTCTTGGAGGTCGGTCACATGATCAACGCCTCGGATGCTTTTCACAAGCATGTCGTCGACGTACACTTCCATGTTTCGGCCGATCTGGGCCTGGAACACCTTGTTGACGAGGCGTTGGTATGTTGCACCTGCATTCTTGAGGCCGAATGGCATGACTCTGTAGCAATAGAGGCCTTGGTCGGTCACAAACGACGTCTTTGGGATATCCGGGGGGAACATCCGGATCTGATTGTAGCCTGAAAAGGCGTCCATGAAGCTGAGGAGCTCATGTCCCGAGGTTGCGTCAATTAGAGTGTCAATACTCGGAAGAGGGAGGGGTCCTTGGGGCAAGCCTTGTTTAGGTCAGTGAAATCAATACAAATCCTCTAAGTCCAATTGGACTTCTTCACCATTACTACATTCGATAGCCACTCCGGGTAGTTCACCTCCTCTATGAATCGGGCCTTCAAGAGCTTGTCTACATCCTCTTTTATAGCGAGCTGTCGCTCGGGGGCGAACTTGCGCCTCTTCTGCTGAACCGGTTTGGAGCCCGGATCAACGCTTAGGCGGTGGACTAAGAGCTCTTCGGAGATACCAGGCATATCTGCAGCCGACCAAGCGAAGAGGTCTTGATTCCTTCGGATGCATTGTATAATGTCTGAGTACAGGGCGGACGGGAGGGTCATGCTGACAAAGAACTTGCGGGCCGGCTCCTGCTCAGAGAAGAGCACTTCCTCCAACTCGTCCACCGGCTCGGACGTTGGTCGAGCAACATCTTGGGGAATTTCCAGAGTTTCTAAGGAGAGGACGGGTCCGAGGGTGGAGGTCATGTAGCACTTGCGAGCCTGCTCCTGATTGCCCCTTACTTCTCCTACTCCGGCCCGAGTGGGGAATTTCATTTTGAGATGATAGGCTGAAGGGACGGCTTCAAGGGTGGCCAGGCCGGGCCGACCCAAAATAACATTGTAGGCTGCCGGGACATCTACGACCATGAAGTCCATCGACTCCGTTCGGGTAGTAGGAGTTTTGCCAGCGGTTACGTCGAGGGTAATTACCCCTTCAATAGTCACTAGAACTCCCGTGAACCCATGGAGCGTGTAGCCGGCGGGCTTGAGTCTGTCTCGGGAGAGCTTTAGGCCTTTGAAAGCGGGCAGGAAGAGGATGTTTACGGAGCTGCCATTTTCCACAAGTATCCTCTCCACTTTGAAGTTCGCCATGTGGAGGTTGATGACGAGTGCGTCACAATGTGGGGTGCGAACCCCTTCTAGATCTTCGTCTGAGAAGGTGACAGGCACTCCGAGGCCTTTGGGAGGAGGGCTGGTCTGGACCGAATTAACTTCTTCTATGAATGCCTTCTGTGAGGAGTTTGAGGAGCCCGCCATTGGACCCCCATGGATGAGGTGGAGGACTCGCTCTTCCTCAAAGTCGGGCGTCTCTTCTCGTTCCGGACGCTTGTTAGCCCCCCGAGGTGGGGGAGGAAGTTCTGCTCGGTCCTTTCTTACGAACCTGTTCAGCTGCCCCCTCTGGATGAGAGATTCTATCTCATTTTTCAAGGCGCAACAATCGTTGGTGTCATGCCCATGGTCCCGGTGATAACGACATCATTTCTCTTTCTCTCTCCTTTTGGCAGGGGTGTTCATACTCGGGGCAGGAGGTATGATACCTTCTTTTTCGACTTCCATCAGAATTGTCGAGACGTTAATGGTGAGGGGAGTGAACTTCTCGAATCTGGGGGGAGGTCGGCGCTGGCCGGCGTTATCCTTCTGGAGCTTCTTGGCTCCTTCCTCTTCTGTTCCCTTTCTCTTAAACCCGGAGGAAGACCTCTCCCAGTCGGGTCGCTGCTCGGCCTCTTCGGCCCGGATGTACTTTTCACTGCGAAGGAGGAGGTCGGAAAAGTTCTGTGGAGGCTTCTTGGCGAGGGAGGAGCGGAGGTTGGAATTGAGGACGTTAGATTGAAATGCTGCCATAGCGACCGACTAGTCGAGGGGATGCTATGGACCTGGCTTCTGCTGTGAACCTCTTCACGTAGTCTCTCAATTTCTCCCCCTTCTTCTGGTGGAGGTGTAATAGGGAGATGCTGGTTTTCTCAGCCCTACGGCTGCTTACGAAATGGGTGACGAAAAGGGTCTCGAACTGCTCGAAGGAGAATATTGAGGAGGGGGCAAGTCGAGAGTACCATTCTCGAGCTGGGCCCTTGAGAGTTGCGGGGAAGGTTTTGCAGAGGAGGGCATCGGAGGCTTGATAGAGGAGCATCAAGGTCTTGAAGCTTTCGTGGTCAACTGGGTCGGTTTCCCCGGTGTAAGTTTCAAATTGGGGAGGTTTGAAGCCGAACGGCACAGGTGCATCCACGATGGTTCAGGAGAAAGGGGGTCGGCTAGGACGTAGGGTCCTCCCCCTAAGCTCTTCTTCTCGGCCTATCTGACCTAGGCGCCCCTCTACCTCATGAAGACGGCGATACATGGCATCGTCCCTCCGACGAAAATCAGCCGAGCCTCTAGACTCGTCTTCGTAGGAGGGAGAGCGAGGGCTACGACGATGGTAACTTCGGGAGCGACGAGGACTTGGGGTACATCGGGAGTTGCTAGGAGCAGGACGAGGAGATGGGGACCGTCGACGAGGGCTTCGGACCGGGCGAGGAGATGGGGACCGTCGGTGAGGGCTTCGGACCGGAGGAGGAGATGGAATCTTGGGTGCGTTGGTGTTAGGACGGAGGTTGAGAGCTTGTAGGATGGTCGCTTGGAACTGCTGGAACTCGGCACGTGTGATGGGTGCCTCATTGTTCCTAGGCTGTTGCCGACCTGTAGGGGAGTGTGGCCTTCTCCGGTAGTGCTCGGGGGATTCTTTCCGACCCCTCCGGTTAGGGGACCTTCTATACTCCTGGTGGCGAGGGTACTGCTCGTCCGGACGGTGTTGGCAGGAGGTTCCCTCTCGGGCCCGCTTCTCATCCAGATGGCGGCGAAGGTCATCCTCTTTCTGGCAGTTCAGGGCGGTATTGTGGCGACCAGAGGATCGGGGATGATGGGAGGCCATGGAGTCCGTAGAGGCGTTGTGGATGGAGACGTGTTCTTGGTGAAGAGGCTATTTCTGAGGGTTAGGACCCTTTGGAGGCGGCTGATTAGGAGGAGGAAGGTCCTGCTGGATCGGGTCTTCCGTTGCAGGGGGAAGTTGCCCTTGCTGTTGAGCGGGATTAGGGGGACCTTCTTGCTGCTGATCAGGGTTGGGTCCCCGGTTGGACCCCCTTGATCTGACCTTCCTGGGAGGCATGGCAGGAGAAGATCTGTTCACCGGGAAGAGGTGAGGTTTCTATTCGTTAGTTTCCCACATACGGCGCCAATCTGTTGCCGCTAATTTTGGTGTGGGGACAAATAGATAGAATTTGTGGATTCTTAGGGAAACTGAATAGTAAACCTGTATACCTGTCCCGTCGGGCTTTGATCGTCGTTCCCGCCGTGCACCTGCAAAAAGTGCGAGACACCGGGGTTGTTCCCGGTGACGCACCCTCCGATGCTCAAGTCAGTAATCAGAGGGATTATGAAAGAGCGCAAAAACTGGAGAAAGACTGATTACCTTTTCACGGAGATGGATGGGGGGTATTTATAGGCGTCTTAGGGAATAGATTAGGAATGTAATCCCCGTGATCTGATAAGGAATATTCTCCTTGTAAACAGATTAGGAATGTAATCCCTAATCCCCAGTGGAGGGATAGGCATGAATCAGGGCCGTTGATTAATATTAACCAGAAACCCTAATTCTATCCCGCTGGACTGGGTTTTTTTGCGGGTTGGAACCCGCACCCAGTTGAAGTGGATCCGTTCGCGGGTTAACGGTTCTTTGGGGAGGAGAACCAGTACCTGCTTCAGACCCGTTAGAAAGTGAAATTACCATTTTACCCCTAGGCCTTCAAGATTCGTGCCTGATTTGGACGGTCCCGATTAAACCCCATTTTTAGCCATATCAATCATCGATTCGGGGAATCAGATATTTGTTCTGCACTGTCACCTTGTTCAATTCTCAGTAATCGATACACATTCTCATCGATCCATCCTTCTTCTTTACCAAAAGAACTGGGGCTCCCCAAGGTGACACACTTGGCCTGATGAATCCTTTGCCCAACAAATCTTTGATCTGCTTTTTGATCTCATCTTGTTCAACCGGCGCCATTCTGTACGGTGCCTTAAAAATGGGTGCACTCCCTGGATGAACGGAGATGGTAAACTCTACATCCCACTGAGGTGGAAGCCTGGGTAGATCTTCTAGAAACACTGTTGGAAAATCCCGGACTATTGGAATCTGCTTCACTTCTTTAGGAACCTTTTGCTTAGTCAGAGCTGTTATTAACTGCTTGCACTTCCTTTTTCCTTGAAATGTAACTGCTGGTCCTTATGGTGCTTTCACCACAACCTCCTTACTCTTGCAATCAATAGTGGCACAGTAGATTGACATTGAGTCTATGCCAATGATGATGTCGACCCCCAAAACCGCCAACTCAATGAGGTCGATGTCAAAGATTCTGCTTCCAATTTCAAGATCACACCCTTCATAATATATGTCGGTAGTCAAATTTTATCCTGACGGAGTAGCCACAAATAGAATTTTGTCAAGAAAATTTTTAGGTTCGACTCCCAATCATTTTACAAATGAGGGTGACACAAATGTGTGAGATGATCCCGTATCAAATAAAACTGTTGCTTTTATTCCATTTATCTGAATTTCTCCTGTTACATAAAGAGTACTCTCATTACATAACATTTCTTACATAAAATGGAAATAACAACAGAGCAACCTAAATAGCTTCTTCCATACCCGTGATGACGTTGTCAACATAATATGCATCAGCTTCGGTCAGAGCGAACCTCGCCCTGTCGGAAAGGCTTCTGCCCCTGCTCTGTCTGTTTCTGTCCTTTCTGTTGAAGCTATGGACAGAAAGGTCTGGAGTGTCCTTCCTTCCCATAGTTGAAGCAGATTAGGGAGTTCTGAGACTTGGTGCAAGCGGACTTGAAATGACCGGCTTCCCCACAGTTGTAACAGGTTACGCCCGGAGCCCTGTTACTTGGCCTCCCCATCACAGGAACGGTATTTGCCCCAGTAGGACGGAACCTCTGCACTGAGGGTGTCCCTTGAAACTATTGGACGGTGTGGGCCTCTTGCCTGTGTTCCAGTTACCCTTCTTGACCTGTGCCGCCTGGTACTGGTTCATATCTACCTCAGTAGCTACGACTCCTCAGACCAACTTCTCAAACCTTCGGATACCTAGGGATATCATTCGGGTCCTCAAGCTTGGCCTCAAACCCTGCTCGAATTTCCATGCCTTCTTTGCTTCGTCCAGAACCATTTCCGGTTCATACCTAGAGAGTTGATTGAATTTGGTTTCATACTCTCGCACGGTCATGCCTCCTTGTTGCAAACCCAAAAACTCCATGGCCTTCTTCTCTTGAACATCCATGGGAAAGTAGTGGCTTCTGAATTCTCTCAGGAACTCCTCCCAGGTGATCTGCACATTGCCAAAGGTTATCTTCAGTTATTGCCATCAAACTCCTGCGTCTTTCTCCAATTGGATGGTGGCCATCTTCACCTTACTCGCCTCAGGGGTCTCCAGTTATTCAAAGACCATCTCAATCTGCTTGATCCAGTCATCTGCAGCGTCTAGATTGGCCTGGCCCTCGAACACAGGCAGCTTCATCATTTTGAATGAATCCACTAGTCTGATTGCTTCAGGGACCTGTACGGCGGCCTCGACTTAGTGTTCCCGGCAATATTGATGGCAAAAGAAATCAAGGTCTGGTACACTCGAGCAAGTTCAGTTTCCAGGTCGAGTCCATTGTTCTCACCACTGTGCCCTTCGCCATTTTGGTTCCTTCTTCCAGCCATTTCTGGGTCATAAAATTTGTCATTAATCACCATAAATAGCACAACTTTACATTCCTTCAACAAAATTTTTATTCATTCCAAAATTTAAACTTTTTTACATTCAGAAAGTAAACTTGCTTCATTACATCCATTACATCACTTTAACATAAAGAAATCATAGATTCTACAGTTTCTCTTGGCTTCTCTGAGCTCTCCCCGTAATTCCTGGATTTCTGTCTTCATATCTTCAAACCTCTGATGACGCTCCTATTTGTCCCAGCAAGTTATGTGGTCCAGTTTGGCGAAGTGTCGATCATTCACGTGTCGGAGCTTCTCAAGTTCCCACACTTGGTAACTCAGTTCTTGAATGCGCTCCTTATCTTCTGCCCGTTGTGCTTCTAAGTGGTTTACTCTCCACTTCTCGGCATCCAACTCCCTCCGAAGAGAAGCAACAACACCACCTTGGTCATCTTGAATGGGTTCTTCGTCTGAGAATTCTTCTAGGGAATCAGGTAGAGGTGGAGTAATCTCCCAGAACTCGGGTAGTTCCTCTTCTATTTCTTCTGGGTCTTCTTCTTCCTTCATTGGCTCTTCCTCTTCTTCCTTGAAGGGAACTAACCATCCCACCTCATTCTCGGGGTCATGATGATTGACTATCTTATAGGGAAAAGGAGGAGAAACATCAGTATATAGAGCAACACAAATGTAAATTACATACATTTTAATCTCCATAAGTTGAACTCACACTCTGATGTCCATCCTAATGTGTCGTCCTTGTAAATTTTTACGACTTATTGAAGTGTGTCTCTGATACCACTCTGTAACGCCCCGAATACCAAAATACGGTAATTCGTAGCTCAACAGGATCTACACTTCACTTCGTACAATTTTACAAGGAATTTTGAAACTTTCATTACAACATATTCTTTTAAAACAACACGCAACGGAAAAATATATAAATTACAACATGGTAAATATACAATTGTAACAACTTTAGCATTTAAGTAATCATTAACATCAAATTTATCTTTATATCTTCTGGTAAATTCCAAGTCCTGCATATGAAACTATAAGCACATCAGTTTCATACAACCGACGCAATATTATAAACGACAATCCTCACTAGGCCGTAATATAACGATTCTTTAATACTTTAACAACCAAAAACTTGAATGTAAACAAAGTGTAAAAGAGTGACTATCCTAATCATGTCAGAGTATGCAATGACTTAATGCCTAATACAGATGTTTACGCTAGGGTGATACTAATGCATACATGTTCGGAGTCTATGCATCCCATGCTACATAGGTTCGAGGTCAAACCCTTATCGTACTCTTCAATATAGGGTTTAATCCCTCGCGATGAATTACTACTACGGTGACTAAGATAAGGTTTAGATGTTCTGAGAGTATTAGGCCCACGCCCCGATAATTCCGGAAATTGAATCCCGCACCGCAGATGAGTTGGGGACACTCCCAATCACACCTCGATAATTCCAGGGAAACTATCTCACACTGCAAGCTATGACTCCTATATAGTCCTAAAACACCCCATAGGCTTCGCCTCGATCCCGATAATTCCAAAGATGGATCACACACCGCAGATGAGCTGGGGACACTCCCAATCGCACCTCGATAATTCCGGGAAAACTATCTTACACCGCAAACCAACTGAGGCCCTCATACCCATGTTTTCCCATACTTCATCACGTCTCCCCTTAGTGTCTGTCCTTACATTTTTAGTTTGTTTAGAAGAAATCATCAGAACTCAGAGCTGGCTTACCCTACCGGACTTAAATCAATACAAGAGACAGTCAACCCAACCGCTACTTCTCAAGAGATGCTCAACCGACACTGGTTAGCTGTAGCGCCCCAAATTTCCAATATGATATCTTAGAAATATGTGGCACAATTCCCAGCATCAACTTCAATTGCAATAGTAAACATAGCCAAAAACACAGATACTTTTTATTTCAAATTTTTATTACATCACTTGTTTACAAAACAGAGCGGAATACAAAATACCTTGAATTACAAAGTTTTCTTTACAACACTTTCTTTTACAAATTTACATAAGCCATAACATCATTCTATCTTAAGCATCCAAATCCCAAGCTATAAGCACCTACCTGTAAAACATGAGGCTAGAGATAACCCTAATCCCCAAAACTACAGGGGTCAGCCATAACGATGTGAGTGACATAAAACAAGCAACATACATAGAACATATAATTCATAAACAACATGTAACAATACCAAGAATAAATGAAATAAGAAACATCAATAAATAAAACATGAAATCATCAAGGAATATAAGATAGTATTAAGTAATACATGAAAACAACAAGTGAATCTAGCCTAAGTGTCAAGTGTAGGAAAAACAGGAAAACACAAGCATAAAACCAAGTCAACAAAACACAATAGCTACATGCCGACTCTCTAATGCATACTTGTCGGATTCTATGTATTCCATACTACATAGGTCCGGTGCAAGCCCTTAACGTTCTCCACTAATAGGGTTAGATCCCTCATTATGCAACTAATTCTACTACGGTGATGGAAAACAAGATCCAGAATACTCTGCGAATAGGCACCACAGCCCTCAACGCGCAAGCATCATGTAAGAATAGCTCAAAAACCGGAGAATCACTGCCCAACCATGTACCCCACGAATAGGCTTGCAAGGCCCTCAACGTGTAGATACACCAGGTACATTCCATGAATAGGCCTACCGACCCTCGACACGCGAATGCACCCTGCATGCTTCGTGAATAGGCCTGCAAACCCTCGACACGCGGACATACAAATGTACTCTCAAGACAGAACAACAAACAGTCCTGGAATGCATCCTTTGGACTAACAGACCAGAGCATATACTTATGTTTCCCAAGTTCCATCACATCTCCACTAGTCACTGTCCTTAAGTTAGTTATTATTAAAACACAAAAGCCTCATCTGTAAAGTTAGTGTATCCTTCCGGACTTAAACACTCAACAACAATCCCAAGACCCAACTGGTCTAAATCAACAAATCTCATCTGCCAGTTCACATGACTCCCACTCAACTCCTAGAGATTCACAACTCATCCACCAAGACCAAAACTTTCAATAAAATTTACAAATCCATCGTCAAAATGATTATAAGAAGAAACTTCTTAAATCAACAAAAATCCAAATCTTATATAAAATTCCAGAATCAAATAAAATATTAAATCCATCAAATAACTGAAAACCATATTTTTAGGTTGTAGAATATCACAAAACATCAATTCCTTTGAAGGCACATATAACTCAAATAAGGTCCAAAAGAATACATTTAAAACTTCATCGTAAATACAATATAATTCTCTGTAAACATTGCAAAACATCTTTTAAAACAATATAATATTGAAAGAACAATCGTTCAAAAGAAGCATCAGAAAACTCAAGAAAACATCAGTTACAGCAGTAATAGTCGACTTCATAAAGTAGTTAGTCGACTGTCCCACCTGAAACCCAAACTCAAGAAAAACATCAAGCAGTGCAGTGACAGTCGACCGCATACTGTAGCCAGCAGACTGTCCGGCGAAAAAAATTGAAGACACGAGAAAACCACAATCAGTGCAGCACTAGTCGATTATGTAATCTGGACAGTCGACTGTCCCGCAGAAAAATCCAACACTTAAAGAAAATATTAATTCAGAGCAGAGATAGTCGACTGTATAAGGTAGTTAGTCGACTGTCCTGCAGGAAAATTCGAGACTCAGGAAAATACTTCAGCCAGGACCCCGACAGTCGACTGTCGACATTGGTCGGTCGACTGTTAGACCTCCAGACTGCAGTTTAAAGGTTGTGCATGTTTTAAACGATACACAATTCCACTTTGTAAAAATCACAAATTTGAAGTACTAATTTCCTGAGATAATTAATTGTAACTTGTATAACATATAGGAGTCATTAAAACACATCAAAAAATATCACGATCTCGAAATAGGAGTTTTACCCAAAAATCTTTCAAAACAGCATCTTATATACATATATGTTCGAATACGAATTTAAAATTCAGTTTAGATTTCAAAAATCCATCAACTAAGAGTAGTAAAGAGTTTAAAACTATCTCAGACCCAAAACAATTGAAATCCGATTCAAAACCCCATCAAAACACATGAAAACCCAATTTCTTCGAAAACAACGAAATAAGATATATGTACACATGTTGGTGTGCCAAGAAAACTTCAAAACTCATCAATTAAAAATAGTGAAATATTTAGATTTAATCTCAGTAATAAAACCAATCATATCCGAAAACTTCCCAAAACTTCACAAAATCACGAAATCCCCAAATTGATCATAATGCATAGATCCAAATCTAAACCCCCTTTTTCTCAAAACTCCAAGACTTGATTCTTAGATCCAATAGCCATTAAATTCATCCATAATCATCTATAATAAATTATCCATGCATATAAGCATCATAACAATCACTAATCAAGTTTCCACTCAACGAAATGCCCCCAAATAGTGTTTATGCATTATAGACAAGTAAAGATAATATTTTTATCCACATTTATGCAATATCATCATACAACACATCATGATAAGTTAAAACAGCAAGTATATGAAGGAAAGCACCATACTCATGATTTCTATTCAGTTCTCTAACAATCTCAAGTCAACAAATTAGGGTTTCAATTATCAATAATATAGTTTCATAAAAGGATTCACTTTTAATTCATATACTCATCAAAACTTCATATATCATCATACAAAATCCTAGCATGCTTTCTAATCTATAGATAATCACATACAACACACATAAAACAAAACAAAACAAAATATGTCGCTCACCTTGTTGAAGAGATCAAACGAAGATAATAAAGCAATACGAAAAATCCCTCATTCGCAAGAAATCCAAGATCTTCTCTTTAAAACTCCTAAAAAATAAAATAATGTAATCCCTTGTGTTGCGTAGCGAAAGACAGCTGCACTCCACCCTTAAATAGGCCAGGATCCAAGGTTTTAGGGTTTTGAACACATTTGCAAAAAAAACTCCTTTTAAAACACATCTTTACATATATAAATCCATATACTTGGAAACTTGATAAAACCAATTTATTTGAGATTTAAAAAACAAAAAAAAACCATCATAAAGTCAACCGACACAATTTAAAAAGCCCAGAAAACGAATTTGCACTCTTACCCCTCAAAATGACAATTTTGCAAAAACATCATCTTTTATCGAAACTTGTAAAATAAATCAAATTCATCAAAACAAAAGTAAAATTTTTAACCCTGAGTTGACTCGGCATTATACCCAGCCCAAAAATCCAAAAATCTGGAGTTTTTACTCTAATTGGTAATTTTGCACAAAAGTCATTCTTTTTGTAATATTTGCAAATAGGTCCTATAATTATCGAAAAAATCTAGAAAAATCACAAATAATCTCAAATAATAAATAACGAGTGTCCCCAAAATAATTTTTGATTTTGAACTTTCCAAGAAAACATTTGCAGTGTTTTGCACGTGTAAAAATGGTAAATGTTCAGAAAAATATTTATTAAATCTCTAAAATCATTTTAATTCATTTAAAACAATATTTAAAAATACAGGGTACTACATCACTCCCTCCTTAGAATAGTTTTGTCCTCAGAACTACTACTAATAGGGTCTAAACAAAACAAGCAAAAAGAATTGAAATCTTATAAATAGAGACATAGTTTAAGAAATACAATTGAACAACAGAATACATTCCAACAAAGAAATACAAACACACAGAAGGAACACAATCATACAAAGGGTTCAGGAAAAACCTTCCGCTGCGCAACTCTTATAACTTGCCTTCGGAAACCTGCTACAACAATCTCTGAACTCCTGCATCCAACTCTGACCTTCCACAATCTGCATCAACCTTCCGAGGATCAGTGGCCACTCCCTCCTTAGAAAGGACATGACTAAGTAAAGCCACCTAAAACTTCCAAAACTCACACTTCGATAGCTTGGCATACAAGTTACGCTCCTGCAACTTTTGTAATACCTCTGTCAAGTGCATGGAATGCTCTTCCCCTGATGGTGTTGCCATCGCCAAGACCCTGCTTGGAAACACCTTAGGTTCCACACCTAAAGCTTGCAAAAATAATGGGGCGACACAAATGTATGCAAAGAACCAGTATTAAATAAAACTTCTGCTTTTATTCCATTAACCAAAATAAATTCTGTTACATGGAGAACGATACTAAAATCTCCAAGTTATTCTCAAATAAAGTTTTACTTAATACATAAATGAATAAATTCAAAATTCTTGCACACCCTAGATCACATCCCTGAGTTACCCGCATCCTTCTCAGTGCGAACACTCGCCCCTGCCTCTGAACTTTGCCTTCGCCTGCACCATCCTTCTTCAACTGTGGACAGTTTTTTCTGAGATGCCCTTCACGACCACAATGATAACAAACCTGCACCATCCGAGGCTTGGTGCATGCTGCCTGATAATGACCTGCCTTTCCATAGTTGAAACAAGTCATGCCTTGAACTGCGGGTGGCCTCTGCACTGTCCTACTAAAATTGCCCTGCTTCACTAGGAACTCCTTCTCACCCTGACTATCTGCTGACCTCTTGCTCCTGTTCCAAGTCTCCTTTTTCTTCTGGAACTTGTCTATATCCTCTTCTGTCATAGCTGCTCTTCTGACCAGCTTATCAAACCTCCTGATGCCCAATGGAATCATCCTCGACCTCAAATTCGGCCTCAAGCCCTGCTCAAACTTCTTGGCCTTCTTTGCTTCATCCACAATCAGCTCCGGTGCATACCTTGATAGCTGAGTGAACTTAGTCTCATATTAGTGCATTGTCATGCTGCCTTGCTGCAGGTTCAAGGATTCTGTTGCCTTCTTCTCCTGAATATCCAGAGGAAAGAAATGATCCCTGAACTCATCCATAAAAGCTTCCCAAGTCACTTGCTGATCTCTAAAGGTCCTCTTCACTGAATGCCACCAGACACCAGCATCCTTCTCTAATTGCATCGCAGTCAATTTCACCTTATTGACTGCTGGAGTCTCCAAGACTTCGAAGACCATCTTCATCTGCCTAATCCAATCATCAGCCCTATCTAGATCAGACTGCCCCTAAACACAGGCAGCTTCATCTGCTTGAAGGACTCAACCTGCTTGATAGGATCAGCATTAACAAACATTGGTCCTGCCCCCTGATTCTGATTCTGATTCTGCACTATATTAGCTGCCATGAATGTGTTCAAGGTCTGATACACCCTGGCAATCTCAGTATCAAGATCAAGTCCTACTCCATGGGAACCTTTTGCCCCACCATTATCACCATTCTTGGTCCTGGGTCCTGCCATTCTACTGAATACTACAAAATAAGGGCAAAGTTAGAACATCATAGCACAATTCACATCCATATCCATATCCCATGGTAAAACCCCAACCATACCCCAAACCAAAACATCATGTTCTAACTCTATGTGATACTCACACTCTAATGTTCACGCCTAGGTACTCACGCTCTAGTGTCCAAACCTAGGTTTGTTTTCATACTATGTCTATTATTACTATTGAAGCATGCTCTGATACCAATCTTTGTAGCGCCCCAAATTTCCAATATGATATCTTAGAAATATGTGGTACAATTTCCAGCATCAACTTCAATTGTAATAGTAGACTTAGTAGAAAAAAAACAGATAATTTTTATTTCAACCTTTTATTACATCACATGTTTACAAAACACAGCAGAATACAAAACACCTTGAGTTACAAACTTTTCTTTACAACACTTTCTTTTACAAATTTACATAAGCCATAACATCATTCTATCTTAAGCATCCAAATCCCAAGCTATAAGCACCTACCTGTAAAACAAGAGGCTAGAGATAACCCTAACCCCCAAAACTACAGGGGTCAGACATAACGGTGTGAGTGACATAAAACAAGCCAACATACATATAACATATAATTCATAAACAACATGTAACAATAGCAAGAATAAATGAAATAAGAAACATCAATAAATAAAACATGAGATCATCAAGGAATATAAGATTGTATTAAGTAATACATGAAAACAACAAGTGAATCTAGCCTAAGTGTCAAGTGTAGGAAAAACAGAAGAACACAAGTATAAAACCAAGTCAAGAAAACACAATAGCTACATGCTGACTTCCTAATGCATACTTGTCAGATTCTATGCATTCCATACTACATAGGTCCGGTGCAAGCCCTTAACGTTCTCCACTTATAGGGTTAGATCCATCGTTATGCAACTAATCCTACTACGGTGATGGAAAATAAGATCCGGAATACTCTGCAAATAGGCACCACAGCCCTCAACACGCACGCATCATGTAAGAATAGCTCAAAAATCAGAGAATCACCTCCTTACCGTGTACCCCACGAATAGGCTTGCAAGGCCCTCAATGTGCAGATACACTTGGTACATTTTGTAAATAGGTCTGCCGACCCTCGACACGCGAATGCACCCTGCATGCTCCGTGAATAGGTCTGCAGACCCTTGACACGCGAACATACAAATGTCCTCTCGAGACAGAACGACAAACATTCCTGGAACGCATCCGTTGGACTATCAGACCAGAGCATATACTTATGTTTCCCAAGTTCCATCAGATCTCCACTAGTGTCTGTCCTTAAGTTGGTTATTATTAAAACACAAAAAGCCTCATCTCTAGAGTTAGTGTATCCTGCCGAACTTAAACAATCAACAACAACTCCAAGACTCAACTACTCTAAATCAGCAAATCTCATCTTCCGGTTCATAGGACTCCCACTCAACTCCTAGAGTTTCACAACTCATCCATCAAGACCAAAACTTGCAATAAAATTTACAAATCCATCGTCAAAATGATTATATGAAGAAACTTCTTAAATCAACAAAAATCCAAATCTTATATAAAATTCCAGAATCCAAATAAAATATTAAATCCATCAAATAACTGAAAACCATATTTTTAGGTTGTAGAATATCACAAAACATCAATTCCTTTGAAAGCACGTATAACTCAAATAAGTTCCAAAAGAATACATTTAAAACTCCATCATAAATACAATATAATTCTCTGTAAACATTGCAAAACATCTTTTAAAACAATATAATATTGAAAGAACAATCGTTCAAAAGAAGCATAAGAAAACTCAAGAAAACATCAGTCAGGGCACTAGCAGTCGACTTCATAAAGTACTCAGTCGACTATCCCGCGTGAAACCCAAACTCAAGAAAATCATCAAGCAGTGCAGTGACAGTCGACAGCGTACTGTAGCTAGTCGATTGTTTCGCGAAAAAAATCAAAGACTCGAGAAAACCACAATCAGAGCAGCAACAGTCGACAGTGTAATCTGGATAGTCGACTGTCCTACAGGAAAATCCAACACTTAAAGAAAACATTAATTCAGACCAGAGACAGTCGAATGTGTAAGGTAGTCAGTCGACTATCCCGCAGGAAAATTCGAGACTCAGGAAAATACTTCAGCCAGGACCCCAACAATCGGCTATCGACATTGGTCGGTCGACTGTCAGTCCTTCAGACTGCAGTTTAAAGGTTATGCATGTTTTAACCGATACACGATTCAACTTTGTAAAAGTCACAAATTTGAAGAACTAATTTCCTGAGATAATTAATTGTAACTTATATAACATATAAGAGTTATTAAAACACATCAAAATATATCAAAATCTCGAAATAGGAGTTTTACCCAAAAATCTTTCAAAACAACATCTTATATACATATATGTTCGAACACGAATTTTAACATCAGTTTAGATTTCAAAAATCCATCAACTAAGAGTAGTAAAGAGTTTAAAACTATCTTAGACCCAAAACAATTGAAATCCGATGAAAACCCCATCAAAACACACAAAAACCCAATTTCTTCTAAAACAACGAAATAAAATATATGTACACATGTTGGTGCGCCAAGAAAACTTCAAAACTCATCAATTAGAAATAGTGAAATATTTAGATTTAATCTCAGTACTAAAACCCATCATATCCAATTGAAAACTTCTCAAAACTTCACAAAATCACGAAATCCCCAAATTCATCATAATGCATAGATCCAAATCTAAACTCCCATTTCTCAAAACTCCAAGACTTGATTCTTAGATCCAATAGTCATTAAATTCATCCACAATCATCCATAATAAATTATCCATGCATATAAGCATCATAACAATCACTAATCAAGTTTCTACTCAATGAAAAGCCCCCAAATAGAGTTTATGCATTATACACAAGTAAAGCTAATCTTTTTATCCACTTTTATGCAATATCATCATACACCACATCATGATAAGTTAAAACAGCAAGTATATGAAGGAAAGTAACCTGCTCATGATTTCTATTCAGTTCTCTAACAATCTCAAGTCAACAAATTACCATTATCAGTAATATAGTTTCATGAAATGATTCACTTTTAATTCATCTACTCATTAAAATTTCATATATCATCATACAAACTCCTAGCATGTTGTCTAATCTATAGATCATCACATACAACACAAATAAAACAAAACAAAACAAAACATGTCACTCACCTTGTTGAAGAGATCAAACGAAGATAATAAAGCAATACGAAAAATCCCTCATTCGCAAGAAATCCAAGATCTTCTCTTTAAAACTCCCAGAAAATAAAATAATGAAATCCCTTGTGTTGTGTTGTGCAGAAAATAAAATAATGAAATCTCTTTAAAACCAATTTATTTGAGATTTAAAAAACAAAAAACAACCATCATAAAGTCAGTCGGCACTGTTTAAAAAGCCCAAAAAATGAATTTGCACTTTTACCCCTCAAAATGACAATTTTGCAAAAATATCCTCTTTTATCGAAACTTGTAAAATAAATCAAGTTCATCAAAACAAAAAGTAAACTTTTTAACCCTGAGTTGACTAGGCATTATAAGCAGCCCAAAAATCCAAAAATCTGGAGTTTTCACTCCCATTGGTAATTTTGCACAAAAGTCATTCTTTTTGTAATATTTGCAAATAGGTCCAATAATTATTGGAAAAATATAGAAAAATAAAAAATAATCTCAAATAATAAATAATGAGTTTTTCCAAAATAATTTTTGACTTTGAACTTTCCAAGAAAATATTTGCACGCGTTTTGCACGTGTAAAAAGGGTAAATGTTCAGAAAAATGTTGATTAAATCTCCAAAAATTATTTTAATTCATTTAAAACAATATTTAAAAATACGGGGTACTACATTTGCTCTCAAATTCATATTAATAATAACTGCCGGTTTCTAAGGGTCTCGCTTAGCTTCTAAATTCCAATAACTATCTCGTTCTAGAGTTCAACAATAGGTTATATTCAACCTCTAAATATTAGTTCAGTTTCTTTATTCACAATCTCTTTCTCAAAGTGAAACGTTTCTTTATATTCTTATAATAAGAAGTAACTCCCTTCAACTTTCATTATAAATTTAATCACTTATAGCATTGTATACAACTCAAAGTATTCTTAATCAAAGATGAATAACTATAGAATCTTATCAAGAGGAAATCCAATTGTATTTCAATTTTATATCTTCCTTTAATCAACAAAGTCACATTTTTAATTGAGAATTTTGAATTCTTCCACACATTACTTAATGTAAATTCCACTTTCAATTTTCACAAAGTCACATTTTTAATTGAGAATTTTGAATTCTTCCACACATTACTTAATGTAAATTCCACTTTCAATTTTCACAAAATACATCAAAATGTTGTGAAAATATTTTTATAAAGTCTAGATAATTTTAGAGGAGTAATAGAAATTTTTTCTGAATTTTTAATGCTCTTAAAAACTCATAAATATCTCAAAACCATCAAAAAATCAAAAGCAGTCGGTCGGGATCGAACCCATGTCCCCCGCTACGCTATAGTAACCACCTCAAATCACACCCGAAGACCAGAAAGTCCAAGGGCAGCTAGCGATAGAAGTTCATTTAAATACTTTATGTATGTGCTGTACTGTATTTTGGAAAAAATCAAAATTTAATAAAATAGAGTCTCTTCAAGACTCGAACCCAAGACTATCAGCACTGTTCACAGCGCTTGAAACCCACACCGAAAACCAGTATTCCCAAACCCACTCTCTGTTACGATTCGGGGTTAAAATTCATTTATTCTACTGATCTGTTTATACCTCTTTCTTTAATAATTTCGATTTCTCAATTAATGCGTACCATTCAAAAATATAATTCTTTCCAGCACATTTTCTTTGGAAAAAATACAGTATAGTAGCATATATTTAAACTTTATAACATTCTTATTTTTGATAATATAATAAAAAAAATTCTCCCAGATTGCATTAATAAACTCATTATCAAATTTGAAACAAAATGTTGCCCCTCTTCAAAACACTTTTATAAGAATTCTTTCTACCATTAAAACATGCACTAGTGAGACTATTTCTATATATTTCTTCACTATAATAGAATTTAAAGCTCTTTCATACAAGTTGCATTATTTTGACTATTATGTGAACATTCTAATATGCATCAATTTTTAATTCCAACAATTCATTAGATGGTACTTTCTTTTTATCTTTCTAATTTAACAAGAATTCTAGTCATTCATTTGAATCACAATATCATTTCAACACATCATGACATAATTAAAATAACAACTAAACCTCATATCAACATTCATCATAACAATCAAAATTTAACAACTAAACCATATATCAACTAGCATGCATCATGCTACTAAAATTAGAAAGGATTCAAGAAACACCCACCTTAAAGAAGATCGTAATTGTAAGACAAAACTCTCTAACTCTCTTTCTTTTCTTCCCTCTTTTGATTCTTATTTTGGTGCTAATGACAAACACTTGGGGGGGGGGGGGGGTATTTATAAGGGAAATGAATGGCTAAGATTTACTCTCACACTCCAAATAACTACCCACTACTCTCCCACTCTCTCCACTCTCCCAACTCCAGCAAGGTCGGCCTCCTCTCCTTTGTGCATGCACGTGCACATGTAGTGCAAAAGTGCACATCCTTCTTATTTTTTATATATTTTTATATTTATATTTGTGTATTAACTAGTTGTTACATGACATGTGTAAGAATATGTACAACTAATTGTAAGATTATCTTAGTGGGCTTCTCTTATGGGCTTGGTTAAATTTATATTTATTTAATTTATTCTAGTGGGCTTAGAGTATACTATTAGACCTATGGGTTCTAATTAAAAGTAGACAACTAAAAGAGTTAAAATTAAAGAAAGAAAATTATTCATAACTTTAAGTAAATTTTAGAATGAGAAATAATGAGGTGAAATTGCACGTGTGTCGCGCGTGTAGAAAAATAAACATATATTTTTATTTAGAAATTTAATACGGGATGTTACAACACTCCCTCCTTAGAATAGTTCCATCCTCGGAACTACACTTAGGAGTTTGAGAAAAAAGAAAAAAAAAGTTTACAAATTAAAAAGTTCAGGATGATTTCTCATCATCCTCTCCTCTGATTCCCAAGTGGCCTCCTCAACAAGTTGGTTCCTCCAGATGACCTTGACCATAGGTATAGTCCTCAAGACCGTCTTCCGACGATCCACAATCTCTATTGGACGCTCTGCATAGCTCAAATCCAATTGCAGACCCTCTGCCACTTTGGGTAAATGGTGACTCGGATCCAGAATATAACCTCGTAACATGGACACATGGAAGATATTGTGTACTTGGGCCAACTCTTCCGGTAGTTCTAATCTATAAGCTGTTTTCCCAATCCTATTCAATATCTTATAAGGACCTATGTATCTTGGGGCTAATTTTTCTCATCTTCCAAACTGAATCACTCCCTTGGTTGGAGATGTTGGATCCTGTATGCAAGGAAAAAAGCACTGGAGGGGAGGTGTGAAAGTGTTGTATAAAAATTAAACAATAATTTGAATTTTTCACAACTGTTAAGTCGACTGTATCAGAGAAATCAGTCGACTGTCAGCGCAAATATAAGAGTAAATGAACTGAATAGCAACCAGTCTGTTAAGTCGACTTAAAGCGGAAACCAGTCGACTGCACTGACTCGATTTTCAATATAACTCAGCGAAAATGAAATTTCAAGATGGAGAAAACAAACCACAGAGAGTCAACACAGCAAACACCATGATATATCCTAGTTCGGTCCTCTTGACCTACATCCAGTCCCTAAGTAACCCACTTGAGGTTTTCCACTATTCTTGAAAAAATTTCAAGAATACTCTATGGTCTTTGAAAACAACTATGTCAAATCCGTAGACCCCTCTCACCACTAGAGAGAGCAAAACCGACTCAACAACCTAGAGTGAAACCGAATCTACACCAAGAGTCCTACTTTCCAACCGAGAGGACCACTCTCACAACCCGAGATTGAAACAACAATAAAAGTGAAGATTACAATGACCTAAAGCCTTGTTTTGATTGTGCTTTTTGTTTAGTGGCTAAAGGTCAACTTCTGACTTTAGTCTAGAACGAATTCTTTGTTATACAAGACTTAAATTAGAGAACCAAGTCTTAAAGAAAGTAAGTGCTTTGTGAACTTGTTCTTTTTCTCTCAAAGGCAAAAATGACTTGATAAGAAGTTAAGGAACCTTTTCCATATAAATTCTATACTTTATTTATTGAGTTAGATTCTCTTGGACATTGGAAAACGGTTTATTAACTGCCAATAAACGATAGAAAAGTTTTGAGCTTGAAAATCAAATTTTAAACTTCAGAAAAACTGCCAAAATGGCTCGAATAGTCGATTGGGTTGGCATAAGAGTCGACTGGTCAGGGCTTGAGTGAGTTCAGTTAGTTTCGTACTAGAACATTCGACTGTTCTCAAGAGTAAGTCGACTGGTACTCAATAGCTGAACTATACAAGCTTCATTTTGACATTTTGATTTGGAAAACTTTATTTTTATTTAGGGAATGTGTGAGTGTGTGTGTGACAAGACTTTTACAAGAATTCTAAAACACAAATATTACAAACACAATTACAAGACACATGTTCATTTAATAAAACACTTTTAAAGCTCTTGAGAAGTCTTTGACTTGTGTCTTGATCTTGAGTCTTGATCTTGTCTTTGTGGCTTGATATAGAACTTTTAGAAGCCTTTATTGTATTGTTGCCTTGAACACTTTTCGTAGACACTGCAAAAGATATGTAAGATAGAACAATTGTGTATTGTGTTTTAGTCATCAAAATTAAGAATCTACATTCTCCCCCTTTTTGATGATGACAACACAATAACTTAAAAATAGTATAGAATAACAATTTACATATCTTGATGTCACACATAATTGAAATATATACAAATGTAAATAAGCTCTCCCTGAATAAAATAAAATATGCACACAAGTTTTTTTTTAAACATGGACAACATGTAAACATGCACAACATGCACAACACAATATGCACATATTTCTTCTCCTTTGTCATCAACAAAAAAAATAAAAGTAAAGAGATAAGAACCAACCATAGATAAAAACCAACATAGCATAAATAGCATAAATTGAAATTTATACATGATCAGTCAAATAAATTGTTCATAAGACAAAGTGAGAAGAAAGCATCATTAAAGCATAAAACAAAAGTACAAGAAAAATTGAAAAGTACATCAATCTTCATCGTCTTCGTCATCATCACTGTTTGAGGCAGGTGAAGAGGACTTAGGGTTTTCACTTGAAGGGAAGGACTGCGATTAGAGTTGGTTGAGAATGGAGGGTGCTGATTAGAGTAGGGTAAAAGAGAGTAAGCGAGAGTAGCCTCATCCTGGGACGATTCAGAATCAGAAAAAGCGAAATATAGTCGCGACAGTCGACTGGGTTTTAGATCAGTCGACTAAGTCGAGAGAAAATACAACCAAACTCAAAGTTAAGTAAAGCTACTGTCAGTCAAATGTAGATTTGAAGATAGTCGACTGGGCAGAAGATAAAATTAAGTTAGAAAAATAGACAAAGAAAATACTTTATAAGTCGACCGATAATCAATTATAAGTCGACTGAGATATATAGAAAAATTTTAAAAATGTCATGAAATGAGCAAATGCCTAGTTCTCTTCTAAAGTTGATAAAAATATCTTCTTTAAGTGGTTTGGTAAATATATCTGCTACTTGTTTATCAGTGAAAATAAAATCCAATAGTATATCTCCTATTAAGACATGATCACGTAGAAAATGATGTCGAATATCAATATGTTTCGTACGTGAATGTTGAACCAGATTTTTAGATAAATTAATAGCATTGGTATTATCACACATTATAGCGGGTCTTGAAAAAGAAATACCATAATCTAATAAAGTTTGTTTCATCCATAAAATTTGATCACAAGCCAAACTTGCAGCAATATATTCAGCTTCTGTAGTAGATAGGGATACCAAATTTTGCTTTTTACTGCACCAAGATACTAGTGAATGTACCAAAAGTGACAAGTTCCACTAGTACTTTTACCATCAGTTTTACTACCAGCAAAATCAGCGTCACTGTACGACAAGAGTTGAAAATTATTGGTGCGTGGATAAAATAAACCATACTCAGATGTACCTTTAATATATCTTAAAATACGTTTCACTGTTTTTAAGTGAGATTCTTTTTGATTAGACTGATATCTAGCACATAAACATACGCTAAACATAATATCTGGTCTACTAGAAGTTATATATAAGAGTGAGCCAATCATACCTCGATAAAGTTTTTGATCGACACTCTTGCCTAATTCATCTTTGTCAAGTGTAGTAGTAGTAGCCAGAGGTGTGGTCTTACCATTAGTGCTATCCATGCTAGATCGTTTGAGTAATTTCTTAGCATATTTTTCTTGATTAATAAATATGCCATTTTAAGACTGTTTTTTTTGTAGTCCAAGGAAATAATTGAGTTCACCCATGTGACTCATCTCAAGCTCATTTTTCATGGTATTAGCAAACTCTTGACATAGATTACTGTTAGTTGATCCAAAAATTATGTCATCTACATATATTTGTATGATTAATATATCGGTCTTTATTTTCCTAATAAACAAAGTAGTATCTACTTTACCAATTTCAAAACTAGTTTCTAAAAGAAAAGTTTTGAATCGATCATACCAAGCACGAGGTGCTTATTTAAGACCATATAAAACCTTTTTCAATTTAAAAACATGGTTCGGGAATTGTTCATGTTCGAAACTAGGTGGCTGCTTAACATAAACATCTTTCTTAATGAAACCATTTAAAAAAGCACTTTTAACATCCGTTTGGAAGAGTGTGAAATTCATAAAACACGCAAAAGATAGTAAAATTCTAATTTATTCTAGTCTAGCAACAGGAGCATATGTTTTATCAAAATCAATTTCTTCTTCTTGATTATATCCTTGAGCAACTAATCTAGCTTTGTTCCTAACGACTTGTCCTGATTCATCTAACTTATTTTTAAATATCCATTTGGTACCAATAATAGTATGATCAGGAGGTCGTGGAACTAAATCCCATACATCATTTCTTACAAATTGGTTAAGTTCATCTTGCATAGAATTCAACCAAAATTCATTCTCACATGCTTCTTGAATATTTTTCGGTTCTAAATCCGATAAGAAAGCAGTATGAGAACTCATTAAAATGACATCTTGTTTGAATACCATGTGAGATGTCACCAATAATTAAGTCATGAGAATGATCTCGAACTTCAACAAATGATTTTGGTAAAGTTTGAGTTATTGCTACAGGATCAGTCGACTTAACGAACCCATCAACCGACT
This sequence comes from Hemerocallis citrina, assembly GCA_017893485.1. Taxonomy (NCBI): domain Eukaryota; kingdom Viridiplantae; phylum Streptophyta; class Magnoliopsida; order Asparagales; family Asphodelaceae; genus Hemerocallis; species Hemerocallis citrina. Next base: position 27,832,875 of record CM030367.1, read on the forward strand.
GATTCACATCAGTCAAATCAGTCGACTTATCTAGGGTAGTTTTCTCTAGTGATTTAATAATGTTATCTAGTGGTGATGATTCAATTTCATCATCTTTAGTAACATTAGATGAAGGTAAAGATTCATCAAATGAAACGTGCATAGATTCTTCAATAGTCAAAGACGATTTATTGAAAATTCTATATGCCTTACTCCTATTTGAGTATCCAATGAAGATACCTTCATTAGATCTAGCATCAAATTTATCTGGATTATCTTTTGTGTTTAATATGAAACACTTACAACCAAATACTTTAAAATACAAAATATTAGGAATTCGATCATAAAATAATTCAGAACAAGTTTTCTTAAGCTTTGGCCTAATTAATATTCTATTTAAAACATAGCATGCTGTAGAAACAGCTTCAGCCCAGAAGTATTTAGGCAAATTACTTTCAACAAGCATTAGTGCACATTCTTGCAATGTCCTATTTTTTCTTTCAACCACTCCATTTATTGCTGAAGCTCTAGGAAATGCAAATGAATGTGTTATACCATTCTTGTTGCAGTATTCTGAAAAAGTTTCATTCTCAAATTCTCCACCATGATCACTTCTAATAGTGACTATGGTTAGAGATTTTTGATTTTAAATACATTTTCAGAAATTTGCAAATTCTTCAAAGGCTTCATTTTTAAGTTTTAAAAAGAATAACCATGTAAAATTTGAAAAATTATCTACTAAAATAAATACATATCTACTTTTATTTATAGAAGCGACTCTAGTAGGACCAAATAAATCCATATGGATTTATTCGAGAGGCCTACTAGTAGAAATCATTTCTTTTGTCTTAAAGGTAGATTCTACTTGTTTTCCTAGTTAACATGCATCACACATTTTATCTTTCTTAAAAGATAATTTTGGCAGTCCTTTAACTAGGTTATTTTGAGATAATTTAGCAATATTTTTCATATTTACATATCCAAATCTCTTTGACAAAGCCAAGAGTCATTGTTTGAAGCAACTAAACAAAAATCACTCGAAAACTCAGTTGTTTTTAAACATAGTTCATATATATTGTTTTTTCTAAAACCTTGAAAAGTTACATTTTTCATGGATGAATCATAAATTAAGCATGTATCTTTTTCAAACACTATCTTATAACCCTTATCACATAATTGACTAATACTTAACAAGTTATGCTTTAAACCACTAACTAGGAATACATCTTCAATAGTAGGGGTAGTGTTCTTACTGACCATGCCTATTCCGATGACCTTTTCTTTGTTATTGTCACCAAATGTAACAGTCCCTCCATCTGTATCTTGTATGGAAGAAAGTAAATTTGCATGGCCAGTCATGTGTTTGGAGCATCCGCTGTCAAGTATCCATCGTTCCCTTTTAGGTTCCTATAAAATATTAATTGTGAATATGGTACCCTTTTCATTGGGTTCGAAAGAGATTAGTATTTGGGAAGCCAAACCCAAAGTGAGTTTGATTTACCACCATATGCAGGTATATAATTTACAGAATTACAAATATCTCTGAAAAAGACAGCTGAAAAGCTGTTCTGTTATATTTCTAGCTGAAAACTGTTATCTGAAAGCTGTTTTGCTGAAAAAGACAGCTGAAATGCTGTTCTGTTATATTTCTAACTGAAAACTATTATCTGAAAGCTGTTTTCCTGAAAAAGATAGCTGAAAAGCTGTTCTGTTATATTTCTAGCTGAAAACTGTTATCTGAAAGCTGTTTTTCTGAAAAAGACAGCTGAAAAGCTGTTCTGTTATATTTCTAGCTGAAAACTGTATTCTGAAAGCTGTTTTGCTGAAAAAGAGAGTTCAAAAGTTTTCCTGTTATATTTGTGACATTTTTTAAAATCAATTTGCATTCATCATTTGCTGACATTTTTTTAGTTGTTGCAGTTAGATTGCAATGTTGTACAAGTATTGGAACAAGAAACTAGAGCATGCATGTTAATGGAGCAAAAATCAGACGCCATCATCTCCAAGATTGATTCGTCACGTTAGAGTACAAAATTAAAAGAAAATCTTGTATGGAGGTTTTTGTGAAGCAACTAATCTCAGTTCATGTATTAGTTATGCAATTTGGATAAATGTGTTGATGTTATCACTGCCTCTTTTGGTAATTGCAGTACTTCAGTATTAACTGAAGAGTATTTTTTGGTTTGTTTTATTGAGATTGCATGTGAAAACAAATAGGATCTATTTTTTCTTTTTTTGGATATGAGCAGTATTTGGATTTCTTGGATCGCGTGCAGTGTCTGGATAACTCTAACTAGTTGGATAAACTGATTCTGCTCAACCTGTAGGTTGCAGTTTTTCAAAAGATTATATCATGGATAATTTCTAAAGGCTGAGCCAAACAATTTATTCAGAAAAATAAGCACTACATATTCAAAATAAAAACAATCCCATTCAACTATACTCAACCAATTTATTCAACAAACCAAGCTTACTTCATTACTTTTGTTTACATTGTTGAACAATCTCACGTAAACTATCATTAATTGCATGGGATCGATACATATATTATGAAAATAAGTTCTACAATTTGTTGTCAGCAATCATTACAAACAAGCATGCTGTTAAATCTCCTATTTGTTGCCTACAGTTACTGCATGCCGCCTGGAGCTGCTGCTGCTGCTTCTTAACTCCCTGATTTAAAAACTGTAGAGCAGGCAGGTCTATAAACAAAGAAACAAAATGAGAAACTTGCTGCATTAGAATTCAAAAATATTCAAGGAAGAATAAATTGTGCAGCAGAAACTTGCTGCATTAACCATAGGAGGAAAAGGAAAAAGATAACCAAAGTTGAAATTTGTTTAACCAAACATTTGCAGACTGAGGCCCATGCTGAACAATAAGGAAACCTGAAACCTGAAACCTGAATCATTCTGAACCATGCTAAGAAGATTATATAAAGTGTAAGATAACAATGTTAACAATGTTAATAAGAAGCTGGACACCAGCTTAAGCAGATAACAATGGAGACTTTGTAAAGAAACTGAAAGCAAACATTACAAAATAAAATACGGGAGGGGTGCAAACATTACAAACTTTGTAAAGAAACTTTGTGAAGAAAATTTTTCTGGGCATGTCTTCCCACTTTGTATTGACTTGGAGGCATAGACTACAAAATAAAATACGGGATCAACTGCCATCATCTCCCACTTTGTATCTTCCTTCACAACAAAAATATGTTCAAAAACTTCATACTGAGCCAGCTCAATTGCACATTTGTTGCATACCTATACAGTAGTATGCAATCTTTTTTTTTTGTAATAATCTCCCACCATTTTTTATGTACTCATCACAACATTGTATCAGTTTGTGTGCAGTATAAACCATACAGTGTGCTAACAATCTCCCACCATGTTGTTACTAATATATAAACCATCAGTATGCATTAAAAAACCACCATGATGGGCACCCACACTCAGCACAGCATTGTATCAGTTTGTGTTCAGTATAAACCATACAGTGTGCTAACAATCTCCCACCATGTTGTTACTAAACCATCAGTATGCATTAAAAAATCACCATGATGGGCACCCACACTCAGCACAACATTGTATTTGTTTGTGTGCAGTATAAACCATCAGTGTATGTAACAATCTCCCACCATGTTGTTACTAATATATAAACCATCAGTAGGTGATAATCTTGCAACCATCAGATGGCCACCAATACTCAGCACAGCATTGTATTAGTTTGTGTACAATATGGAAATTAACCAAGTTAAACACAAATTGCTTTCTCATATCACAGAAGAAGTCATCCTCAAATTTGATGTAGAATTAAGGTCTTACTTTCGTTTAAAGCAAACAACAATAACTACTCCAAAGAGTATTAAAGGATCAGAATTTAACATCATCACTTCCAAAATTTGAAAGTGGGTAGTATCCATTACAAAATTCATCATATCCAGTAATTGCCTTATTTGTCAAATTCCAACAGCAGGTACATCATGGTGGTTTATCATGGTGGATAACTTTCATCATATCCACTGATGGTTTATACTGCATACAAACTGATACAATGTTGTGCTGAGTGTGGGTGCCCATCATGGTGGTTTTTTAATGCATACTGATGGTTTATATATTAGTAACAACATGGTGGGAGATTGTTAGCATACTGTATGGTTTATACTGCACACAAACTGATACAGTGCTGCCATGAGCATTTGATACACATCAGCATGCTACCCAAAACCATGGAGCAAACTATTTTTTCGAAAAAACACAACAACAAATGCTGCCCAAGTCATCAGAACATATCAGATGCTGCCCAAATCCATAAAAACAACAAAATCCATGTTTTAACATTCAGGGTAGCATGAATAATACCAACAAAATTGGATAAGAACATATGAGATGCTACCCAAACCTTGAAAACATGCTGGTCTGTTTGTTCTAGGTTCTTTTTTTATAATTTCCTGAAGTAATCACCTGAGTTGGCATTTGTTAAGAGTGTTTTTTTGGAAACACTATTCAGAATACTGAAACCCCACACTCTATTAAAGCAAAAAACCTCCTTTGCTATTTTCTTTTTTCACAAATAAGGATTCACAAATCCTGATGCATCATAATACAAAATTGCAGAATGGTAAAACACAGTAGAATATACTGAATACAAGTGCAATTCATCGAAACAAATCAGATGCTCCCCAAACCATCAACACATGCTGGTCTGTTGTTCCAGGTTTTTTTCTTAAATTTCCTGAAGTAATATCCTGAGTTGGCCTTTGTTTTGGGTGTGTTTTTTTTGGAAACACTATTCAGAATACTGATACCGCCCTCTTGTCGAAAACCATGAAAAGAACATAATGCAGAAAAAATACAACCTAGTCGCAGTCTTAGATTCATCAAATCAATGATAACAACTCCATACTAGAGCTGCATTTTTTACAATGCCACGCCCACTAGTACAAAGCACATTGTCAACATTGACTAAAATCCGTTCATCATTGACTATAACGACTTCATTTTTGTTAGGTTTAAAAAATAAATTTGTTCACTTACTGCTCTTGAAGTATTCTGAATAGTGTTTCCAAAAAAACACTTAAAACAAAGGCTAACTCAGGATATTACCTCAGGAAATTAAATAAAAGAACCTAGAACAAACAAACCAGCTTGTTTTCATGGTTTGGGGAGCAACACGATTTGTTCAGATGAATTGCACTTGTATTTAGTATATTCTACTGTGTTCTATGATTCTACAAATGTATTATGATGCCCATCAGGATTTGTGAATCCCTTCGATATTTGCTGTGAAGGAAAAAGAAAATCATATTTGTCGTAGGCTCAGATTGTTCAAATCAATGATAAAAAATCCACAATAGGGCTGCATTTTTTACAATGCCACGCCTATTGCCACTAAGTACAATGTTGACCCCCCCCCCCCCACCCCTTCTCACATTGTCTTCGACAATAACTGAATTCATCATCATTGTTTACCATAATTAATTCATTCTTACTTAACCTTTCATTCCAAACATCAACCACAGATCAGTTTAAAGGGTATTATACATCATTTCAGTGGTTGTTCAATCATATACCCCAATTTCAATATCCGTTGCTTGTCGATACAACCAAGCAGAAAGTGGCAGTGGGGTGGGGGAGGGACACATTCCACATTGAATGAAAACCTATCATCATTGCCTATTACGACATCAACTTTGTTAGTTTTAAAAAAAGTGTATTTCAAATCGCATACTGCTACCGACAATTCCATCCATTTTTCTGACCAATCATGTGCACAAAATTGATTCCGCGTGCAGTACCTGTTCATCCATAAATTGTCAAGATGAAATCACACACCTTGCAGAAAACATTACTTACGGAACAGTTCGAAAAAATGATGCAATGAAAATGTTTACATTCAAATTACATTAGTGTGTTGCATTCCACATTGCCATGGCAATATCATCTCTTTTCCTATTCATACGATTCAGTTGGGAAGATAATAAATCCAACCCCTGAGATGTGGAGGCGATATCTTCAGTGTGTGGGTCATGTACTAATTGTTCATCATCGAGTTCCTCCAAAAATGCATCGTTTTGTGAATGCATACATATAAAATTGTGGAGTGCTGTGACCATCATAACTTGCCTTGTAAACAGGTAGTTTGGCATGTTCTCAAAGATGGCAAACATCTTCTTGAATACACCAAACATTCTCTCAATCACATTCCGTAGCCTAGCATGTTGTTTATTAAAAAGTTGCCTTGGTTGAGTTGGTGCATGGTTGGCCCCTTGAAAGTCATGTAAGTGGTATGGCTCACCACGGTATGGCGCTAAAAAGCCAGGCATATTTGTGTAACCACAATCTACTAGGTAATATTTATCGTTTGGTGGGATTTCCAACAGCCTTTGTGCTAATGCACTCTGTATCACACGGGAATCGTTAGCACTGCCTTCCCATCCCGCGTAAACAAATGTGAACAACATGTTAAAATCCCATGCTGCCAGAACATTTTGGCTAATAAAACCCTTTCGAGAGCGACAAGCATTGCTGCGAACAGCAGGTACAGTAGCTTTGATTAATGTGCCATCAGCAGCACCAATAGCTCCCTACATTAATGAATTTGAATAATAAATATTACGTGCAAACGTTGAAAAAACTTTAATAGTGCATGACGGGGGAAGGTAAAAGAATACCTTAAACCACGGATAAAAGTCTGGATTATTGAGAATCCTTTGAGGTACTTCTGTAGTGTCGGGAAGGGTGATAAGTCTTGTTGCCGCTCTTACCAAACCTTTCAATACTAGTGGAAAATGCTTTTGGCATGTTTGGAGTGAGTGGTTAAACGTATTAGCGACTAGTCGCATTCTTAAACTGTGACCGACAATATACAGGAAAATTGCCACACTTTCCTCGAAAGACACGCGCCTGCGTCTTGAAGACTGTTATGTTTCGTCAAGATAGTTCCCATTTTTCAAAAAAACACACAAGGCCATGAAACAATCTTGGTTCATACGGAATATTCCATGAAACGTGGACTGGGAACCCTCTAACATTTCATTCAGATATTCACGTCCTGTTTGTTTTTGAGAGGACGTTGCACTTTCTTCATTGTCAAGTTCTTCACATAATTCAGCTAGGAAGATTATGTTCATCAACAGATCAACATTGTCACTACTGAATGAAGAAGTGTCCATAACAGAGGTTGCACTTGCAATAGTAACTCACTATGACAAAAAGATAGAAATCAAATGGAGAAAGTAATAAAGTTCACTACTAATAGCAAATCGCTTTTGGTAAAAAAATAAAACTCAATGTGAATGAAATAAGTACCGCAATGTTACACCATCCCACCGTCATAGTACATTATATCTCACGCAAATACGCAAATAATAGTAAAAAAATAGTACACATTATGACTTCTTCATCCCATTCAACCGAATGGGATGGCTACTGCCTACCATACATCCTGACCCAAGCCTCCTGATGTGTTGGGGTAAGACGGAGGAAACTATGACAAGCACGAGGATTTCCTACTAGGTGGGCTTTTGCTCTCACAGCTTCGTCGGGATCAATCCATGTCATCGCCAAGATTTTATCCTGGCATTCATCCAACTCTGCCAAAGCAGGGTCAGCGGAGACATTACTTTCCACCTCTATTTTTTTCTTCAGCCTGCTTCTTTTTACCTCCTCAGTTTCCATACAGGAGCTAATATAATTTTTCACAACTGACATGGCTGATCCCCGGCCACTTGAGGTACCGGATTTTCTCTTACGAGAGCCCGACCCCGAACCTATTGGTACATCATCATCGTCCTCAAGCACATATACGTTTGACTGATGAGGGTGGCCAAACTCATAATTCATCCTCCGCTCCTCATCATCATCCAACACCCTTTGGGTGGAAGCCCTTGTCACATTGCCCAGGGCAGTAGACTCTTCCATTATTTTGGTCAAAGCATCAAAATCTGTCAACCCCTTATGTTCAAATCTTTTGGCGGCAGGATGCATCTAATCATAGAATTTGTTGTTACTATGCATGTATTAGAGTCAAGATGAAGTATAATAAAAAGGATTCATAAACAAAAATCAAACTTTGAGATTATGTATATTAACCTTAACATATTGTTCCCAGACTGGTTTCTCGCAAGTCACGGTTTCGTTGATTTCATCCCAACCAAAACTGCTCTGTTTCTTCATATCAGAAAACACCTTCCAGTCTGATTTAAGTCTCTGATATTTTGACTTCAATTGTGTTACCGTGAATGAACGGCCACACGCGACTTGCATTTGTAGAGCAAAATTACTCCAAGTTGTTGCGTTGAATGTGTTGCTTTTTAGGCAATCACTGTCAACTGCAGCCTCCATAAGGTTGACAAAACAATGCACAATATGGGGAGGCCACTTTCCATAATCCTCCTCCACTGCCTTCTTCTTCCCCCTTCCCATATTACTCATCTATATTGAAGAAATACCGATAAAAAAAAAAGACAAATTCCTTTAATTAGTCCTTGTGATCGGATAACCATAGGTTGCAAGGAGCCACCGGTTAAACAAAAAATTGGCAACAGCGTATCATCAACTAATCTCAGTTTGGACCGCATATCATCAAAAAAAATTTGGTCCAAAAGCCTATTAAAAATTGGCGAAAATTCGTACAGAAAAACAACCAAATAAAGTGCCCCACGGATCATACCTTTGATTGGAATTGAACAAGGAAGAAATTGTCAGCAAAGGATTCGACCTTGAGCAGTTTTTTGATTCGATTTGCCCTTCGTTCCCTAGCTCTTCTCCTGTATGCAGCACGGGTAGTGCAAACCATTAAACCCTCAACCGAAACCCCTCAACCCCTCACCAAATCGACAGAAAAAGAGACTGGTATTGAAGTCGCCAGCGAGAGAATCAGACGTTTGGGCTCGATTTCACAGTAGAATCGTTCCAAAAACGTTGATTTGGGGGGGGGGAGATCAGATCTGTTCTGAAAAAGAAGGGAGGAAGAAGATGCCGTACGGGTTTGAAGTGAGTAGGGTTAGCTTCCTCAAGGGAGAGACGGGCAAGAAGAGAGTGAAGGGGGTGTCGCCGATAGTGAGGGAGACCAGATCTGGAAGAGACGAGCGAGAATAGAGCTCGTGAGTGATGTGAGAAGAGAGGGTGGAGTTTTCTTTCGAAAAGAGGGGGGGAGGAAGAAGACAACGAAGGAGGGGGCTCGTAAGTGAGGTGAGCGGAGAGACTGGGTAAGTTTTCGAAAAAGAGGGGTATCAGTATTCTCAATAGTGTTTGGAAAAAACACTCAAAACAAACACCAACTGAGGATACTGTTTTCAGAATAAAGAAAAAAAAAACTCAAAACAAACGCACCCTTCATTTTTATGTTTTAAAAAGAATAGCCATGTAAAATTTGAAAAATTATCTACTAAAATAAATACATATCTACTTTTATTTATAGAAGTGACTCTAGTAGGACCAAATAAATCCATATGGATTTATTCGAGAGGCCTACTAGTAGAAATCATTTCTTTTGTCTTAAAGGTAGATTCTACTTGTTTTCCTAGTTAACATGCATCACACATTTTATCTTTCTTAAAAGATAATTTTGGCAGTCCTTTAACTAGGTTATTTTGAGATAATTTAGCAATATTTTTCATATTTACATATCCAAATCTCTTTGACAAAGCCAAGAGTCACTGTTTGAAGCAACTAAACAAAAATCACTCGAAAACTCAGTTGTTTTTAAACATAGTTCATATATATTGTTTTTTCTAAAACCTTGAAAAGTTACATTTTTCATGGATGAATCATAAATTAAGCATGTATCTTTTTCAAACACTATCTTATAACCCTTATCACATAATTGACTAATACTTAACAAGTTATGCTTTAAACCACTAACTAGGAATACATCTTCAATAGTAGGGGTAGTGTTCTTACTGACCATGCCTATTCCGATGACCTTTTCTTTGTTATTGTCACCAAATGTAACAGTCCCTCCATTTGTATCTTGTATGGAAGAAAGTAAATTTGCATGGCCAGTCATGTGTTTGGAGCATCCGCTGTCAAGTATCCATCGTTCCCTTTTAGGTTCCTATAAAATATTAATTGTGAATATGGTACCCTTTTCATTGGGTTCGAAAGAGATTAGTATTTGGGAAACCAAACCCAAAGTGAGTTTGATTTACCACCATATGCAGGTATATAATTTACAGAATTACAAATATTATGAACAAAAGAGTTTATATAAGTAATCATATTATTAAGCCTCAGGTTGACTGGAACCTAAATATTTTTGTTCTGTTTAGTCGACTTTGTTGTACCCACAATTCGACTATGCTATGAAGGCAGTCGACTGGGAGGTGAAACCAGTTGACTTATATGAGGTTGTCGTCTCTTTGAATAAGACTCCATACCTCTGGACAGACGACCGATTTTATGGGTCAGTCGACTGGTCTGATATGAAGAATTACTATTTTCATGATTAAAAATATTTTTTGGTTTTTCAAAAAAATCATATAACTTGTTCTTCACACTAGAAATAGAATCAATCTTATTACTGCTAGTGTCACTAGTAGAAAATGCTACAGTCACAATAGAAATTTTCCTTGTAGAAGAGTACAATTCCATGGTTAGTGTACATTTGTAAGGGATTTTTCTTCATTCCCTTGTAATTGTGCTGTTGTGAAATCTCTCCTGGTTAATGTACACATTCGCAATGAAATTTTAACTATCCCTTGCGAATATTAGCCACAATAAAATACCTGCAATGGAAGTTGTACCTTGCTATCCCCATATATAAGAGAATATCTACAACAAATTCGTCTCTTGCAAGTGTGTTTTAAAAGGGATTTTTCCCGTTGCTGATGAACTATTGCTACAGAGATCTGTAAGATACTGATTCCCTTGCAATTGCTACCTCGCGAATGCAATTGCACACATTTTTTCTTCATTACTGATTATATTTGAATGGCTTAACCAAATTTACAAATTAAAACAATGTATTTTGAAAATGAAGAACATATAATTATTTTACATATTGATTCACACAATTATATAATGAAAACACAATAATGCAAAATAAGTTTGAATATTATATAATTCAGAACCTTCTCATTACAAAATATTTTTGTTTGTTTCATAGTGCCAAAACAACAATACATTCTGGAAGAAAAGATAAGTTGTGAAACTCCAAGAAACAAAATAAAATGTTTTCAAAATAAATTTTAACCCGCTACTACTTCCATGCATCCCCAACTTTATTTTCGCGTAAGGTCTTCTGCATGTTCATCATTACCCACTGTCTCATTGTCATCGCCACTACATATAGACTACATGAAAAAGAAACAATACAAAATTAGAACTCGTTATTCAATATATATAGATAATAATATATTATCCAATTGAGGCAATTAAATATATGGCTACCTCTTGTTGTATTTGACTATTGGATGAGTTGACAGTAGTATTTTCCAACCTTTGTTTCAAGGCTTCCATCTTATCAGGATGCAGCTCACAAAAGAAGTCCATAAGAACTTGATTTTGTATTGCCAACTTGTCACACTTTTTGAACAAAGATTTAACAGTTGATTTGTCTTGTATCCTGATCCAACAGTGCTCTCCAGTTGTGCATCTCGACTAGAGCCTTGATAGATGGATATGATAGAGCAATCTGATAGTTCAAATCTCCAATCCATATTACTCGACTAAAGGAAACAGATTAAGATTAATTACAATTTTCAATACTAGACGGAAAGGTTTCTAGATAGTCATAAAAATGGTTAGGCATTGGTCTTACTCATGATCAAGGATAGTTTCAGGCGATTTCTCATTACTGATTCCATGAACTCGAGGGAATCTAGTCTTCCTAAGAATCTCCATGACATCAGAATTTCTCCTCAATTCATCTCCTTCTTTTTGCCCAGAGGTCAGATGACTACAGATGAAGCAGAAGCTTGTCTGATGCAAAGACATGCTGATCGAAATTGAACCCTAAACAAAATCAAACAAACCAATGAATTTCGATTAAATAATTTTAAAAAAACTTTATCAATGGGCATTAAATTAACAAGGTTAAGCTTAAATGTAAACCATCAGAGGACATCAAAGCTACCTTGTTTCCAAGATAGCCCATCAATCCCCTACCAACGCAAGAAGCCTTCAAGCTTTTCACATCATCTCTTATCTCACTACGCACACAAACCGTGAGAAATATCCCTACCATTTGTTTACTAGCAACCAAACAATACCTAGCATTGTTCAAAAATATACACATGAATCAATTTATCAGCATAAGCATAACAACAAATGACTGAAAGATTAAGCAGTAGATACACAAAAATTATATAGTTACCTACAGTTTCCCTTCAATCGTTCCTTCTCTTCCATAGGTGCGGGGATGCCAGAACCATAACACATTGGAGAGTAATATGCAGTACTAGGAGAATCCCCACCGATATTCTCATCATCAGATGAACCATTCCATCTGTAATTGGGATGATAATCACTCGGTCTACTCCCGAACATGGCCCTATCGCAAACACTAAACCTACGGTCTAGCATTGCTTGAGGCATCATCATATCCCTATCAACCGTCATGCTCCTACTTAACAACTAGAATGAATGTCGATGAAAGAACGATGAGTCCTTCTGCCTTGTCAAGGACCCTTCAAAATCATCATCAAGCTCCACTATCAGGTTAGGCACGGGTGAAGGGGTGTGATAGCTAACATTGCCACTAGTACCAGGTAGGTTGTTTAGTGTCCTTCTGATAAGTGATACCCATTTCCTTGCAGGGCCATTGTCCTCCGTATCGAGAACATTTCCAGCATTCAATGGAACAATCTCTTGAAACCTTATAAAGAACCAAACCAACAAAAAATTAACTTGTGCAAGTTTCAAAATTGAAGCGGTTTCAACCAAAAAATTAAGAATAAGATTTGTACCCCAAAACATATATATATATATCTGCCGGAGGCGAGGAATGGAGCCAGTCATCGAGATTCAAGTGACTTGGAGGGGATTTGCCACCTACATTCCATGTCGCAGCAAATATCCTAAACATTAACTTCAAATTCAGAATTCGAAAAAACTTGAGACATAGCTAAATTCATTTGAGAACTGGTTTGAAGTACCTGTAATATTGAGTACCTATAATATTGAGTACCTGTAACCTGATAAGAATCCAAATTGCATCTTCCTCTTTGAGCCTAGACTAGAAGGGGTCAGATAGCTGATTAGCCTGCTGAGTAACAAAATATTTATTAGAAACATTCAAGAAACGAAGGGAAATACAGAGTTTTGCTTGCTGATGATAGAGGGGGCTGTCAGCAAAACGGGAAAGAACAACATTCATGGATATTTCCTAAACCAGCAAGTTTTCATAAGGACCAATTACTGCAGAGATATGCGTATTAAGATTTCTAGTCAACTATTGTACATGAAAGTCATACTTAAACAAGGCACCACTAAAGTGACTGCATCAATCTAAAAGCTTGTACATTTTCTATTTACAACCATAAATGTAGATTAGCCTCCATAAAAGCTTTTAACTGGAGAATTTCAGTGCATTCTTCATCATATAATGGAGAGAGAGAAGGAGAATGAGATACCTATGCCAAAACCAAAACCAAGTGTGCCCTAACTGAAAGGAGAGAAAGAAGGAGAATGAGATACCTGACGTTGAAAAGGAGGCGTGGAGGATGAGGCGGCAGCGGCAAGGAGCGGCGACGAGGAGTAGGGGCGACGAAGAGCGGGTAGTGGCGACGAAGAGCGGCGAGGAGCGGCCTGTAATGCCCCGAATTCCAAAACACAACTGAATTCGAGATTCCACAGGATCTTTACACTTCTTTCGTACAATTTTACAAGGAATTTAAAACTTTTCACTTTATATCAGAGTTACATGAAAACTTTACACTTTACATTTGTACAGCGGAAGCAAATTTACCACATTTAAATAAATGTACAACAACATTTGAATAATCTCTAAGCATCTGTGCCTCTTTAATTTTTATCATGTCATTTACCCTGCATACAAAACTGTGGGTACGTCAGTTTATTCAACCGACGAACATTATACACGGCCATCCTCTCTATGTCGGAAATAGTATAACTGATTTTCCATATTTAACAAATACAAACTTGTCACATATCAAACTAAAGGGAATACCCGATTGATGTCGTGTTGTGATTGTGTACTTAGTCCTTAATGCAATTATTTATATTACATGACACTAATGCACACTTGTTCGGATTCTATGCATCCCATACTACATAGGTCCGAGGGCAAGCCTCTTAATCGTTCTTCATCTTGTAGGGTTCAATACCTCGTCATGATTTAGTCTACTACTGTAACTACGGTAAGTATCCTAGATGATCTATGAGTACAAGCTCGTGTACAGAAAACCTGGAGGGAAATCCCATGCCATGTCTTGACGCATCAAGCATGCATTCTGTGGCAATTCAGCCTCCTTCATGGCACACGATCCTCTTGCAGTCACCAAACATCCCACAAGCGTCGCCAAGATCCTGATCTTCTGGAGTAGTGCCCACGCCATGTCTTGACGCATCAAGCATGCATTCTGTGGATCACACCCATATCGTAGACTCGAGGCCCTCATACTTGTGTTTTTCTCTCACTTTCATCACCTCTTCACTATGTACTAAATCCTTAAATTTAATGAAATCATGAACAAAATCAATCTCTTAGAGTTAGCCCCCTCACTACTACCGGTCTTATTTCTTTCATTTCACAATGACCCAAACTGGTCTTTTCAATATCAATAATCATAATTCATCACTTTCAGTTGCCGGTGTGAGTTTGGGCTACACTCTAATTTTCAATTTCAATTCACAATTCATATGTTTGAGTTTTCATGCTCAATAACATTCTCTTTTCCAATCACATGATTTCTAAATTATTCATGAGTCCATAACCATACATGGAATTCAATTATCGTGCATGCATTTCATCAAATAATTATTTCCACATTAAAAATCATATAACCAATTATATGGTCGAAATGAATATTCACAACTCATAATTATCACACTGTTCTTCAATAAGAATAATTCATACCACTTCACTTCATATATTTTCATTCTTATTTTTATTTCCTTTCTAGCACTTTATTTTAAGTTCGTTTGCAAAGTACAACTTTCACCAAAATGTAAGTGTAGAACCAAAGTTCCAATTACACCTTTGTTCTCAAAAATATACTCTATTTCATTTTAATAAATCCTAATTTATTTTTCATAAGTCCCACATAATTTTAGAATAATAATAATATTTTTTTTCATAATTTTTAACCATCAAAAATCATTTTTTTTTCCAAAAAGTTTAATACTGGCCGAGACCAGGATTCGAACCAACAACCACAGGGAAACAAGCCGCATGCTCTGACCACTAGGCCAATCGCGCCAATCGATATAAAGGGGATTAAGAGCTTTAAATGCTCTCGGCTGAAGCTTAATTAATTTTTAAATGCGCAACAAAATATATGGTGCTAACAAGAATCGAACCATCGACCTGTGAGAACCCAACCACACACTGTAGCGATCAGAAGCCTCCCGACCACTTGAGCTATAGGCTCAAGTTGTCTCAATACAGCTTGCATTTTAATTAAATCAACCCTCTGTCTAATAGCACATTTCGATGTTTCAAAAGCTCTCATTTGAGTTTTGCTTTTACTAAACTTACTGTAAATTTCCAGATTAATTATTCCCATAATAATTTATACTCCAGTAATTTAAAAATAATTTTTCCAATAATTAAACACATATATTGCATACAATTAGTTTAAATTGTATGCTACTACTACCACATTTTCTTTTCGACATTTCTTATCCAATTTTAACATCAATATTCTCTATATCAACTCCCTGTTTATATTCATTCCACAAACCCACAAAACATAATTTAAGTCATTCATTACAACACTATCACAAAAGGTTCATTCAAGCACATAAAACAATATTTTCATCTACTAACATTTACATATAGTTTTTGATGCTAACAATGAATTTTTCTTCAAGCAATCCATTGCTAAAATTATTTTACACACAACTTAAGTTTTATGATGGAATCACATACAAGCCATTTATCGACATTCCAATCAACTAATAGGCCATTTTTCCAATTAAAATGTACTCTTATTAATCTTTTTCATGCATTAATATTTCAATTCAATCTTAGCATGCTTTCTAATTAGAAACATGGAAAATAACCCACCTTAATTGGAGAGAAATACAATTGCAACACCTCCTAAAAGTCCTTGCCAAAAGTGCTTTCCTCCTCCTCCTCGATGTGCACCCAAACCTTCCAAAATGCCAACCCGAGCTCCTTGATGCCGGCCTTCCCTTTCTTGGTGCAAACACAACTCACAACTCTCAATCTTTTAACTCACTTACTATACTACTAACAATGTATTTTATACTATAGGTTGTGGAGAAATAAAGGGTACAAAAATAACTAGGCTAGGGGGGGGGGGTGTATTTACACTAAAATTTGGAGTGAATGGAAGGCTAGGATCAAACTAGGGATTAGAAATAAAAGGCTAGGATTCAAGCGGGAGTTATGGTAACCAACCATGATCAAGCAACCACCACCCATGACTCCATTCAAATTTCCCTTTTCCCTCCATGTCAAAACCGACCTCACATGGTGCATTTGCACGTGTACGTGTAATGCACGTGCATGCATTAGTCCTCTATTTAAAAAAAGTTGTACATTATATTTTCTATAAAAATAATCTTTAAAAGATGTTCTACATTACAAGTTGTAATTAAAATAAAAATAACTCATGGGCTTTAATTAATGGGCCAAAATAATAGTTTTATATAAAGAAATTAAATAAATTAGATTTGGGCTAGAAAGAAAGGCTTATGTTTATTTGAAGAAAAATGGGCCTTTATAAATATAATTAAAGAACACATATACATATATATACTCATCATCCATAATGAAAAATAATTACAAGATTTCATACTACAAAAATTGCACGTGCACACTACGTGCAAAATAAATAAATAATTTTTATAAATGAAAATCGGGGCATTACAACACTCCCTCCTTAGAATAGTTCCGTCCCCGGAACTACATTCAAGAGCGAGAAACAAAACACTCACAACAAGCACAAGAAAAATGCAAAAATACAAGTCAAGCAAAAAGCTCAGGATAATCTTTCAACATCCTCTCCTCAGACTCCCAAGTAGCCTCTTCAACCAAATGGTTCCTCCAGACTACCTTGACCATCGGTATCGTCTTATTCCTTAAGACTTTCTCTTGACGATCAACAATCTCGACAGGAGACTCGATGTAGTTGAGATCCAAATGCAAACCTTCCGGCACTTCATGCAAATGATGACTCGGATCTGGAATATAACCTCTCAGCATAGACACATGAATGACATTGTGCACCTGAGATAACTCTTCCGGTAATTCAAGCCGGTAAGCAGTTTTCCCGATCCTTTTCAATATCTTGTACGGGCCTATAAACCTCGGGGCTAACTTCCCGCCTTTGCCAAATCGAATCACACCTTTACTAGGCGATACTTTCAGAACGACGAAGTCACCTTCCTCAAACTCAAGGTCCCTTCTCCGGTTGTCTGCATAGCTTTTCTGCCTGCTCTGAGCATCTACCAACCTTTTCCTGATCAGATCAATCTTTTCAGAGGTTTGCTGCACACGCTCAGGTCCAAACAATTGACGCTCCCCAACTTTAAACCAACAAACAAGGGTTCTGCACTTCCTGCCATACAGAGCTTCGTACAGTGCCATCCCGATGCTAGTCTGAAAACTGTTGTTGTAGGCAAACTCTACCAGAGGTAAATGCCTTTCCCAACTGCCTCAAAAGTCTAGTACACAACACCGAAGCATATCCTCAAGAATACAGTTGACTCTCTCGCTCTGCCCATCGGTTTGCGGATGAAAAGCATTGCTGAAATCCGTCTTGGTACCCAAAGCTGTCTGAAGACTTCTCCAGAAAGGCGAAGTAAACCGCACATCTCGATCAGAAACAATAGTTAACGGAACACCAAGAAGCCTGACGATTTTGCCAACATTCAACTCAGCTAACTTGTCCATCGAAGCAGTGAGTTTCATCGCCAAGAAGTGAGCGGACTTGGTTAGTTGATCGACTATAACCCAAATCGCATCATTGCCTTAGGACTCTTGGGCAATCCCGTAATGAAATCCATACTGATGCTATCCCACTTCCATTCCGGAATAGGTAACGGTTGTAATAGACCTCCGGGTCTCTGATTCTCGGCTTTGACTTGCTGACAAACCTCACACTTCGCCACAAACTCAGCCACATCCCGCTTCAAACCTGACCACCAGAAATGCGGTTTGATGTCTCTGTACATCTTAGTACTTCTAGGATGTACCGACAAAAGAGTAGCTTGTGCCTCTTGAAGAATACTCTCTTTCAGGTCCGCCTGATTTGAAACACATAGTCTATCTCTGAACCACAGCACTCCATCCCTGATTTGAAATCCGGACAACCTGCCAGCACCAACCTGCTCTTTCATCTCCAAGATATCAGCATCAACCTCCTGACTTGCAATGATCCTTCCATTCGGTGTAGGCTGAAGCCTCAACTGAGCTAAAGATGCTCCAAATCCTTGCAAGATAACTTCAATACCTGCTCGATCCAATTCCTCCATCAGATGCTTCTGAGTTGTAATCAAACTTGATAAACTGCTCTTGCGACTAAGTGCATCAGCAACAACATTAGCTTTCCCAGGATGATATTTGATCTCAGGTCGCATGTCCTCAAGCACTTCCAACCATCTCCGGTGCCTCAAATTCAGATCCTTCTGCTGATATATGTACTTCAAACTCTTGTGGTCCGTGTACATGTTCAATTTCTCACAGTACACGTAGTGTCTCCATTGCTTCAGGGTAAAGATAATCGCAGCCAACTCCAGATCATGATTCGGGTAATTCTTCTCATGCGGTCGTAGTTGCCTAGACCCATAAGTGATTACTCTTCCTTCTTGCATTAAGACACAACCAAGCCCACGATGTGAAACATCGCTGTAAACATCATACTCAACACCTGCTCTAGGCAAAGCCAAAATAGGTGCAGTAGTCAGCTTCTCTTTCAACTCCTGAAAGCTTGCCTCACATTACTCAGTCCACTTGAAGTTCACATTCTTCTTGGTCAAACTAGTAAGCGGTACGGCTAACTGAACATAACCTTGAATGAATTCCTTGTAGTATCCAGTAATTCCAAGAAAACTTCTGACTTCCTTTACTGTAGTAGGCCTAGCCCAATCTCTCACTGCCTCTATCTTCTGAGGATCAGTTGCCACTTCCTCCTTAGAAAGGATTTGACCTAGGAATGCCACTTCAGATTTTCAGAAATCACACTTGGATAGCTTGGCATACAACTCCTGCTCTTCCAGCTTCTTCAAAACTGCTGCCAGATGCTCGGTGTGCTCCTCTTCTGACTTGGAGTACACGAGGATATCGTCGATAAACACCACGACGAAAGAATCAATGAACGGCCTCAGAACTCTGTTCATCAAATCCATGAAGATTGCGGGTGCATTCGTCACTCCAAATAGCATAACTAAGAATTCGTAATGCCCATGTCGAGTTCTAAATGCAGTTTTGTGCACATCTTCGGCTTTCACTCGAACTTGGTGATATCCTGATCGAAGATCTATTTTGGAGAAAACAGCTACTCCTTGTAGACGATCGAATAAGTCATCAATTCGGGGAATATGATACTTATTCTGAATAGTGACCTTATTCAGCTCTCGGTAATCGATACACATTCTCATCGATCCATCCTTCTTCTTTACCAAAAGCACTGGTGCTCCCCAAGGTGACGCACTAGGTTAAATAAAGTCTTTCTCCAACAGTTCCTCAATCTGCCGTTTTACCTCATCCTGTTCCACTAGAGCCATCCTATACGGTGCCTTAAAAATGGGTGCACTTCCCGGTTAAACAGTGATGCTGAACTCTACATCACGATACGGGGGTAACCCAGGAAAATCATCCGAGAACACTGTCGGATAGTCCCGAACCACAGGAATCCTTTGCACTTCCACAGGAATCTCTTCCTTGCGGATAGCTACCACCAGCCTAGAACATTTCTTCTTCGCTTGGAAAGTGACTTCAGGTCCACCTGGAGCCTTCACTGTTACCGTCTTGGTCTTGCACTTGATGCTTGCACTGTACACTGACATCCAATCAATGCCAATGATAACATCGACTCCCAAGATAGTCAGCTTGATTAGATCAATCCCGAAAATTCTGTCCCTAATCACAATCTCGCAATCAGCATAGTACCGATCAGTGGTTAAAGTTTCTCCTGATGGAGTAGCTACTGCTAAGATCTTGCCTGGAAAAATCTTCGGTTCAACTCCCAACACTTTAGCAAATTTTGGAGACACAAAAGTATGAGAGGATCCAGTATCGAACAAAATAATAGCTTTCATTCCATTCAAATAAAGTTCTCCTGTTACAAAATACACACTCATTACGTAACAGTTTCACAAAATAAGCGAGAAAAGAAACAACATGAACCTCTAAACATCCGCCCTCGTACCAGTGATGACATGATCCACCTCATCGGCATTAGCTGCGGTCAAGGCAAATACTCGCACTGGTTGGTACGGTCTCTTCCCAGTCTGCTGCATTGGTGCTTGCGATTACCATTCCGTGGCTTGGGGCATTGAGATTGGTAATGTCCCGTCTCACCACAGTTGAAGCAATTTACTGCAGGAGGTCTCACAACATTGTTCCCGGGTCCTCCCGCCACACTAATAGTGTTCGCCCCTGTCGGTTTGAACCTTTGGCAGATGGTTGTCCCTTGAAATTTCCAGAATTTGCGGGCCTCTTTCCAGACTGCCAGTTGTTCCTCCGATTCTGAACAACATGAAACTGCTCCATGTCTTCTTCCGTGGTTGCCGCGCGCTTGACCAACTTGTCGAATCTTCTGATACCAAGAGGTATCATCCGGGACCTCAAGCTCGACCTCAATCCATGCTCGAACTTACGATCCTTCTTTGCCACATCCATCACTAATTCAGGAGCATACCTAGAGAGTTGAGTAAATTTGGTCTTGTACTCTCTAACTGACAAGCCACCTTGTTGCAATGATAGTAACTCCATAGCCTTCTTCTCTTGGACGTCGGAGGGGAAATAGTGACTGCAAAATTCCTCCAAAAATTCCTCCCAGCCAAGAATGATACTTCCCATTGTCCGCTTCATCGACCGCCACCACACAGCCGCATCCTTCTCAAGTTGCAGAGTCGCCAACTTCACCTTGCTGCCCTCAGGGGTCTCCAGCACTTCGAAGATCGTCTCTACCTGACGAATCCAGTTGTCAGCCGCATCAGGGTCTGACTTCCCTTCGAACACAGGTGGTTCATTCGTTTGAACGATTCCACGAGTTTGATTGCTTCGGGCACCGGATTTGCAGGTCCCCTTCCTTGGTTCTGATTCATGGCCACGGTGTTGAGTGTCTGATAGACCATCGCAAGTTCCATTTCCAAGTCCAGACCTTCACCATTTCTAGCTCCTCTCTAGCCATATTCTGATGCAAAAGATCCATTAAATTCGAAGTATAAGACATGAATTTTAAATCAACTCTGTATTTCATTAAATTCCAAACTTTATACATTCGAATTGAAAACATTTCTTGACATCAGAATGAAAACAGTAGAAGCTACAACAGTCTAACTCCTACGGTTCCTCTTCGCTTCTCGAAGTTCTTCCCGTAGTTCTTCAACTTCTTCCTTCAGCACATCGGTCATATTCTTCCTCTTCTCGAGTTCCCATACACGATGACTGAGAACTACAAAGTCGTCCTTACGCTTTGCCAACTGAGCCTCCAATAGTCCAACTCTCTCCCACAGTATTTCTACCTGCCTCTGAAGAGATATCACAACACTACTTGGAACTGGTTCTTCTTCTTCGTCAGAAGAGTCATCAGATGAATCCGGAGGTGAGGTGATCTCTCGGGATTCAGGCCATTCTTCTCCGTCAGAATCTGCTTGCCCTGGGTAGTACTCTTCCTCAGAATCTGCTTGCCCAGGATAGTAATCTTCCTCGATGATATGCCAATTGTCGTCTCCAGCAGGGTCGAAGTGATTAGCCATCTTAGAAATAGGGAGGAAGAAGCATAAGTCATAGAGCAACACAAATGTAAGTAACTTACATTTAAATCTCTAGAGTCAAACACACACTCTAATGTCCATTTCTAAGGTGTCATTCCATATAAATTTGTACAAGTGTGAAGCGTGGCTCTGATACTGCTCTGTAACGCCCCGAATTCCAAAACACAACTGAATTCGAGATTCCACAGGATCTTTACACTTCTTTCGTACAATTTTACAAGGAATTTAAAACTTTTCACTTTATATCAGAGTTACATGAAAACTTTACACTTTACATTTTTACAGCGGAAGCAAATTTACCACATTTAAATAAATGTACAACAACATTTAAATAATCTCTAAGCATCTGTGCCTCTTTAATCTTTATCATGTCATTTACCCTGCATACAAAACTGTGGGTACGTCAGTTTATTCAACCGACGAACATTATACACGGCCATCCTCTCTATGCCGGAAATAGTATAACTGATTTTCCATATTTAACAAACACAAACTTGTCACATATCAAATTAAAGGGAATACCCGATTGATGTCGTGTTGTGATTGTGCACTTAGTTCTTAATGCAATTATTTATATTATATGACATTAATGCACACTTGTTCGGATTCTATGCATCCCATACTACATAGGGCAAGCCTCTTAATCGTTCTTCATCTTGTAGGGTTCACTACCTCGTCATGATTTAGTCTACTACTGTAACTACGGTAAGTATCCTAGATGATCTATGAGTATAAGCTCGTGTACAGAAAACCTGGAGGGGAATCCCACACCATGTCTTGATGCATCAAGCATGCATTCTGTGGCAATTCAGCCTCCTTCATGGCACACGATCCTCTTGCAGTCACCAAACATCCCACAAGCGTCGCCAAGATCCCGATCTTCTGGAGTAGTGCCCATGCCATGTCTTGACGCATCAAGCATGCATTCTGTGGATCACACCCATATCGTAGACTCGAGGCCCTCATACTTGTGTTTTTCTCTCACTTTCATCACCTCTTCACTATGTACTAAATCCTTAAATTTAATGAAATCATGAACAAAATCAATCTCTTAGAGTTAGCCCCCTCACTACTATCGGTCTTATTTCTTTCATTTCACAATGATCCAAACTGGTCTTTTCAATATCAATAATCATAATTCATCACTTTCACTTGCCGGTGTGAGTTTTGGCTATACTCTAATTTTCAATTTCAATTCACAATTCATATGTTTGAGTTTTCATGCTCAATAACATTCTCTTTTCCAATCACATAATTTCTAAATTATTCATGAGTCCATAACCGTACATGGAATTCAATTATCGTGCATGCATTTCATCAAATATTTATTTCCACATTAAAAATCATATCACCAATTATATGGTCAAAATGAATTTGCACAACTCATAATTATCACACTGTTCTTCAGTAAGAATAATTTATACCAGTTCACTTCATATATTTTCTTTCTTATTTATATTTCCTTTCTAGCACTTTATTTTAAGTTCTTTTACAAAGTACAACTTTCACCAAAATATAAGTGTAGAACCAAAGTTCCAATTACACCTTTGTTCTCAAAAATATACTCTATTTCATTTTAATAAATCCCAATTTATTTTTCATAAGTCCCACATAATTTTAGAATAATAATAATATTTTTTTTCTTAATTTTAAAATATCAAAAACCATCAAAAATTATTTTTTTTCCAAAAAGTTTAATACTGGCCGAGACCAGGATTCGAACCAACAACCACAGGGAAACAAGCCGCACGCTCTGACCACTAGGACGATCGCGCCAATCGATATAGAGGGGATTAAGAGCTTTAAATGCTCTCGGCTGAAGCTTAATTAATTTTTAAATGCGCAACAAAATATATGGTGCTAACAAGAATCGAACCATCGACCTGTGAGAACCCAACCACACACTGTAGCGATCAGAAGCCTCCCGACCACTTGAGCTATAGGCACAAGTTGTCTCAATACAACTTGCATTTTAATTAAATCAACCCTCTGTCTAATAGCACATTTCGATGTTTCAAAAGCTCTCATTTGAGTTTTGTTTTTACTAAACTTACTGTAAATTTCCAGATTAATTATTCCCATAATAATTTATACTTCAGTAATTTAAAAATAATTTTTTCAATAATTAAACACATATTTTGCATACAATTAGTTTAAATTGTATGCTACTACTACCACATTTCCTTTTTGACATTTCTTATCCAATTTTAACATCGATATTCTCTATATCAACTCCCTGTTTATATTCATTCCACAAACCCACAAAATATATTTTAAGTCATTCATTACAACACTATCACAAAAGGTTCATTCAAGCACATAAAACAATATTTTCATCTACTAACATTTACATATAGTTTTTGATGCTAACAATGAATTTTTCTTCAAGCAATCCATAGCTAAAATTATTTTACAGACAACTTAAGTTTGATGATGGAATCACATACAAGCCATTTATCGACATTCCAATCAACTAATAGGCCATTTTTCCAATTAAAATGTACTCTTATTAATCTTTTTCATGCATTAATATTTCAATTCAATCTTAGCATGCTTTCTAATTAGAAACATGGAAAATAACTCACCTTAATTGGAAAGAAATACAATTGCAACACCTCCTAAAAGTCCTTGCCAAAAGTGCATTCCTCCTCCTCCTCGATGTGCACCCAAACCTTCCAAAATGCCAACCCGAGCTCCTTGATGCCGGCCTTCCCTTTCTTGGTGCAAACACAACTCGCAACTCTCAATCTTTTAACTCACTTACTATACTACTAACAATGTCTTTTATACTATAGGTTGTGGAGAAATAAAGGGTACAAAAATAACTAGGCTAGGGGGGGGGGGGTATTTACACTAAAATTTGGATTGAATGGAAGGCTAGGATCAAACTAGGGTTTAGAAATAAAAGGCTAGGATTCAAGCGGGAGTTATGGTAACCAACCATGATCAAGCAACCACCACCCATGACTCCATTCAAATTTCCCTTTTCCCTCCATGTCAAAACCGGCCTCACATGGTGCATTTGCACGTGTACGTGCAATGCACGTGTACGTGCAATGCACGTGCATGCATTAGTCCTCTATTTAAAAAAAGTTGTACATTATATTTTCTATAAAAATAATCTTTAAAAGATGTTCTACATTACAAGTTGTAATTAAAATAAAAATAAGTAAATAACTCATGGGCTTTAATTAATGGGCCAAAATAATAGTTTTATATAAAGAAATTAAATAAATTAGATTTAGGCTAGAAAGAAAGGCTTATGTTTATTTGAAGAAAAATGGGCCTTTATAAATATAATTAAAGAACACATATACATATATATACTCATCATTCATAATGAAAAATAATTATAAGATTTCATACTACAAAAATTGCACGTGCACACTACGTGCAAAATAAATAAATAATTTTCATAAATGAAAATCGGGGCATTACAACACTCCCTCCTTAGAATAGTTCCGTCCCCGGTACTACATTCAAGAGCGAGAAACAAAACACTCACAACAAGCACAAGAAAAATACAAAAATACAAGTCAAGCAAAAACTCAGGATAATCTTTCAACATCCTCTCCTCAGACTCCCAAGTAGCCTCTTCAACCAAATGGTTCCTCCAGACTACCTTGACCATCGGTATCGTCTTATTCCTTAAGACTTTATCTTGACGATCAACAATCTCGACAGGAGACTCGATGTAGTTGAGATCCAAATGCAAACCTTCCGGCACTTCATGCAAATGATGACTCGGATCTGGAATATAACCTCTCAGCATAGACACATGAATGACATTGTGCACCTGAGATAACTCTTCCGGTAATTCAAGCCGGTAAGCAGTTTTTCCGATCCTTTTCAATATCTTGTACGGGTCTATAAACCTCGGGGCTAACTTCCTGCCTTTGCCAAATCGAATCACACCTTTACTGGGCGATACTTTCATAAAGACGAAGTCACCTTCCTCAAACTCAAGGTCCCTTCTCCGGTTGTCTGCATAGCTTTTCTGCCTGCTCTGAGCTTCTCCCAACCTTTTTCTGATCAGATCAATCTTTTCAGAGGTTTGCTGCACAAGCTCAGGCCCAAACAATTGACGCTCCCCAACTTCAAACCAACAAACAAGGATTCTGCACTTCTTGCCATAAAGAGCTTCGTACGGCGCCATCCCGATGCTAGTCTGAAAACTGTTTTTGCAGGCAAACTCTACCAAAGGTAAATGCCTTTCCCAACTGCCTCCAAAGTCTTGAACACAACACCGTAGCATATCCTCAAGAATACAGTTGACTCTCTTGGTCTACCCATCGGTTTGCAGATGAAAAGCAGTGCTGAAATCCGTCTTGGTACCCAAAGCTGTCTGAAGACTTCTCTAGAAATGCGAAGTAAACCGCACATCTCGATCAGAAACAATAGTTAACGGAACACCATGAAGCCTGACGATTTCGCCAACATACAACTCAGCTAACTTGTCCATCGAAGCAGTGAGTTTCATTACCAAAAAGTGAGCGGACTTGGTTAGTCGATCGACTATAACCCAAATCGCATCATTGCCTTAGGACTCTTGGGCAATCCCGTAATGAAATCCATACTGATGCTATCCCACTTCCATTCCGGAATAGGTAACGGTTGTAATAGACCTCCGGGTCTCTGATTCTCGGCTTTGACTTGCTGACAAACCTCACACTTCGCCACAAACTCAGCCACATCCCGCTTCAAACCTGACCACCAGAAATGCGGTTTGATGTCTCTGTACATCTTAGTACTTCTAGGATGTACCGACAAAAGAGTAGCTTGTGCCTCTTGAAGAATACTCTCTTTCAAGTCTGCCTGATTTGAAACACATAGTCTATCTCTAAACCACAGCACTCCATCCCTGATTTGAAATCCGGACAACCTGCCAGCACCAACCTGCTCTTTCATCTCCAAGATATCAGCATCAACCTCCTGACCTGCAATGATCCTTCCATTCAGTGTAGGCTGAAGCCTCAACTGAGCTAAAGATGCTCCCAATCCTTGCAAGACAACTTCAATACCTGCTCGATCCAATTCCTCCATCAGATGCTTCTAAGTTGTAATCAAACTTGATAAACTGCTCTTGCGACTAAGTGCATCAGCAACAACATTAGCTTTCCCAGGATGATACTTGATCTCAGGTCGCATGTCCTCAAGCACTTCCAACCATCTCCGGTGCCTCAAATTCAGATCCTTCTGCTGATATATGTACTTCAAACTCTTGTGGTCCGTGTACATGTTCAATTTCTTACAGTACATGTAGTGTCTCCATTGCTTCAGGGTAAAGATAATCGCAGCCAACTCCAGATCATGAGTCGGGTAATTCTTCTCATGCGGTCGTAGTTGCCTAGACCCATAAGTGATTACTCTTCCTTCTTGCATTAAGACACAACCAAGCCCACGATGTGAAGCATCGCTATAAACATCATACTCAACACGCTCTAGGCAAAGCCAAAATAGGTGCAGTAGTCAGCTTCTCTTTCAACTCCTGAAAGCTTGCCTCACATTACTCAGTCCACTTGAAGTTCACATTCTTCTTGGTCAAACTAGTAAGCGGTACGGCTAACTGAACATAACCTTGAATGAATTCCTTGTAGTATCCAGTAATTCCAAGAAAACTTCTGACTTCCTTTACTGTAGTAGGCCTAGCCCAATCTCTCACTGCCTCTATCTTCTGAGGATCAGTTGCCACTTCTCCTTAGAAAGGATTTGACCTAGGAATGCCACTTCAGATTTTCAGAAATCACACTTGGATAGCTTGGCATACAACTCCTGCTCTTCCAGCTTCTTCAAAACTGCTGCCAGATGCTCGGTGTGCTCCTCTTCTGACTTGGAGTACACGAGGATATCGTCGATAAACACCACGACGAAAGAATCAATGAACGGCCTCAGAACTCTGTTCATCAAATCCATGAAGATTGCGGGTGCATTCGTCACTCCAAATGGCATAACTAAGAATTCGTAATGCCCATGTCGAGTTCTAAATGCAGTTTTGTGCACATCTTCGGCTTTCACTCGAACTTGGTGATATCCTGATCGAAGATCTATTTTGGAGAAAACAGCTACTCCTTGTAGACGATCGAATAAGTCATCAATTTGGGGAATATGATACATATTCTGAATAGTGACCTTATTCAGCTCTCGGTAATCGATACACATTCTCATCGATCCATCCTTCTTCTTTACCAAAAGCACTGGTGCTCCCCAAGGTGACGCACTAGGTTAAATAAAGTCTTTCTCCAACAGTTCCTCAATCTGCCGTTTCACCTCATCCTGTTCCACTGGAGCCATCCTATACAGTGCCTTAGAAATGGGTGCACTTTCCGGTTAAACAGTGATGCTGAACTCTACATCACGATACGGGGGTAACCCAGGAAAATCATCCAAGAACACAGTCTGATAGTCCCGAACCACAGGAATCCTTTGCACTTCCACAGGAATCTCTTCTTTGCGGATAGCTACCACCAGCCTAGAACATTTCTTCTTCCCTTGGAAAGTGACTTCAGGTCCACCTGGAGCCTTCACTGTTACCGTCTTGGTCTTGCACTCGATGCTTGCACTGTACACTGACATCCAATCAATGCCAATGATAACATCGACTCCCAAGATAGTCAGCTCGATTAGATCAATCCCGAAAATTCTGTCCCTAATCACAATCTTGCAATTAACATAGTACTGATCAGTGGTTAAAGTTTCCCCTGATGGAGTAGCTACTGCTAAGATCTTGCCTGGAAAAATCTTCGGTTCAACTCCCAACACTTTAGCAAATTTAGGAGACACAAAAGTATGAGAGGATCCAGTATCGAACAAAACAATAGCTTTCATTCCATTCAAATAAAGTTCCCCTGTCACATAATACAAACTCATTACGTAACAGTTTCACAAAATAAGCGAGAAAAGAAACAACATGAACCTCTAAACATCCGCCCTCGTACCAGTGATGACATGATCCACCTCATCGGCATTAGCTTCGGTCAAGGCAAATACTCGCCCTGGTTGGTACGGTCTCTTCCCAGTCTGCTGCATTGGTGCATTGCGATTACCATTCCGTGGCTTGGGGCATTGAGATTGGTAATGTCCCGTCTCACCACAGTTGAAGCAATTTACTGCAGGAGGTCTCACAACATTGTCCTGGGTCCTTCCGCCACACTAATAGCGTTCGCCCCTGTCAGTTTGAACCTTTGTGCAGATGGTTGTCCCTTGAAATTCCCAGAATTTGCGGGCCTCTTTCCATACTGCCAGTTGTTCCTCCGATTCTGAACAACATGAAACTGCTCCATGTCTGCTTCTGTGGCTGCCGCGCGCTTGACCAACTTGTCGAATCTTCTGATACTAAGAGGTATCATCCGGGACCTCAAGCTCGGCCTCAATCCATGCTCGAACTTACGAGCCTTCTTCGCCTCATCCATCACTAATTCAGGAGCATACCTAGAGAGCTGAGTAAATTTGGTCTCGTACTCTCTAACTGACAAGCCACCTTGTTGCAGTGATAGTAACTCCATAGCCTTCTTCTCTTGGACGTCGGAGGGGAAATAGTGACTGCGAAATTCCTCCAAAAATTCCTTCCAGCCAAGAACGATACTTCCCATTGTCCGCTTCATCGACCGTCACCACACAGCCGCATCCTTCTCAAGTTACAGAGTCGCCAACTTCACCTTGCTGCCCTCAGGGGTCTCCAGCACTTCGAAGATCGTCTTTACCTGACGAATCCAGTTGTCAGCCGCATCAGGGTCTGACTTCCCTTCGAACACAGGTGGTTTCATTCGTTTGAACGATTCCACGAGTTTGATTGCTTCGGGCACCGGATTTGCAGGTCCCCTTCCTTGGTTCTGATTCATGGCCACGGTGTTGAGTGTCTGATAGACCATCGCAAGTTCCATTTCCAAGTCCAGACCTTCACCATTTCTAGCTCCTCTCTAGCCATATTCTGATGCAAAAGATCCATTAAATTCGAAGTATAAGACATGAATTTTAAATCAACTCTGCATTCATTAAATTCCAAACTTTATACATTCGAATTGAAAACATTTCTTGACATCAGAATGAAAACAGTAGAAGCTACAACATTCTAACTCATATGGTTCCTCTACGCTTCTCGAAGTTCTTCCCGTAGTTCTTCAACTTCTTCCTTCAGCACATCAGTCATATTCTTCCTCTTCTCGAGTTCCCATACATGATGACTGAGAACTACAAAGTCGTCCTTACGCTTTGCCAACTGAGCCTCCAATAGTCCAACTCTCTCCCACAGTATTTCTACCTGCCTCTGAAGAGATATCACAACACTACTTGGAACTGGTTCTTCTTCTTCGTCAGAAGAGTCATCAGATGAATCCGGAGGTGAGGTGATCTCTCGGGATTCAGGCCATTCTTCTCCGTCAGAATCTGCTTGCCCTGGGTAGTACTCTTCCTCGAAATCTGCTTGCCCAGGATAGTAATCTTCCTCGATGATATGCCAATTGTCGTCTCCAGCAGGGTCGAAGTGATTAGCCATCTTAGAAATAGGGAGGAAGAAGCATAAGTCATAGAGCAACACAAATGTAAGTAACTTACATTTAAATCTCTAGAGTCAAACACACACTCTAATGTCCACTTCTAAGGTGTCATTCCATATAAATTTGTACAAGTGTGAAGCGTGGCTCTGATACTGCTCTGTAACGCCCCGAATTCCAAAACACAACTGAATTCGAGATTCCACAGGATCTTTACACTTCTTTCGTACAATTTTACAAGGAATTTAAAACTTTTCACTTTATATCAGAGTTACATGAAAACTTTACACTTTATATTTTTACAGCGGAAGCAAATTTACCACATTTAAATAAATGTACAACAACATTTAAATAATCTCTAAGCATCTGTGCCTCTTTAATCTTTATCATGTCATTTACCCTGCATACAAAACTGTGGGTACATCAGTTTATTCAACCGACGAACATTATACACGGCCATCCTCTCTATGCCGGAAATAGTATAACTGATTTTCGATATTTAACAAACACAAACTTGTCACATGTCAAATTAAAGGGAATACCCGATTGATGTCGAGTTGTGATTGTGCACTTAGTTCTTAATGCAATTATTTATATTATATGACATTAATGCACACTTGTTCGGATTCTATGCATCCCATACTACATAGGGCAAGCCTCTTAATCGTTCTTCATCTTGTAGGGTTCAATACCTCGTCATGATTTAGTCTACTACTGTAACTACGGTAAGTATCCTAGATGATCTATGAGTATAAGCTCGTGTACAGAAGACCTGGAGGGGAATCCCACACCATGTCTTGATGCATCAAGCATGCATTCTGTGGCAATTCAGCCTCCTTCATGGCACACGATCCTCTTGCAGTCACCAAACATCCCACAAGCGTCGCCAAGATCCCGATCTTCTGGAGTAGTGCCCACGCCATGTCTTGACGCATCAAGCATGCATTCTGTGGATCACACCCATATCGTAGACTCGAGGCCCTCATACTTGTGTTTTTCTCTCACTTTCATCACCTCTTCACTATGTACTAAATCCTTAAATTTAATGAAATCATGAACAAAATCAATCTCTTAGAGTTAGCCCCCTCACTACTACCGGTCTTATTTCTTTCATTTCACAATGACCCAAACTGGTCTTTTCAATATCAATAATCATAATTCATCACTTTCACTTGCCGGTGTGAGTTTTGGCTACACTCTAATTTTCAATTTCAATTCACAATTCATATGTTTGAGTTTTCATGCTCAATAACATTCTCTTTTCCAATCACATGATTTCTAAATTATTCATGAGTCCATAACCATACATGGAATTCAATTATCGTGCATGCATTTCATCAAATAATTATTTCCACATTAAAAATCATATAACCAATTATATGGTCGAAATGAATATTCACAACTCATAATTATCACACTGTTCTTCAATAAGAATAATTCATACCACTTCACTTCATATATTTTCATTCTTATTTATATTTCCTTTCTAGCACTTTATTTTAAATTCGTTTGCAAAGTACAACTTTCACCAAAATATAAGTGTAGAACCAAAGTTCCAATTACACCTTTGTTCTCAAAAATATACTCTATTTCATTTTAATAAATCCCAATTTATTTTTCATAAGTCCCACATAATTTTAGAATAATAATAATATTTTTTCATAATTTTTAAACATCAAAAACCATCAAAAATCATTTTTTTTCCAAAAAGTTTAATACTGGTCGAGACCAGGATTCGAACCAACAACCACAGGGAAACAAGCCGCATGCTCTGACCACTAGGCCAATCGCGCCAATCGATATAAAGGGGATTAAGAGCTTTAAATGCTCTCGGCTGAAGCTTAATTAATTTTTAAATGCGCGACAAAATATATGGTGCTAACAAGAATCGAACCATCGACCTATGAGAACCCAACCGCACACTGTAGCGATCAGAAGCCTCCCGACCACTTGAGCTATAGGCTCAAGTTGTCTCAATACAGCTTGCATTTTAATTAAATCAACCCTCTATCTAATAGCACATTTCGATGTTTCAAAAGCTCTCATTTGAGTTTTGTTTTTACTAAACTTACTGTAAATTTCCAGATTAATTATTCCCATAATAATTTATACTCCAGTAATTTAAAAATAATTTTTTCAATAATTAAACACATATTTTGCATACAATTAGTCTAAATTGTATGCTACTACTACCACATTTCCTTTTCGACATTTCTTATCCAATTTTAACATCGATATTCTCTATATCAACTCCCTGTTTATATTCATTCCACAAACCCACAAAATATAATTTAAGTCATTCATTACAACACTATCACAAAAGGTTCATTCAAGCACATAAAACAATATTTTCATCTACTAACATTTACATATAGTTTTTGATGCTAACAATGAATTTTTCTTCAAGCAATCCATAGCTAAAATTATTTTACACACAACTTAAATTTGATGATGGAATCACATACAAGCCATTTATCGACATTCCAATCAACTAATAGGCCATTTTTCCAATTAAAATGTACTCTTATTAATCTTTTTCATGCATTAATATTTCAATTCAATCTTAGCATGCTTTCTAATTAGAAACATGGAAAATAACCCACCTTAATTGGAGAGAAATACAATTGCAACACCTCCTAAAAGTCCTTGCCAAAAGTGCATTCCTCCTCCTCCTCGATGTGCACCCAAACCTTCCAAAATGCCAACCCGAGCTCCTTGATGCCGGCCTTCCCTTTCTTGGTGCAAACACAACTCACAACTCTCAATCTTTTAACTCACTTACTATACTACTAACAATGTATTTTATACTATAGGTTATGGAGAAATAAAGGGTACAAAAATAACTAGGCAAGGGGGTATTTATACTAAAATTTGGAGTGAATGGAAGGCTAGGATCAAACTAGGAGTTAGAAATAAAAGGCTAGGATTCAAGGGGGAGTTATGGTAACCAACCATGATCAAGCAACCACCACTCATGACTCCATTCAAATTTTCCTTTTCCCTTCCATGTCAAAACCGGCCTCACATGGTGCATTTGCACGTGTACGTGCAATGCACGTGCATGCATTAGTCCTCCATTTAAAAAAAGTTCACTACAAAAGAAACTCGATTTTCCCGGCGTTTTTTTACGTCTTTACCGGCGTTTTTTTACGCCGGTGAAACTTTCACCGGCGTTTATAATAGCGCCGGTCCAAATGCCGCCGAAGCGAGCGTCGCGGAAAGGAAGGGGTCTACACCGGCGGTTTTAGTTGACACCGGTAAATGCGATACCTACACCGGCGGCCACAAAATGCCGGTGTATGGGGGCCACTGAGTGCCGTTCTTTTACCCCCAATATACATTCACCGGCGGCTATAAACCACCGGTGTTCATCAATTCACCGGCGTTTATAGAAACGCCGGTGTAGATTGAACGTATACCGGCGGTCTGCGACCGCCGGTGTATGTGCATTTATGAGTGTCCGCTTTTCCCTACTTACAAGCACCGGTGTGATCAAAAACGCCGGTGAACCCAACTACACCGGCGTTTTATAAAATGCCGGTGTTTCTTTTTACCGTTACAGCTGACGGCATACACCGGCGTCTAGCGGCATACACCGGCGTTTGTGTGAACGCCGGTATATCGCACACTGCAACTAATTCAATAGATAGATCGGCGTTTTATAAAATGCCGGTCTATCTATGCTCTCTTGTATTCCTTTCTCGGGTTTTCCGTTCGATTTCAATTCACAGTTTATTTTACAAAATCTGTAAACTAATTCACAACTGATTCAACCAATTTCGTTGCATATTAATGCGCAAATCACAACCAAACACAAGAATAATAAAGTTTAACACGTGTCATTTCCCAAATATCTCAACAAACTAATTAACAGTGTCATAATCACAACCAAATTCACCGCAAAATTAACAGTCATAATTAACAAATTAATATACCGATGAACATTCCAAATATCTCAGGTCTGACAAATATCCCAAATTAACAGTCTGACATAACTCTCATAAAAAAAACAGTCTGACATAATAGCAAGGAGGACATAAGAACAATCATACAGCAAGGACACAAGAACAGCAAGGAGGACCACGGATTGATACCCCTCGAGGAGCTTCAGTTCTGATCATCAGAATTTTCTTCATTTGGGCGACCGCTCTGTGAAAAAAAAATAATAGTTTAATTCAACAGTAGACCACAATACAGAATATACATATTATTTGAACTTGCAAAAAAATCTAACTGTATCTTAAATTATAAGATCAAAGTGCCAATTGCAAATGGAATTGTTGATGATATATAGAGAGGTAAAATAATTACATTGCAATGCTAAAAATCTGGTACTTAATTTTGTTTTTTAAATATATCTAAAATAACAAAACAAATGAAAATTCAGTATCTAACTTGAAAACTCTATATTCTCCTTTGATTGGGAATATCCACTACCTAAAACAGTAAAACAAATGAAAATTCAGTATCTAAGCATGTCTTTCATGGATTGTTCAGACAATCCATGAAACTGTCATCGTGGACGGAAACCAAATATAAGAAAAATAAGAAAAATAAGATAGGGCTCATATCAAATGTATTTTTAGGGAACTGTCATCGTGGAATGAAACCAAATATAGAAGCCAGAAATAGAAACAGAAAGAAGAATGGTAGAGACTTTGGATACACCAGGCTAACATAGCGGCATTTTCCTCATCTCTCTCATCCCTTGTTTCCCTTCAGCACACGAACACAAAGAGACATCAGCAACAACAGCAAGAGCGACAAGAACTACAATAATAATAAATTATTATGAATAAGATGTCTCTATATGGGTTTCTAGATCTCCACTCGAGCCCTCTCGTTCTAATCACAGCCCAACTAAGAACATAGACAACATCCACTGAACAATCCAATCACAGCCCAATCAAAATTTGCCATCCTGGATCTTAATGAAATAAGCTTCATTAGTAGTAAAAGAAGATGGGGATGCTAGCAGCATCTCAGTTTGGAAGTGAACCCATTTTTGGTTAAAAAATCATGCCAAAGAGGGCAAACAGGTTACTTTACAGTACCTTAAAACCCAATTTCGATTATCTGAGCTTATATGTTGCTCCACTAATTCTTGTGCCCAACTAAATCTAAAACCCAATTGTTGTGCATATTCGGACCATTTTGGCATACATAGCTATAGCATCCTCAGTTCACAGTGAACCCATTTAATATCAAAAACACATACCAAGAAGACAATCAGATGCATGAAATCAGCTTCATTAACAGTGACTTTTAGATGAGGCCTATGCTAGCAGCATACTCAGTTTGGAAGTGAACCCATTTTTGGTTAAAAAATCATGCCAAAGAGGGCAATCTGCAGGTTACTTTAACAGTGCCTTAAAATGAAAATTTCCATTATCTGAGCTTATATGTTGCTTTACCAATTCTTTAGCCCAACTAAACCTAAAACCCAATTGTTGTGCATATCCGGAGGATTTTGGCATACGTAGCTATAGCAGCCTCAGTTCACAGTAAACCCATTTAATATCAAAAAAACATGCCAAGAAGACAATCAGATGCATGAAATCAGCTTCATTAACAGTGAAAGAAGATGGGGATGCTAGCAGCATACTCAGTTTGGAAGTGATCCCATTTCTGGTTAAAAAATCATGCCAAAGATGGCAATCAGGATACTTTAACGGTACCTTAAAATAAAAATTTCCATTATCTGAGCTTATATGTTGCTCTATCAATTCTTTAGCCCAACTAAATCTAAAACCCAATTGTTGTGCATATCCGGAGGATTTTGGCATACAGCTATAGCATCCTCAGTTGACAGTGAACCCATTTAATATCAAAAAACCATGCCAAGAAGACAATCAGATGCATGAAATAAGCTTCATTAACAGTAAAAGAAGATGAAAATTCTAGCAGCATACTCAGTTTGGAAGTGATCCCATTTTCGGTTAAAAAATCATGTCAAAGAGGGCAATCTGCAGGTTACTTTAACAGTATCTTGAAATGAAAATTTCCATTATCTGAGCATATATGTTGCTCTACTAATTCTTCAGCCCAACTAAATCTAAAACCCAATTGTTCAGCATATCCGGAGGATTTTGGCATACGTAGCTATAGCATCCTCAGTTCACAGTGATCCCATTTTGGTTAAAAAAACATGCCAAGATGACAATCAGATGCATGGAATAAGCTTCTTTAACAGTAAAAGAAGATGAAAATTCTAGCAGCATACTTAGTTTGGAAGTGAACCCATTTTCGGTTAAAAAATCATGCCAAAGAGGGCAATCTGCAGGTTACTTTAACAGTATCTTGAAATGAAAATTTCCATTATCTGAGCTTATATGTTGCTCTATCAATTCTTTAGCCCAACTAAATCTAAAACCCAATTGTTCAGCATATCCGGAGCATTTTGGCATACGTAGCTATAGCATCCTCAGTTCACAGTGAACCCATTTTATATCAAAAAAACTTGCCAAGAAGACAATCAGATGCATGAAATCAGCTTCATTAACAGTGAAAGAAGATGGGATTCTAGCAGCATACTCAGTTTGGAAGTGATCCCATTTTTGGTTAAAAAATCATGCCAAAGATGGCAATCTGCAGGTTACTTTAACAGTACCTTAAAATGAAAATTTCCATTATCTTAGCTTATATGTTCCTCTATCAATTCTTTAGCCCAACTAAATCTAAAACCCAATTGTTGTGCATATCCGGAGGATTTTGGCATACAACTATACCATCCTCAGTTCACAGTGAACCCATTTAATATCAAAAAAACATGCCAAGAAGACAATCAGATGCATGAAATCAGCTTCATTAACAGTGAAAGAAGATGGGGATGCTAGCAGCATACTCAGTTTGGAAGTGATCCCATTTTTGGTTAAAAAATCATGCCAAAGATGGCAATCTGCAGGTTACTTTAACAGTACCTTAAAATGAAAATTTCCATTATCTTAGCTTATATGTTGCTCTATCAATTCTTTAGCTCAACTAAATCTAAAACCCAATTGTTGTGCATATCCGGAGGATTTTGGCATACAGCTATACCATCCTCAGTTCACAGTGAACCCATTTATATCAAAAAAATATGCCAAGAAGACAATCAGATGCATGAAATCAGCTTCATTAACAGTGAAAGAAGATGAGGCCTATGCTAGCAG
Organism: Hemerocallis citrina; assembly: GCA_017893485.1. NCBI lineage: Eukaryota > Viridiplantae > Streptophyta > Magnoliopsida > Asparagales > Asphodelaceae > Hemerocallis > Hemerocallis citrina. The sequence continues at coordinate 27,870,594 of CM030367.1, forward strand.
CATACTTAGTTTGGAAGTGAACCCATTTTTTGGTTAAAAAATCATGCCAAAGATGACAATCTGCAGGTTACTTTAACAGTATCTTAAAATGAACATTTCCGTTATCTGAGCCAATTCTTTAGCCCAACTAAACCTAAAACCCAATTGTTGTGCATATCCGGAGGATTTTGGCATACGTAGCTATAGCATCCTCAGTTCACAGTGAACCCATTTTGGTCCAAAAAGCATGCCAAGAAGACAATCAGATGCATGAAATCAGCTTCATTAACAGTAAAAGAACATGAAAATTTCCAGTATCCAAGCATATATTTTTCTATTATTTCTTCATCCCAACTAAACCATTCATGTTAAGGAAATCAAGATGCATCTATTAGAAAAAACATGCTAAGTTTGAAAAATAAGGGAAATCAAGAGATGATACCGAAGAGAGCGAGAGAGAGAGAGCGGAGGAGGGAAATCGAAAATGACGAATAGGGCTCATATCAAGTGTAGTTTTATGGAATTGTCATCGTGGAAGGAAACCAAATATAGAAGCCAGAGAGAGGAATGGTAGAGAATGAGGATACACCAGGCTAACATAGCGGCATTTTCCTCATCTCTCTCTCATCCCTTCTTTCCCTTCAACACACGGACACATAGAGACATCAGCAACAACAGCAAGATCGACAAGAACAACAATAATAATAAATTATTATGAACAAGATGTCTCTATATGGGTTTCCAGATCTCCACTCCAACTTGTCTCTTTCTAATCACAGCCCAATTAAGAACAATTGGTCACAGTCACTGTTAAAGAAACATATATGCTCAGATAATGGAAATTTTCATTTTAAGATACTTTAAAGTAACCTGATTGCCATCTTTGGCATGATTGCCATCCTCATCTTCTTTTACTGTTAATGAAGCTTATCTCATGCATCTGATTGTCATCTTGGCATATTTTTTTTACCAAAAATGGGTTCACTGTGAACTGAGGATGCTATAGGTACGTATGCCAAAATCCTCCGGATATGCACAACAATTGGGTTTTAGATTTAGTTGGGCTTAAGAATTAGTAGAGCAACATATAAGCTCAGATACTGTTAAAGTAACCTGCAGATTGCCATCTTTGGCATGATTTTGTAACAAAAAATGGGTTCACTGTGAAACTAAGTATGCTGCTAGCATACCAAAATCCTCCAAATCAGTACAACAACACGGCTGAACAAACCTTATTAGCAGGTCATCCAATGTCATCTAAGCATGTTTTGTGCCAAAGTGGGGTTGGTCATACAATGCATGAACGACACGTATTAGTTGTTTGTGAGTATGCAATAGGGTGCAGCTATGAACAGGGCTCATATCAAGTTACGTAGTACGGACTGTCATCGTGGAAGGAAACCAATTTAATATATAAGCCATATATGGAGCCAGAAAGAGGGATGATAGAAAATGAGGATACACCAGGCTAACATAGCGGCATTTTCCTCATCTCTCTCTCATCCCTTCTTTCCCTTCAACACACGGACACATAGAGACATCAGCAACAACAGCAAGAGGGGATTGGTCCAACAATAAGTATAGATTATAATAAACGAGATGTCTCTATTTGGGTTTCCAGATCTCCACTCCAGCCCTTTCTTTCTAATCACAGCCCACTTAAGAAACATAGATGAAATACTTATAAACGACAGCCACAATGCAGACTCACAAACACTAGTACGTGTCTTTCATTCATTCAAGACCATAATCTCTTTAAAAATACCAATTTAAATACTCACCAAGGGTGGGACTTGGGATTGCTGCCCTATTAAACTGGCCATTTGTTCTTGGAGGAGTGCAACTTGTGCCTTTAAGGAAGTCATCTCCTCGTCCCGATTGGCACTTGAACTAGACTCACTCCGTCCGAATAGCCGCGAGGGGGTTGGTCCTAGGCCCATACCACGGACACGTCTATGCCTCTCCTTTTCCCTAACATCGGTCAAGGCAACTCTCTGCCGGGTACGCCAATCTGTGCGTGCCGCCGTAGGGTCAGAATCTGAAGCAGAGGAGATTTCATCATACCTTTTCCGAGCGTTGGTCTGTAAAAGGACATAACAATCAGAGTTAAAAGCAGATGAGATTTCGACTACTCATTAGATATTAGTTCACAAATTACCAGAATCCGTGCTGCCTCAGGGCTCGCATACGTCCGTCCCATCCTTCGATTTGTGGGTGGCATCGAAAAAGTCAATGTCACCAAACTCCGTAGGACCCCCCAAATCTTCTGCCTATATATTAGTAAGATGAAATGGTTATCAACAAATAACTGTAAGTAAAAAATGTTCAATACTATTGCGCCTACCAATTCTTCCCGAACCAGAGCGAAGCTCTGTGTACCAGCGGTGTTCAACACTAGCTGCTTTGACCGACTGGCAACTCCCACCTCCGTCCTTTTCTGTACATGCCACAATGAAGTTAGCAGAAAAATTCATTACAGTAGCCATACAACCACATACTCATTAGATTTTTGTGTGTTTAATGTAAATACCTGACCGATCGCCGAACTCCAGTAGTGCACAAGAAATTGGCAATCTGAAGGCTCCACATTTTCTGGCACATTCATTGCATTCTCCTCCTCTGAAAGGTCTTTGTCATAAAACTTCCCCTTCAAGTCACTCTTGTGGTCCCTCCACTTCTTGGAGAGTGACTTTTCAACCCAAGGCGTAAGGGAGTCGGTGAACGAGAAGTATTGCTGCAAAATTTATTACCCATCACTAAAAATACATATTTCAATAATATATTTGCGCCGACCAATTATGTATTTTAGATGAGAAATACCTTGATTGTCGTAATAGCAGTGGCCTTTGTCGTGGTTGGCACCTTCGGCCAACTCTCGTATGACAATGGAAGTATCCGGGGGTTCCTTGCTATAACCCCAATGAAGGAAGAAAATTTGCTGTCGTTATCGCCAACCGGTTGCCCGACACCGTTCACCTCCACCTCGATCCTTTCGTCATTCTGAAGCCTCCAAATATTCGTCATCTTAGTCCGCCCACGATGTTTTTTGACAGTGGACGGCGTGCTACCCTCACCCTCATCTGTTTGACTGCCACTATTATGTAGTGGCTGCTCATCCCCATGGCTCTCGTTGCCATCATTTATATTTATCCTCTTTCCACGCCTCAGCATGTTGTACCTGTCAAGGATTCAATAACTTCTTTAGAGATGCAAATTTAATTAATAACATGTTTATAATAACTATCATAAAATTTGTATTTTAGTAGGATTAACAAACCAACATAATTAAAAAAAAATTTAAAAATGAGATTTGTAACAAATTAAATTACAATGATAGTTTGGTTCAAATGACACTAAGCATAGTTTAATGTAAATAACACCAACCAGTAGAAAATAGGAAGATAATTAAACCGGTGTATTAAATTGTTGTGCATATCCGGAGGATTTTGGCATACGTAGCTATAGCATCCTCAGTTCACAGTGAACCCATTTTGGTTAAAAAAACATGCCAAGATGACAATCAGATGCATGAAATAAGCTTCATTAACAGTAAAAGAACATGAATATTCTAGCAGCATACTCAGTTTGGAAGTGAACCCATTTTTGGTTAAAAAATCATGCCAAAGATGGCAATCTGCAGGTTACTTTAACAGTACCTTAAAATGAAAATTTCCATTATCTTAGCTTATATGTTGCTCTACCAATTCTTTAGCCCAACAAAATCTAAAACCCAATTGTTGTGCGTATCCGGAGGATTTTGGCATACGTACCTATAGCATCCTCAGTTCACAGTGAACCCATTTAATATCAAAAACACATGCCAAGAAGACAATCAGATGCATGAAATCAGCTTCATTAACAGTGAAAGAAGATGAGGCCTATGCTAGCAGCATACTTAGTTTGGAAGCGAACCCATTTTTGGTTAAAAAATCATGCCAAAGAGGGCAATCAGGTTACTTTAACAGTATCTTAAAATGAAAATTTCCATTATCTGAGCTTATATGTTGCTCTATCAATTCTTTAGCCCAACTAAATCTAAAACCCAATTGTTGTGCATATCCGGAGGATTTTGGCATACAGCTATAGCATCCTCAGTTCACAGTGAACCCATTTAATATCAAAAAAACATGCCAAGAAGGCAATCAGATGCATGAAATAAGCTTCATTAACAGTAAAAGAAGATGAAAATTCTAGCAGCATACTTAGTTTGGAAGTGAACCCATTTTTTGTTAAAAAATCATGCCAAAGATGGAAAACAGGTTACTTTAACAGTATCTTGAAATGAAAATTTCCATTATCTGAGCATATATGTTGCTCTACTAATTCTTTAGCCCAACTAAATCTAAAACCCAATTGTTCAGCATATCCGGAGGATTTTGGCATACGTAGCTATAGCATCCTCAGTTCACAGTGAACCCATTTTGGTTAAAAAAACATGCCAAGATGACAATCAGATGCATGGAATAAGCTTCTTTAACAGTAAAAGAAGATGAAAATTCTAGCAGCATTTACAGTTTGGAAGTGAATCCATTTTTGGTTAAAAAATCATGCTAAAGAGGGCAAACAGGTTACTTTAACAGTACCTTAAAACCCAATTTCCATTATCTTAGCTTATATGTTGGTCCACTAATTCTTGTGCCCAACTAAATATAAAACCCAATTGTTATGCATATTCGGACCATTTTGGCATACATAGCTATAGCATCCTCAGTTGACAGTGAACTCATTTAATATCAAAAAACCATGCCAAGAAGACAATCAGATGCATGAAATAAGCTTCATTAACAGTAAAGAAGATGAAAATTCTAGCAGCATACTTAGTTTGGAATTGAACCCAGTTTTGGTTAAAAAATCATGCCAAAGAGGTCAATCTGCAGGTTACTTTAACAGTATCTTGAAATGAATATTTCCATTATCTTATGTTGCTCTACTAATTCTTCAGTCCAACTAAATCTAAAACCCAATTGTTGTGCATATCCGGACCATTTTGGCATACGTAGCTATAGCATCCTCAGTTCACAGTGAACCCATTTTATATCAAAAAAACATGCCAAGAATCAGATGCATGAAATCAGCTTCATTAACAGTAAAAGAACATGAAAATTTCCAGTACCTAAGCATATATTTTTCTATTAATTCTTCATCCCAACTAAACCATTCATGTTAAGGAAATCAAGATGCATCTATCAAAAAAAACATGCTAAGTTTCAAAAATAAGGGAAATCAAGAGATGATACCGAAGAGAGAGAGAGAGCGGGGCGACGAGCGCGGGGGGGAGGAGATAGAGAGAGAGCAGGGCGACACGGTCGTTTCCGATCGCCGATTCACCTCCAAAATGGGGATAGGGAGGAGGGAAATCGAAAATGGCGAGGGGAAGAAGGGACGATGACGAAAGGTCGAAGGCTGTCGAAGAGGACGAAGCGGCGGAGGCAAACGCGCGGGAAGTAGTGCGAGGAAGGAGGAAAAACGAAGCGCCCTCTTTTTCTTTATTTTTTTGGGGTTTGGCAAAATGGCGAGCGAAAGGTTAGGGTAGATGGGATTTATCGCAGCTTTTCACTGGCGTTTTAATTAGACACGCCGGTGAATAATACACTTCACCGGCATTTTTAAATAAAACGCCGGTGAATATGCGGATTCACCGGCGTTTTAATTCGACCGCCGGTGTATAACCATCCCATCTGGCGCCCCATTCCTATTCGCTACCTACCCCGGCGCTACTAGTAAAACGCCGGGGAATATTCGCCGCTAAATCGAGTATCTTTTGTAGTGGTTGTACATTATATTTTCTATAAAAATAATCTTTAAAAGATGTTCTACATTACAAGTTTGAATCAAAATAAAAGTAACTCATGGGCTTTAATTAATGGGCCAAAATAATAGTTTTATATAAAGAAATTAAATAAATTAGATTTGGGCTAGAAAGAAAGGCTTATGTTTATTTGAAGAAAAATGGGCCTTTATAAAAATAATTAAAGAACACATATACATATATATATACTCATCATCCATAATGAAAAATAATTATAAGATTTCATACTACAAAAATTGCACGTGCACACTACGTGCAAAATAAATAAATAATTTTCATAAATAAAAATCGGGGCATTACATGGCCTGACGTTGAAAAGGAGGCATGGAGGATGAGGCGGCGGCGGCAAGGAGCGGCGACGAGGAGTAGGGGCGACGAAGAGCGGCGAACGAAGAGGAGGCTGGATTAAGAAATTTGAGATTTTCGGTGGATGCGGGCGTGGGGAGGGGGGGGAGGGGGAGGAATCAGGGTTTATGTTTTGGGTGGAAGGTCGTGGCGTTTTGTTCTTTTTTTTTTTCACTTTTCGATTTTGGCTTAATTGATTTTTTTTCTTTTTACCCGCTCAGTATTTGAGAAGTGAGGGTAATTTTTTAATATCAAATTATTGAGTGACAAAATTATCTATGTAATGCACGTGTTTATATCTAATTTATTTTTTAAAATAAATATTTTATTACTACTTTGGTAATGGAGTATTGTTTGTTACAATTGCTCCCTTGTAATTGTCAACACTTGCAATAGTTGAATAAAATCTCTTGAGGATGTCAAAATATTTGCAATGAATGGGTTTGTTGTGATTAATTTTTTGTTGATGGGAGCAACTACAAGGAATTTTTGGAGCTTGCAAATAATCCATTATTATTGCAAGGTTTTCTACTAGTGTGTTATTAGAAGAATGATGTTTTTTCAAGAGTTTTTTGGAAACCAAGTCCAAATCTTTTATTAGATTGAACTTGATTTTGGAGAACTTCATTGAAATTCTCTTTTTCTTTATTTGAACTTAGATACATTCTTAGATATCCCTTCATAATTTTTCTTTAGAGATATAAGATCTATATCCAAGTTTGAAAGACGAGAATTTAAAGACTTGACTTCAACATTTAAGTCACGATTTTCTTGAGAAAGCGTTTGATTAACTTTCTCTAGATTTTTAACTCTTATCTTCTCCTTTTTTAGTTCTTGAAAGACTTCATTAAACGCTTCAAATAAATCATTGGATTCAATATTGTCACTTACATCGTTTTGAGTAGCCATGAAGCACATATTTGACTCTTCATGTGTTACCTCAAGAGTATGCCATATTTGATATGCCGTTGTTGCACATATTTGAGCACGATTGAACTCTTCTTTGGTAAGTTCACAAAAGAGAGCATTCATCGCCTTTGCATTGTTCCTGGTGTTGCTCTTCATGTCATCATTCCATTGTGCATAGGGAAGAGTAGGCATGGTGTACTCCATCTCAGTCATGTTCCAAATCTCGTAGTTGATGGATTGTAAGTAAATCTTCATTCTACACTTCCAGTAGTTGTAATTTGTTCCATCAAAGAGAGGTGACCTTTGTGTGAATTGGCCTTCATGGTATTGATTTGCATTTGTAGTAGATGCCATTGCACTCAACCAGTCTCTGATACCAAAAGTTCGATCCTGTATGCAAGGTAAAGCACACTAGCGGGGAGGGGGGGTGAATAGTGTTGTATAAAAATTAAACAATAAATTAAATTTTTCGCAACTGCTAAGTCGACTATATCGGAGAAATCAGTCGACTGTCAGCGCAAATATAAGAGTAAGTGAACTGAATAGCAACCAGTCTGTTAAGTCGACTTAAAGCGGAAACCAGTCGACTGCACAGACTCGATTTTCAATATAACTCAGCGAAAATGAAATTTCAAGATGGAGAAATCAAACCACAGAGAGTCAACACAGCAAACACCTCGATATATCCTGGTTCGGTCCTCCCGACCTACATCCAGTCCCCAACCAACCCACTTGAGATTTTTCACTATTCTTGAAAGAAATTACAAGAATACGCTACGGCCTTTGACAACAACTATGTCAAATCTATAGACATCTCTCACCACTAGGGAGAGCAAAACTCACTCTACGATCTAGAGTGAAACTGACTCTACACCAATAGTCCTACTCTCCAACCGAGAAGACCACTATCAAAATCCGAGAGTGAAACAACAATAAAAGTGAAGATTACAATGACCTAAAGCCTTGTTTTGATTGTGCTTTTTGTTTAGTAGATAAAGGTCAACTTCTAACTTCAGTCTAGAATGAATTTTTTGTTATACAAGACTGAAATCAGAGAACCAAGTCTTAAAGAAAGCAAGTGCTTTGTGAACTTGTTCTTTTTCTCTCAAAAGCAAAAATGACTTGATAAAAAGTTAAGGAACCTTTTCCAAATGAATTCTACACTCTATTTATAGAGTTAGATTCTCTTGGACGTTGGAAAATGGTTTATCAACTGCCAATAAATGGTAGAAAAGTTTTGAGCTTGAAAAATCAAATTTTAAACTTCAGAAAAACTGTCAAAACGGCTTGAACAGACGACTGGGTTGCCATAAGAGTCGACTGGTCAGAGCTTGAGTGATTTCAGTCAGTTTCGACTGGTACTTAATAGTTGAATTTATACAAGCTTCATTTTGACATTTTGATTTAGAAAACTTTATTTTTATTTAGGAGATGTGTGAGTGTGTGTGTGATAAGACTTTTACAAGAATTCTAAGACACAAATATTACAAACACAATTATAAGACACATGTTCATTTAATAAAACACTTTTGAAGCTCTTGAGAAGTCTTTGACTTGTGTTTTGATCTTCAGTCTTGATCTTTCTTTGTGGCTTGATATAGAACTTTTAGAAGCCTTCATTGTATTGTTGCCTTGAACACTTTTGGTACACACTGCAAACGATATGTAAGATAGAAAAATTGTGTATTGTGTTGAAGTCATCAAAATCAAGAATCTACTGGAGACACCTTCACAAAGACGAAATAACCTTCTTCAATCTCCAGATCTCTCCTCCGGTTGTCGGCATAACTTTTCCGACTGCTCTGTGCATCGACTAACCTCTTCCTGATCAGCTCAATCTTTTCTAAGGTCTGTTGCACAATCTCTGGCCCATACAGCTGCCGTTCCCCCACTTCACCAACACATCGACGTTCTGCACTTCCTTCCATACAGAGCCTCATATGGTGCTATCCCGGTGCTTGCCTGGAAATTGTTGTAAGCAAATTCCACTAGAACTAAATGCCAAAGTACAACACACAACATCTGAGCATATCTTCCAGTACCCGGTTGACCCTCTCAGTCGGCCCATCTGTCTGAGGATGGAAGGCAGTACTAAAATCAGTCTTCGTCCCCAAAGTTGCTTGAAGATTTTTCCAGAATGCGCCAGCAGTTTTCATGAGTCTGATGAACAGAATTTTCTCTCCATTTCTGGACAGGTTCTTGGTGGTCTTCATAGACGAAATTCTGGTGTATTCTCAGAATCGGAAGGATCATGCTGATCATTTAAGGTTGTTTCTGCAGACCTTGAGGGAGAATCAGTTCGATGGGAAACTCAGCAAGTGTGATTTGTTGCTTGATCGAGTTACCTTTTTGGGGCACATTATCTCAGTTGATGGTATCTCCGTCGCTCCGACTATGATTTCTGCGGTCATTGATTGGCTTGATCCTAAGTCAGTTCTAGAAGTGAGAAGTTTCCTTGCTTTGGCCGGGTTTTATCGGAAGTTCATCCAAGACTTTCCTAAGATTGCTGGGCCGTTGACTAAGCTGACTGGGAAAGATTAGAAGTTTGTCTGGGATGGAGCTCGCAGTGGACCTTTTGGAGAGTTGAAGAGTCAGTTGATGTCAGCACCAGTGTTGATTATTCCGGATGGTTCGGGTGGTTTTGTGGTTCACTGTGATGCTTATGGCAAGGGCCGAGTTGTTGCTTATGCAGCTAGACAGCTGAGCCCGCATGAGAAGAACTATCCTATCCATAATTTGGAGTTGGCTGCGGTGATCTTTGATTTGAAGTTGTGGAGACACTATCTGCTTGGTGACCGAGTGGAAATCTTCACTGACCACAAAAGTCTCAAGTATGTCTTCACTCATATTGTGTTGAACATGAGGCAGTGGCAATGGTTGGAGTTGATGGCTGACTATGACATCAGTTTGCAATACCATCCTGGTAAAGTGAACTTGGTGCCAGATGCTATGAGTAGGAGACCAGTCGCCATGTTCCTAACTCAGCAGAGAGAGCTTGTTGAGCAGATGAGGAGGATGGATTTGAATGTGATCTTGCCAGGTTCTGATTGGAGTTGTGTGGTGCTTCAGTTGTAGTCGTCTCTTGTTGAGCAGATTAAAGAGGCTCAGGAAGGTCATGAGCAATTGCAAGGGTTCAGACTCGAAGTTGAAGCGGGTACGAGGACCGACATGGTTGTTCACTCAGATGGATCTCTTCATTTTGGGTCCAGGTTGTATGTTTCGAAAGGTGAGGTTCGTTAGAAGTTGCTTGACGAAACCCACCAATCGTCGTACTCTATTCATCCTGGTGCTACGAAGATGTACCGGGACTTGAAGCTTCATTTTTGGTGGCATGGTATGAAGAGGACAGTGGCGAGATTTTGTGTTGTAGTGCTTGATCTGCCAGCAGGTGTAGGCAGAGCATTAGAGGACTGTCGGACTTCTTCAGCCTCTTCCCATTCCAGAGTGGAAGTGGGAGCATATCACCATGGATTTTGTGACTACTTTGCCAAGGAGTCCTAAGGGTCACAATGTCATTTGGGTGATTGTGGACAGGTTGACCAAGAGTGCTCCCTTCATTCCCTTCAGAGTTAGACAATCTACCGAGAGCTTAGCTGAGTAGTACATGCAGGAGATTGTCAGACTTCATGGGGTTCCAGTCAGTATTGTATCTGACAGGAATACGAGGTTCAGGTCACAGTTTTGGGAGAGTCTTCAGAGTAGTCTGAGGAGTAAGTCAAAGTACAATACAGCTTTTCACCCTCAGACAGATGTAGAGTCAGAGAGGACCATCCAGACTCTAGAAGACATGTTGAGGTCCTGTGTGCTACAATTTGGAGGTTCTTGGAAGGACCACTTGCATCTCGTAAAGTTCTCGTACAATTACAGCTTTTAGGCCAGTCTTAAAGCTGCTCCGTTCAAGGCACTTTATGATCGTAAGTGTCGGTCGCCAGTGTGCTGGGATGACATTGGCGAGAGCAAGTCTTTAGGCCCGAAGTTGATCACCAGGACAGTGGATGCAGTGAGTCAGATCAAGAAGTATCTTCAAGCCGCGCAAGACAGACGGAAGAGATGGGCTGATGTTCATCAGAGAACCTTGGAGTTTGAGGTGGGAGACCATGTTTTCCTTAAGGTATTGCCATGGCGAGGTGTCATTCATTTTGGTGGCGGAGGCAAGTTGAGCCCTAGGTTCATCGGACCATTTGACATCGTGGAATGAGTAGGCAAGGTGGCCTTTCATCTTGTATTGCCACCGTCTTTATCTGGAAAGCACGACGTCTTCCATGTCTAGCAATTGAGGAAGTATATCTATGATGAGAGCCAGGTGATTGACTACTCGAAGTTATCTGTGAGGCCGGATTTGTCTTGTGAAATTCCGTCAGTTACTATATTAGACCGGCGGGAGAAGGTTTTGAAGAACAAGGTGATCAAGCTTGTTCGTGTTTCTTGGAATCCTCACTTGCCAGGTGAGTCGACTTGGCAGCTAGGGCAGGATATCCAGCGGAGGTTTCCTCATTTGTTTGTGTAGCTCTTGTTTTGTTGTTTTTGCTTTGTTTTTTCTTTTTGGGATTACCCTATGTGCTTCTTGTTGAATTTCGAGGACGAAATTTTTCTTGTTAGGTGAGTAGGATTTGTAATCCCTGTTACCCATTTTTATATTTTTATTTGTATTTAATTAAATTCATGGGTATTTTAATTTATTTTTGATTTTGTTGATTTTCGTCCCTTTGAATTGTATGTTGTTGTTCTCCTTGATTCATTTCTGTTGATTCAGCCGTTATATTCTCATTTATATGATCTATAAATTGGTTCTTATCTTTGTTATTGTTTAAACCTATTTTATGGCCTATTTGTCTCTTATTGGATTATTTTCTTCCTATTCGATACTACCTAGTCCACCCAAACCTATACTGACTCTATATAACCATCCTAAACACCCTAACCCTAATTACCAAAACCCTAATTACTCTCTCTCTCTCTCTCTCTCTCCTCTAGTCGTCATTTACCCTATCCCGATCGCTTTCTCTCCCGACCTCCTCTCTTCACTGCTGTCGTCGTCCTACACCCGACGCCGAAAACCACCCCTTTCCTCTTCCTCTCTTTGCTGAACCCCCGTGTACCCTGACCATCCGCAAACCCCCTATCCGCAACCCCCAGCACCCAAGCCCTAGCTGCTGTCCCTATCACAGTGCACCTCAGCCCCTCCATCGTGTCGCTTTGCCGACTGCTGCCGCCCGTTGCTCAGTGGCCGTCGGCTTTCGCTAGCCACTGTCGACATTATTGCTGTTGTTGCCACTGTTTATTGCTACCCTTGTGTGTGCATGTCATAGCACGTGCACTGCCGTGTTTTTTGTTGGTGATGGTTCGTGCCGTCTCTCGTTCGTGTGTTCGTGTTCGTGTTCGTGTGTCGGGATCCGTTCCCGTTATTATGTTCTTCATCTTCATCATCATTTTCAGGCAAGTAGCTTATATGTATTCTTTTTCTCATGCAAGTTAAATACCGTAAGTAGTCTCGCATGAAATTGTTAGTACCATCATGATGACCATATTTGTTAGTTGATCCGTTCCTTCATCTCTTGATCATGAGTAGTTCACAGTAGTTGACCCCGTTGCATGAAAACAATTAGATTAGATGCTTATCTTGATTGTATGTTGTTTCTGACATATCAAATGTTGTAGTAACTGTATATGGATGCTTTGTTAGATGTAATCTCTTATCATAGATTGTTTATTCACATGCTATGCTGATTTGAGTAACCCATATGCCATGCTTTGTATGACATCTTAGTTTGGATCGTTTGCAATTAAACTATTCGATAAAATGCATAAAAGAATTTTTGTTCCACTACTGCCCTATTTTTGGAGAGTAATTTTGACCCTATTAACATCAGTAAAATAAATAAATTTGTGAACATGATTTGTAGCCTTTGTTTTCTAGTTTTTAGAACTTTTGACGATCTGAATTCCAATTTTCGATGTATGAGTTATTGCTGTTTTACTGCAGTCATATTATATATTCCAGATTTTGAACTATATGTATTCAGTATGAAATATTTTTTTAAAACTGATAATCAGAGTAGAATTTGAACTCTATATTTTACTGAGTTTGTTTAGACATGACTGGGATCAATCCCTAATTTTTTTGGAATTAATTAATGACTTTTGAATCTCATTTCATGTTTAAGAAACCAATCGATATATTTCCAAACTGCATGCTGTTCAGTAAAAAATTATGTTTTCAACCTGATTCCATTCATTTTTGATGAAAAAATTGTGAATACAAACTGTAGCCTGATTTGTCTATTTTATCACCCTTTTTATGGATCTAGATTTCGAATGACAAAGTTATCTCTGTTTTGGTACTGCTGTGTCTGAACTTTCTGAATTGAGATTTTGTTGCATTACTCTGTTTTCCCAATTTTATTGACTACACTATCTGTAATATAATTTGATGATAATTTATATTTTGAGACTATATATACTAGGGAATCTCCCAGATTTTTTATAGATTTATTTATGATGATTTTAAATTCTTTTCATGCTTATAAACAAGATTTCGCATTTTCTTGCTGAACGTAACTTCTGTATTAAATACTGTTTTCAACCCTGTTTCTGTGGCTGATGTGTGACTTCTGTATATGCACTGGATTCGGCAGAGGAGTCTAGTTTACAGATTTTTTAACGGATCTAGATTTGCAGTTCTGTAGCAACGGGAATCTCAGAGTTGGTGCAGTAGTGTCTTGCTGTCCAGAACTGAAAGTTTTGTTCTTTTGACTGTTATAGGTTGTTTTTGTCACCCGTTTGTGTTTCATATTCATCTTAGACTTGTCCTTTGTTCTTACGATGTCTTTAGCCCTGTTGTGTTCGTTCACGCCTGTTTAATAATAATGAAAACTAATCAAGCAAGGGTTTTAGGGTAAGATCTAGTAGTGGACAATATAGAAATACGTATTCAGAAGGGAACTTGTTTTCCCCACTGTTTACTGTGGTACAGACTGTTTATCTCTGGATGCATGAGGGCATGATCCATGACACCGTTATTGTTTACTTTTACCGTTACTGTTTTCCTGATTACACGGCCCGATAGATTCCACTACGAAATCTAAAACGAAATTGTTTGATGTAGTAACCATGTGATAATTTGGGACGCATTAAGTGCTATCTAGATAGTAATGAACATTAGACATAAGAATAACTGTTTCACTGTCACATCCTGTTACGGTTACCGTTGACTTCACTGTTATTAATGACTTTACTGTTATTGTTATTACTACACTCTTTACTGTTATCATGCTATTTCTTTTATTCGTAGACTGTCACCTTTGTTGCTTATCTCCATGTCTGTACTTCTTGCTTTGCTTTAGGTTTTCCCTTTCCTTTTTCTTGCTTGTATTGCTTGCGTCCCGGAACTTGCATCTAACGGGCATTATGTTTTACTGTCTTCCCTTTTTCCTTGTAATTTTCATATGAGCAGCTTTTGGGGATCGTTTGCCTACTGGAGTTGGTGAGCAAAAGTTTAGAGCTGCGCATTGGAAAAATTTGCTTAATGTTCTGTTTAAACTATTTAATTCATGTACTGCGTTGATACTGTCTTTGGGCTTGTAGTCCCAGGATATTATTTTGTTTCAGATCTCGTATTTGTTTGGGATATTCATTAGTGTTGCGAATAAATACTGTTGAGTTATAATTATTTATGCATGTCTGGTTGAGTATATTGTTATATTTACTGTTGTGATGAGTCAAGTAGATCTGTACAGCTTATGGATGGTGAAAACTATCCGCTGGGCTTAGTGAGGGTCCGTATTCCGTATTCCTTTTGGGAAGCGGGGCGTGGAATTAAGTGTTTTAGTGGGGTATTTAAAATTAACTTAGATTAATTAATTAACTAACCATCCACTAATTAATAAAAAAAAATTAATAACCCTACCTACCCCCTAGCCTTACATAACAAAACAAAACTAAAAAAAACAAGAATGAAATGTCCTGTGCTTTGCCGAAATGTTTGACTGTACTTGCTGTGTGCAATTCGAGAATTCAAGGGGAGAAGGAGTTTCTTTTTGTTTTTTGTTGGATTTTGGAGTTCAATATACTAGGAAAATTCTACATTTGGGTGGGTGTCTATTCTTACTTTATAGATAGTGTAGAAATCATGTTTAGGTGTTTGTGAATTGTTTTGCTAGTTTAATGTAGTTCTACAAGTTAATTTGATACAGGTTGTAGTGTTGAAGATTGCTGATGGTAGATAATTGTAGAATCCATTGTATGTTAATGAAAAGTTACACTATTTAATTGGTAGATTATGATTGAGAGAAATTATCTAAAGGCCTAGGTAGAGTTGTAAGGCACAAAGAATCAAACTTGTTTTAAATTGCATAAATTTTGTCTCTTTTGCAAATTGGTGGAAAATGTGTATGAAATATGGATAAAAGTAAGGAAAAATTAAGGAAAACATTTTAGGGAAGGAAATTGTATTGCCCCTGTCCCAAACTCAGACAATTTATACAATTTATCAGACAAATTATTTATTATTTAATACAACTGCCCACCACAGGCTGCCTCTCAAAAGGTGGTTAACCGAATTTTTGAATCTTGATCATAGGCATTATTATTTATTAATAAATTATTCTTGTTTAATTCTGATATGAGACCAACTAAATACCACATCCAGCCATTCCCGGATGTGACGTCAGCAGAGCAAAGCCCCCTTGGGCGGGCCCCCCATGGACACGTCAGCACCAACCCCATCTACACGTGGTTGTCATCAAAGCACAACCATCCACTATTTTTAATTCCCATTCATTATTACAAATTTGCCATCATCATTATTACCAGATTGCCGCTATCTATATAATAAAACACAAAGAAAGCTACAAAGTGGCTCTCCTTCAATCCTCCTAAAATCAAAGGCCTAGATCTAACCTCACAAAAACAAATCCCCCCCTCCCCCCCCCCCCCCCCCCCCCCAAAAAAAAGTTTCAAACCCCAAAACTCAAATTCAAATCCCCCTCCTAAAAAAAACTCATTTATTTATTTAGTTATTTCTCTCTCTCTCTATTTACTAAGAAATTTAGATTTTCAGATTTTTTATGTTTTTTTATTATTGTTCATGTTATATTGAAAATAGCAAATGTATTTTCAATAGTTAAATTTCATCATTTTCCATCCTCAAAGTTCTAAGAAGTTGGATTTTATACATATACTAATGGAAACATGGACTTTCATTTAAAACTAATTATTGTCATACTAATCAAACTTGAGCTACATAATTATTATTTTACAGTTTACATGGCCATTCATATGCTGTATCATTCCGAAGACGTGCCGTAGGCACGTGCTCACATGCAAATCTAGTATATATATATATATATATATATATATATATATATATATATATATATATATATATATTTCTTGAAATTACAGGTATGTTACATACACCCTCCCTTTAGAAATCAGCGTCCTCGCTGAGTACGGGGCATGCACAACCTAGTGCACGATATCCTTTCTAACCAATGTGGAATGGCGTACCCTGATTATGTACAGTACCCCGATTCTACGTGTTGTCCAGTCCCCTAGCTCACCTCAGTGGATTTACCGGGCGACCTGACCCTACCCCGCTCCCTCTCAGGCATACTTACTAGTACATCTACTAGCTCCATCTCAGGCATAACCACCATTCTGTACCCACACTTGGTGTCGAAAGCCGGCTCTGATACCATTTGTAATGCCCCTACCCTAAACTCAGATAATTTATACAATTTATCAGAAAAATTATTTATTATTTAGTACAACTGCCCACCACAGGCTACCTCTCAAATGATGGTTAACCGGATTGGTGACTCTTGATCATAGGCATTATTATTTATTAATTAATTATTCTTGTTTAATTCTGATATGGGACCAACTAAATCCCACATCCAGTCATTCCCACGTGTGACGTCAGCAGAGCAAAGCCCCCTTGGGCGGCCCCCATGGACACGTCAGCACCAACCCCATCTGCACGTGGCTGTCATCAAAGCACAACCATCCACCATTTTTAATTCCTATACATTATTATCATATATTTCTTGAAATTATGGGGTGTTACAGAAATAGTTGAAGTAGAACCAAAGAAAAGATGCATTAATACTGGTAGAATAATTATCCAGTTGTATTTTTTGTCTTTTTCTTGTAAGAGAAAGAAGTGATTAAATTGGGAAAAGTTAGGTTAAATCTTCATTAATATGAATAAAGTCAGTAAAAAAAAACAATCCTGGAGAATTATTAACATAAAATAGAAGTATTAATTTGAAGAAAAGAGTATAACTCAAAAATAGTTGAAAGTGTAAAATATAAAAAAAATCAGAGAACTGAGTTAAGTAAATTTTAACCCATATTATATTGAAAGACCCACATGGCTTTAGTGGCTAGCACGGGCGCCGAAGCACCGAGCACTGCCACGTGCCGCCGCCTGGGGTTCGGTAGGTGGTCGCAGGTTCGAAACCTGTTATGCACATAAAAGAGTTTTTTGTATATTTTTTCGGTTTTTGGGTTTTAAAAATTCAGAAAAAATTATATAAATATTTTAAAATATTATGGGAACATCTAAAAATATTTCTTACTGTTTTAAGTTTATATTTGGGGTTTTAAAGTTATCTTTCTTCACTATATTGAGTTGAGTAAATTTGAAAATGAAGGAGACATAAAGAATTGAAAGGTTATATGAATTGATTAAAAACAAATCAAAATGCGAATTGAGAATGAAGAAAATCTAGGAATAAAGTGTTAAGTAAGTGGTGTAATTTAATCAAAGGAATTTAATAAGATTGAATTCTTGTATGAGAAAAGATTGTGTAGATCTACTATCATGAAAGTTATTAATTGATTGATCAATTAAAGATCATTGTTTATGAGAAATTTGATTTGGAAATTAATATAGAATGTGAATATACAAGATGAAATGTTTTGGCAAACAATTGAATAAAAGAAGTTTAATGAATAAGATTTCAAATGTGAATGGAAGAAATGGATCGATTATGAATACATGAATTTGGGAATATGAATTATAGGGGTATGCGTACTAATAATGTTGAACATGGAAAGATGGGATTCTAGAGGCTTAGTAAGACCTAGATACCGGAAAAAAGTAATGGAAGTAATTACTGATTTTGATAAAGGGCCGGTATGGGATATCGTTCTCGGTATTTTTGTGTAAGACCGGTAGGAGGGTAAGCTAACTCTAGGTGGTATAATTTATTCATATTTGAACTTAAGGATTAGGCATTAAGTGGAGATGTAATAAAATATGGGAAAACGTAAGTGGGTTGCCTATATAGTCCGACGGTGGACTCTGGGACTATAAACCCAGTTTGATGGTGGACTCCGGAACTGTGGTTGCTGGCGATGGAGGCGAACCTTAATTAAATCTTGGACTATGATTGGTTTGACGGTAGACTCCAGGATCATGAATAGTCTGGCGGATGCTAGAGTTGGTACATATAGATGTGTAGGGTCCGGCTCAAGAATTCTCTTATGGTGGTAAAAAATACTTCGTCCCATTCATAGAAGATACTACAAGAAAAGTTTGGGTTCATGCAATTCATAAGAAATCAGAGGTGTTTGAGGCATTCAATGTTTGGAAGTCCAGGGCTAAGAATGAGACGGGTTACAAGGTAAAAGCATTAAAGTCAGACAATGGTGGTGAGTATACAAGTAAAGAGTTTGTTGACTAGCTAGCAAAGGAAGGTATCCAAGAAATCAGGATCGTTCCTGGGACTTCATAGGAGAATGGGATATCAGAAAGAATGAACCACACGATACTTAAAAAGGCGAGATGCATGAGACTTCATGTGGGTCTTCTGGTCCATCTTTGGGCAGCTACAGTGATACTGAAGTGTACTTGATTAACTGTTGTCCGCTAATGCCCTTGATGGGGCCATTCCGTAAGAACTATGGTCAGGTAACCTTTCAATTCGCAATTGAAAGCTTTTTATTGTATTGCATATTCACTAATTGACATGGAAGAACGAAAGAAACTAGATTTGAAATCCAGAAGTGTGTATCCATTGGCTACAGTGGCGATGAGTTTGATTATAGACATTGAAATTTTGTGGACAACAAGGTCATTTGTAGTAGGAATATAGTGTTCAATGAAGAGGTCTTGTACAAGGATATGCACATAGGTCAAAGCACTGTAACTGGTGCAGAGTCAGATTTAGATTCTGATGGTGGCCCTAGTGGTGGGGGCCCTACAGTGTAGCATTAGTACAAGGTACCATAGGCAGCACAAGAGGCTCATGATGATCTTGTTGGGAATGAGCAGGATATCCAAGATGAACAGGAACATCCAGAGAAGTTCGGGGATCCAGAATAGGTCGGTGAACCGGTACCCACATTGAGAAGATCGACACGAGAAAAAAGGTCAACCAAGATATTTGATCAATCAGCTAGTGTAGTTCAAGAGTATGTTCTGTACACAGATTCAGGAGAACCAAGACTCATTAGGAGGCTTTGAAGGATAAAGCTTGAATTCAGTGGGAGTTAGCCATGAGGGATGAGATGAACTCTTTGGAACAAACCAAACCTGGGAATTAACCAAGTTACCTGTAGGAAAACACATTCTTATGAACAAATGAATTTTCAGAGTCAAGAATGAGGCTGATGGAAACAAGAGATGTAAGGCGAGACTTGTTGTGAAAGGGTTCTCGACTATAGTGAAAATGGCTTCAATCAGGATTCTGCTTTGTATTGTGCCAATTGAAGACTTACACTTAGAACAGGTTGGATGTGAAAACAATATTTCTCCATGGTGATGTCTAAGAAAAAATGTACATGAAACAACCCACTGGTTTTGAAGTAAAAGGAAAAGAAGGACATGGTGTGTCGACTGAAGAAGAGTCTTTATGGGCTCAAACAAGCACCATGGCAATGATACTTGAAGTTTGACTGTGTCATGAGAGGAAAGGGTTTCGAGAGATGCGAAATTTATCATTGTGTATTTGTTCTTCGATATGAAGATAATGATATAGTCACCTTGACATTGTATGTGGACAACATGTTGTTAGCAGGTTCATGTATGGAGAAGATCATGGATGTGAAAAAGGCGCTAGCTTCGGAATTTTCGATGAAGGACTTCGGTGAAGCAAAGAAAATTCTCGGAATGAAGATAAGTAGAGACTGGAAAAGCAAGAAGCTTTGGTTATCACAAGCAGATTACGTGAAGAAAGTGTTGAAAAGATTTAATTTGGATGGCGCGAGGCCAATCACTTGTCCCTTGGCCACACACTTCAAGTTATCTAAGGATTTGTGTCCGTCAACGGAGACAGAGATGAAGGAAATGGATATAGTTCCTTATGTGATACAAATTACTATGTAAGCACTACTGAATTTAGAATTATCAATTGCAGAATAAAAGAAGAACAAGCACATAATTTGAAGAAAACTATCCTCTATTCAATATTGTGCAAAAGATTACAACTCTCGAAATCTCTCCCTCATAATAATTCTTAACATAATAAGTTGTATCTATCTCCCCCCCTTAGATCTAACTTAAAACATCTCTTTTTATAGGCCTTGGACAAATCCGGCCAAGGAATTCGGCTAATGATTGGAAAACTGACTTTGAAACTGCTCCCAAACCGACTATGAAACTGCTTCTGAAACTGCTTCTCAAATCCATGTTGGATAAGGAATATAGATAAGGAACCGACCTCCAAAATTGCATAGATCGGGCGGTGCCCCATCTTAAGCTCAACCCCCGCAAGCCCTTCGGTGAGCTTGACCACCACCGACACTGCGCTCGGACCCGCTTCTGCCGCTTAGCGGCGTCGTCCACTGATGACACATATCTTTCATCAAGATCACTTGAGGATCACTAAGCTATTCAAAGAGGACACACCTATATCATGGCTCCCACTTTTAGGAAATTAAACTCCCGTTTAAGTCAAAAAAAGGAGATGAGGGAACTCAAGAGCTCCTTTGTCTTTGTTGAACCATTTTTCCTTGCTTGGAACCTGACCTGCTCGCCCAATGCAGAACTTCCCTTGTACGTGTGGTAGTCACTTTACGTTCCAAAATGCAATCTTCGTTCAATGGATCCTCTCTGTCAAACCATAAGTCATCAACTAGTGGCCAAACAATCTTTTCATTCTCATCATCATCAAGTAACAATGGCTCAAACAACCTCAAGTACTCGGAATTAAGGATCGAATACATCCCTAAGTATGGTTGTAAATCAAGTTTGAAGGCAATGTCACCAAGCTGCTCTAGAATATGAAAAGGCCTGTATCTAAGTGGCTTCAACTTCTTACCTTCTCCCTTGAGACGCTCTTTACTCAGCTTCAACCATACCAAGTTGCCAACACCAAAGTTACAAGGTGATGCTTATCATGTTTGGCCTTGTACTTTGCTTGCAATTTCTTTATTTGTGTAGCATGGTGTTAAACCGTACTTTTCTTCAATCATGTATCCATCACCCCCCTCCCTCCCCCCCCCCCCCCAAAGAATCCTAGGAGTGTCCAAGGAACTGGCTATCACGATCTGTAATAATCGAACTTGACAATCCAAAATGCTTCCAAATATTCTCAAGAATAGCTTAGCTGCACCTGGTCATGTGACGATCTTCTTGCAAGGAATTAGTATCACCATCTTGCTAAAATGATCAACCACGACGTACAAGTAGTCATTTTGGGACTTGGCTCTCGATAAAACACCTAAGAAATCCAAGGAAATACTTTCCCTAGGACGAGATGGAACCGGTAAAGGTAGGTACATTCTCCTCTTTCTGTTCGCTGGTTTCGATGTACAACACAATTTGCAACCACAAACATATCTGGAAACATCATCCTACATCTTTGGCCAAAAGAGGTGTCATCGTAAATTCAGCAAAGTCTTGCCAACCCCAAAGTGACCAGCTACTCTAGAAGTATGTGCTTCCCGAATCCACTGTAACCTGTCCCCATCTTCTGGTATGCATAATAATAAACCCTTGTAAAGCAAACCATCACGTATCTCAAGCTCCCCTTTGCGACCTTATTGTACCTGCTCATACACATTCTTCATACCTTCATTGGATAAATACCATGTGGCATACTCTGTAGGAACCAATGGTTGAATACGCATAGCCACCAGTAAAGCACAAATGCTCATCGTCGTAACAACATATCAGCCAACTTGTTGGTAATCCTCTTCTTGTATCTAATGATAATATAGAATGCCATTAAATATGACATCCACTTCATGTGCTTGACCTGCTATAGCTTGGTCTGAGCATGAAGACACTCCAATGGCTTTTGATCTGGGTTCACAAATACCTTTTTCCCTAATAGGTACACCCTCCAATGTTTGATTGCCTGGTAAAGTGCATAAAACTCATTGTCATACGTTGGATAGTTTTTAATTGACCCAGTAAATAACTCAGAATAGTATTCCACTGGTATATTATCCAGTAAAAGTACTGCTCCCATTGCATAGGTGGAAGCATCTATCTCAACCTCAAAAGGATGCTACAAGTTAGGTAGTGCTAATATTGGTGCTTTTGAGAACTTCCTCTTCAACAACTACAAAGCCTCTTCATGGCTTTTACTCCACTCAAATTTCTACCCAGTCTTTGTGAATCCATTTAAAGGAGCTACAAGTGTGGAAAAATGTTTGATAAACTTGCGCAGATACTGGCACGCCCCCACGAAACTTCTTATCTCAGTTATTGTACTAGGTCTAGACAATTTAGTGATGGCCTCAACCTTCCCTGGATCAATCTTGTACTGTCCACCACCAACCACGAATCTGAGATACACCAATTCTATCTAAGCAAACTCATACTTCTTCCCATTGAAACGTAGCTGACTGCCTTGTATTACCTCCAGTACCTTCTGTATGTGAGCCATGTGCTCCTCCCATGTCTCGTTGTATATCAGGATGTCATCCAAGTACACAATCACAAAGTCTTCAATCAAATGTCTCAATAAGTCATTCATCAAACACATGAAAGTACCCAAAGCATTACACAATCCAAATGACATCACCAACCACTCGAAAAAGGCCTTGTTTTGTCATTGAAAGTTGTCTTCCAGGTGTCTTCCTCTCGAACTCTGACTTAATGATACCTAGACTTCAAATCTAACTTTGTAAAGTATCGAGCACTCTCTAGTTGATCCATCAAATCATCAATCCTTGGTGATGGATACCGATTCTTGATAGTAATCTTTTTTAGTGCATGATAGTCGACACATATACGCCAACCACCATCCTTCTTTGGAACCAAAAAAATTGCTGTCCCACAAGGTGAACAACTCGACAAGATAACTCCTTTCTCAAGAAGTTCCTGGACCTGTTTCTTTATCTCCTCGGATTCCTATACAGTCGTGCGATACAATCCCAAATTTGGAAAGACTCTCTCCTCCGTCAGCATGATATCATGTTCCACACTCCGCTTAGGCGATAATCCTATGATATCCTGAAACAAGTCTACAAACTGCAACTTTAACATCTCAATATTTTTGGTTCTGTTGTACAGTTAAAGAAGCCAAACATACTCGACTCGGTTGCCCTTCACGTGGACGTATCATTAATAAGACAAATTTGCCACCAACATTGACCAACCTTTTAGCCTGAGTCGCTGTTACCAAGCTTGCCTCTTGCGGAAGAGGAACCGCTCGAATAACAAACTGTTGCTCAACCCGACTACCTTCTGAATCCACCCCAATGAATATGGCTTTGGATGTCTAATTGTCTTGAGACCCAGCTTCTGAACTAAGGCTTCTGAATAAGATTTTTCTAACTAACCGGATCTACAATGGCATCATCCATGCTAGTCTTCACCTGTAACTCAACAACAAAGAGATGCTCTTAGGGGTCTTCTTCATCCGTCATTGACTTCTTTCCTGCCACGAGGTTGAGCTTTGCATTTGGTTCCGTCATCCCTCGTACTTCCTTTGGACCCTGCGTGGTCAAAGCTGCCTTCTTTTTTTTCCGCCATGTACTTCAAGCCTTTTGTTTTAAGATGAGGATACTTCTCCCAACACTTATCCACAATATGGCTAGTTGCTTTGCAATTACTACAAACCAAACCTTCTTTCCCATCAGACTCACCCTTCCCTTTCTTGTGCTCCTCCTTTTTGGCAAAGGAACTATTAGACTTACCTCCAGATTGCTTTCCATCTCCTTTTGTTTCGTTCTTTTTATGTTTGCCCTCAATGGCAATGACTTTCACACTGGTTTCTGCATTAGTTTCCACCGTCAATAATTTTAACACCTTTCGGATATACTCACTCAGACCTGCCGCATAATTCATGTACACAGGATACTCTTTCAATGCAATATCCAAAACCATAGCTTGATTATGGAATTCAGTGGTATAATCCTGCACGGACTAATTGAATTTTTAACGCAAGCTGAACCACTTGAACCATCGCTTTTCCAGGAAACCAGCTAGATAGAATTTCTTCCTAAGCAATTCCTTGAACTTCATCCACAATAATGCTTCCCCATCACCATGTTTTCGATAGGATTTCCACCAAGTCAAAGCAAGAGCCGAGAGTTTCATCGTCGCAAAAATAGTCTTCTCTTTTGACGTTCAGCCATAAAGAGAAAATAGATTTCCAAACGTTCAATCCAATCATCTAGTTTCTCTATGTCGACGCTCCCATCATATATAGGGACCTCGACTTTGAAATCAATCTTCAGATTCTGAAAAGAACCCTTACCTCCTGGCTGTGAAGTTTTGATGGTGTTGTCTACATCCTCTTCCGTGTTTGCTTTCCCCTCTTCATCATCAAAATTCGAAGTCGCTTTCTTCGGTTTTTTCCGAAGGTTCGACTTTCTTTTCCTGTTTGTGGATGAAATCGTCCAGTTTTGTAAGAGTAGAACTCATCCATGCCATCTGCCTCTCTACCACATCAAATCTATATTTATCCCAGACATTTTCTTTCCTCTTTACCACCTGGCTTTCTCCCACGAAACAAGAACCTTGCCTAGCTTTTTGTACTACGATCGAGTAAGGACCATAAACCACATGAAAACCCATCACAAAATCGATATGCTTTGATACCAACTTGATACAAATTTCTATGCAAGCACTACTTATTATGGAATTATCAATAGCAATAGAAAAGAAGAACAAGAACAGAATTTGAAGAAAACTATCTTTTATTGAATATTATACAAAAGATTACAACTCTCGAAATCCCCCCTCCCCCCTCACAATACTTCTTAAAAGACTACGTCGTATCTGTCTCCCCTCTTAGATCTAACCTAAAACATATCTTTTTATAGGATTTGGAAGAAACCATTCGGCCAAGGAATTCAGCTTCGGTTGGAAAATCGACTTTGAAACTGCTTCCAAACTGGCTTTGGAACTGCTTCCAAAATCTGTGTCGGATAAGGTATTTGGCTAAGGAATCGACCTCCAAAATCGCATGGACCGGGTGGTGCCCCATCTTGAGCTCCATCCCCGTAAGCCCTTCGGCGAGCTTGACCACCACCAGGCTGCGCCCAAACCTGCTTCTACCGCTTCGCGGCGGCGTCCACTGATGGCATGTATCTATCCTCAAGATCACTCGAGGATCACTAAGCTCCTTAAAGAAGATACACCTGTAACATTATGCCTCAGCCAATGGGTTTGATGTATGCGATGGTGTCTATAAGACTAGATATCATACAAGCAGTGGGAGTTGTCAGCCATTACATGAAGAATCTAGGTAAATAATATTGGGATGCACTGAAGTGGATTCTCTGGTATCTTACAGGTACTTCTGATAACTCTCTTTATTTTGGGGGAGATTCTTTGCTTATACATGGTTATGTGGGTGCTGAATTTTTGAGCGATCATGATGGTTACAGAAGTACTATAGTGTATATATTTACAGTTGGAGGTACAACTGTTATTTGATATTCACGATTACAACAAGTTATAGCACAGCCAACCACAGAGTCAAAGTATATGACATTTACATAAGCAACAAAATATATGTTGTGGATTTCGTAGCCTATCAAGTTGGGCAGAAAGAAACCGAGAGCTATGGTGTGTAATACCCCAGGTTTTTCTAAATGATGTTTTTAAGATTTATAAACGAATTAAAATGATTTTGGAGATTTAATAAATATTTTTCTGAAAAATTACTTTTTCACACGTGCAAATACCTTCTTGAGAAGTTCAAAGTCAAAATTTTGTTTGGAGAAACTCACTATTTATTATTAGATATTATTTTTGAATTTTCTGGAATTTTCTGATAGTTATTGGACCTATTTGCAAATATTACAAAAAAGGGACCTTTGTGCAAAATTACCATTGGGAGTGAAAACTCCAGATTTTTAGATTTTTGGGCTGGGTGTGATGCCTAGTCAACTCAGGAGTAAAGATTTTACTTTTGTTTTAATAAATTTGATTTATTTTACAAGTTTTGATAAAAGAGGATCTTTTGCAAAATTGCAATTTCGAGGGGAGAAAGGGCAAATTCGTAATTCTGGGGTTTTCAAACAGTGCCGGCTGATATTAGAAGAGGCCATTTTGACTTTTAGTCTAAATTAAATTGGTTTTATCTAATTTCCTAGTATGGGTATCCATATAAGTAAAGATATATTTAAAATTAGTATTTTGTAAATGTCTTCGAAAACCCTAGAACCTTTATTCCCGGCCTATAATAGGGTAAGGTGCAGCCATCTCTTTGCTGCACAACACAAAAAGATTTCACATTTTTATTTCTTGGAGTTTTCAAGCGAGGATTCATGGTTTTTCTTGCGAGGGAGGACTTTTCTTATTCTCTACTTTCTTTCGGTTGATTCTTCAAAGAGGTGAGTGATATATTTTATTTTGTATTGTTCTTGAATATTGTATGTGGTGTTTCATCTATTAGAAAGCATGCTAGGGTTTGGTATGAATACATATGATGGATTTGATGAATAGATGAATTAAAAATTGGAACTTTCATAGAAATTTTGTATTAATAATTAGAATTGTATGTGGATGACTTGAGATTGTTAAAGAACTTATTATAAAGTCCGGAGTTTCTTGGGTTTGGCTAAGTACCACAGGAGATTCATTCAGGGCTATGCACAGATTGCAGTTCCTTTGACAGGGTTAACTCGGAAGAATGTGGTATTCACATGGACTGATATGTGTGAGGCAAGTTTCCTTGAGCTAAAGGAGAGGTTGACGACTGCACCTATCTTAGCTTTGCCACATGCTGGGAAGGATTATGATATCTTCAGTGATGCATCTCTCAGAGGTTTGGGGTGTGTTTTGATGCAGGAAGGCAAGGTTATTGCCTATGGTTCGAGGCAGTTGCATCCGCATGAGAATAATTATCCAACACATGATCTGGAGTTAATAGCTATTATCTTTGCCTTGAAGCAGTGGAGGCATTATGTATATAGTGAGAAGGTCAACATGTATACTGACCACAAGAGCTTGAAGTACATTTATCAGCAGAAGGATCTAAATCTTCGGCAGAGAAGGTGGCTGGAAGTGTTGGAAGACATTCATCCTGAGATTAAGTATCATCCGGGCAAGGCAAATGTGGTGGCCGATGGGCTTAGTCGGAAGAGCAGTTTGGTGAGCTTGATCACTACTCGGAGTGAGTTGGCAGCAGAGATAGATCGGGCAGGTATTGAGGTGGTACTGCAGGGTTTGGGAGCGTCTTTGGCTCAGTTGAGATTGCAGCCTTCTTTAAGAGAGGAGATTGTGGAAGGTCAGAAATCAGATGTAGAGATCCAGAAGATGTTGCAACAGGTTTTTGATGGCAAGTTTTCAGAGTTCTGTGTCCAAGATGGAGTGCTATGGATGGGTGAGAGGTTGTGTTTTCCGGATAATGCAGAATTGAGGGAGAGTATTTTGCAGGAGGCATATAGTACTTTGTTGTAGTACATCCTGGAGGCACAAAGATGTACAAAGACATCAAACAACACTTTTGGTGGTCGGGTATGAAGAGGGATGTGGCAGATTTTGTGGCAAGATGTCTGACTTTTCAGCAGATCAAAGTAGAGAATCAGAGACCTGGAGGTTTGTTGCAGCCTTTGCCCATTCCGGAATGGAAGTGGGAGAATATCAACATGAATTTCATTACTCGATTTGGGTTATTGTTGACCGTTTGACCAAATCAGCTCACTTTTTGTCTATGAAGATTACTTGGTCACTGCAAAAGTTGGCAGAACTGTGTAGACATGAGATTGTGAGACTTCATAGAGTTCCTGTGTCGATTGTGTCCGAGAGGAATGCAAGGTTCACTTCGAGGTTTGGAAGAGTCTGAAAGAGGCTTTGGGCACCAGAACTGATTTCAGTTCTGCTTTTCATCCGCAGACTGATGGTCAGACTGAAAGGGTGAATCGGGTATTGGAAGATATGCTGAGGGCTTGTTTTATGAATTTCGGTGGTAGTTGGGAGAGGTACTTGGCATTGGTTGAGTTTGCTTATAATAACAGTTATCATGCGAGTATCGGGATGGCTCCGTATGAGGCACTGTACAGGAAGAAGTGCAGGATGCCTATTTGTTAGTATGAGGTTGGCGAGAGGCAAATGTTTGGACCTGAGATTGTGTAGCAAACGTAGGAGAAGATTGAGTTGATTCACAAGAGGTTGGTCGAGGCTCAGAGTCGGTAGAAGAGTTATGCAGACACTCGGAGAAGGGACTTGGAGTTTGAGGTTGGGGATGTAGTTTTCCTCAAGGTGTCTCGACTAAAGGAGTGATCAGATTTGGTAAAGGAGGCAAGCTGGCGCCAAGGTATATTGGGCCATACAAAATTTTGGGGCGGATTGGTAAGACGGCGTATAGGTTGTAGCTTCCAGAGGAGTTGGCGCAGGTGCATGATGTGTTCCATGTGTCACTGGTGAGGAAGTATGTGTCGGATCAGAGTCATTAGCTGGTAGAAGTGCCTGAAGGTCTACAGGTGAACTTGAGTTACAAGAAACAGCCTATGGAGATTGTTGATCGTAGGAAGAAAGTTTTGAGGAGCAAGGTGATACCTATGGTCAAGGTGTTGTGGAGGAACCAGCAGTTCGAGGAGGCTACTTGGGAGCCGGAGGATCGCATGCAGAAGGATTTTCCTTTGCTTTTTGTATGATTGTATTCTTTTGTGAGATGGCACTCTTTGAGTTGAGATGTATTTCTTTGGTCAGGTTATATTCTCTTGTGTACTTGCATTTCTTAAATTATTTTTCCATTTATGAGATTTCATTTTTCCTTTTGCTTATTTTGTTTGGACCCTATTAGTAGTAGTTCTAAGGAAAGAACTATTCTAAGGAGGGAGTGATGTAATACCCCAGATTTTTCTAAATGATGTTTTTAAGATTTATAAATGAATTAAAATGGTTTTGGAGATTTAATAAACATTTTCTGAAAAATTACCTTTTTTACACGTGCAAATACCTTCTTGAGAAGTTCAAAGTCAAAAATTTATTTGGGAAAACTCATTATTTATTATTAGATATTATTTTAAAATTTTCTGATAATTATTGGACCTTTTTGCAAATATTACAAAAAGAGGGACTTTTGTGGAAAATTACCAATGGGAGTGAAAACTCCAGATTTTTGGATTTTTGGGCTGGATATGATGCCTAGTCAACTCAGGAGAAAAGATTCAACTTTTGTTTTAATAAATTTGATTTATTTTGCAAGTTTTGATAAAAGATGATCTTTTGCAAAATTGCTATTTCGAGGGGAGAAAGTGCAAATTCGTAATTCTGGGTTTTTAAAATAGTGCCGGCTTATATTAGAAGAGGCCATTTTGATTTTTAGTCTCAATTAAATTGGTTTTATCTAATTTCCTAGTATGGGGATCCATATAAGTAAATATATATTTAAAAGGAGTATTTTGCAAATGTCTTCAAAAACCCTAGAACCCTTATTCTCGGCCTATAATAGGGTGAGGTGCAGCCGTCTCTTTGCTGCACAACACAAATGGATTTCTTATTTTTATTTCTTGGAGTTTTCAAGCGAGGATTTGTGGTTTTTCTTGCAAGGGAGGACTTTCTTATTCTCTACTTTGTTTCGGTTGATTCTTCAAAGAGGTGAGTGATATAATTTGTTTTGTATTGTTCTTGAATGTTGTATGTGGTTTTTCATCTATTAGAAAGCATGCTAGGGTTTGGTATGAATACATATGATGGATTTGATGAATAGATGAATTAAAAATTGGAACTTTTATGGAAATTTTGTATTAATAATTAGAATTGTATGTGGATGATTTGAGATTGTTAAAGAACCAATTATAAAACATGAGTAGGCTATTTCTTTTGAATTATCGCTGATTTGATTATGTATGCACTACAAGAAATTTGATATATACCAACGGAAACCTGTAGTGACGGTCACTAAAACCATGGGTATAGGTATCATATACCTACAAACATGTAGTAAACTGTGGGTATAGATATCCTATAGCTTTAGAGTTTTTAATCTATAACTATAAGTTTTACTGACGGGATAAAACACTGTGGGTATAGTCCATAATTTATTTTCCTCCCAACTTTTTGATTTTCCCTCTCTCTCCCCCCAAAATATTTCATTTATCCCTCTAAAACTCCTAATCGCTAAATCCAAGGCAATTATAGCTGTATCGAATCTTCTCTTAAAATTGCTATTCCATTTAACATTAAAAATAATAATTTCCCAAAACAAAGTTTGCACAAAAAAGGAGGCATCTTTTCGAGCTTGCTTTCTTCTTATTCTTCTTCTTCTTCTTTCCTCTTTCCACTTTAACTGCGATCTAGGGTTACACCAATGGCGAGCCCCCGAACCTGGGCCTCGCCGTCCACCCCTTCCTTTTCCATCGCAGTCCGGTCTAGGGTTTTGGAACCCTCCGCTCCATCCATTTCCTAATCAGTATTGCTTCCGGACCCGTGGCAGTCATCTCTCTATTACTTGGTACCCTCCTTCAAAATGAAATTGATCCAGTAAAAAATAAAGAGTATCGGCGGCTTGCATTCACTGCAACCTTTTTTGCAGGTGTTACTCAAGTAGCACTTGGATGCCTAAGGTTTTCTATTCATTCATTTATTATAACTAATATTTTGTATTTTTTTATTAGAAATTATAATCCTTTTCTCTTGTTGGTTCAGGTTGGGCTTTTTGATTGACTTTCTATCACACGCTGCAATTGTTGGATTCATGGGTGGGGCAGCCATAACAATTGCATTCCAACAACTAAAAGGATTTCTTGGTATTAAGAATTTCACGAAAAATTCAGATATTATATCAGTTATGAAGTCAGTGTTTGGTTTAGCGCACCATGGAGTAAGTAAAGATCTCTCTTCACTTCAACAATACTCAGATATTCTTCATTGCTTGGCCCTAAATGTTTCCTAACGCAAATGTTGCAGTGGAATTGGCAAACAATACTAATTGGAGCATCCTTCCTAGCATTCCTTCTTTTGGCAAAGTTTATAGTAAGAGTTTTCCTTCTCTTCTTTGCAAGATGGCAGTTATATTAATGATTTATGTTACTTAATTTTTTAGCTAACTATTCGGTGGTTTCTTGATGGATAGGGAAAGAAGAGGAAGAACCTTTTTGGGTGCCTGCAATTGCCCCATTAATATCTGTCATTCTTTCTACATTGTTCGTTTATGTCACCCATGCGGAGAAGCATGGTGTTCAGATTGTAAGTATCGAATTTATTTTCAATTCCATGTCACTCTGTACACTGAGATATTATTATTACTGCTAAACTATGTATTGGTGGTTATTTGTATTTTCTCAATTATCCAGGTTAACAATATAAAGAAGGGTGTCAATCCATCATCAGCTGGCCAAAATTTATTTTAGCGGTTCATATCTGGTGACTGGAATCAGGATTGGTGTTGTTGCCGGGATGATTGCCTTAACAGTAAGCTGAAAACATTAATCTGAATACTGCTGAAAAACTACAGTTTAATTTCAACATGTTTTAATTTTATGTTACTTTATTTGGTTAAATTCTGTTTATCGAAATTGAGAAAGCCATTGCAATAGGGAGAACCATTGCCACCACGAAGGACTATCAATTAGATGGAAATAAGGAGATGGTGGCTCTTGGAACCATGAATATAGTTGGCTCTCTGACTTCTTGCTATGTTGCAACTGGTTGGAAATGCAATAATTACAGATTTAGGATGGATAATACCATTTCCAGATTTTTATTTATTATACCACTGCAGATTGTTCATTCCCAGTCATCAAAGACCCAACTCAATTTACTGTTGCACATGCTCGATCGAGTTAGGTACTTTGCAAATCTACGTTTCTCTGGTATTTTGAATCTGAATGACACATTTTGCATGATATCTGAATATTGACTATTTGTTCATGACCAAAGTTAAATCTTTTTACTTTGTTTTGTTTGTGAAAGACTCTCAACAAGCGAGAAATGATTAAACTCGCTCAAAATGAAGCCGAGTTTGTGTTTGCCGACGATGAAGTGAAGAAGGCTGTAAAGAAGATTTGCAGAATGCTAAAAGAAGATTACTGCAAAGAGAATCAAGATTAATCAAGATCTGCTTGCCGTAAAATAAGAAAATTGTTAGTGTCGTATCTCAAGTGAGGAGTCAACTGAATGTTATCTTATAATGCCATTGAATATGTTGATCGTAGTTTAATGTATTGATTCTCATGTTTGTACACATGAATTCAATTGTGTATTTGGTTATTAACTGTTTTGTAATTTGACATGATTGTAATACTTCATTAATTTTTAATATGATTGAAGTTTAATTTTATTTAATTTTGTTCTATAAACACATTTATCTATTTTATTGTGTATTTAGTTTATAATTGGATTAATATTATAAAATAAAATATTAAATTATCATAAGCTTAATTAATAAGAAAAAATTGTGTATAGAGCGATGGGTATATTTTTAAATATTTGAATGCGAAAACCATCACTAAAACCTATAGAAGTGGAGTTTCAACCGTGGGTATAGGAAAGCAAGAGGTGTCGTTAAAACCTATACCAACGGATACGAAACTGTGGGTATAACACCGAGGATTTGTCCAACGGGTGAAAAAACCGTCACTATAGGCTATAGTGACGGCATTCTGCCGTGGGTATAGCTAATTAAAAACTACGAAAAAATATGTCCGTTGGTATAGGTTTTACGGGCTATACCTACGGTTTTCGTCTTTTACCCCTGGATTTTTGCTGTCACTATATGTCAAATTCCTTGTAGTGATGGTGAATGTTATGCACAAATTGATAAAAATGAGACTTTGACTATTGATGGGTTTGGAAGAATGTAATTTGGCCATCGTAATGTTAAATTGGTTTATGTTCATGAGTTAACTATTGAAAACAATTGTGATTGAGTTTGAGGAACTTTGAATATGACTAATGAATTAAGAGATCAAGTTTGGAAGATTGGATTTGTGATACCTAGATTTGGGTTTATTACATTAATTTCAAATTGGGGATTTCGTGGTTTTGTGAAGCTTTTACTTGGATTTGAATTGCTCAATTTTGGGATTTAAATGCCTATATTATTTCTTTTTGATGAATTTTGATGTTTTTCTTTGATGCACAAACATACACATACATTTGTACATGAATATCTTATTTCATTGTTTTTGAAGAATTTGGATCTTTGTGTGTTTTGTAGAAT
This sequence comes from Hemerocallis citrina, assembly GCA_017893485.1. Taxonomy (NCBI): domain Eukaryota; kingdom Viridiplantae; phylum Streptophyta; class Magnoliopsida; order Asparagales; family Asphodelaceae; genus Hemerocallis; species Hemerocallis citrina. The sequence continues at coordinate 27,904,158 of CM030367.1, forward strand.
TTTGATTGAATCTAAATTATTTCGGCATTGACATGGTTTGGAACATAATACGAAGTTATTTGATGTATGATTGATTTTTAAAAACTCTTGTTTTGACATATGCACACATTCATGTCTTATTTTGAAGAAATTCATCAAAAAGCTATTTTTATAAATTCAAAGTGGTTTTGATTGGTTTTATGAGCTCTTATATACTCTACAAATCGTATTTGAACATATCAGTACCTTTTACAGATTTGGTTTTTATAAAGTAAAACTGCATATCGGCCGAAAGGTACACAAATAAAACTACAGTATGCAGGTCGACAGTGGACCGATAAATATCAACAGTCGACCGTCTCGACTTGGCTGCTGTGTTTTTCTTGATGTTTTGAAATTTCGTGCGGGACAGCCGACTGTTCACCTTATATAGTCGACTACCTCTGCTTTGATTTGTGTTTTATCGAAGTTCTGGATTTTCGTGTGGGACATTCGACTGACCTATTTTCACAACCGACTGCCCCAGCTCTGTTTTTGTGTTTTCTTTTAGTTTGGATTTTATGCGGGACAGTCGACCTAGAACTTTATATAGTCGACTGACTATACTTAGATTTATATTTTTCCTGAAGTGTTTGGTTTTCACGCGGGACAGTCGGCCGACTGGTGTTTACAGTCGACTACCACTACTCTGACTGATGTTTTCTCGAATTTTTCTGATGTTCTTTTAAAATGATTGGTTGTTCAATGTTTTTCGGATTAACGACCTACTGTTATAAATATCATTATACTATAGATTACATATTTTCAAGATGTTTTATAAAAGTATCGATATGGAAGGTTTGGGATTGTTGGTTGAGTGTGTCTCTAGAGGGTATGTGGGACCCTAGTATACCGGCAGTTGAGTTATTGTGCTTTGACCTGTTGAGGCTTGTTGTTGATCAGTTGAGTTAAGTCCGGTAGGATGCACTAACTCTAGGAGATTCGAAATTTATTAATTAACTTAAATAAATAAGGACAGGCACTAGATGGTGATATGATGAAATGAGAACATGGGTTATGGACCTCAGTATGGCTTGTGGTGTGAGATAATCCATGGAATTATCGAGGTATGAGTGAAATAGTCTCGGAATTACCTGTGGTGTGGGATTGATCTCCGGAATTATCGGGGTCGAGGCGAAACTTATGTGGTATTCATGTGATGAGGCGCCATAGCTAGCGGTGTGGGGTATTCTCGAAGATTCCCAGGTGTGAGTGAGATAGTCTCCGAGATTATCTGTGGATAGAGATTGAACTCCGGAATTATCAGGGCGTGGGCTAATACTCACAGTTTTTCTGACATCTCGTACTAGTCATCGTGGTAGGATTAGTTGCATAACAGGGGATTAAACCCTATCAAGTGGAGAATGTTAAGGGCTTGCACCGGACTATGTAGAGTGGGATCCGTAGAATCAGACAAGTGTGCATTAGAGAGTCAGCATATAGCATTGATATTTTCTTGACTTAGTTTTATGCATGTTCTGTTTTTCTACACTAGACACTTAGTCTAGTTTCACTTGATGTTTTCATGTTTTATTTACTGTTATTTCTTATTTCATTCATTATTGCTGTTGATACATGTTGTTTATAATATTATGTTTCATGTTTATTTATGTTGCATTTATTTTTATGTCACTCACACCGTTATGGCTGACTCCTCTAATTTTAGGGGTTAGAGTTACCTCTAGCCTCATGTTTTACAGGTAATTGCTTGTAGCTTTGAATTTGGATGCTTGGGATAGAATGATGTTATAGCTTATGTAAAATTGTAAAAGAAGTGTTGTGAAGAAAAGATTGTAATTCAAAGTGTTTGTTTTCCTGCTGTGTTTTGTAATGAACTAATGTAATAAAGGTTGAAAATTTTTATCTGTATTTTTGGCTATATTTACTATTATAATTGATGTTGATGCTGGGAATTGTGCCACGTATTTCTGAGATATCATATTGGAAATTCGGGGTGCTACATTGTGTGACAATCAAAGTGTGGTTTTCTTGGCGAAAAACTCAGCATATCACTCTAGCACTCAGCACATTTAGATGAGGTATCACTTTATTAGAATGGAAGTTGAAAAGAAATGGTTGAAGCTATCTAAGATTCTTGGCACTAAGAATTCGGCGAATATGCTCATGAAGTTAGTGGACAGCAAGAAGCATCAGTTCTGCTATACCGCTGTCGGATTATCTCCAGGTTAATAGATGAGGAGGCTCGCAGATGCACAGGCCCGGACTAGGCCAATGAAAGAATGAAGACTAGATTAGGGACTTTGTGCATCTGTCTCCGAGTGGAAAGTTGTTGGGGTTTGTGGATCCAATACACGGTAATGGGTTGAAGAAGATTGACTAGAAGAAGTGTCGAAGTGGGAGCAAGCAGCTCAACAACCCTAGGCAGAAAATTGCGGTCGACTGCGCAGTCGATCGCTCAGTCTCTTATGTCGAGAGTTATGCAGTCGACCGTCTCGCTCTCTGTTGGAACCCTGTACACTCGAAGGAAATGAATAGTCGACCGCACATTCGACCATCCTGCTCTCTGTTAGAAACCTGTACACTCGAAGAATAGTTGTAGTCGACCATCTAAGTTATGGTCGACTGCGTGGCGCTATTTGATAAGCGGCTGAGATCTATTTGGATGTAAACCTATATATATTGTATTGAGTACAATTTTAGAGTTATGTGAAAGAGTGTTCTATCAGAATAGAGTGATTTATCAGCTCTCAGAGAGAGAGAGAGAGAGAAACTTTACACCTTGGGGGTGACTTCAGATATTGTAAACTTGTTCTTCATATTTCTAGAAAAAATCGCAGGAGTGCTGGAAAGTAGTCATTGCATTAGGGTGAATAAAAAAAAATCTCATGTGTTCTTGTGTGTTGGCTTTTAATTGCTTTTGGTTTCTTGCTTTTGATTATATTATTTTTCATCTTGTTGGTGAGTTGTTCCGCAATTAGAACTCAACACGTCTTCCCGCAATCAAGAATATTTCCCAGTTGAACTAAAACCTACAAATCATAACAATTAAACTGTGTTTGCTTCAAATTGCCATTATACAAGAACTTCTCGAAAAAGAAGTTATAATCAAATTTACATATTCTCAGTGCAACATTAATTGAGATTTTAGTCTACGAACGATAAACTACTTATCAAAAGAAGGTTCATATAACAATTGTAAATGCTCTATGTTGTAATATAAAGAAGAATGCATTAACCGGAGAAAACAAATACCACAGAGAGGAATGCATTAACCAGGAAGAAAAAAAAACAAAAAACATGGACTTAAATAATATAATCTAAAATTTTCATAGTTATAACCTAATTAACATCATATACGGTAGGACCACTTTTCCATATTCCTTTTTTGACCTTTAACATGCTATTTTAACAAAAGTCCAAGTCCATCAGTGCAAGAGGTTAGTTTTGATATAGTACTCTAGAGATTTTTTTTTATAAAAAGTGGTATTTTCGAAACTATTTAGAAAAAAAAGGCAGTTGCCAAACTTATTGCGCTCGGATACTAAACAACTAGATTAGCCATTCTCACGACGAGTTTAGTTATTTCGTACTCGCCGTTAGAACACGGCGAGTGTAGTTCAAATTTTTTGGGAAACTCGTTATTCCTAACGGCGAGTTTAGTTCAAAATTTTAAAAAAAGACTCGCCATTGCTAACATCGAGAATCTTTATACTACTCGCTGTCACATTTAAAAATTTCACAGAGAGTGAAACTCTCTGTTAGACTTGGTGGATTTTTCAAAAAACAAACAAACAAACAAACAAGAACTACATAGAAGAGCTCGATGTTCCCAACAGCGAGAGGAAATGAACTAAACTCGCTGTTGAGAACTGCGAGTCAACTGATTTTGAAATTTCACAGAGAGTGAAAATTTCTGTTGGACTTGGTAAATTTTCGAAAAAAAAACTCTGTAGAATAGCCCGCTGTTCCTAACAGCGAGAGGAAATAAACTACACTCGTTGTTGAGAATGGCGAGTTTAGTATAATATTTGTTTTGTTCCCAACAGCGAGCCCAGTACAAAATACTAAAATTCGAAATCCAATTATGTGTATTGTTCCTATTTACAATTGATTATAATAATTCCAGCTCCAGATTTTCAACATACGGAGCACAAATCCACAAATTAACGACCATCGTATATTTATACCCAGCTCCATACAACAAAAGCTATATACAAAAACCAACAAAAGCTAACAAAAGCGAACTTGAAACATATAATGTGCTCCAACATGAGGAAAGAAAATAAATTAACAATCATCACAACATCACAAACATACACTATGTTAACATAAAATAAATGAACAACATCTGAGAACTTAACCAAAAGCTATAATAATTTAACCCGGCGTGTATCTTACGCTTTTGGTGCGCGATTATTTTGCGCTTTTTCGGAGTTGGGGTTTTTTGTAATACCTAGATATGAGAAGCTCGTCGTCATTAAGTATTTTCTATTGTTCGTTCCCTTGCCCCTCATCATGCGATTACCTTTCTTCTTCGGGTTCCGATGGCCTAGTGGTAGGAGTTCGGAACTATAAAAAAATGATAATGTACATTAAACAAGTCTTACCACTATAGGAGCTATTCCCCGCTCCGTTGCAGTAGGAGGACGGCATTCAGAATCACTAGGTCGTATCATTATGAGCCTACAAAAGTACATTATTTAATTAACTCAAATTGTAGAAGTATATCACCAAAAACTTCATATGAGCCTACAAAATCATTATTTAATAATCTTCATATTCAAAAGAAGTATATCAAACATATACTGTAACACCCCGTATTTCTTAGAGTATATAATACTAGTGTGTGTGTGTGTGTGTGTGTGTGTGTGTATATATAGTGGTATAATGGTAATAATCTTGAATGGCTAGATTGTAATAATAATGTGGATTAGGAAATGAATGTGGCCCGTCATTTGTATTGGCTGGGCCCGGTTTGCAATTGTTGGGGTGCATACAAAAAGCATGCTGACTCATGATGGATGGAGGGAGCCTCACGTGAGCAAACAGAAGAAAGAAGAGAAAGTTGTTAGTCCCACATCGATAGGGAGCAAGAGTAATTAAAATAATAAATATAATTGGCTATGATCAAGAGTCATCAGATCGGTTAACCACTTTTTAAGAGATGGTCTGTGGTGGGCAGTATTACTAATAAATAAGTAAATTGTCTAAGTTTGGGGTCGGGGCGTTACATATACACATCACCAGTAAACTAAGAAATATTTGAAGAAAAAGATATTGCATTTATCAGTTTGCTTTTTAACAATCTTCACGTACATAACCTACATTTATCGGTTTGCTGTTTAACAACTATCTATGAAAGCAATTAATTAAAAACATGTCTCCACTAACAAATATAGGATCACATAAATTCAATTACCAGTTATAAGGCAATACATTGAACACCCAATATGCATAACCTACAATTGGATCACATTATGCAACACATCAAACACTTTATGTACATAACAAAAATCCATCAATTACTCGAAACCAAACACAACCCCTCTTCAACACCTAACCCTAACCCTATATTCAATTTAAAACATTATCCTAACCCTAAACCTAACCATATCCAAATGCGTTGTACGAGTCAAATTAAAACATACATTTCTGTGGACGATAAAGATTTGTTGGAGAAAGTTAGAGCTTCAGATAACTGAATTTACCAACCAACGAATGAGGTCGAAGATGAAGATGAGAGCTAGAGTTTTGGTTCAATGAAGAATGAGATGAATAAAGATAGAGAGAAGTGAGTGAAATGAGAGAATAAGTGAATTAATTCGGGTGATTAAAGTGGTGGCCCAGTAGACCCGCCGTTCCCAACAACGAATTAGTTAATTTCCTCACGTTGTTGGAACAACGAACTCTTCTATGAAGTTTTTTTCGAAAATTCACCTAGTGCAACAGAGAGTTTCACTCTCTGTGAAATTTCAAAATGTGTACAATCTCTGCTCCCAACAACGAGTCTAGTATATAGATCCTCATTGTTAGCGACAACAAGTCTTTTTTGAAAATTTTGGATTGAACCCGCCGTTGGGAATAACGAGTTTCTCAAAAAATTTGAACTATACTTGCCGTGTCCCAACAAAGAGCATGAAATAACTAAACTTTCCGTTGGGAACGACGAATCTAGTTGTTGAGTACATGAGCGTATTAGTTTGACAACTGTCCTATTTTTGGAAATAGTTTAAAAAATTGATATAAATTACAAAAAAAAATATTCCTCTAGAGAGTATGACTAGAATGGCTGAATAAACCTGGAATTTCTTTTCGCTTAATTCTAGAGGCATGATTAAGAGGGAAATACATGAAAGGGCCTGGAAAACTGGCTCTTGAAAAAGATATAATCTATCCTTGATGTAGTTACGTGGTTGCAATTTATCAGAAATGTATTTAGTTTTACTTTTTAAATTCATTTTGCGGTCAACATCCTGTTAATCACATTCTTTCTTCTCAAATATCCATCTATACCATTCTTTTGTTCAGCACATTTCGGACACTTCGCTTCCAAATTATTGCTGCAACCATCAGGTTATACTGTGTGGAGTATTCAATCACTTTTTTAGACTTCCCTAAAAATCAACTAAGATCTAACCTGATTACCAAGCAATCTCCATTTTCTTTTGCATCTCCCTCTTCCTTTCGTCCCTCTCTCTCTTTTCTAGCTATACACCCACTCCATTAATAGGGAATGATCAGTAAGAGGGCGTACGATTCTCAACCTGATGAATGAATCATCACCCTTGTCAAATAAATTAATAGTTTTTAAGGAAAAACCTTGTAGCCAGCGATCTCCTTCAGTCCAGGGGCGAAGGCAGAAAATTTTTACCGGGAGGGCCAAGATAAAATTCTATGATTACATGTAAAAATATATAGATTTTTTAATAATTTTTTGGGGGGCTAAACAATAAAATTTAGTTTTCATAGGGGTTAAAATCATAATTTCTTTGAAGAGGAAAATTTTCACTAGGAGAGCCAAGGTAAAATTCTATGATTACATGTAAAAATGTATAGATTTTTTCATAATTTATAGGGGGGGCGAAAAAATAAAACATAGTTTTCATAGGGGTTAAATCATAATTTTTTTGAAGGATTTATAAAATTTTCAATAGTGTGAAGGGGGTTTTTAAAAATTCTTGGGGGCCCGGGCACCCCCGGGCCCTCACTAAGCTCCGCCACTGCCTTCAGCAGCAATCGCGGCTGGACTTCTCTTGATGGGCGCACCACACCCCTTTATAGCTAGTGAATGTGAATCTCCACCGTTGAATCTGCTGCCATATGGTTCGTTTGTATATAGTTTCTCTGACAACACCAGAGAAGATGGCTAGAATGGCTATTTGCATGTATGCGTTCGCAAACGGTGAGCGTTTACAATGGGACATCTCTTTTATATATATATATATATATATATATATATATATAAGAAATGCTCCATCGAAAACGGGTCTGTTTTTATAGACCAGTGAAAACAGACCCGCTTTGGTTTTATGAACTTAGGCCGTTGTTTGAAATAACGGCCTAGGTTATAAAAAATTGAATGAATCTCGACCGTTGTTTGGAACAACGGCCTTTTATAACCTAGGCCATTGCTATAAAATTTTATAGCCTAGTTTGTTTGAAGCAACGAAATTTTATAGCCTAGGCAGTTGTTGGGAACAATGGCCTAGGTTGTAAAAGGCCGTTGTTCCAAACAACGGCCTAGGTTCATTCAATTTTTTATAACCTAGACCGTTGTTTCAAACAATGGCCTAGGTTCATTCAATTTTTTAGAGTGAATGAGGTGAAGAGTTATTTAAGATGAAATTCCCAAATTACCCTCCGCCACTTAAGTGAGATGGGTGATGGGCGGGCTCGATCTGATCCGTTGATCACGATCAAGAGCGATCAAACGGCCAGAATCACTGTTTTTACGGGTCTGTGAAAACAGACCCGTTTTCAATGGAGCATTTCTCCACATATATATATATATATATATATATATATATATATATATATATATATATATATATATATATATATATATATACTCATTATATATATGAATCATGGCGAGTTACTTTGATAGTTTAGGTCTAACCATCTTCTGTTATTACACCAAAGTCTGAATGATCTTTAGAAAACAAAGGTATTGATTTGCTTGAAGTTGCGAGTTACTTTAAAAGTTTAGTTCGGACATTCTTTTGTAATTACACCAAAGTCTGACTAATCTTTAGAAAAACAAAGGTGTTGGTGCTAATGTCTATGTGGGCGCAAACTCATGATATGAGTTCTTGTAAAAACAGTAAAAAGTTAACCTTTTTGGACTTTCGTCGGTATTGACTGCTTTTAATCGATGTTGACTGTTGAATCTGACTTGTTTGAACTGTTGGATTAGATCTCAATGGTGACAATCGCTCTGATTGACCTGCAAAAGTCTAAAATACTGGGGTTGATCCTGGCGACAGACCCTCCGTGCTCAAGTCAGAACTCAAGAATAGAAAGAGAGTTTTTTGGTGGCAAAATACTGATTACATATTTCTGGTGGAGGTGGAGGGATATTTATAGTCACTTTGGTCAGTTTCAAGATAATGATTTATCTCTACTTCCCAGTGTTTTTGGATTGAATCAGTTATCTCCTCTTCATGAGGATATAAGAGTAGTTGTGGGATTGAGTTTAAACTCTCCTCAAGATAAGAGAGATGGATTTTAAATCGTCTCTTGTGGATAATTATGAGTTTGAATTATATTTAAATAATCTGAACTCATTCTTATTGGGCTATTATGACAACCCAGTTAGACAGACCTGTTTTGGGCTACTGGGCTTGAAAGATACCCAATTCCGTTTATTGACCCATTTCTAGTGAAATTACCGTTATATCTCTGAGAGCTTTAAGATTTGTGCCCAATTTGACTGGATTTACTAGTATGACAAGCCCCCTACTACCGAAGACTGAGTTTTACATCCTTTGAGGAATAGTTCGCCCGTTTCTAAGGAATTACAGATTATATCAGATTTTTTGGGGACGTTCGAATCTTGCTTGAGGCATAACAGTGTTATTTTGAGTTTGTAAATTACCCTAAATTATTTTTAGATATTTTGGGATCTTTTTGTGATTGTTGCTGCTGATTTTGGGTGTGAGAGCAAACAAACGAATTTGTAAGTTCTTTGAGGAAAACAGTAAAGCATACCTGTTGACTCCGCCTATGTGTTGACTCGTTCCTTGCTGCCCATGAACCTGCACAAAGTTCGATACACCGGGATGGATCCCGGCGATGAACCCTCCAACGCACTTGTTAATAACCAGTAAGATTAAGAAAGAGCTTTAGGTAGGCAATTCATTACCTTGTTACGGAGGGAGGAGAGGAGTATTTATAGTCTCCTTAGGGATCTGTTTTGAGATAAGAACAAATCTCTACTTCCAGGTGTGGATGGATAAGAAGAACCGTTTCGTGATATCTTGGACTGTTTTAACTGCCTCCTATGGATAAGCCCGAATTTGAATTGCCCTCTATCCATCTGGATTGGGTTGTAATGGGTTGCTGCCCATACCCAATAGAACAGACCCGTTTATGGGTTATTGGGTCTGAAGAAAGGCCCAATACTCATTTCAGACCCGTTTGTAGAAATTACCGTTTACCCTAGAGAGAAAAATTCGAAGAAGAAAGGATTTTTTAGCCATATCATGAGCCCCCCACTCCTAGAGACTAAGTTTTACAGTCTTTAAGGAGTGGTTTTGTCCGTTTTCAATGGCTAATTGAATTTATCAGAGTTGTTAAGGGAGTTTGGATCTTGCTCGAGGTGTAACGGTGTCCAAAAATGATTCGTGGATTTTCCTGTATTCTTTCCAATTTTTTAAATTTTTTCGAATTTTTTATTCAATTTTGTGAAGTAGTGATCTATTATCAAAGAGTTCTAATTAACCGTTCTAATTAATAATTATTTATCCAGGGGCTAAAAAATATTTCCATGAATTTATAATTATTTTTTAGAATTTTTTTATCACTTTTTGCAATTTTTAATTAATTAATTCGAATTAATAAATAAGAAAAAGGAATTAATCTGCGGAATATCGACGTGGCCAAATCTACTGCGTTCATCGGACTTCGGCGCAAATTTCTGAGCAATCGGACGGTTGATCCAGAGCGCATGTGTTTTTTCCCTCATGCCGCACTCGGAGCCACGTTTGTTCGGTGTTGACACTAAGGGACGTGGCCAAATCTGGGGCGTTCATCAGGCTTTGGCGTGAATTTCTGAGCAATCGAATGGTTGATCCGGAGCACAAGTGTTTTTTCCCTCATGCCGCGCTCGAAGCCACATTTTCTCGGTGTTGACACCGAGGGACGAAGCCAAATCTGGGGCATTCATCATGCTTCGACGCGAATCTCTGAGCAATCAGACGGTTGATTCGGAGCGCAAGCATTTTTCCCCTTATGCTGCGCTCGGAGCCACGTTTGCTCGGTGTTGAAACTGAGGGACGTGGCTCGTTCTGAGCCGCTTGATCTTGGTCGAGCGTGAATGTTGAGGTAGTGTTTTGGCCAATTTCACGCTCGGAATCACGTTTGTTCGGATCTGACTCCAAGGGACGTGGCTCGTTCTAAGCCGCTTGATCTTGGTCGAGCGCGAATGTTGAGGCAACGTTTTGGCCAATTTCACGCTCGGAGCTACGTTTGTTCAGATCTGACTTCGAGGGACATGGCTCGTTCTGAGCCGCTTGATCTTGGTCGAGGACGAATGTTGAGGCAGTGTTTTGGCCAATTTCATGCTCGGAGCCACATTTGTTCGGATCCGACTCCGAGGGATGTGGCTCGCTCTGAGCCACTTGACCTGGGTCGAGCGTGAATGTTGAGGCAATGTTTTGGCCAATTTCGCGCTCGGAGCCATGTTTGTTCAGATCTGACTCCAAGGGACGTGGCTCGATCTGAGCTGCTTGATCTTGGTCGAGTGCGAATGTTGAGGCAGCATTTTGGCCAATTTCATGCTCGGAGCCACATTTGTTCAGATCTGACTCCGAGGGACGTGGCTCGCTCTGAGTTGCCTGATCTTGGTCGAGCGCGAATGTTGAGGCAGCGTTTAGGCCAATTTCATGCTCGGAGCCACGTTTGTTCGGATATGACTCCGAAGGACATGGCTCGCTCTGAGTCGCCTGATCCCGATCGAACGCAAATGTTGAGGCAGTGTTTTGGCCAATTTTACGCTCAGAGCCAAGTTTGTTCGGATCTGACTCTGAGGGACATGGCTTGCTCTGAGTCGCTTGATCTTGGTCGAGCGCGACTATTGAGGCAATCGATGTAGCCTGAAATTCTGTCTTTATGCTCTCTGTTGTTTAGCATTCTTGGGCTTTCTCGTGTTTCTGGGGGCCCTATTGTCCCAAATGCCCAAGCGACAACCTTCACACACTATAAGTCTGTCTCCTTCCACCCCTTTTATCATTCTTCACTTTTTACTCTTGGAAAATATTTTCACTCTCGAGTGGTTCTACTAGCGGTCACGACAAGGCGTTAGGCTCTCCGGGGAGATATTCCGACCGCAGTTGTTACATCAAGGTAAATATATATTCTCTTTCATATATAGTGCGAGATGTCTACAGTTTCTTCGAGGAGTGAGACCTCCATCCTGGACCACAAAGAGGATCAGCCCTTGGTCGTGGCTCCAAGTTTGGATAAGGGGAAGGCAGCGGTAGGGGCAGTACGGTTTGTACCGATAGTGGAGACGAAGAGAAGGGCCGGGGCGTTGGGTCGGCTTCCAGGTCCCTTATCGAACCTCAGCGGAGTTCGAGAATACTCCACTGACCTCCTAGCAAAGTCCATGTACGGGAGGTCGGCCTCATATGAAGAGAGCAGGGCAATGGAGTACACCGAAGTCGAGGACATGCCCTCCATGCTGACAGAGAAGGACCTGGTTCGGATCCAATGCAGCTTCCAGATTCTGAGGGAACTTACGCTCCTTCTTCCGGGTGTGGGTGTCAGATCTTGCACACCGACCTCCCCTGACACGTGTATATTACCGTTCGATGCCTTCTTTGCTGGACTACGCTTACCTATGCCCCCGTTCATAGTCGAAGTGATACAATGGTACGGCATGAGTCCGGTTTAATATATGCCAAACATGTGGCGACACATTAACAGTTTTATCCTTCAGTGCCAAGCAATAGGGGTCGCGCCCTAACTCATTATTCTCTGGAGTATGTATCATATTTATCGGAAGAGCAAGGCGGATTATCGGTACTACTTATCGCCGAGGCGGGGTGTAAAACTAATCGAGAACCCGGACTCCATCAAATTTTGGAAGGAGAAGTACTTCTTGATCCTAGGTGATGCCCCGTGGAACATTCCGACTACGTAGAGGGAGGAGGTACCGAAGTGGGTGAAGACTGAGCCGGTGTTGACTCTGGAAGAAGATGACATAGTGGCCAAACTTATGGCTCATGAACCATTGGGCTGGAAAGAGTTGACCGAGGAGGTCCTCTTCGGTGGCGGTCTTGGCCCGATCGACCCTAGTATGCTTCGCATTTTATTTTTTCTTTTTAGTTTAAGTTTAATTTCTTCATGTGTCGATCTCTGTTTTCTTTTTCTGCAGAGGCTCCAGGTATGGATTTCAGGGTGATGTTGTCTGATCGAACCGGGGTGACTTACAAGGCCCCTGATGGTAAGAAGAGGAAGAGGACGGCCATAAGCCCTACCGTTACCAAGTTGGTAAAGGCCCCGGTGGTTGTGATGCCGATTGTCAATTTGGAGTCGGAGTCGCCTGCCCCTGCTGCTTCCCCTGCCTTTACTGCCGAAGGGACGTCTCTCGACCAAGTGTTAACACTCGAAGCTCCCCCCTTAACAGTGGCAGCGGAGGCAACCCTCAGCGAGGAGCATAAGAAGTTGTTCGTCCCAGATAGCGAGTGATGAAGCACGATGGCTTCCTCGGGGATGTCATCAATTGTATGCAAGCGGTTCGGCACTTGCTGGCCCCTAAGGATCGGGTGGTGCTGAAGGCAGGGACGGTCGGCGACGATGCGCTTGAGATCGCCAAGGTGACCATGTCGGTGAGTTTAGTTTCGATCCCCTTGTCTCTTCTTCGGTTATCGCTTTTGCTCAAAGGGTCCGGTGTTTGTTCATGCATATGACCTGCCACTTCAGTCACATGATGGAGCAGATTGCCGAGTAGCAAAAAGAGCTCAAGGCGGCGAGCGACCGAGACAGGGCTGAGCGTGCCAAGGCTGTTAAGATGCTTGAGGCGGAGAAGGTTGTCCAAATCTTAGGCAGCCCAGATCCAGCTCCTCAAAGCCGCATTGGCAAAGGCACAGGAGCAGTTATTTCTCGAGAAGGAGAGGGTGGACAGAGAGGTGGAGCGGGCTTCCAAGGAGAAGGAGATAGCGGCGAGGGCAGTCGAAGACGCTACGAGGGAGAGGGAAGCTGCCGTGGAAGCGGCCGCAGAGGCGATCAGGGCTGAAACGAAGGCACACATGCACTCCAACATGGAGTAGTCTTGAGCCCGAGCCTGAGGCATGTGGAGGCATGGTCCCCGGTTTTGACGGATCGGGGTACAACTTATATGACCTCTTCAAGGGCGAGGTTGCTCCGATGGCTGAGGTGACGTTCGAAGTAGAGGAAGAGGAAGAAGAAGAAGAGGAGGAGGAGGGCGCCCCCACAATCATGGAGACAACCGAGGAGGATGTCCGTGGAGTTGCCGCATTGTCGGTGGCGCCCACCAAGGTGGTCCCCTGATCCCCTTTGTACCTTCATCGCACTTTTCTGTCGCTCTCTCTCTTTTGTTTGTACGGAAGCCCTATATCGGACTGGCCACCGCTCTTTGTACTTGCAAATTTTTTAATGAAATATCTTTCTTGAACAAGTGTGGGTGAGATTTTGAAACGATTGAGAGTTCGTCTCACTTTTGAGTTGCCTCGTAGTATCCTCGTTTGGACTTGGGAATTTATATTCTTCTTGACTTTTTCAGATTGTCGAGGTATCACGCCTTCGATCTGGTCTAGGCATCGCGAAGTTGGGCTTCGCACGATCTTGAGCGAGGCTTTATAAAGCCGAGTCGGAGTTGAATCATCTAAAGCTGATGTTGGCCCATAGAGACTCCGAGTTGAAATGCCTATAGGAGAAGGCTCACGAAGTGCCACCGGAAGGTGTGGAGGTTTGCCCCTCGATGGATGTCGGTCAGGGTTGGAGACTTAAGTTCCTTCATCGTTATTTATTCAAGGTAAGATCCGAGAGAGACGAATTGAAGAATGTGGTGCTCGAGAAGAGCATAGAGGCGGCACATCTTTGACAGAACATCTCTGATGCTTTGCGTGGGGGCGGTTCGAGTCAACTGCCTCGCTTGAAGATCAGAGTGACTGATGAATCTCTCAAAGAGCAATTTGTCGAACTAGAGGCAGAGAATCTAAGCCTGCGATGACTATCTGGGGGAAGCAATGTCAGAAGCACCTTCTGTCCTCAGGGTGAGTATGCCCAAGGAAGATCATTTCATGAGTTAGCTTTTTGATCTCCGTCTATCTTGCCAAACCCCGAAGACGCGCAAAGCGGAGTGGCCGGCTCATCGAGCAGAGCGTCTATCGGGGAGACTGTTAGGCTTCTAGGTGCTGGTGACGCTACTCGGCTCGCCAGCTTGGTGACTTCTATGGAAATGAGACAGCAACACAGCGCTCACTGACCCCGAGTATCGCTTAGTAGAAGCATCCCGTTCCCTAGGAGCGGTTAGGGAGAGATTTTGTAATCTTGTAGTACCCGTTTCATGAGTCTTGTATCTTGATGTAATAACGTGAGTTTTTGGTCTAGTATTATACTTGTACCTCAAGTTTTGATTAAGTAATATACCCATTTCTCGAACTTCTTGTGAGAATTTATGTTTTGCTAGTGTTTACAAGTGTCAACAGTTGTGGGAGCAATTCCAAATGGTGAGCTACTTTGTACTCTATTGTTTGCAAGTAGCAAAAGTTGCGTCGAACCAAGTGTTAGGACTCCGAACTTGTCGTTTAAAGAGTATCAAAAGTTGTGGGAGCAATTCCGAATGGTGAGCTACTTAGTACTCGCTCGTTCGCAAGTACTAAAAGTTGCATCGAACCGAGTGTTGGACTCCGAACTTGCCGTTTAGAGAGTATCAATAGTTGTGGAAGAAATTCCGGATGGTGAGCTACTTAGTACTCGCTCGTTCGCAAGTAGCAAAAGTTGCATCGAATCAAGTGTTGGACTCCGAATTTGTTGTTTTAATGAGTTTTTTTATAAGCCTAAAAGTAGTACGACCCAAAATGCTTATAATAGAGAATCTCTAAGGGGCATAACATTTTTATTGAAAACAACTAAGTGGCTGCTTATAAGTTGCGAGCCATTTATTACACTTCATAAAGAAAAAGAGACAAACTTCAACATGCTTTAAGGAGAACACTATTGGAGAAGTTGCTTGGAGCGGTGTTTAAACACCCTCTTGGTACTTCAACAAGTACTCTGCGTTCCATGTCCTCGACACCCTCTTACCCCCCGGATCTTCAAGTTGATAAGCACCCGGGCAGATAAGTTTGGAGATCCTATATGGTCCTTCTCAATTGGGTGCCAATTTGCCTTTCTTGCTAGGAAAAGAAATAGACAGCTTCCTGAGCACCAGATCCCCTTCTTTGAGATTGGTAGGGCAGACTCTCCTATTGTAGGATTGCTCAATCCTACGCCGATAGATTTCTTGCCGAATGGAGGATCTCTCCCGGAGCTCGTCAATGAGGTCCAAGTTGCCGCGAAGCCCGTTTGCAATTTGCTCTTCGTTGTAAGCAATCAAGCAGGAGGACGGTAGACCCACCTCCAAGGGGATAACGGTTTCGGAGCCGTAAGTGAGGTTGAAGGGCGATTCTCCCGTGGGGGTCCTCTTCGTAGTGTGATAGCTCCAGAGCATATTGTGGAGCTGCTCTACCCATAACCCTTTAGCTGACTTACTCAGTCACTTTTTCAGGCCGGAGAGAATTTGCCGATTGGCGTTCTCTGCCTGACCGTTGGACTGGGGGTGGGAGACCGAGAATCGTTGCTGAATGCCAAGATCCGTGTAGAACGCACGGAATGCTGCCCCATGAACTGAGTTCCGTTGTCCGTTATCATGATTCGGGGCATGCCGAATCTGCAGACAATGTTCTTCCAAAAGAAGCGCTGCACCCTATTCTCCGTAATCGTTGCTAGGGGCTTGCCTTCGATCCACTGAGAGAAATAGTCGATCGCCACGACAAGGAACTTTAGCTGGCCTGGTGCTGGAGGGAACGGCCCGAGCAAGTCCATTCCCCACATTGTGAAGGGGGTCGGACTGGATAAAGAGGAGAGCTGAGCTTGCGGTAGGTGGCGGATTGTTGAGAATTTTTGGCAAGGGCCGCATTGGCGAACGTGCTGTTCGGCATCGTGAAGGAGAGTAGGCCAGAAATATCCATAGTTTAAGATTTTGTGAGCGAGGGACCTTGCTCCAGAGTGAGCACCACATATCCCTTCGTGCACTTCCTTCAAAGCATACTGGGCTTCGTCCGGGGAGAGACATCTCAAGTAGGGTCTGCCGTCTACTTGGGTGTAAGAGCGTTTGTACAAGACTCCCTCGATGAGGGTGTACCGCTCAGCCCTGGTTCGAATCTTTCGGGCCTCTTTAGAATCTAAGGGAAGGATCCCATCTCTGAGGAACTCGAGCAGAGGCCTCATCCAATTCTCCCCGAGTTGTAAGAGCAATATCTCCATCGGCTCGGGGCCTTCTTCCTCAATGCTGGGCTTAAGTAGAATTTTTATTAGGACAGTTTGTTCGAGCCCTTAGAGGGAGGAGGAAGCTAGCTTTGAGAGGGTGTCTGCCTGCGCATTCTCTTCTCGGGGGATCTGTTGGAGTTGTGCCTCCTTGAAAGAGGACATTGGGTCTTTGACCTTGGCCAAGTACTTGGCCTTGCGACCGTCTCGCACTTCGTATTCCCCTAATATCTAGTTCACCACCAGCTGCGAGTCGCTAAATATCTTAACACACTTTTCCCCTGCCTTGCGAGCCATGCATAGGCCTGCTATAAGGGCTTCATACTCTGCCTCGTTGTTGGATGCTCTGAAGTTGATGCGGAGTGAGTACTGGAGGATGAAATTATCTGGACCTGCTAAAATGACTCCCTCTCTACTCCCATCGGTGCACGAGGACCCATCTACATACACCGTCCAGAAGGGGGTGTCCCTCTGTTGCTTTGCTGGCCTTGGGAATTGTACTCTCCACTATAAACTCGGCTAGGGCTTGAGCCTTGATAGCGGTTCGAGGCTGATAGCAGATATCATGTTGGCTTAGCTCAATGGACCACTTCATAAGGCGCCGGGAGGTCTCAGGCTTGTGGAGGACTTGTTTGAGCGGTTGGTCGGTAAGAACGACCATTGAGTGAGACTGGAAGTACGGGCGGAGCTTTCGGGCCATCATGACCAAGGCATAGGCCATCTTCTCTAACTTCGGGTAACGGAGTTCAGCGTCTCTGAGGACTTTACTCTTGTAGTAGATAGGCCTCTGCGTCTTGTCTTCTTCTCTTACCAAAACAATGCTGAGGGTCTGCTCCGAAGCGGCGAGGTATAGGTAGAGGACCTCCCTGGGCCTTGGCTTGCTCAAGAGTTGGGGATTGACTAAGTATGCCTTGAGCTGGTCGAAGAACTCTTGTTGCTGTTGCCCCTATTCAAAGCCTTTAGCCCCCTTGAGGGCCTTGAAGAATGGGAGACATTTTCCCCCAAATTTGGAGAGGAAACACCCTATCACCGCAAGACACCGGTGAGCTTCTGCATATCTTTAACATCAGAGGGGGGAGCCATGTTGAGTATGGCCTGGATGTTCTCGGGGTTGGCCTCTATGCCCCTTTAGCTGACCAAGAATCCCAAGAACTTGCCGGATGAGACTCCGAATGCAGCTTATTCGAGTTCAGTCTCATATTGTGTCTCCTCAATACGTCAGAAGCCTCTTAGAGATCGGAGACATGATCTGATCCGCTGATGCTCTTCACCAACATGTCATCCACATAGACATCCATGTTCCACCCAATCTACTTCTTGAAGATCTTGTTAACAAGACGTTGGTAGGTGGCACCAGCGTTCTTAAGCCCGAAGGGCATGAGCCGGTAGCAATACAGGCCCTGATCGGTGACGAAGGAGGTCTTCGAGATGTCGGGAGGGAACATTCTTATCTGATTGTACCCGGAGAATGCATCCATGAAGCTTAAGAGTTCATCGCTCGAGGTTGCATCAATCAGGGCGTCGATGCTCAGGAGCGAGAATGGATCTTTGGGGCAGGCTTTGTTTAGATTCGTGAAGCGATGCAGATCCTCCAGCTCCCGTTGGCCTTCTTGACCATCACGACATTGGAGAGCCACTCCGGATAATTGACCTCCTGTATGAACCGAGCCCTAAGGAGTTTCTCAACCTTCTCCTTGATAGCTTTCTGGCGCTCAGGGGCAAATTTGCATCGCTTCTGCTGAACGGGTCTGGCCCCCAAGGCGACACTTAGGTGATGCATGAGGAGCTCCTCGGAGATCCCTGGCATGTCAGTTACAGTCCAGGCAAAGAGGTATCAATTTCCCCTTAGGCACTGGATGATGTCGGAGCGAACAGGAGGGGGAAGGACTTTGCTAATCAGAAATTTGCGGGTTGGATCTCCCTCTGAAAAGGCCACCTCTTCCAGCTCATCGACCGACTCTGACATAAGTGGGCTACTCCCGTGGGGGAGTTCAAGTGCTTCGAGGGAGAGGACAGGTCCTCCCACTGAGGTCATGTAGCACTTGCGGGCTGGCTCCCGGCTTCCTCTGACTTCTCCCACTCCCGCTGTTGTGGAAAATTTCATCTTCATGTGGTAAGTCGAGGGTTTGGCTTGCAGAGCAGCTAGGCCTAGTCAGCCTAGGATGACGTTGTAGTCGGCTCTCACATCTACCACCATGAAGTCCATCGGCTCGGTTCGAGTGGTGAGATTTTCGCCAGCGATTACGTCGAGAGTTATGACATCCTCGATCGTCATTGGCACTCCCGTGAACCCATGCAGAGTGTAGCCAGCGGGCTTGAGCCGATCCCTGGATAGCCTGAGCCTCTGGAAGGCCTCCAGAAAAGGAATGTTGACTGAACTGCCGTTTTCTACTAGGACTCGGTGCATGTCAAAGTTGGCCATGTAGAGGTTTATGACCAACGCGTCGCAATGGGGGGTTCGGACGCCTTCTAGGTCTCTATCTGAAAAAGTGACCGGGACCCCTAGACCCCTGGGGGGAGGACGGTTCTGCAAGGAATTTACTTCCGGAACGAAAGCTTTTTGGGAGGATTTGGAATCTCCCCCCATTGGGCCTCCGTGGATGAGATGCAGGATGGCCTCTGGCTTGGAGTCCGGGGTCTCCGCGTGCCGTTCGGGTCGCTTATTAGCCCCCCTGGGAGGTGGAGGAGGATCAGCCCTGTCCTTCCTCACGAACCTAGAGAACTACCTTCTCTGAATGAGGGCCTCGATCTTGTCTTCTAGGGCCCGAGAGTCATTCGTGTCATGGTCGTGGTCCCTGTGGAAGCGGCACCACTTGTCCCGTTTCCTCTTCTTCCCCGAGGTGTTTATCTTTGGAGGGGTGGAAGAAGACCCTCTTTCCCAACTTCCATTAGGATGGCCGAGACATTTGTGTTGAGTGGAGTAAACTTCTCGAAGTAGGGAGGAGGGCGATGCTGGCTTCCATTGTCCTTCTGGAGCTTTTTAGCTCCTTCTTCTTCAGCACCCTTTCGTTTGTTTCCGGATGACCGTCCTTCAAAAGCAGGGCGGGAGAGGGCTTCTTCCGCTCGGATGTATTTCTCACTCCTAAGCAGGAGTTTTGAGAAATCCCGAGGGGGCTTCTTGGCGAGGGATGCTCGAAGGCTGTTGATAGGGACATTGGATTGGAAGGCAGTGGAGGCAACGAACTAGTCCAGGGAGGCAATGGATCTAGCCTCCTTGGTGAAACGTTTGACATAGTCTCTCAGCTGCTCTCCCTTCCTTCGGTGAAGCAATAGCAGGGAGGTGCTTGTTTTTTCAGCTCGTCGACTGCTCACGAAATGAGTCAGGAAGAGGCCTTCGAGCTGATCGAAGTAGAAGATGGAGACCGAGGCTAGACGGGAGTACCATTCCCTTGCAGGCCCCTTCAGAGTGGCTGGGAAAGTCTTGCAGAGGAGGGTGTCTGACGCCTGATGTATCATCATGAGAGATTTAAAACTCTCAATATGGTCAGCGAGATCGGACTCCCCGCTGTATGATTCAAAATGGGGAGGCTTGAAATTATCCGGGACCGATGCCTCCATTATAGTCTGAGAGAATGGGGGTCTGCTAGGGTGGAAATTCCTTGCCCGTTGCTCCTCCTCCCTGTCCAGTCGGCCAAGGCACCTCTCCATCTTGTGGATACGGCGGTAGACCAAATTTTCCCTCCGATCGTACCTTACTGAGGCCCAAGATTTGTCCTTGCACGGAAGAGGACTGGGGGTGCGACGACGATAGCTCGGGGCCGCTTGAGGACTGGGCGTACGGCGCCTACGGTCTTAGGTAGGTTGAGGACTGGGCGCCCGCTGACTGTGGTCAGGGGCAACGTTGAGGGCCCTCAAGACTGCCTCTTGTGACAGGGGCTTCCTGCACTCGGTGGTCCTGAGGAGCAGGTCGGCCTACTGGAGAGCAGCTTCTCCTCTGATGATGTTGGGGCAACTCCCCCCACCTCCTAGGAGAGTTGGACCTTCTGCGATCGGTCCTGCGAGGTGACCGGGCTGTAGGGTACCTGATCGTTGGACCCCTTTGATGTTCTCGGCGGGGTATCCCGTCATGGGTCTACCTCTCGTCTAAGCGGGTCTGGAGGTTTTCTCCATACTGCCTGTTGATGATGATGTTTTGGAAATCCTTTGGCGTAGGGGGACTGTGTGAGGAAATGGAGTCCGATGAGGGGTTGTGTATTGATACATGGTCGCGAAGAGGAGGTTGCACTTGCTGACTTAGCGGGAGGGTCTTGGGGGAGCCTCTTGTGGCCCTTGAGGAGCTTGCTGGGGTTGTTGTTATTGTTAAGGAAGGGGCTGTCCAGGCTGCGGTTGCTGGACGGGTTGAGGAAGAGGTTTTCCAGGCTGCTGGACTTGGTGTGTGGGTTACGGGGGAACCTCAAGTACTGGAGGAGGAGAAGGTGCGGGGGTTTCTCTGCGGTTAGAGACCGCGGTCTTCCCCTTCTTGGGAGGCATGGCTCGAAACTAGTTTAGCTAATGGGAGAGGACTGGATCGCTGCTTCTGTTTTCCACAGACGGTGCCAATCTGTTGCTGCTGATTTCGGGTGTGGGAGCATACAAAAAAATTTGTAAGTTCTTTAAGAAAAATAGTAAAGCGAACCTGTTAACTCCGCCTATGTGTTGACTTATTCATTGCCGCTGCCACGAACCTGCACAAAGTTCGATATACGGGGATAGATCCCAGTGACGAACCCTCCGACGTTCTTATCAATAACCAGGTAGATTAAGAAAGAGCTTTGGGTAGGCAAAAATTCATTACCTTGTTACGGTGGGGGGAAAGGGGTATTTATAGTCGCCTTAGGGATCTTTTTCGAGATAAGAACAAATCTCTACTTCCCAATGTGGATGGATAAGAAGAATTGTTTCGTGATATCTGGGGCTGTTTTAACTGCCTCTTATGGATAAGCTCGAATTTGAATTGCCTCTATCCATCTAGATTGGGTCGTAATGGGTTGCTGCCCATACCAAATAAAACAGACCCGTTTATGGATTATTAGGCTCTGAAGAAAGGCCCAATACCCATTTCAGACCCATTTGTGGTGGAAATTACCATTTTACCCCTGAGAGCTTTAAGATACGTGCCCGATTTGGTCATATTTTTAGCCATATTAGTGATTTTTCCAGATTTTCTTGAAACATTTTCAATTT
This sequence comes from Hemerocallis citrina, assembly GCA_017893485.1. Taxonomy (NCBI): domain Eukaryota; kingdom Viridiplantae; phylum Streptophyta; class Magnoliopsida; order Asparagales; family Asphodelaceae; genus Hemerocallis; species Hemerocallis citrina. The sequence continues at coordinate 27,926,013 of CM030367.1, forward strand.
TTAATCAATTTTTAAATTTCTTATTCAATTTCTGAATTTTAATAATTAATTTTCAAGAATTTTAATTAATTATTATAAATTAATAACTAATTATTCAAAATTATAAAATATTCTTCCAAATTAATAATTATTTTTAGAATTTTTAATTAATTTTTTTTATTTAATTATTTTAATTATTTTTCAAACAATTAATTTGATTTAATAATTAAATAAAGAAATTAATCAAATACTTGATGGCGTGGCAAAATCCACATTAATCATGGTGGGAGCGAAAATCACGGAGACCAAAAGGCTTGTGTTTTATTTATATAGCTTTCTTTGTGTTTTATTATATAGATTTATTTTTGCTCTATTTCTCATCTCTCCAATTCTCTTTCTTTCTCTTCGACGATTCGCCCATTCTGCGGCCCTGAGCGATTTGAAGCTAGGGTTTCTGATTTTGGTCCATTTCTCATCTCTCTTGTTCCCTCTCTCTCTTTTCGACGATTCGCCCATTTGCGACCCTGAGCGATTCGAAGCTAGGGTTTCTGATTTTTGTCCATTTCTCATCTCTCCCGTTCTCTCTCTCTCACTTCGACGATTCGCCCATTTGCGACCCTGAGCGATTCGAAGCTAGGGTTTCTAATTTTGGTCCATTTTAATGGGAAATGGAGTGTTGGGGTTTTGAGGGGTTTGGATGCTATCGAATTCATCGAAGCTAGGGTTTCTGATTTTGGTCGATTTTAATGGGAAATGGAGTGTCGGGGTTTTGAGGGGTTTGGCTGCTATCAAATTCATCGAAGCTAGGGTTTCTGATTTTGATCGCGCTTAGTTGACCGTTGACTGTTGACTGTTGACAAGTCAGTGGGTTTTTGCTCCATCTTCGATCGGGGTCACGTTTGCTCAGCGCATGCCACCAAACGTCTTTGGTGCTTCGACAGTGTGACACGTGTCCCGTTGACCATTGACGGTCAATGGGTTTTGCTCCAAATTTGATCGGGGACACGTTTGCTGGGTGTGCCCTCGAACGTGGTGCTTCGGCAGGGTGACAAGTGGCCGGTTGACCGTTAATCATTAACCGGCCAACGGGTTTTTCCTCCAATTTGATATGGGACATGTTTGCTCGGTGCATGACACCGAACGTCTTTGGTGCTTCGGCAGGGCGACACGTGTCCCGTTGACCATTGACTATTGACCGGTCAATGAGTTTTTGCTCCAATTTTGATCTGGGACACATTTGCTCGGTGCACGGTTCCAAACTGCTATAATGTTTCGACATGCTGACACATGGTGCTTTCACCGTTGACTCGTTGTGCCATTTTTAGTTCAGAAACATGTCTGCTCGGCGCGCGACTCCGAACTACCTCGATGCTTCGGTGTGCTGACACATTGCGCTTTGACCGTTGACCATTTACTGGTCAACAATTTTGCACCAGGGTTCGCCTAGTCACCGTAGGAAGCAATAAATGAGAGCCTGAGGCGATCATCCTATCACCCGTTGGCAGCCAGGGACATAACGACCACACTCGCCGCTCTACCCCTAACTGTTAGTGGGTAGTAGAAGAACCACAAAAACCAAGATGCTCTCCAAAATCTTGAAGCCCCATACAAGATGCAGAACAACTCCGGTGGATTTCAAGATCTGAAGCGATCACCCTATCACCCGTTGGCAGCTAGGGACAGAATGACCATACTCGCCGGTTTACCCCTAACTGTCAGCTGGTAGCTGGAGAACCACTTAAACCAAGGCACCCTAAAAAAATTGAAAGACAATGGAACCTTATATAGGCTGCGGGAGAAAGTCGTACTCTATATCCACAACGATGACGTGGAATGATATGGGTCGCCCATTCCCATCCAACGAATGTGAAGGAGTCGCCACCACACATTCCGAAGCCAATGCTTCGAATTCCAAGACAAGGCATTTAAACCGATATCACAATTTCTAAGACCAATATTTCGAATCCCAAGGCAACACGTTTTGAATCCCAAGGCAATGCAATTAAATGGGTGCCACAATTTCCAAGATTAGCTTTTGAATTCCAAGGCAGCACATTTACATAAGGCCATCTAAAATCGAACCCCATCGTTAACAAAATTATTACATGACCGACGAAACCTAAAAGATTACAAGATTACAACAAGATTACAACAAGTTATGGAAGTCAACTGAACGACCTACTCCTCTGTCTGGGGGCCTCAGACTAGCACATATCAGTTCAAGTCCAACTAAGTGGGTCTGCTCACTGGCGAGCCCATCGACCTCCCTTATAGGGGCAGCCAAGGTGGACGCCCCAGCCGCCGAGCTCTGGAGATAACCAGGGTTCGACAGCTCAACCATAAGGGTCGGAGAAGGTCCACGAACGGAAGGCCATCCGCTCCCAATCAGTATATCTGAAGTTCCTTCTCCACTACCATCTCACGAAGGAACGAGTCAGCTGAATGGGGTGCCCTTGAGGAATCACCAGAAGCCTACAATCGAGTCTCGGCGCTCCCTAGATCCCGGTCGACCATTGCCTTCTTCAGACGAGCCACGTCTAACCTCAATTGTTGCGACATTTTCGTAAAGAAAGTAAATGCTGCCTCCCGATCCCTGACTTCTTTACAGTGGCGCGCCGGGCTAGACTCCGGGGACTTTAACTTAGCTCTAAGGTACTCGAGTTTGGCACCATGGGAGTCGGCCAAAATAGGCCTAGTTATCTGATAAAGGAAGAAAAATACATCACCCTGAGTCTCACAGAGTTGACCAAAATGCACAACAAAAAACATCATGTGAAAATGTCAACTCTAAGAGGTCGGCCTAAAAACCCTTTTTCATTCATCAATAAATATCCATGCAAAGGCGGTGGTCAGTCCGCATTCGGCAAGTACAAAATTTTTATAAAAAAAAAGCTACTGCATAAGAGAGGAGGGCACCTCTTCAGCTCCCGCAATGTTACCCTCAGGAGCATCCGGGATCGGCTCGTCCTTTTGGGCCGGCGAGCGATCATCCCCTTCTTCATAACCTACCCCCGGAGTGGGTGGTGCCTCAGGGAACTTCATGGAGAAGTTGAAACCCTCGAGCTCGAGGACGGGGTACTTTCGTTACACATGTTTGATGGCCCGGTCATACCCCTAGTCTTATGAGAAGATGACATTGTCAATGACGCCCAGCTTTGTAGCCAATAGCTTCATTTTATTCTCCTGCAAGAGAGCCTTCTCCTTCTCCAAGCAAGTGCGGTCCTCAACGATGGTGGTCAGCTCTGCCATTAAGGCTCGTTCGCGAGCTACCGATGCTTGAACCATCATCTTTTGATCCTTTATCTCCTTCTCGAACCTCTGAGCCTTTCGCTAGGACTGCTTGAGTTCGCGAGTACACTTCCTCCCCAGCTCTCCCTGCAGAGTCGCCTGTAGACGGAGAACAAAGACTTAGACATTTTCAAGAACATGAAAAGATCAAGTAACGGGGCTCATAAAGGACTTACCATCATGTAGGCTTGAGCCCACTTCATGAAGCATGACTCGAGGGTCTCAGTCGAGAGACTCTCCCTGTCCCGAGGGGTGGCCAGGTGCTCCACATGAGAAGTTATATGTTTCAATGTCGTCAAACATTACCTGTAATAAGGTAATTATAAACCCGAATATTGGATATACTACAAATCATGCGGAGGAATGTGAGTGACTTAGATAGGATTTGTCCCTTACATAATAGGAGCGATATCTACGGGCTCCTTATTTGAGTGAGACTGCAAAATGCATGACCATGCTAATGAGTCAATATGAGATATTAATCTCATTTGTTTTAGTAAGTCTATCCAGACATCACGAAACCAAAGATTGAACTATACAAGGATGACACGCTCCTATGCCGTGTGGTCAATTAAGATATCTGGACAAAGGGACTAGACTACATGGTAACATTGGTCACAGATAGGTTATGTCAAATCACCGACATTGTAACATCCCAAATTCCAAATAAGTCTGAATTCGAAGTTCCACATGATCTTTACACTTCATTTCGTACAATTTTACAAGGAATTTAAAACTTTTATACAACAATGCTTATATCAACACAGCGGAAGCAGATTACAACATAATCTATATAATAAAACACAAAGAAAGCTATCAAGTGGCTCTCCTTCAATCCCCACAAAATCAAAGGCCTAGATCTAACCTCACAAAACATATTTTCCCCCCCAAAAGTTTTCCTTCAAAATTCAAATTCAAATCCCCCCACCCAAAACAACATCTTTATTTATTTAATTATTTCTCTCTCTCTCTCTCTCTCTCTCTTATTCAAAAAATTAAGAAAATAAAAATTTTTAAAAATTAAAAAAATTAAAAACTTACAAACTAAAAAAATTTAAAATTTACAAACTTTAAAAATAATTCAAAAACTTACAAAAATATTTAAAAATAAAAAAAAAAAATTAAAATTAAAATTTTCGAAAATTTTTAACAAATTTTAATAAATTTTTAAATATTTTAAAATTTTTGAATCTTTTTAAATTTTTTGAATCTTTTAAAATTTTTAAAATTAACATAAAATAAAATTTTCAAAATTTTCAAAATTTTCAAAATTTTCAAAAATTTCAAAATAAAAATATAAAAAATATATAAAAATTTTAAATATTAAATATAAATATAAATTTTTTTTTACTCTCCATTCAAGAAAGACAGTTAAAGTAAATTTGTTATTTATCCATTTTGATTTTTTTTTATAAAAGTGCAACGGGAGACAAAGTGGAGAAAAAAGAAATGATTAGCTTGGATTAGAGTTTTGAGAACTTCATGTACTTCATTTTAGTTGAAATAATAATAAAAGGTATTTTAATTGCAAACTGAGTCTCAGACAAACAAATATTTAGATTTTTGGTATTGTAGATACCTTCACACCTGTACTTGTGTTACTATTGTATATAGACATGCTCATAGTGGTTATGGGATTAGAGTAAGCTCTATAAAATCTATATGATAATCTCCTTACATAACGATTACAAGCATCTAAAAGTGATGCTTAAGTTAAAAAAAAACTTTATGCAGTGTTTCTAACAAACTATATGCATTTCAAGTAAGTTCAAGCTAATGATCAAGAAGGTGATGGTTGAGCTTAAAGGTAGATATACTGCTTCCTCATATAATATGTTTGCTACTTCAATTAATTTGTTAGACCTCTAAAACTATTTTATATAATCAAACCAGGTGCACCGTTCCGTAGACGTGCCGTAGGCATGTGTCAATGGGCAAACCTAGTACATGAATAAAATAACACTTGAAACAAATCTTTAAGCAGCATTCCTCCTTTAGTCCTTTCATTCATTTTATTCTGCATAGAAACTGTGGGCACGTCAGTTATATTCAACTGACTCTAGGATGTAATACATCAATTTCTCCTACTTGGAAAGCACACACTTGTTCACAAACAAAGCTAAGGGGGACTATCCTATTGATGTCGTAGGTGTTGTGCATTTAATCCTGAATGTAGTGATTTATATTTAATGACACTAATGCACACTGGTTCGAACTTATGCATCTCATTCTACATAAATCCAAGGGCAAGCCCTTAATCGTACTTCATCTTGTAGGGTTGGATCCCTCGCTATGAGTTTAACTACTATCGTAACTACGATAAGTATCTTAGATGCTCTATGAGTTACGAGCACATGTCCAGACATCCTGGAGGGGAATCCTACGTCATGACATGACATCCTGTGGACAATTCGCCTCTGCCATGGAATGATGGCACTACGTAGTCACCAAGCACCCCACAAGCGTCGCCACGGTCCCGATAATTTTGGAGATGTATTCACGTCATGACATGACGCATCATGTAGACATCATGTGAACACTCTCACACCATAGATCCGAGGCCCTCATACTTGTGTTTTTCTTTTACTTTCATCACATCTTTACCATAGTGTAGTCCTTAGATATTTGAATCATGAGTAAAATTAACACCCTAGAATTAGCCTTTCCTCTACACCGGTCTTAAGTATCAATTGATAACAACGACCCAATCTTGGTCTTTTTTCTGCAACATTTATTTTCGAGAATTCATTCATACTGGTATAAGGACTTAACTACACTCTAGTTCGTAACCTCTTTTCATGTTCACCAAAGTTGAGTGTTCATACTCACAAATTTCTATAATCCATCATGATCTTTTAGTTTTATTTTTTAAGCACAATTATATGTACAAAACATCAATTCCTTATTTAACTTCCCAAATCTCATAATTTAATCTCCACACAGTTTTTTGTTTCTTCTTTCTTTACTTATACAAAATTCATATTTTTAGAAAGATTTATCAAGTTTTTCATCCCAAAAAAATCACTTCCAAATCTCACTAAAATATGTCAAAATATTGTAGAAATAATTTTTATAAAGTCGTAATAATTTTAGAAGAATATTAGAATTTTTCCCAATTTTTTTATACTCTTTAAAACTCAAGAATACTAAAAATTGAAATTCATTAAAAAAAAAATCAAAACCAAATAAAAGGGACAGAGGTCAGATTCGAACCCAAGACCAAACCTTCCTCTCAGCTATAGTAATTGACCCAAAGCGCACTCGAAGACCAAGAAGTCCAGAGTGACTAACCGATATGTGTTCGGTTAAATACTTTTTGTATAAACTGTACTGTATTTTGAGAAAAATTGAATTTTAATAAAAAAACAGAGCCTCTTCAAAACTCGAACCCGAGACCCTATATACTGTACACAATACCCTACACTCACATCGAAAACCAATTTTCTGTAATAAAGAGGAGTCGAAATAGCTTTATACTTACTGTCTGTTTGTAAATTTTCTTTACAAAATTCAATTTCTCAAAAAATTTGTATCTTTCAAAAGCAATTTTTTTTTCCCGAATATTTTCTAAAAAAAATACAGTATAACAGTAATCTAAAACTCTTATTTTTGACATTAAAATATGTTTTCTTTACAATTTATATATAAAGAATATCTTATCGACTTTAAAATAAAACTATAGTTCTTTCTAAAAAAACCAATATAAATCCACTAAAAGTAGGTTCTTGTTTTCTTTTAATTCTACAAGAGTCTAGCAATTATTCTTTTATCACATCTACCTTGTAGAACAACAATTTATCTATTTAACAATGTAACCCCTGTTTTTCGTTTTATGTATTTTTGAGTGTATTTTTTATTTTGGTGTATTTTCTCTCTTTGTATTCCTCTTATATTTTTCTGAACTGTATATTGGAGTTGTTTTCAATATATATACGTTTTATTTTATTTTGAGCTCTTTATGTTAGATCGGTTGTCTCTTTTGTTTCGTTCTTCTATTATTTGATCTTTCTTTAATTTGGTCTCGTTCTCTTTATTTATATTTTTGGGTGTTTGTGGTGGTGGTGATTGGTTGTTATCCTATTCCCAATTCTATTATTTGATCTTTAATAGATTTACCAAAGCTAAATTAAACCCAATTCTATTTTGATTCCTATTCAATTAATCCATATCAATACCCATTAAACAATTCTATTACTACTCCTAATCTACCCACAACCCAATTACACAATAACCCAACTCATATTCTAAGCCCTAATCCCCTCATATATATTTAACCCTCTCTCTCTCTCCCTCTCCCTCACCAAAACCCTAGTCCCCATCCAAAACCCCCCGACACTCCGCAGTGCTAGCAGCGCGCTGCCCAGCCCTGTCGCAACCCCGAGCACCCTCGACAGTCCTTCCATCTCTTCCCTTCTCCTCCTGTCTAACAGTAGCAACATCAGCCTGAGCGACTACACAACCCAGTCACTGCTCACTTGGCCGTCGCCGCCCCGCCCAGTCTCCGTCGCCACCCATGGTTGTTGTCGCAGAGCTTCCAATTGCTCTGTTGTGATGTTGGGTGGTTGGATCATGAGAGTTTTGATCAAGTGGATCCGAGCTGTTGATCTCTTGATCACTTTGATTGGTGGCCGTCCGATCGTCGATCTGATCCGATCATCATCTCCATCATCAAGATACTGATCACATCTCGATCTTGATCTTGATCTTTGATCAGAGTCATCTGATCTGATCACCTTGATCTTTTGATTTCAGCTGTCCGATCGTGTTCGTGGGTTATTTATTCTTTGGATTCGTGATCTTGTTCGTGATCATCTTGTTCGTGGTTCATTGCTGTTAAGTTCGTGCCCGAGAATCCATTCTCTTTATTCTCTTTCTTTTGGTTAGATTCATCATCTCTCAGGCAAGTAACTTGTACTCAAACTCCTTTGTTTAATACAAGTCAAAAATGCCACATATAGTGTAGTTGGGTTCTAGAGACAACTCGGGTGTGTGTTATCCTTGATGGGTTTTGTCTCTATTGTGAAAACTTGACCAGAGTTGTCTCATGACACAATCTTGACATGAATTAACTTAGGTTTTGACCGTTCTTGATTTGATCATGTATGTGGGATTTTTGTGAGAATTTAGGTATTTGTTGGGATCCATGTGATAGCCTTGCTTTAGATATGTTAATTACCCTATTTCATGTTGTTTAGACACTTGGTAGATTAGATTTTATATTTGGTTGTGTTTGGATCAAGTTTCGTTTGAATGATGTTGATTTTGGTTTTTGAGGAAAATATGTATTTTGTCGATGTTCTATTTTGAATTGTATTTTAGACCAAACTAAGGTCAGATTCGTAATTTCGGTAAAAAACATGAATTGTAGAGAAATTTGTCTTCTTTCCAATCCCTCTGACCTTGCTCAATTTTATTTTCGTATGAGTGACTTATGACTGTTTTACTACAGAGGTGTACTATGTTTCCAGATTTCGTTTCTCGACGATTTTGTTGATTAAATTATTTTGTTACTTGTGCTACACATATTATTTTGTTCTGAAACTTTGCACAGTATTTCTATACCTATCTAGGGATTACTCAGAATTTTGGTAGATTTTATTAATGAGTTTTATATGTCGTTTCATGCATGTTTACAAAAGTCATACTTGCTGTATTTTGCTCGCTGTCCTGTAAAGAATTGTGTTTTCACCCTGATTCCTTTTACTGTATGAAAAATATTTGTGAAATATGAAAGTTAGTTTATTTTATCTATATTCATCTTCATTTTGAGGATTTGGATTTCGTTTCACGATTTGCGAGATATTTCAGTTTTCGTACAGCAGTGTTGGGAATTCCAGATTGGCCAAAGTATCGTTTCTTGATGTTTTCTTATTTTTGATGGTTGAACAAATTTTACTGGAATATTATGAAAATTTATATTTTGATTCTAGACATAAAGGGGAATACTCCAAATTTTTTCTGGATTTATTTGAGGAGTTTTAATGCTGCTTTTCTGACTGAGAATTCGTTTTACTGATTTCTGACTGAACGTGTTTTTCTGGATTCAAACCTGTTTTGAGCTATGATGTTGTGAATTACTATATGACTTATTTATATTCTCTGGATTCGGTTGGGAGTCTATTTTCCAGATTCTTCGACGGATCTAGATTTTCCTTTCTGTAGCGACGCAATTCACTGTTTTAGTACTGTACTGTCTTGCTGTCTTGAATATGAACATACACTGTTTTGCTCGTTTATATGACTGTATATTATCTATGCATGTTTATTTGTTTCCCTGAACCTAATACTGATTATACCATGTTAGTTTGACACTATTCCGTACACATTCATACCTGTTTGATGACCATAATAAAAGTAACCAAGCTGGGGTTTAAGGGAAAGATCTAGTAGTGGGAAAGTATAGAAATGTGTACTTAAAAGGGGCCCATGTTTCCCATCTGGTTATCTGTTATCTGTTATGAGATCATGCAAGATATTGATTATCTGATTCCTGACTACATACTTCCTTATGAGAGGGTGTACTCAGAAGGGGGCCCGTGATCCCATCTGTTACCCAATTACATACTTTCTATGGGAGGGTGTACTTGGAGGGAACTTAGTCCTATCCGTTGCATGATCGTCTGTTATCTGTCTGTATGGATCTGTTATCTGATATCTGTCTGTCTGAACCCTGAGTACACGGCCCTATATGATCCCCTACGAAATCTACAAACGTGACTGTTTTGAATGTAGCAACCATGTGATAAAAGGATGGCACATGAAGTGCTACCAAGTTAGTAATTAATACAAGACTTATAAAAATCTGAATCTGTATCTGTATCTGAAATCTGAATCTGAATCTGTTATATGTATCTGGCTATCTGTTAACTGATCATCTGATTACTTGTTATCTGTCTGATATTATCACTTGACACCATTATTTGACACTATCTGTATATCTGTCTGCGTGCTATTTGACTTTTGACACTTAACACATGTTAGTATACCATGCTAGTTGATTCTGCAATACCATGCTAGGTCTGTTTCTGCTATTTTTTAGATTTGTTTAGTTTCCCCATGTACTTGTATCCTACATTATAAGTGGCCCGTAACTTACAATTGATGGGAACTTGTTTTCTCTTTCCTTCTCCTGCAATTATTAGTTACAGATTTTGGTGATCAGCTGCCCGATAGAGTATGTGATCTAAAGTTCTAGTTGGCTGGAGCTTTTGCTATCTTCTTTTATTTTCTATTGCTCATTTTAAACTATGTATCTGTTACTTGGATTCTTTGTATTTGGGTAGTATGACCCATGATTTTTGACTTATCCAGATTCTAATTTATTTGAGATTAATACATTTTGTTTCAAGTAAATTTCTGTTGATCTATTTGATTCAATTGTGCATGATTGGTTGATTCTTTTGCTTCCGACTCTGATTATATTGTGAAATGTTGTAAAGATTTCTGAATAGCTTATGGATGATGAAAATCATTCGCTGGGCCAATGTTACGTGCTCGTATTCCGTATTTTTGGAAAGCGGGGTGTGACAAACAATTAAACATAACAATATCCATTCATCTCAATCTACAACTAAGCCATTCGTTTAAGCAAAATCATCACAAAAGCTTGGTCCATTAAAATGGATATTCTAGCATGAATTTAATAAAGCACCATGATAAATTTTAATCGTTAATCTCAATCAAGATTTTTCTCTTTTTCCCTATTAACCTCCCCCCTCCCCCCCCCCCCCCCCCCCCCGGCCCCTTTTTTTAAAGCAGTCACATGGTCAATTTTACTAGTTTCTCTAGCATATTCATGAACTTAATTTCCTAGCATGGTAACTATATTAGAAGTAGAGAAATTGCCCACCTCTTTGAAGAAAGAAATAAAAATTCTCAAAGAAACTTCTTGAAAGCACGATTGCCTTCCCCTAGTTGCGAGCCTTCTTCTCCAAACTAGTGCACACACCGAGCCTCTCCTCCTTGCTAGTACCCGACCGGATTCCTTTTCCTCTTTGATTGATAGCCGGCCTCCAATATGCAAGATCACACACACACACTCAACTCAATCTTTTCCTCACACAACTCTATCTTTTCTTACACAACTATATCTTTTCTCTTTAAAATTTCTAAGTGCAAAGAGTAATGAATGACCAAGGGGGCTATTTATACACAACTCATGAACAAATGAAGGGTTGAGATGAGTTTGGATGAAGGGCTAGGATACAAGTGGGAATTAGAAGAACCACCCATTTTCCCATAACCACTTCTCCACTTCTCCACTCTCCTCATCTCCCCATGTGTATGGCCGGCCTACTCTTCTTATTCAATTTGCACGTGCATGAGCAATGCACGTGCCTTTACAAGCACACTACAATTAAGTTTTAAGTTTGTTCATTTAATTGTCACACTAATTGGTTACAAGACAAGTCTACCATTGTAATACCCTAAACTTTCATTTTAATAAAAATGTTTATTTTCTCCTGTTGTGCACGTGCAAAATTTCGTATGTATATTTATTTTTTTTATAAAAATTTCATTTTTTTGTAGTATGAACAATTATTTCTTTCTTTTCCTGTATTTTTCTAAAAAGCCGATTTTGTAAAGCCTAAAACATTATTTTCTTATTTTGAGCCCACTTTAATAATTAAATATTTTATTATTTAGCCCATAAGCCTAAGCCCACTATTTGTGAAGCCCACAAACTTAATTAATCCTTTAAATTGTCACAACTTGTCATGTAGGCACAAATGGTGAAAAATTGATTAATTAAATTTGTACAAATTTCAAATAGGGAGTACTAGAAGGGCACGTGCATGCACGTAGTGTGCTTTGCACTCCTTGGAGGCCGGGTTATGCATAAAGAGAGATGGGAGAGTGGGTGTGTGTGCATGAGTGGTTATTTGTTTATGAGTGGTTGCTACAACTTCACATCCTATCCTAGCCATCCATCTCCGACCATCTAATGAAATCTTAGCCCTCCAATCCATCCTAGAACTAGTATAAATACCCCCTACCTTCATGCATACTACAAAAAAATTAATTGAAAGGAAGAAATTATATAGGAGAGAAATACATTAGGGAGTATAAGAGTAAGTATGAGAATTGTGTGTCCCAAGCAAGGAGGCCGGCCCATCATCAAGCACAAGGAGAGCATCGAGTTTGCACCAAGGAACAAGAAGGAGAGCTTTTGCAACACAAGAAGCTCTTGCATTCTAGGAGACTCTAGGAGATTTTATTTCATTTTTCTCCAAATAGGTGGGTGTTTCTCATGCTTCTAAATTAGAAATCATGCTAGGAATAAATTGAGCAATTATTAAAGAGCAACTAGTTGGAATTAAATTCATGTTTGCCTAATTAGAGAGGAATTGATAATCTAGTAGATGTGTGTTAAAATGGTTGCTAGATTAATTAATTATGAATGAAAGTGGATGTTTCTCGTACTCCTAGAAGTAGACATCATGCTAGGTATGATTTTAATGAAATTATATGAATCAACTAGTGAGAAATGGGAACCATGCTTGTTTAATTGAAAAGTAGAGTGATAATTTAGAGAATAGTTGATGGATTGATTGCTAATGAATAATTGTTAATTAATATGTTAGAAATCTCCATGTTGTTGTGCTACATGAATGCTATGGTAAATAATAATAAAGAAAAAAAAGATTGTATTTGCAAACAATTGATTGAATGCATCATGTGTAATTAGTTGACAAAAAATAGATTTTTATTTTGTAGAAAGATGAGATTTTTGTGTTCTAAAAATATGGTAGGATGTCAAGAAGAAAGAGAACAAAAAAAAATATAGTGATTTGTGGAAGCCTAACTCTAAATTTTGAAGAAATGTGCTATTGTTCTCAATGTCGAAATTATGGACATGGAACACAAATTAGGATTAAAATACTTGTTTATAAAGTAAATAATATTTATAAAATTACTGTTTTACTGAGGATTTATGTATAATAAATTCTGAAAAAAGTTTGCTTTCAAAAGAGAAGAAAAAGAAACAAATTGTTGTGAGAATTCATGATATATAGATATGAACACAGAGCTAATTCAAACCTAATTGAATCCCTTTCAAAACGATATGGTCACATAGACTAATTGGTCGGAAGAGTTCCAATCGCTACAGTAGCGGGGGCCTAGTCATTGGTCTCGGGTTCGATACCGAGAATGGAGCTTTCGTTTTTATTTTTTTTTGGTTAAAATCCGAAGTACTGAAAGTGGATACATAGGGATAATAACCCCTCTCATATCGCTTCGGTGACTTGGCGCAGTGGTCTTGGGCGCTGTTGTTTGGGCCGCTGGTTGTGGGTTCGAATCCGGATAGGGTTTTGGGTTTAAAAATGTTTTTTTTTGGAGATTTAATATTATTTTGAGTTTTAAAATAGATTAAAATTCAAGGAAAATAAGGAAAAAAATACTGAAATTATTTTGACTTTATGAGAAAAATTTGTGTAACTTTTGATAAAGCATAATTGAGAAATTGAGACTATTTGCAAGAAATGACTTTTTTTTAAAATTAAATTGTCTTTTGAAATAAAGGAAAAATAAATGAGTTATTTTTTTTAGAGTTTTAAAATGAGAATTAGTAAAGAGGAATTTTGAAATCTTTGATTTGTGTGATTAATAGAACTTGTAAATCGTGATTTTAGTACGGATTGAAATGAGAATAAGATATTCGTGGAATAAATGAGCTATTGAATACTACTAGATGAAACTTATTATTTTTCGCATAAATTGTGTATGGAATTGAAATATCGAATGTGATGAGTTATGAAAGATGTGGATACATGAATACTATGCTTATGAAATGTGAATTGTGATTAATCATGAAAAGACTTTATGAGTATGAAAAGCTTGATGTTGTAATTATGAGTTGAATATGAGAACTAGGGTGTAGCTATGCCTTATACCAGTAATAAAAAAATTGTGGAAATGATATTTAAAATGAAAAGACCAAGGTTTGAGTCATGTGAAATAAATGAATAAGACCGGTATAGTGAGAGTGCTAACCCTAAGGGATTGATTTTATTCATGATTCAATTGAACTAAGTATTAGATACATAGTGGAGATATGATGAAAATAAGAGAAAAACATTGAGTATGAGGGCCATTGGATTAGCGGTATGAGAGTATTCACAGGATGTCCCATGATGCGTCATGATAGGGCGTGGATACAACTCCACAGTACTGTCCCGATGGCGATGCTCGTGGGGTGTTTGACGATTGAGGGTGGTATCATGTTTATGGTAGGAGCTGAATCACCACAGGATGCCTGCATGATGAGTCATGTGTCAGTGCATTGGGATTCCCTGTAGGGCGCCTAGACATTAGTTCGTAAGTCATAAAACATCTAGGATACTTACCGTGGTTAGAGTAGTAGATTAACTCATGACGAGGGATTGAACCCTACAAGATGAAGAACGGTTAAGGGCTTACACTCGGACTTATGTAGTATGGGATGCATAGACTCTGAACAAGTACGCATTAGTATCATTAAATTCAAATAATTGCATTAAGGACTAAGTGCACACTCACAACACGACATCAACAGGACAGTCCCTTTAGCTTTGTTTGTGAACAAGTTTGTGGTATGCTAAGTATTGAGAATCATTATACTGTTTTCGATATAGAGAGTATGGCCGTGTATAATATTTCGTCAGTTGAATGAACTGACACGCCCACAGTTTTACATGCAGGGTAAAGATGCTTGACAAATTGAAGTTTACATGCTGCTCAAGGATTGATTCAAATTGTTGTTTTATGTAATTACTGTATAATTGCTTCCGCTGTAATAATGTAAAGGTGTAATGTAACTATGATGTAAGAAATATTTTTATTTTCTTGTAAAATTGTACGAAAGAAGTGTAAAGATCCTGTGCAACTTCGAATTCAGTTGTATTTTGGAATTCGGGGTGTTACAACCATACAAGTTATTTTAATTAATAATAGAATTAATTAGTGGGCTAAAACCTATTGGGCTTTTAATTAATTAATTAATTAATTATTTTTAAGGCGGACTAGGATTAAGTTATTAAGCCTAGGATTTAATAAAAGGCTTTTTAAAAAGAAAACGAGAAATATTTGTTCATGACATTAAAAAAAATTTTAAAGCCAAAAAACACACATCAATTTACACGTGCGAAACACGTGAAATTGTAACACCCCTCAAAATTGAAAATGACAATTTTGCCCCTCATGTGTTATGCACGTGTATTTTGTACCGTTACGGATAATATCCGTAACGTATTTCACTGTGTATTTTTGGACTCCGATTATGTATGCATTTCTGTCTTCTCAAGATTCATTTTATCTTATTTTGAGTCAACTCAAATATTAAATTTCAATCTTTGTATTTTTACGTGTTTTATACATATTATCGATGCACGAATCAATTATGTATTTTTCCTCCGCTACGTGTGATATTGTCTATGTATTTCAATTATTTATTTAATAACGTGTTCGAATTCATTTTATAAATAGAAGTTCATTTTTCTCCTATTTTGATTGAAAATATTCTTTATACGTGTGGTGCACGTGTTTTCTATGTACGTATTGATTACATCGTGGAATATATATAAAATTAATGAAATATATTTTTCGTATATTGTATTTCAATTATTTATAGATATTTTTTCTGTTGATAAAGTCGATTTTGTATTTCGATATTTTACATGTGACACACGTGTTTGCAATGCACGTGTTAGTTGCATTATCTTTCAAAATGAATTTCATGAAGTATGTGTGTGTGTGTATTTTATTCATGCACGAAAATTATAATTTTTAATTTTACATGCATATTATATATATATATATATATATATATATATATATATATATATATATATATATATATAAAACTTATGTTTTAATTTAAAAATAAAAATAATTAATTTTTGTGAAGTGTACACAAAGCACGTGCACGTGCACACGTGCGATGTGCACACTCAAACAAGGAGAAACCGGATGTTTTGGAATGATGGTAAAAATGAATGTTTTGAATTTTAGGAGTGGAGTTATTGGATTAGTGGAGGAGTTAATGGGTTATTAGTTATAATAACCATCTAATTAATCCTATTAATACCCCCTAATACCCATTCATTCTCTCCTCATCTCTCCTTCCTTCGTCTCTGCCTAATCCATAACCAACCATCCACCAAACCCTATTTTGTTTCTCCACTTAATCTCACCATACATATATATACATATATATCTTATAAGCTATTCATTATATATATATATATATATATATATATATATATATATATATATATATATATATATATATATATATATATATATATATAAGTGTGCTCTGAGTTGTTCACTGTTCATGATGAGGTGCTTCACTGTTGACTTGCCGAACTGAGGGTGTTGTGCTTTCGGGGGGGGGGGGGGGGGCAATAGCTGATGTAGATTGCATGCTAGTTGATGTAGAATTTAATTGTTAAATTTGACTGAAATGGTAAATGTAGATTGCATAATTTTACTTTAATTGTGTCATCATATTGTTATTCGAATAAATGGCTAGAGCGTGTGTAAGCCCTATTTTCGGTTTTGCGGTATTTTGTTTTCTTTTAATTATTGTATTTGGATTCATTTGTTATAGTGTATTTTGTCTTTTCTTGGGCACTTTTGTTCTCTCATGATTGATCTGTGTTCTTTTGGTTGGATTATGTTCTCTTTGCAAATTTTGCTCTTTCTATTGTGAGTTTGATTTGTTCTCCTTTGTATTTGTCTCATCTCATTGCATTTATTTTTCTCTTTTTGGAGACAAAAACGATACCTAGAACCCACATAATCTCAAACCCAAAACCCTAATTCTTGATCCCAATATATATATACCCTATTATTAAACCCTAAAAATATTCCCCTCTCTCTCCGCCATTTCTGTCTCCCCGATCCCCTTCTCCTCTTTGTTTTCGTTGCACCCCAACCCAAACCGAAACCCCTATCCCGTTGGCTTCTCCGACCACCTTCCACCTCCGTCATCGTCTTCGCCACCCTCTCCTTGTCACCATCATCGTCTCCATCCCCTCGCCCTCATCGCCGTCATGGTTCCTGCGTCGTCATCCCATTCTCCTTGTCGTAACCCATTACCTGAGTTCGCCACCGCTGTTCCTCCACTCCGTGCACCCTATTATCATCAACGTCCCTCACCGATCACCCTCACAACCACTGCAGGTCCCCTAGCGTGGCCGTCTAAGTCCCAAAGTCACTGCCGTTGTCTTCCCCTATTTTCGAGCAAAAACAGAGGTTGCTCTCGTCGGAGTTTCGTCAAGGTTTCCGTCGTCGTAGTCACTTCCTGACCGTGGTGCCGACGCCGCTCCTGCCCCCGCCGCAGTGCCGCGCTGTTGCCCTGAAGAGTCATCGTGCTCTCTCTCTCTCTCTTTCTCTCTCTCTCTGTCAAAGGAAGAAGAAGGAGCACCATTGGTTGGCCCCGCTGTTTGGTGTTTGGCGCACAGCAGATCAGATCCTGCTGTTTGCTGTTCAGTCCAGATCCGGCGTGGAGATGTCGCCCATTGGTTGATTTTGCCGTTCTGTGTTTTAGGCACATCAGATCCGAGAGTTGCTGTCCCGTGTTCTGTCAGATCCGGCGTGGGGTTTTCTTTTGGCTGAGTTGTTGTGCTTTGTTTGCTTGGTTTCTTCGCACATATTTCACACATGATTTTGGTATTTTCGCCCGGGATTCTGATCCCGTTATTCTTATTAAATGTATCTGCAATATAACAAGCAAGTCTCTTCTTGAACTAGCATTTTATTCTGTTCAAGTTTATTTATTGTCCTGCAAGTAGATCCCATCCTTTTTGTTAGCATTCTGCTTTTGACAATTCCGTTAAGTTTATCGAGGGTTTACATGAGCTAACCCGACATACTCTTAACATCGTGCTATCTCTTTAATCTAAAACCCCGTCCCCATTGTTTCATGCAAATGCACTTAAATAACTAGATTCAAGCATCAGACTACTTGATAACTCGGACATGTTAAATTGAACGTGCTAGACTGAATTTGATTGATGAAATACTACCATGCCTATGATAATTGTATCTTAAACTTTAGAAATTACATGTTGACACCTAGGATCACTTTGATTACCAATTTGCATGCTATGTGTGATCATATAATTTATTTATTTGCCTATTCATGTTAAGACAAGTTTCTAAAATGTTAGTTGTTCACTTTGAATCAAGTTTTCACCCATGATAATGTTATAATTTGAATTTCCTTTACAAACATGAATTTTTAGCCTCTAATGTCTAGTTCAACATCTTTTTTGATGGATCTAAATTCCGATGTGTAATTTGCTAGATATCAACATTTTAGTTCAGCCATTTCAGAAATTCCAGATTCACAATTTCATGTGTATCCTGCTATTCTATATTTTATTTGACCCAGTTAACAGTAAGAGAAAAACTGAAATAAATTAGGCTGGACCTAGACATGCATAGGTACTTCCGTGAACTTTTATTGATTTTATTAATGAGTTCTCTGACCCAAAATAAATAGTTGAACACAACCTAGTGCATGCTGCTTGAATATAAAACCTGAATAGAATAGAGTTTTCACCCTAGTTCCTGTATCTTTATATGCCTTAATTATACTCGCTGGAACCGTGTGGAAGTTTACTTTCTAGACCTTCTGGCGGATTCAGATTTTCTATTTTGTAGTGGCTGTAATCATCATTTTAGTACAGCAAGGTCATCCTGTCCTGATTATGTGAATTGTGCTTATTTGATGTGTTTGCCTCATGCTTTGTCTGTAGCGCATAGAATTAGTCACACTTATTATTATACAACACTGAAAATCTCTTGCATGCTCGCATAGGATGAAAATAAACTATTAACAAGCCGGGGTATTATGGGTAGACTTGGTAGTGAACGATCGAGAAATATACTCGATAAGACCTCATTGTTATATTGTATTGTCTTGGAAGGAGGAGTATTGATTGCAATGATTTATTGATGATTTATGATTATAAATTATTGTTATCAATGCCGAGTACACGATCCGTGAATTCATCATCTGTCTAAAACAATCATTGTGCTTGCGCCGAACCTGTGGAATGGAACACAGTAGTACGTGCACTAGATAGGCTAATAAATTACTTAATAACCTGCATCTCATGCTTAATTTTGTCTTGACATCGCTCATTACATGCGTGATTATTGTACACCTTTGATATTATTGCCTGCTCTTTGCTTTGTTCTTTATCATTGACCATGTCCCTATTCTTTGATATACATGCTTTCCTATTATCCTCTATTTTTCTCTACTTGCCGCCCACGACTTACTCTAAGGGCACTCTTTTCTTTCTTTTTAGATCAAGATTTTATAGGTACTGAAGGATCCATTCCCAACGGAATTGGTGAGCAATGTTTCTAGAGTTGGAACCAGTCTCCGTTGCATAGTTTTATTTGTTGCTAGATTTATTTTCTTGAACATTATTATGACATGTACTTTGTTTTTGGGATTTATGACCCGTAGTTTGTTTTGATCTCGGATGTTGGATATTTATACGGTTGGATTATTTCATTTATTATTGGAATTTATCTTTGATTCATGTGGTTATATTTCTTGCGTGGTTGTATTTTGTTGTTCTTGTTACTGAGTTAGTCTGATACAGTATATGGATGGTGTTTACATCATTCGCTGGAGCTACATTACGTACTCGTGTTCTGTATTTTGGGAAGCGGGGCGTGACAGGATTTTTAGTGGTATCAGAGCCCAGGGTTGAGTAATATATCAATCAAACATTACTATCTTTACCTCGTTTGGCTTTGATTGGTGTATTAGTCGAGTTTGGCTCTAGTCGGGTTAACTCAGTGATTTGCACACCACGATAATCACATGAATACTTATATAATACCCAACATATAATCTGGGTACTGACTGTCTTTGATCATGTTTCAAGCTATGGCTCGTGGGAATTTTTCTTCACGCTTCAGGAGATGGGTAGCCGGACAATGCTGCCATTCTCCATACGATCCAGCAGATGATGGCTCTTCAGTAGAAGCACAATGAGCTGATGAGAGCCACTTTGGCAGCCAATGGGAATGTCGCTGGACCTATACCTGGTGCTCTGCCACCTAGGCCTGGTACGGTAGCAGATTTCATGAGGCTGCACCCGGATAAGTTTTCGGGTAATGAGTCGCCGTTGGAGGCCGAGCAATGTCTTATCCGGACGGAGCAACTGCTGGTCATTGCTCGTGTTGCCGAGGCGGATCGTGTGGATGTAGTTCGCATCCAGTTGGTGGATCTCGCTCATATCTGGTGGCGGGTTGAATCGGAAAGGATGCCACGACCCACTGAGTGGGCCATTTTCTCTAAGAGCTTCATGGCGAAGTTCTTTCCCAGTGTCACCAAGGCAGAGATGGAGCGATAGTTTGTTTCCCTAACTCAGGGAAAACCGTTTTGTGGATGAGTATGCTGCAGAGTTTACTCAGCTCAGTCACTTCGCCCCTACCATCGTTACCACTGATGAGGCTCGGGCTAGTCAGTTTCAGTCGGGCTTGAGCTTTCCCCACCAGGACCATTTGGCTGCTCTTCGGCTTCGTGCTTATTCCGATGTTCTAGATGCAGCTCGGATCCAAAAACAGACTCTCGGCATGTCTAGTGTTCCTCAGAGGACTATTTCGCATCCTGTTGCAGCTCGACCTTTCGGAGGACCTATTTAGAGGCCAGTTCTGCCCCCTTTCACGAGATCGCAGGCGTACGCACCTATTGTCCCAAGAAATGTTGAGACTTGTGGCTACTGCCACAAGACTGGGCATTCACAGCGAGACAGCAGGATGACCAACCGACTATGTTTAGTGTGTGGGAGCAGTGAGCATATGGTTTGTGACTATCCGAGGGACAGAGCTCCTGCGCCGGTTGCTGGTGCTGTTCAGCTAAGAGCGCCGACGCATGGTCAGGGCAGGCCATCTCTTCCTCCACAGAGAAAAGTCTTTGATCAGAGGCTTGTGGCTCCTAGAGGAGGTCTGGTTGGAGGTCGTGGTCAAGCTTATAACCTGACAGCCGAGGAAGCGAAAGTTGCTGTTGGAGTGGTTGCCGGTATATCATAGTAGTTGTACTTTTTTCCTTTCTTTCAGTTTTCTACATGTTGTTGTTTTTCCCCTCTTTTGTACAATTATTCGTGTATATATCCTGCTAGCACCTTATTCTTTGTTTGATCTTCTTCTAGGTGTGATTTTAGTCTTCTCTCTTCCAGCTCATGTGTTATTTGATTCGGATGCTACCAACTCTTTCATTTCTTCTCGCTTTGTCGATCAGCATGGTTTGGCTAGTGATGCTATGCCCACAGCTTGGGACATCACCACAGGTGGAGGTATCGTTGTCTATTCTAGGGTTTGCAAGCAGAGCCCGTTGCTGATTGGTGGTGTGGTGTTCTCGGCTGATTTGATTGTAATTCCCAACTCCGGTTTCGATGTCATCGTAGGCATGGACTGGTTGAGTGTTTCCTCTGCTGTGATTGATTGCCAGGAGAAGAAGGTGACTTTCAGGCTCTCTGGTCAACCAGAGTTTGTTTTCCATGCGAGTGAGACACTGTCAGGGCGTGTCAAGGACTCGATGGACCCCAAGTTTGTTTATTTTGTGTCGCTAGGTTCTGATGGGATTGTTGCACCCTTGGTTGTGCGGAACTTCCTTGATGTGTTTCCCGAGGAATTGCTCGGGTTTTCGCCAGTCCTAGAAGTGGAGTTCAGCATTGACGTTCAGCCCAGTATGGCCCCTATTTCCAAGAGTCCGTATCGTATGGCGCTGGTTGAATTGGCGGAACTGAAGGTGCAAGTTTAGGAGCTGCTTGATAAGGGTTTTGTCAGACCTAATGTTTTTCCTTGGGGAGCCCCAGTTCTGTTTGTCAGTATGAAGGATGGAAGCCGCAAGCTTTGCATTGACTACAGGAGGTTGAACAATGTAACTGTCAAGAATCGGTATCCATTGCCGAGGATTGATGATTTGTTCGACCAACTGGGAGGTGCTTCGGTGTTCTCGAAGTTGGATCTGCATTCTGGGTATCATCAAGTCAGGGTGAAGTCAGAGGATGTTCCGAAAACGGCTTTTCGAACGAGGTATGGGCATTCGAGTTCTTGGTGAGGTGATGCCTTTCGGAGTGACTAATGCACCAGCTGTGTTCATGAGTTTGATGAATCGTGTGTTTTCGCCGTTCTTCGATCAATTTGCCGTGGTCTTCATCGACGACATATTGGTGTACTCTCAGAACAGGGCAGATCATGCTGAGCATCTGAAGGTGGTTCTGCAGACCTTGAGGGAGAACCAGCTGTATGGGAAGCTCAAGAAGTGTGAGTTCTGGCTGGATCGGGTTGCTTTTCTTGGCCACATTATTTCGGGTGCTGGTGTTTCTGTGGATCTGTTGAAGATTTTTGCGGTCAGGAATTGGCCTATTCCGAAGTCTGTTCCTGATGTGCGGAGTTTCCTTGGTTTGGCTGGTTGCTATCGGAAGTTTGTTCAGGATTTCTCCAAAATCGCTGGACCCTTCACCAGTTTGACCAGGAAGGAGCAAAAGTTTGTTTGGGATGAAGCTTATGATGGAGCTTTCGCAGCGTTGAAGCTTCGGTTGATGTTAGTGCCTGTGCTGACTATACCCGATAGTTTGGGTGGTTTTGTGATCCATTGTGATGCTTCGGAAAAAGATCTGGGAGCAGTGCTGATGCAGCGAGGCAAGGTTGTCACTTATGCATCGAGGTAGTTGAGACCTTATGAGAAGAACTATCCTACGCATGACCTGGAGCTTGTAGCTGTGTTTTTTGCCTTGAAGTTGTGGAGGCACTATTTGCTTAGGGATAGAGTTGAGACTTTCACAGATCACAAGAGCCTCAAGTATGTGTTCACGCAGAATGAGTTGAACTTGAGGCAGAGGAGATGGCTGGAATTGATGGCAGACTTTGATATCAATTTGCAGTATCACCCGGGCAGAGTATATTCAGTGCCGGATGCTTTGAGTCGGAGGCCTGCCGCTATGTTCCTCACTCAGCAGAAGGAGCTAGTGGAGGACATGAGGAGGCTAGAGTTGGACGTGTTGCATTCCGGATCAGATCGACAGCTTATGTTGTTGCAGTTGTAGTCGTCCTTGGTAGAGCAAATCATTGCAGCTCAAGGGAGTGATCAGTAATTACAAGAGTTTCGGAGTGAGGTAGAAGTTGGTTTGAGATTTGATTTGGTTGTCCATGCTGATGGGTCACTTCGGTTTGGCTCTAGGTTGTGTGTACCTAGAGGAGAAGTCAGGTAGAAGCTACTCGAGGAAGCTCATCGGTCCCCGTATTCTATTCATCCTGGTGGTACCAAGATGTATAGGGACTTGAAATAGTATTTCTGGTGGCATGGTATGAAGTGGGATGTGGCTCGATTCGTCGCCCTAGTGCCTAATCTGTCAGCAGGTGAAGGCGGAGCATCAGAGGACCACAGGACTTTTGCAACCCCTTCCTATCCCTAAATGGAAGTGGGAGAATATCACGATGGACTTTGTGACAGCTTTGCCGAGGAGTCCTAAAGGTCATAATGCTATCTGGGTGACAGTGGATCGGCTGACGAAGTGCTCTCACTTTATTCCTTTCCGTGTGGGTCAGTCCACGGAGAGTTTGGCCGAGCAGTACGTCCAGGAGGTTGTTCATCTGCATGGAGTTCCTGTAAGAATCGTATCGGATAGAGATACGAGATTCAGGTCTCAGTTCTGGGAGAATTTGTAGAAGAGCTTGGATACCAAGTTGAGCTACAGTATAAGCGTTCCATCCTCAAACGGATGGGCAGTCAGAAAGGACAATTCAGACCCTAGAAGACATGTTGAGATCCTGCGTTCTTCAGTTTGGAGGTTCGTGGGAGGATCATCTTCACTTGGCCGAGTTCTCTTATAATAACAGTTACCAAGCGAGTCTCAAGGCTGCTCCATTCGAAGCTTTGTATGGGTGCAAGTGTAGATCGACCTGTCTGTTGGGATGATATCAGCGAGAGGAAGCTTTTAGGTCCTGAGTTGATCACGAAGACAGTTGATGCCGTGGCTCAGATCCGCAAGCATTTGCAAGCCGCACAAGATCGGCAGAAGAGGTGGGCTGATTGTCGTCAGAGACCTCTAGAGTTTGAGGCAAGCGAGCATGCGTTCCTCAAGGTATCGCCTAGGAAAGGTGTTATCCGTTTCGACGGTGGAGGCAAGTTGAGTCCTCAATTCATCGGTCCATTCGATATTGTGGAACGTGTGGGCAAGGTAGCTTACAGGCTTGCACTACCACCAGTTTTAGCAGGTGTCCATATTGTATTCCATGTTTCTCAGCTCAAGAAATACATCAGAGATGACAGTAAGGGGGTTGACTACTCAGACTTATCTGTGAGGCCGGATTTGTCCTATGAAATTCGATCCGTCTCTATCTTAGACCGTCGAGAGAAGGTGCTAAAGAATAGAGTCATCAAGTTGGTCCGAGTTTCTTGTGATCCTCGCTCGCCAGGGGAGTCTACTTGGGAGTTAGAGGAAGAGATTCGGGAGAGGTTCCCTCATTTGTTTGAGTAGTGTTTTGTTTTGCCTTGTTTTGCATTGTTGTTTCGGGGTTTGCCATATGTACCTCTTGTATGAATTTCGAGGAGAAAATTCTTCTCATAAGGTGGGTAGGATTTGTAAGCCCTATTTTCAGTTTTGCTGTATTCTGTTTTCTTTTGATTATTGTATTTGGATTCATTTGTTATAGTGTATTATGTCTTTTCTTGGGCTTTTGTTCTCTCTTGATCGATCTGTGTTCTTTTAGTTGGATTCTGTTCTCTTTGCAAATTTTCTCTTTCTATTCTGAGTTTGATTTGTTGTCCTTTGTATTCCTCTCATCTCATTGCATTTATTTTTCTCTTTATAGAGCCAAAACCGATACCCAGAACCTACATAATCTCAACCCAAAAGCCTAATTCTTGATCCCTATATATATACCCTATTATTAAACCCTAAAAATATTCCCCTCTCTCTGTCTGCCGTTTCTCTCTCCCCGATCCCCCTTCTCCTCTCTGTTTCATTGCACCCCAACCCAAACCAAAACCCGTATCCCGTTGGCTTCTTCGACCACCTTCCACCTACGTCATCGTCTTCGCCACCCTCTCCTCGTCACCATCATCGTCTCCATCCCCTCGCCCTCATCGCCATCGTGGTTCCCCGTCGTCATCCTGTTCTCCTTGCCGTAACCCATTACCCGAGTTCGCCGCCACCGTTCCTCCACTCCGTGCACCCCATTGTCATCGATGTCCCTCACCGATCACCCTCACAACCATCGCAGATCCCCTAGCGTCGCCATCCAAGTCCCGAAGTCGCCGCCGTCGTCTTCCCCTGTTTTCGAGTGAAAACTGAGGTTGCTCTCGTCGGAGTTTCGTCGAGGCTGTCGTCGCTTCCCGACCATGGTGCCGATGCCGCTCCGCCCCCGCCGCAGTCCCATGCAGTCGCCCCGCCAAGTAGTCGTGCTCTCTCTCTCTTTGTCAAAGGAAGAAGAAGGAGCCCCATTGGTTGGCCCCGCTGTTTGGTGTTCAGCGCACAGCATATCCGATCCTGCTGTTTGCTGTTCGGTCCTGATCCGGCATGGAGAGACCGCCCATTGGTTGATTTTTCCATTCTGTGTTTTGGGCACATCGGATCCGAGAGTTGCTGTCCCGTGTTCTGTCAGATCCGGTGTGGGGTTTTCTTTTGGCTGAGTTGTTGTGCTTTGTTTGCTTGGGTTTCTTCGCTTGTATTTCGCACATGATTTTGGTGTTTTCGCCCTGGATTTTGATCCCGTTATTCTTATTAATTGTATTTGCAATATAACAGGCAAGTCTCTTCTTGAACTAGCATTTTATTCTGTTCAAGTTTATTTGATCTCCTACAAGTAGATCCCGTCCATTTTGTTATCATTCTGCTTTTGACAATTCCGTTAAGTTTATCGAGGGTTTACACGAGCTAACCTGACATACTCTTAACATCGTGCTATCTCTTTGATCTAAAATCCAGTCCCCATTGTTTCATGCAAATGCACTTAAATAACTAGATTCATGCATAGGACTACTTGATAACTCGGACATGTTAAATTGAACGTGCTAGATTGAATTTGATTAATCAAATACTACAATGCCTATGATAATTGTATCATAAACCTTAGAAATTACATGTTGACACCTAGGATCACTTTGATTACCAATTTGCATGCTATGTGTTATCATACGATTTATTTATTTGCCTATTCATGTTAAGACAATTTTCTGAAATGTTAGTTGTTTACTTTGAATCAAGTTTTCGCCCATGATAATGTTATAATTTGAATTTCCTTTACAAACATGAATTTTTAGCCTCTGATGTCTAATTCAACATATTTTTGACGGATCTAAATTCCGATGTGTAATTAGCTAGATATCAACATTTTAGTACAGCCATGTTAGAAATTCCATATTCATAATTTCATGCATATCCTATTGTTCTATATTTTATTTTACCCTGTTAACAGTAAGAGAAAAATCTGAAATAAATTAGGCTGGACCTAGACAAGTATAGGTACTTCCGTGAACTTTTATAGATTTTACTAATGAGTTATCTGACCCGAAATAAATAGTTGAACACAACCTAGTGCATGCTACCTAAACATAAAACCTAAATAGAATAGTGTTTTCACCCTAGTTCCTGTATCCTTTATATGCCTTAATTATACTCGCTGGAACCGTGTGGAAGTCTACTTTCTAGACCTTCTGGAGGATTCAGACTTGCTTTTTTGTAGTGGCTGTAATCAGCATTTTAGTACAACAAGGTCATGCTATCCTGATTATGTGAATTGTGCTTATTTGATGTGTTTGCCTCATGCTTTGTCTGTAGCGTATAGAATTAGTCACACTTAGTATTATACAACATTGAAACCCTCTTGCATGATCGCATAGGATGAAAATAAACTATAACAAATCGGGGTATTATGGGTAGACTTGGTAGTGAACGATCAGAAAATGTACTCGGTAAGGCCTCACCGTTATATTGTATTGTCTTGGAAGGAGGAGTATTGATTGCAATGATTTATTGATAATTTATGATCGTAAATTAGTGTTATCAATGCCGAGTACACGATCCGTGAATTCACCATCTGTCTAAAACGATCACTGTGCTTGTGCCGAACCTGTGGAATGGGACACAGTAGTACGTGCACTAGATAGACTAATAAAATACTTAATAACCTGCATCTCATGCTTGATCTTGTCTTGACATCACTCATTACATGCTTGATTATTGTACACCTTTGATATTATTACCTACTCTTTGCTGTGTTCTTTGTCTTTAACAATGTCCCTATTCTTTGATATACATGCTTTCCTATTATTCTCTATTTTCTCTACTTGCCGCCCATGACTTACTCTAAGGGCACTCATTTGTTTTTTTTTAGATCAAGATTTTATAAGTACTGAAGGATCTTTTCCCGAAGGAATTGGTGAGCAATGTTTCTAGAGTTGGAACCAGTCACCGCTGCATAGTTTTATTTGCTGCTAGATTTATTTTCTTGAACATTATTATGACTTGTACTTTGTTTTTGGGATTTATGACCCGTAGTTTGTTTTGATCCCGGATGTTGGATATTTATATTGTTGGATTATTTCATTTATTATTGGAATTTATCTTTGATTCATGCGGTTATGTTTCTTGCATGGTTGTATTTTGTTGTTCTTGTTGCTGAGTTAGTCTGGTACAACTTATGGATGGTGTTTACATCATTCGCTGGAGCTACGTTATGTACTCATGTTTCGTATTTTGGAAAGTGGGGCGTGACAGCGTGGGTGTTTCTTAAATCCTTTCTAATTAGTATAACTTGGACATATTTATAACCAGACTGAAATCCTTGTATTTGAACATAGTCTGATTTCGTTATAAATTACTCACTTTCTGTTAAAACTCTGAATTCGTAGTTGGTATACAAAATCCTATTAATACTATTGATATGTGTTAATTATATATGTTCAGGGTTACTATGCTCTAAAAAATTTAGAATAATTCAACACGCTTACTTTCTGAAAGTCAGTAATCAAAATATATTTTTGAGCATAGTTATATCTAATTCAAATAGTGCTTTTCGGGTAATGAGAGTAACCAAACAAAATATTTCCAAACAATAGTTATATCTAATACTATTGGGAATCAAACAAATGACTAGAACCTTGCTAAATTAGAAAGAGAAAGAGTAAGTATCATGTAGGAAGTTGTTGGAGTGAAAATTTATGCGCGGTAGAATGTTTTTCACAATAATCAAAATAATGTAACATGTATGAAAATAGTTTTAAAATGTTAGTATAGTGAAGAAATGGGGAATTAATCTCACTATTACATATTTTATGAGTATAGGAGTTTGTATGAAGGAGTTTTTGATGAAAGACAACACTTAATTTGAAAATTGATTATGTGTGTTCTCTAATACAATTTGGAAGAAAGCTTTTTGTTACATTGTCCAAAATGAGAATTTTATAAAGTTTGAATATATATGCTTTACTGTATTTTGATTGAACACATTCTGGAAAAAGATTTAGATTTTGAGTAAGTACAAATTAATTGAGAAATCGAGTTTATTAAATGAAAATTAAATACAGTACGGTCTCTACAAAAAGTAACTAACCGATCTTATATTAGTTAGTCACTCAAGACCAATTGGGAGGCTTTGGCTCTGGGTTCGAGTCTTGTTAGACGCCCTGTTTTATTGAATTTTCAAATTTTCTTAAATCACAGTACAGTCAACACATAAAGTAAATAAGCAATATCATATCAGTTAGTCACTCTGGACCAACCGGTCTCCAGTGCGCTTTGGGTCGGTTACTGTTCACAGGCGGGGGCGTTGGTCTGGGTTCGAATCCGGCCCTGGCCTTTGTTTGTGGTTTTTAATTCTTTTACTTATTTCAATATTTTTTTAGTATTTTAAGTGAAATAAAAATTGAGGATAAATTCTATTATTCTTTTAAAATTATTTAGACTTTATAAAAACTATTTCTACAATATTTTTATATATTTTGTGAGAATTGAAAGGGGATTTTACATTAAATAATGTTGATGAACTCGATTTTATCGATTAAAATGTGACTCTTGTATAATTAAAGAGAGATGAAAATTTGGAATGCAATTACATTTCTTCTCGATGAGATTTTATGGTTATTAATACTTGATTAAGATTATTTGAATTGCACACAATGTTATAAGTGATTAAATTGATAAAAAAAAGTTGAATTGAATTATTTCATATTATGGTTTATAAAAGTAAAGTTTCTCTTTGAGAAAGAGATTATGAATAAAGAAATTGAAATGTTATTTTGAGAGTGAATGTAACATATTGTTGATCTCTAGAAAGTGATAGTTGTTGGAATCTAAAGGCTAGATGAGACCATAGTAACCAGCCGTATTTATTAATGAATTTAAGAGCTAATCAGTGTGGGTTGAGTATCTCTTGAGAAGTAGCCAGTTGGGCTGACTGTCTCTTTTGTTTAGTTTAAGTCTGGTAGGATAAACTAGCTCTAGGTTGTGATGATTTTCTTCTAAAACAAACTAAAAAATGTAAGGACTACACTATAGTGAAGTTGTGATGAAAGTAAGAGAAAAACACAAGTATGAGGGCCTCGGATCTACGGTGTGAGAGTGTTCACAAGATGTCTACATGATGCATCATGTCAGGACGTGAATACATCTCCAGAATATCAGGACCATGGCGATGCTTATGGGGTGCTTCGTGACTACGTAGTGCCATCATTCCATGGCAGAGGCGAATTGTCCATAGGATGTCTGCATGATGCATCATGTCATGACAGGGGATTTCCTCCAGAACGTCTGGACATGGCCTCGTAACTCATAAAATATCTAGGATACTTACCGTAATTACTGTAGTAGTTAAACTCATAGCGAGGGATCCAACCCTACAAGATGAAGTACGGTTAAGGGATTGCCCTCGGATTTTTGTAGAATGGGATGTGTAAGTTTGAATAAGTGTGCATTAGTGTCATTAAATATATATAATTGCATTAAGGTTAAGTGCACAAGCACACACGACATCAATAGGATAGTCACTCATTAGTTTTGTTTGTGATCAAGTTTGTGTTTGCTAAAGTATTAAAGAATCGTTATACTTTTGGCATAGCAAGGATGACCGTGTATAACATTTCGTAGGTTGTGAGCAACTGACGTGCCCACATTTTCATATGCAGGACTTGAAATTTACAAGGAGGTATAAAGACGAATTTGATGCTGATGATCATTAAATGCTAAAGTTGTTACACTTGTATATTGATCATTGTTGTATTTTATTTACTTTCTGCTGCGTTATGATGTAAAAAGACTTTTTCGTAATAAAAGTTTTAAGTTCCTTGTAAAATTGTACTAAGTGAAGTGTAAAGATCCTGTGGAACTTCGAATTCAGGATTATTTGGAATTCAGGGTGTTACAGAAATTAAATGAAAATTTTATATTTAATTATATAAAAATTCTGGATGTCACAACACTCCCTCTTTAGCACAATATAAGGTTAAGTGCACAAGCACACATGACATCAATAGGTTAGTCCCTCTTTAGCTTTGTTTGTGATAAAGTTTGTGTTTGCTACAGTATTAAAGAATCGTTATACTTTCGGCATAGGGAGGATGGCTGTGTATAACATTTCGTCGGTTGTAAGCAACTGACGTGCCCACAGTTTTATATGCAGGAATTTGAATTTATAAGGAGATATAAAGAAGAATTTGATGTTGATGATCATTAAATGCTATAGTTGTTACAGTTGTATATTTATTATTGTTGTATTTTATTTACTTTCTGCTACGTTATGATGTTAAAAGACTTTGTTGTTATAAAAGTTTTAAATTCCTTATAAAATTGTACGAAGTGAAGTGTAAAGATCCTGTGGAACTTCGAATTCAGACTTATTTGGAATTCGGGGTGTTACAGAGTGGTAACAGAGCTACGCTTAAATAAGTAGTACAAATTTACAAGGACGACACATTAGGGTGGACATTAGAAGTGTGAGTTCAGTTTATAGAGATTTAAATGTTAGTGATTTACATTTGCGTTGCTCTATAGGTTTATATTTCCTCTTTCCTTTCCCTTTGGATGGCTGGGGTCGTGAATGAAGTAGTTATTGAACTTTATTCATGACGCTCTCCTCGTATACATTGATGTGAGATTGTATGCGAGTATATTTTTTCCTTGGTATCAGAGTGGCACAGTGGAAGCGTGGTTGGTTGAACCTACATTCATGATACCTTACACATAGACACACTCCCTTCTCAAAATTTTTCTTCGTGGATTTTCATCATTGTACTTTTTCAATATTTAATATTTTTCAGATAAATATTTTTCTTATACTATTAAATCACTTGAATATCTATTATTTTGTCTATCTTCATTAATCTTGATCTTTTTGAACTTGTTTTATCTGTCTTTCAATCTTAAAATTTTGTCTTTCATGTTTTTATGTCACTTTATATTTACCCGTTTATATTGCTATTACTTTACGTATTTTATTGCCGCTTATTAAATTTATATTGCAACTATTATTATTATTATTTTTCTATTATATATATATTTTTAAATTTGAATTTTGCTTATGTACATTCATTTTATATGATTTGATTTTGTGTTACTATATTTTTCATTATCTTATATTATCTTATATATTTCAATATATTTTTAACAAGATTGAAATATTCTACCCACATAAAATATGACCTACCATTTCGTTTTATTGCCTACATTCGATACTACATATTATCTGCTAATTTGTTTCGTTATATTCACTTTTACTATTAATCGCTACTCATAAATTTTATAGTTTTATGCTTTTTTAATATAGCACATACACTACATAATTATTGTTTTCATTTGTATTTTTAGCTCGTGCATATAATTTACACTAATTTCGTCTCAAATGTTATAATCCTTTTCATTACTACAAATTTTGTACATCCTTCATTTAAAGTCTATATATCTATTTTGATAGTTTGTCGTTGTAATTTCCTACTTCATTTATAACTTTTTCATCCATTTTTATATCACATATTTCAAACAATAACATCATACTTTATTAATCACCAAATATCCAAGTACACATGGAAGATTACATCTTTCCATCTCCCGTTTTGGTGCAGCCTGATGTCGAGAGGGCAAATCTGCAACTAGACGTCAGTGGAGGCCAACTACAGCTGGACGTCAGGAAGGCAAAGTCTGCAACCAAATGTCTAGAAGGCAAACTGCAATCGGATGTCGTAGAGGCAAATTCTGCAATTTGAGGTCGAGGAGGCAATCCTGCAGTTGGACACCAACGAGGCGAACTTACACCAGAAGGAGATTTTCTACTTTGATAACCCCTACTTTATTTTCTATAATAATTACTTACCACTATTTTATTTTTATACTAGCTTATACTATTTTATAATATTTTACAACCTAGCATTATATTATTTATACTGGTTTCTATATCTATCCTACTTGTGTATTTACCACTTAATCTCCACGATCTTGTAGTTTTCTTCTTATTATTTTGTATTTTTTATATAAGTTAGGATTTCATACTACTTCATCGTATATTATTTTTCTATTAATTTATCTTAGATTTGGGGGCTACTCACCTAACAAAAAGTAAAATTAGTATTATACTTTTTCTTCGATTCATAAGTTCTTTCTATATAATTAGTTTTCGAATTGTTTAAAAAATATATTATTGCCTTTCTATTATAACGTCTTGTTTTACTCCAACAAAATATTTATAATTTTCATGTCATAATATTGGTTGTCTCACTCTATAATTTTCACCTAGGTACGTATATGATTTTGCATGTTGGTTTTTCTTGGTCTACTTGACAATTCGAAAGTATTCGATGTATGCCTTCTATATCTTTAATTTTTAAATAGTATGTATAATTATTATAGTTACCTTACAAATTATGATATTAATTGCTCTACAGAATCATTTTATGTCATCTATACTTTTAACTAAACTTCAAGCTCTTATATTTTTCAAACTGTTATTTAATAGTCTTCTTTTAAATTGCTAATTCAATTTTCGTTATACAGTACTAACTCAGTTTGCGATTTTCTACCGCTTATTACTTTGATGAATTTTGATTACTAAATCTATCTATAAATTATTCATTGACAAAATTTCTCTTTATTGCATTGCTTTCCGAACTATTACACAATTAATGACTGAGTTTATTTTTCATTTTATCTAATGCTTTACCTAATATTATTTTTGTATGAAAATTTCTCTCAATCTATCATGTCTTTTTGTCACATTTCTTTTCTTATGCTATTTTCATAGTTTTCTTGTTCTGTTCTTATGAAATTTGATACTCATAGTTTTCTTATATAGAATTTGTCTTGTTTTTTCCACATTGCTTATTTTATACTACATTTATTTTCTTAATGTTTGCAATTTTCTATATACAATAATAATTTTTTTTTAGTGTGTACAAAATACAACCTTTACCCTAGCGAGTTCTGAAGACAGAATGGTTCTAAGGGGGGAGAGTGTAACACCCCACAAAATTGGAAATAACAATTTTGCCCTTCATGTGTTACGCACGTGTATTTTGTACCGTTACGTGTAATATCCGTAACGTATTTCACTATGTATTTTTTGACTCTGATTATTTATGCATTTCTGTCTTCTCAAGATTCATTTTATCATATTTTGAGTCAACTCAAATATTAAATTTCAGTCTCTGTATTTTTACGTATTTTATACATATTATCGATGCACGTATCGATTACGTATTTTTCCACCGCTACGTGTGATATTTTCAATGTATTTCAATTATTTATTTAATAACGTATTCAAATTCGTTTTATAAACAGAAGTTCATTTTTCTCCTATTTTGATATAAAAGATTCTTTATACGTGTGGTGCACGTGTTTTCTATGTACGTATTGATTACGTTGTGGAATATATATAAAATTAATGAAATATATTTTTCGTATATTGTATTTCAATTATTTATGAAAAATTTTCCCGTTGATAAAGTCGATTTGTATTTCGATATTTTACGTTCGGCGCACGTATTTGCAATGCACGTGTAGTTGCATTATCTTTCAAAATGAATTTCATGAAGTATGTGTGTGTGAATTTTATTCATTTACGAAAATTATAATTTTTAATTTTACATACATATTATATATATATATCTATATAATAAAACACAAAGAAAGCTATCAAGTGGCTCTCCTTCAATCCTCCCCAAAATCAAAGGCCCAGATCTAACCTCACAAAATACATTTTTCCCCCAAAAGTTTCCCCCCAAAACTCAAATTCAAATCCCCAAAACAACTAATTTATTTATTTAATTCTCTATCTCTCTCTCTCTCTCTCTCTCTCTCTCTCTCTCTCTCTCTCTCTCTCTCTGTATATATATATATATATATATATACACATACACACATATTTATGGAAACATGGACTTTTATAACCCAATTCATAATTATTTTTTAGCATATACTAATGAAAACTTAGACTTTTATTTACAACTAATTATTGTCATACTATTCAAATTTGAACTATATAATTGCTAAATTTACTGTTTACAAGTATTTTCATATGTTGTATCGTTCTGAAGACGTGCCGTAGGCACGTGGCCATGGGCAAATCTAGTGTATATATATATATATATATATATATATATATATATATATATATATATATATATAAAGGGATATGAGCAACTTGCTCATTTAGTGAATGAGCAATTGATTATGTGGCATGCTTGTGATACATTGGACAACTACTCCTTTTAAGGATTTTACAATCACATGTATGCCACATCATCAATTGCTTATTTACTAAATGAGCAAGTTGCTCATTCCATTTTTTCCCATATATATATATATATATATATATATATATATATATATATATATATATAACTTATGTTTTAATTTAAAAATAAAAATAATTAATTTTTGTGAAGTGTGTACAAAGCACGTGCACGTGCACACGTGCGATCTGCACACTTAAACAAGGAGAAATGGGCTGTTTTGGAATGGAGGGAGAAATGAATGTTTTGAATTTTAGGAGTGGAGTTAGTGGATCAGTGGAGGAGTTAATGGGTTGTTAGTTATAATAACCATCTAATTAATCCTATTAATACCCCGTAATACCCATTCATTCTCTCCTCATCTCTCCTTCCTTCTCCTCTGCCTAATTCGTAGCCAACCATCCAGCAAACCCATTTTGTTTCTCCACTCAATCTCACCATAC
Source organism: Hemerocallis citrina (assembly GCA_017893485.1). Lineage (NCBI taxonomy): Eukaryota > Viridiplantae > Streptophyta > Magnoliopsida > Asparagales > Asphodelaceae > Hemerocallis > Hemerocallis citrina. The sequence goes on from CM030367.1 coordinate 27,961,458, forward strand.
ATATATATACATATATATATCTTATAAGCAATTCATTTTATATATATATATATATATATATATATATATATATATATATATATATATATATATATATCATATATATATATATATATATCTTATAAGCACCCTCATTTTGAAAACGCAAATGTTATGGAAAACGTGAAAACAAAATCAGGGTGCTTATATATATATATATATATATATATATATATATATATATATATATATATATATATATATAAGTGTGCTCTGAGTTGGTCACTGCTCATGATGAGGTGCTTCACTGTTGGCTTGCCGAAATGAGGGTGCTGCACTTTCGGGGGTGCAATTGCTGTTGGGATTCTTTCGGTGTGTTGGTGCTTGCTTTTGTAGATTTTTGGAGCTTTGTGTGAAGAGATTTTGCTTCTAATACTCTTCTTTGGGTGGGAGTCTCTAAAATCCATTTTAAATTTCGGAGTAGATTGCATGCTAGTTGATGAAGAATATAATTGTTAAATTTGACTGAAATGGTAAATCTAGATTGCATAATTTTACTTTAATTGTGTCATCATATTGTGATTCGAATAAATGGCTAGAGCGTGGGTGTTTCTTAAATCCTTTCTAATTTGTATAACTTTGACATTGTTATAACCAGACTGAAATCCTTATATTTGAACATAGTTTGATTTCTTTATAAATTATTCACTTTCTGTTAAAAGTCTAAATTCGTAGTTGTTATACAAAATCCTATTAATACTATTGATATGTGTTAATTACATATGTTCAGGGTTACTATGCTCTAAGATATTTAGAATAATTCAACACGCTTACTTTCTGAAAGTCAGTAATCAAAATATATTTTAGAGCATAGTTATATCTAATTCAAATAGTGCTTTTGGGTAATTAGTATAACCAAACAAAATATTTCCAAACAATAGTTATATCTAATACTATTGTGAATCAAACAAATGACTAGAACCTTGCTAAATTAGAAAGAGAAAGAGTAAGTATCATATAGGAAATTGTTGGAGTGAAAATTTATGCACGGTAGAATGTTTTTCACAATAATTAAAAAAATGTAACATGAATGAAAATAGTTTTAAAATATTAGTATAGTGAAGAAATGGGGAATTAATCTCACTAGTATATATTTTATGAGTATAGGAGTTTTTATGAAGGAGTTTTTGATGAAAGACAACACTTTATTTGAAAATTGATTATATGTGTTCTCTAATACAATTTGGGAGAAAGCTTTTTGTTACATTGTCCAAAATGAGAATTTTATAAAGTTTGAATATATATGATTTACTGTATTTTGATTGAACACATTCTGGAAAAATATTTAGATTTTGAGTGAGTACAAATTAATTGAGAAATCGAGTTTATTAAATGAAAATTAAATACAGTACGGTCTCTACAAAAAGTAACTAACCGATTTTATATCAGTTAGTCACTCAAGACCAATTGGTCTTCGGGTGCACTTTGGGTCTGTTACTGTTCATGGGCAGAGGCTTTGGCTCTGGGTTCGAGTCTTGTTAGAGGCTCTGTTTTATTGAATTTTCAATTTTTCTCAAATCACAGTACAGTCAAAATATAAAGTAAATAAGCAATATCATATCAGTTAGTCACTCTGGACCAACCGGTCTCCAGTGCACTTTGGGTCGGTTACTGTTCACAGGCGAGGGTGTTGGTCTGGGTTCGAATCCGGCCCTTGCCTTTGTTTGTGGTTTTTAATTCTTTTACTTAATTCAATATTTTTTGAGTATTTTGAGTGAAATAAAAATTGAGGTAAAATTCTATTATTCTTTTAAAATTGTTTAGACTTTATAAAAACTATTTCTACAATATTTTTATATATTTTGTGAGAATTGAAAGAGGATTTTACATTAAATAATGTTGAAGAACTCGATTTTATCTATTAAAATGTGACTCTTGCATAATTAAAGAGAGATAAAAATTTGGAATGCAATTACATTTCTTCTCGATAAGATTTTATGGTTATTAATACTTGATTAAGATTATTTGAATTGCACACAATGTTATAAGTGATTAAATTGATAAAAGAAGTTGAATTGAATTATTTCATGTTATGGTTTATAAAAGTAATGTTTCTCTTTGAGAAAGAGATTATGAATAAAGAAATTGAAATGTTATTTTGAGAGTGAATGTAACATATTGTTGATCTCTAGAAAGTGATAGTTGTTGGGATCTAGAGGCTAGGCGAGATCCTAGTAACCGGCCGTATTTATTAATGAATTTAAGAGCTAATCTGTGTGGGTTGCGTATCTCTTGAGAAGTAGCCAGTTGGGCTGACTGTCTCTTTTGTTTAGTTTAAGTCCGGTAGGGTAAACTAGCTCTAGGTTGTGATGATTTTCTTCTAAAACAAACTAAAAAATGTAAGGACTACACTATAGTGAAGTTGTGATGAAAGTAAGAGAAAAACACAAGTATGAGGGCATCGGATCTACGATGTGAGAGTGTTCACAACATGTCTACATGATGCGTCATGTCAGGACATGAATACATCTCTAGAATATCGGGATCGTGGCAACGCTTGTGGGGTGCTTGGTGACTACGTAGTGCCATCATTCCATGGCAGAGGCGAATTGTCCATAGGATGTCTGCATGATGCGTCATGTCATGACATAGGATTCCCTCCAGAATATCTGGACATGGGCTCGTAACCCATAAAACATGTAGGATACTTATCGTAGTTACTGTAGTAGTTAAACTCATAGCGAGGGATCCAACCCTACAAGATGAAGTACGTTTAAGGGATTGCCCTCGGATTTATGTAGAATGGGATGTGTAAGTTTGAATAAGTGTGCATTAGTGTCATTAAATATATATAATTGCATTAAGGTTAAGTGCACAAGCACACACGACATCAATAGGATAGTCACTCATTAGCTTTGTTTGTGATTAAGTTTGTGTTTGCTAAAGTATTAAAGAATCATTATACTTTTGGCATAGCAAGGATGACCGTGTATAACATTTCGTAGGTTGTGAGCAACTGACGTGCCCACAGTTTCATATGCAGGACTTGGAATTTACAAGGAGATATAAAGACGAATTTGATGCTGATGATCATTAAATGCTGAAGTTGTTACAGTTGTATATTGATCATTGTTGTATTTTATTTACTTTCTGCTGCGTTATGATGTAAAAAGACTTTGTTGTAATAAATGTTTTAAGTTCCTTGTAAAATTGTACGAAGTGAAGTGTAAAGATCCTGTGGAACTTCGAATTCATGCTTATTTGGAATTCAGGGTGTTACAGAAATTAAATGAAAATTTTATATTTAATTATATAAAAATTCTGGATGTCACAACACTCCCTCCTTAGAATAGTTCCATCCTCGGTACTACGCGTAAAGAGTAAGAAACAAAACATAAAAAGAAGAAAGACAGAAAAAATACAATTCAAACAAAGAGCTCGGGATGATCCTTCAGCATCCTCTCCTCAGATTCCCAACTACCCTCTTCAACCAACTGGTTTCTCCAGACTACCTTGACCATCAGTATCGTCTTGTTCCTCAAGACTTTCTCCCGATGATCCACAATCTCTACCGGTCGCTCAATGTAGCTCAGATCTAACTCCAAACCCTCCGACACTTCGGGCAAATGGTGACTTGGATCTGGAATGTAAACTCCCAACATAGATACATGGAAGACATTGTGCACTTGAGACAACTCTTTCGGTAACTCCAACCGGTAAGCAGTTTTCCCAATCCTCTTTAATATCTTATAAGGGACTATGAACCTTGGGGCTAATTTCCCACCTCTGCCAAAACGAATTACACCTTCACTAGGAGACACCTTCAGGAAGACAAAGTCACCTTCCTCGAACTCTAGGTCCCTCCTTCGGTTATCGGCGTAACTCTTCTGCTTACTCTGAGCATCTACCAACCTCTTTCTGATCAAATCGATCTTTTCTGAGGTCAGCTGCCCAATCTCGGGTCAAAACATCTGTCGCTCCCCCACTTTAAACCAGCAAACTAGCGTTCTGCACTTCCTGCCATACAGAGCTTCATACGGCGCCATCCCAATACTAGTGTGAAAATTATTTTTGTAGGCAAACTCTACCAGAGCTGGATGCTCTCCCAATTGCCTCCAAAATCTAGAACACAACACCGAAGCATATCCTCAAGAAGTTGATTGACCCTCAAGAAGACGGTGCTGAAATCCATCTTAGTACCCAATGCTGCCTTAAGACTCCTCCAGAAATGCGAAGTAAACTGCGCATCTCGATCAGACACAATGGTCAACGGAACACCATGAAGCCTGACGATGTCCCCATAGACGAAATGAGTTTCATTGCCAAAAAGTAAGCCAATTTGGTTAGTCGATTGACTATGATCCAAATCGCATCATTACCCTTCGAACTCTTGGGCAAATCCGTGATGAAATCCATGCTGATGTTATCCCACTACCACTCCGGAATGCGTAACAGTTGCAAAAAACCTCCGGGCATCTAATTCTCGGCTTTCACCTGCTGACAAATCTCACACCTCGCCACAAACTCAGCTACATCATGTAGAAATGTTCCTTAATGTCATTGTACATCTTGGTGCTCCCAGGATGTACAGACAAAAGAGTAGCATGTACCTATTAAAGAATAATTTTCCTCAATTTTGAATTATTCGGGACACATAACCTCTCTCCAAACCACAACACTTCATCTCTGATCTGAAACTCTAAAAATTTGCCTGCACCAACCTGCTCCTTCATCTTTTGAATCTCTGCATTTTTCATCTGACCTGCTATAATCCTTTCATTCAGCGTGCACTGAAGCCTTAGCTGAGCCAAAGATGCTCCTAAACCTTGCAAAACTACCTCAGTACCAGCCCAATCTAACTTCCTCTACAATATGCCTTTGGGTCGTGATCAAACTGACCAAACTACTTTTATGGCTAAGTTCATCAGCAACAACAGTAGCCTTACGCGGATGGCACTTAATCTCAGGATGCATGTCCTCGAGTACTTCCAGCCATCTCCATTGCCTCAGATTCAGGTCCTTTTGCTGATAGATATACTTCAAACTTTTGTGGTCTATGTACATGTTTCATTTCTCACCGTACACGTAATGCCTCCATTGCTTCAAGGCAAAGATAATCGCAGCCAACTCCAGATCATGAGTCGGATAATTCTTCTCATGTGGTCTTAGTTGCCTAGACCCATAAGTGATTACCTTTCCCTCTTGCATCAAGACACAACCAAGTCCACAATGTGAAGCATCGCTGTAGACATCAGACTCAATACATGCTGTAGGCAAAGCCAAAATGGGAGAAGTAGTCAACTTCTCTTTCAACTTCTGAAAGTTTGCCTCGCACTGCTCAGTCCACTTGAAATTTACATTCTTCTTGGTCAGACCAGTGAGTGGCATGGATATTTGAGCATAGCCTTGAATAAACCTCCTGTAGTATCCAACTAACCCAAGGAAACTTCTGACTTTTTTCACTGTAGTAGGCCTTGCCCAATCCTTCACTGCCTCTAAATTTTAAGGATCAGTAGCCACTCCCTCCCTAGAAAGGATGTGACCCCGGAATGCCACTTCAGATTTCCAGAAATCGCACTAGGATAACTTGGCGTACAACTCATGCTCTTGAAGCTTCTTCAAAACCTCAGCCAGATGCTCAGTGTGCTCCTCTTCCGACTTGGAGTACACAAGAATATCGTTGATGAACACCACGATGAAAGAATCAATAAACGGCCTCAGAACTCTGTTCATAATGTCCATAAAGATTGCAAGTGCATTTGTCACTCCAAATGGCATAACTAAGAATTCGTAATGCCCATGTCGAGTTCTGAATACAGTATTATGCACATCTTCCTCTTTCACTCGAAGCTGATGGTATCCCGACCAAAGTTTTATTTTAGAGAAGACAGCTGTTCCTTGTAGACGATCGAATAGGTCATCAATTTGTGGAATTGGATATTTATTCTGAATAGTCACCTTATTCAGCTCCCGGTAATCGATGCACATCCTCATCGACCCATCCTTCTTCTTCACCAACAATACCGGTGCTCCCCATGGTGACGCACTCGGCTGAATTAAACCTTTTCCCCAGAGCTCCTTAATCTGCCGTTTAACTTCATCCTGCTCCACAGAAGCCTCCTATACGGTGCCTTGGAAATAAGTGCACTCTCTGGCTGGATAGTGATGCTGAACTCTACATCACGATGCAGGGGTAGTTCGGGAAAATCATCCAAGAACACAGTCGGGTAATCCCGAACCATCAGAATCTACTGCACCTCTACAGGAACCTGCTTTTTGCTAATAGTTGCAACCAAACCTGAACATCTCTTCTTTCTCTAGAAAGTGACTGTAGGACCTCCTGGAGCTTTCACTGTTACTTCCTTGGTTTTACACTCGATGTTCACACTGTACACCGACATCCAACCAATGCTAATGACAACATCGACCCCTAGGATATTCAGCTCGATCAGATCAATCTCGAAAATCCTATCTCCAATCTCGATCTCGCAGTCTGCGTAATACCAATCAGTGGTTAAAGTCTCCCCGATGGAGTAACTACTGCTAGGATCGCCTGGAAAGACCTTTGGTTCGAACCCCAAGACTTTAGCAAATTTAGGAGATACAAAAGTATGAGAGGATCCAATATCGAACAGAATAACAACTTTCTTTCCATTTAATAAAAGTTCTCCTGTTACATAATAAAATTCCCATTACATAGAAGTCTTTACTAAATAAACAGGGAAAAAGAACAACAGAAGATCTAAACATCCGCCTCCGTACCAGTAATGACGTGATCCACTTCATCAGCGTTGGATTCAGTCAAAGCGAATACTCGCCCCTGCTGGTATGACCTCTTCCCAACCTGCTGCGGTGGGCTATTTCAGGTGACATCTCGCATCTTGGGGCATTGAGATTTGTAGTGGCCCGTCTATCCATAATTGAAACAAGTCACAGGAGGTCTCACCCAACCATTTTCGGGTCTTCCAGCCATACTCTGATTCAAAAGATCCATTAAATTTGAAGTAGAAACATGAATTTAAATCAACTTTCATTTCATTGAAGTCAAACTTTTTACATTCAAATCTAAAAACATCGTTTGACATCCATGCAAAGAACATTAAGATAAAACAACATTCTAATCCATACAGTTCCTCTTGGCTTTCCTAAGCTTTTTCCGTAGTTCTGCTACTTCTTCCTTCAGCACATTATACATGTTTTCTCTCTTCTCGAGTTCCCAAACTCGATGGCTAAGGGTTGAAATATTCTCCTTGAACTTTGCACACTGGGCCTGCAAATGGTCTGCTCTGTCCTTCTGAATCTCCACTTGCCTCTGAAGAGATTCGATGTGACCTTGTGGAACTAGTTCCTCTTCGTCGGATGAATCATCTGATGAGTCTGGAGGCGGAGTGATCTCTTGGGACTCGGGCCATTCTCCTTCATATTCCTCGGGATCTTCTTCGTCGGAATCTCCTTGTTCGGGATAGTAGTCCTCTTCAATTATGTGCCAATCATCATCGTCTGCTAGGTCGTGGTGGTTCGCCATCTTTAGGGAGGGAGAGGAAGAAGCATCAATCATAGAGCAGCACAAATGTAAGCAGCTTACATTTAAATCTCTCTAGCCAACTCACACTCTAATGTCCACTCTAGGGTATCGTTCCTTATAAATTTGTACTACTTGGAAGGTGGCTTTGATACCACTCTGTAACACCCCTAATTCCAAAAATTTTGAATTCGAAGTTCCACAGGATCTTTACACGTCACTTCGTACAATTTTATAAGGAATTTAAAACTTTTATACAACAATGTTTACATCAACACAGCGGAAGCAGATTACAACATAATACATGAATAAAATAATACTTGAAACAAATTTTTAAGCAGCATTGCTTCTTTAGTCCTTTCATTCATTTTATCTTGCATAGAAACTGTGGGCACTTCCGTTTCATTCAACTGACGCTAGAATATAATACATTAATTTCTCTTACTTGGAAAGTACACACTTGTTCACAAACAAAGCTAAGGGGGACTATCCTATTGATGTCGTGGGTGCTGTGCATTTAATCCTTAATGCAGTCATTTATATTTAATGACACTAATGCACATTTGTTTCGAACTTATGCAACCCATTCTACATAAATCCGAGGGCAAGCCCTTAATCGTACTTCATCTTATAGGGTTGGATCCCTCGCTATGAGTTTAACTACTATGGTAACTACGATAAGTATCTTAAATGCTCTATGAGTTACGAGCCCATGTCCAGACATCCTGGAGGGGAATCCCACATCATGACATGACGCATCATGCAGACATCCTATGGACAATTCGCCTTCGCCATAGAACGATGGCACTACGTAGTCACCAAGCACCCTAAAAGCATCGCCACGGTCCCTGATAATTCTGGATATGTATTCATGTCATAACATGACGCATCATGTAGACATCCTGTGAACACTCTCACACCGTAGAACCGAGGTCTTCATACTTGTGTTTTTCTCTTACATTCATCACATCTTCACTATAGTGTAGTCCTTAGATATTTGAATCATGAGTAAAATTAACACCCTAGAGTTAGCCTTTTCTCTGCACCGGTCTTAAGCATCAATTGATAACAACGACCCAATCTTGGTCTTTTTTCTGCAACATTTATTTTCGAGAATTTATTCATGCCGGTATAAGGACTTAGATACACTCTAGTTCTTAACCTCTTTTTATGTTCACCAAAGTTGAGTGTTCATACTCACAAATTTCTATAATCCACCACGATCTTTTTGTTTCATTTTTCAAGCACAATTATATGTACAAAACATCAATTCCTTATTTAACTTACCATATCTCATAATTTAATCTCCACACAAATTACTTTTTTTTTTCTTCTTTCTTTACATATACCAAATTCATATTTTTAAGAAGATTTATCAAGTTCTTCATCCCAAAAAAATCACTTCCAAATCTCACTAAAATATGTCAAAATATTGTAGAAATAATTTTTTATCAAGTCCAAATAATTTTAGAAGAATATAAGAATTTTTCCCAATTTTTTTATACTCTTTAAAACTCAAGAATACTAAAAATCGAAATTCATTAAAAAAAAAAAATCAAAACCAAATAAAAGGGGCAGAGCTCAGATTCGAACCCAAGACCAAACCTTCCACCCAGCTACTGTAACAGACCCAAAGCGCACCTGAAGACCAAGAAGTCCAGAGTGACTAACCGATATGAGTTCGGTTAAGTACTTTTGTGTAGACTGCACTATATTTTGAGAAAAATTGAATTTTAATAAAAACAATGCCTCTTCAAGACTCTAACTCGAGACCCTGTATACTGTACACAACGTTCTACACTCACATCGAAAGCCAATTTTCCCAAACCAATTTTCTGTAATAAAGAGGAGTCGAAATAGCTTTATGCCTACTATCTGTTTGTAAGTCTCCTTTACAAAATTCAATTTCTCAATAAATTTGTATCTTTCAAAGTCAAACTTTTTTTTTCCAGAATATTTTCTAAAAGAAAATACAGTATAACAACAATCTAAAACTCTTATTTTTTACATTAAAATAAGTTTTCTTTACAATTTATATTTAAAGAATATCTTATCGACTTTAAAATAAAACTATAGTTCTTTCTTAACACCAATACAAATCCACTAAAAGTTAGTTCTTGTTTTCTTTCAATTCTAGAAGAGTCTAGCAATTATTCTTTTATCACATCTACATTGTAGAACAACAATTTATCTATTTAACAATTAAACATAACAATATCCATTCATCTCAATCTACAACTAAGCCATTCATTTAAGCAAAATCATCACACTAGCACGGTCCATTAAAATGGATATTCTAGCATGAATTTAATAATGCACCATGATAAATTTTAATCACTAATCTCAATCAAGATTTTTCTCTTTTTCCCTATTAACCCTTTTTTTTATAAAAGCAATCACATCGTCAATTTTACTAGTTTCTCTAGCATATTCATGAACTTAATTTCCTAGCATGGTAACTACATTAGAAGTAGAGAAATTGCCCACTTCTTTGAAGAAAGAATTAAGAATTCTCAAAGAAACTCCTTGAAAGCATGATTGCCTTCCCCTAGTTGCGAGCCTTCTCCTCCAAGATAGTGCACACACTGAGCCTCTCCTCCTTGCTAGTACCCGACCGGATTCCTTCTCCTCCTTGATTGATAGCCGGCCTCCAATATGCAAGAGCACACACACACACACTCAACTCAATCTTCTCCTCACACAACTCTATCTTTTCTCACATAACTATATCTTCTCTTTAAAATTTCTAAGTGCAAAGAGTAATGAATGACAAATGGGGCTATTTATACACAACTCATGAACCAATGAAGGGTTGAGATGAGTTTGGATGAAGGGCTTGGATACAATTGGGAGTAAGAAGGACCACCTACTTTCACATAACCACTTCTCCACTCCTCCACTCTCCCTATATCCCCATGTGTATAGCCGGCCTCCTCTTCTTATTCAATTTGCACGTGCCTCTACATGCACACTACAATTAAGTTTGTTCATTTATTTATCACACTAATTGGTTACAAGGACAAGTCTACCATACAAGTTGTTTTAATTAATAATAGAATTAATTAGTGGGCTAAAACCTATTGGGTTTTAATTAATTAATTAATTAATTAATTTTAAGGTGGTCTAGGATTAAGTTATTAGGCCTAGGATTTAATAAAAGGCATTTTAAAAAGAAAAAGAGAAATATTTGTTCATGACATAAAAAATAATTTTAAAGCCAAAAACATACATTAATTTGCACGTGCGAAACACGTGAAACTAAATGAAAATTTTATATTTAATTATATGAAAATTCAGGATGTCACAAACATTCCCGTTACTTGAGTAACAGTGATGTATTGCTAGATACCACTTACTATTTGTAATACTAGAATATGATTTTAGTTTTACTGTCAACGTAATGAGAACCTGCAGGGTCATACGCTTAGAATGGATCGAAATTGGGATTTAAATTCATAAGGTGAATTACATTAGGGATCCAAGTAAGACTTGAATTCCTAACATTGGTTGGACATTTAATTAGATTAAATGGGTCGACTAAAGTTCAAAGGCCCACACAGAAATCTGACCCAAGTCAGAATCTGAGCCAACCAAACTCATTACTCTCTTAGGATTGGTTATATATATATATATATATATATATATATATATATATATATATATATATATATATATATATATATATCTGTGGAAAAGACACACGTGAAAAAACCCTAGCTGTCATAGAAAGTGAGAGAGAGATCGTGAGGGGGAACATTTCCTTCCTGCAGCTAGCAACACAGTCTGAGGGAGAGCCATTTTTCGTTCTGTAGTGAGGATACCTTAGAGGCACCGCAATATTGCAGTGCTGTGATCGGCATATTGTGGAGACAGTAGATCCATATTTAAGGTATAACTCCTAAACTCGATTTATGGTTTTCACATGGATCCATGGTTAGGTTTTGATATTTTTGTAATTTTTTGCTGTGTATTTAATATGTCATTGCCTTCGAAATCTGACACATATGTCCCTGTCGAGCTGATCCTGAGGCAGGCACGGAAATTCTTCAACTTCAGAGGAACTTCCCTCTCTTCGCAGAGTAGCATTAATCACATGATCTGCTTCCAGGAGTTTGGGCCATACTACATAGGGCTCAGTCCCACCCAATTCAACGCCTTCTTCACAAAGGGGTAGCCTTAACCCCGAGCTGAAGGCATCGAGCAAAAGCATACATAACCATGGGGCCAGGTTATCCATTGGTCGAAGCCCTAGGTTCGGAACCATTAACTCATATTCCTGGGAAATAAAATAGCTCGCCCTTATCAATGGGAGGTCACTGCTTGTCAACACGCTCTGTATGTCGTCTGCCTTGATCCTCTGACGGCTTGGTGAAGATGGCTGCACCCTGAACTGAACCAAATCCTCGAGGTCGTCCGATACATTATGATCGAGCCCGGCCATTGAAGAGAGGGGTCTTCGAGCTCGCCCTTCGGGAAAAATTCGATGGGTGATCTAGGGTTGCTAGGAAGAGTCTACTTCAGCTTCCTCCCACCAATACAGGGGGCCCTCAGGGTAAAGGGTGACGCCAATCACTTCAGGCGCACGGTCCCCTCTAGCATATCGACCTCATTAGCTTCACCCTTGTCCTCCCCCTTCTTGCCTGCTACTTCTTTCGTCAGGCTTTTCGTCCTCATCTTCGACATCATCTCCCCCTTCAGTTTCAAAATTTAGCTCAACTTCCTCCACCTCTTCTTCCTCGCCCTCACCGACCACCTCCATCTCTTCAACCTCCTCATCTGAATCACTCAATTCCACCATAAAGGGTCTTCAAGTTCGGATAGGCTTAACCTTGTAGACCTTCTGGACTTCTTCCCAGGATGTACATTCAGATGAAACTTCCTAAACTTCTCTAGAAGGAGAATCATTGTCGCCTCGGCCAGACGTGGAGGCAGAAGAACTGAACCGAACCCTCGACATAATACAAAAATACTAACTTGGTTGCCGGATAGGACGTCGAAAAGCTTGTCACCGGTGCTTGAATAAAACCTAGAGAGAGAAAGTCTGAAGCAAGTGAGAGAAAGTAAAGTGGAGAATGAGAAGGTGGGAGTATATATAAAAGACTCAGTGGTGCTTCGATTTCCACACCAAATCTTGGCCATCCAATTTGATCAAATGGTGGATAACCTAGAGACTCCACGATCCCCAAACGTGACGTCAACCAAGTCACGTGCAGCGTACATGCCCAAACAGTAGCCCCAATGAACGCAAACTGATCCTCAAAATCCTCCAAGTGTACTATGCTTAATGTTCGGCACTGACTTCGAGCCACCCGCCAGGTTTCATACAAATTTTGCTATCGCTCAATGCTCGGTGCTGATTTTGAGCTACCCACAAGTTTCATACAATCTACCTATCATTCGACGCTCGGCACTGACTTCCAGCCATCCAACAGGTTTCATACAAATCTTGCTATTGCTTGACACACGGCACTGACTTCGAGCTACCCACAAGGTTTCAAACAATCTTTCTATCGTTCGACACTTGGCACTGACTTTGAACTACTCACAAGGTTCATACAATATTGCTATTTCTTGACACTCGACACTAACTTTCAGCTACACACAAGGGTTCAAACAATCTTGCTATTGCTCTGACTTTGAGCTACCCACAAGGTTTCATAGAATCTTGCTATTGCTCGATGCTCGACACTGACTTCGAGCTACCCACAAGGTTTCATACAATCTTGCATTTTCTCATCGTTCGGCGCTGACCTCGAGCCACAGCGCAACATGATCTGGAGCTCAATGCTCGGAGCTCGGTGGTTACCTCGTACCACCACCCAACATTCTTCAACACCTGGACATTCGGAGCTCGGTGCAGATCCTAAGCCTGAGGCAGACCATGTTCCATGCAAACAAACCAGTTTATCCCTTCTCGCACGGTCGACTGATCTTTCCCACAAGATTGAACTACTCCTCGACGGCTGAAACACCCAACCCTCCAGAAGTGCGGGGCCTATAATATGGGTAAAAATCTAGCCTCATCTGAACCGTCTGATCCCTTCAAGATCTCGAGATCCACTAGATCAGGCCTGTATGCTCCATGGGCCGCTAACCAGCCCTCTGCACCTATCTGGCACACAGGGAAGGGTCAACCCAGTCCGTTAGTGTTCCCTCTCTCTGCCTATAAATACCAGATCCCCTCCACTGTGATCAGGTAATGAACTTTTAGTCTCACCTATCCGGCCCATGAGAATATATGAAGATCTTGCATATACAGTTGCATTCATTACCTTTATCATTGTAGAACAGTTGAGCAGAACAGTTGAGCTATTCACTTATATGGTTGCATTCATTTTCTTTATCTATTATTATATCATCAAGTGGTAGTATATATCTCTAATGCAAAATGTAGTGTCAAGTCTTCACTTGTCAAATGTCCCATTAAATGAAATCAGTGTAATTTTCTGATTTGGTATATTATTAGTTCAATATTCTAAAATAATTTGCAACTATTTGTGTCATGTGAGTAGGACCTTGTTTTTTATAAATCTTATATCTTTGGTGTAATAATTCTAATTATGTTTGTAATAATTTCCATTTGTACAGAAGAGGGCTGAAAGAGGTCGTGCCAGTCGGGATACACAAGACGACAAGACGTGTTGCACACACCCGGAGGTACGAACTTCACAAGGAGTCGTGCGATAATGGTAAGAGAAAGTTTTTGATGTAATGTCATAATAAAATACGTTATTTTTTTTATAATTCCCTACGTACTCTAATATATAAGATGTGGAGCGAGGAGGTGGGGACCAGTACGGCGATTTGGATTTCTTCGACGCCAACCACATGAATTCACAATGTGTATTTGCGTCCTTACAGGAAGTGTTGATATCGGTAATTGTTTCCTATCTTTAATGTTTTTATTTGATTTGCAACATGTCTTTAAAATGAATTACATATATAAAAATTTATGCAATCTGTCTTTTTGCAGAGTACTGCTAGAGCGAGGTTTATCAAACTCTAATTCTGCATCTTGCCTCGGACCCCCCCCCCCCCAAGCACTCATCGACATAGTGCAACTTCAGCACCAAGCAGTGGTTGAAAATATGGGCCCAAAGTGCCATGGTCGTGTGCGTGGGAAGGGGTTAGGACCAACACCCTCTCAATCTTGTGGTTCTTCATCTACGCAACCTAATCCTAGAGATGAGGAGTTTCGTTCTATAAAGACAGTAGTGTCATAACTTTAGGATATAGTTGAATTTATACCGAGGAAAAATCTCCGAAAGCCCAATCCGGTACTGAGATATGAAAGAATTTATACTAGACCAATATATACATGAACAAAAAGAAAATAGTCCATAGACTCTAGCTGTTTATAGGATTATGATTAGATTATCTTTTCAGTATTTCGGATTTCCTGTTTGTTGTTACTCTAGATAAGTTTCGTTATTACCACTTTAAGCGAAATGAACTACCCCACTTAAGCAATAGCTATGTAGTCTGAAACATCTCATTAGGACAACTTTGAATATGAAATATCATTATTTCTGATTGTAGTAATTCATTGACAAAATTTCCATCTAATTGGACACTGTAGAATTTGAAATGTAATTATGATTTGATATTTTTAATCGTGACACCCCCCCCCCCCCCCCCCCCCCCCCCCGAAATTGTCTTAAAAAAGAAAGCTTACCATCCCAATTAAGGATGACCACATCAACTCATTCTCTCGTTCAAATTTGTAGATAACTTGTTTGTGTTCTATGTGTCGAACTAATACAACCCTGATATTTTAAAGCAAAACTAACAATGACTATATGTTTTAAGTGGCCATAATGTTTCTTTCCCAATTTCACCTTTGCTGTTAAATACATCAGTATTATTTTTTCTTTTAATTTACAGTCAATTATTTGGATATGAATGTATCTGGTAAACCATAACTCGTTAGACCATAAGGCTGCAACAAAGTTTAGTTTTCTGGCTATACTGTGTTCTCCGATTAACAGCACTGTCTGTTCCATTAATTTTCTACTAACTCCTAAATTTTATGGTAGGGAACAATGTGATTGACTTGTGTCAGCTATATTGGATTATCATAAGTGAATGTCTCTTGAGTTGTCAAGTTCTGTTTACTAGATTTAGTGTAGCTAATAGTTTCAATTCATTGTTTATGGTAGAAAAACTGCAACTAACATGTCCAACTCCTTTTACTATTTAGTTTTGGTTCAAGATACGTTTGTCTGCATGCTTATTGTTCTTTAGTAATTATATACAGACTGGATCTTTGTCTCATCGTACTTTTTTTAGCAAGAAGTGCATACTGACAAATCCCATTCCTTTGTAAGATTTCTAGCTATTCTATGCAAGGGGAAATATGAATATTGCTTTTACCTGGGTTGGTATGTGGAAATTAGATAAAGAAGTTGAACCTTGTATAAAATACTCCCTCCGTTCTATTGCATTGTAAGCACTCCGGATTCATTTCTAGATTTGTTTTGTATCTTAACTTTTGGTTTATTTTCTATCACCCTGTATATGTTGACTAAGACTAATTTCAGTAGTTTTTTGCTTTAAACAACAAAGCGTTAGAGTACCTACAGGATCAAGTCAGGTTAATGAAGAGGGAGTAGGCGAACGTTATCCCATCGACAACATAGCTAGAGATACATAGTAGTCGGATTTGTATTGGTTTTATCGCTTATTGACTTGAACTCTTTTAAATTTTGCAAATTAAACTTGTGTATATTATTTGACACTAACGAACTACGAGACAAATTAGACTATGAGACAATTGAAGTTCGTATGTATGTTGTTGAAATTATTGTTATTTTGAATTTCGATATCTTATGAAATTTGTGAATGGTTTATGAATTATACCGTATTCAACATTATTGAATGCTGGTTTGTTTGTTGTATTATAAAATATATCTGTTTTTCATAATATATTCAAATAATAAAAAATTGAAAATTATTTTTTGTCTAAAAAACATACCCCGGCGTTTACCAAACGCCTTAAAAATTTAAAAACATACACCGGCATACAAAAAAGCACCTGGGGAAAGAGCCAGAAAATGCCGGGGAATCTTAAAATATATCCCAGCGCTTTCAAGTGCCGGGGAAGCCAATATTATACCCCAGCGGGGGAAAAATCGGTGCTTGTTGCAGTATTTCGCAAAGCACCAGGGGGATTAACCCCGGTGTTTATAAACTTCGGGAATTCTATAAAAAAACATCGGGAATTCCCTTCACGTTTGTATTGTTTACAACAATACTGCCATTGTAACCATGTCCTGAACTGGGGAATAAGGTAGGGGAATGTGTGAATCCCTGAATTACCCCTCAGCTACCCCCTCGAACCTTTTGCCATCTGAACACACGACACATGGGCCTCTCACGTGCGTGGCGCGTGCGTCTGTCCCTGTTTCCTAGTGGGCCGAGTGAGGATTTTGGGCCCAAGGAGGGGTTCACAGTACAACACAACACAGGCTTTTTTTCGACGCTTTTTTTTCCGACGCTTTTTTAACCTACCCTGAAATTTTTAAACGTCGGGTAGAGCCTAACGACATTTTTTAAAATGTCAGTAGAAACGTCGGGGTAGCCTGCGTTGCGGTAGCCCTAGGGTCTACCCCGGCATTTGCAGAAATGCCGAGGTAAACCTATTTTTGTTTTTCCTATTTTATTATTAGTTACTAATTATTCAACATTATTTTTTAATTAAATTCTACCAAGCCCCTGCAAACGCCGGGATAGACCTATTTTTGTTTTTCCTATTTTATTAATTTTTAATTATTTAATATTATTTTTTAATTAAATTCTACCTACATGTTTTTTTTTGCAAACAAACACCGGAATAGGTTTTTTTCCCCTTTTTCTCCTACATGTTTATAATTATAACAATAACACAGAAACAGATAGTAAAAAATACTAAATTCAAAAGAATATTCAAATATATGGAGATAATGTAATGACCCAAATTTTCACCCTTTTTTTTTTCTAATACTACTGTAACCTCTTGGTTTTCCAAATACATATTTTCTGAATATTTTCTGTATTTTGACTAATTATAAATTCACTCTTTTTTTTAAATTGTTTCGGATCTTTTATTAAAGTGTTCTCTAATCGAAACTATATTTTGTTCGAATAATGGCATAATTTAATTTTTGTTCCTAATTGATCGTTTATTTGTATTTTTACTTAATTTAAATTTAAATGTATTATTGCTATTTGGGTTATTTTGATAAACGTATATTTTTTCATATAATCTTATTATTATTATTATTATCGTTATTGTTATTTTATCCTTGTGATTTTTACTATTGTTATTATTGTTATTATTGTTATTGTTAGATTTTTTTTTGTAAAGCCCGAATATTCTTATTTAATTGTATTTTATTATTCGATTTGATGTATGTTTATATGTATATTTTTAATATTTTTAAAACCCATTTTAAGTTCTTATTGGATCTTTTAAACAAAACCCTATAACCCATTAAAACCCTATATTACCCAAAACCCATATACTACCTACCCTGTCTAACCAAAACCCATTATATCTTTACTTACCCATTATCAAAATACCCAATACCCGTTATTAATAAACCCCTACCCGTTTACTCTCACCCCAACCCGAAACCATCTTTAAACCCTAATACCTATCAATATATATACACAACTATTCATTCCCTGTTCTCCTACTTCAACCCAGCCGCAATACCTCTCCCTCTCACGTGTGCTCACCCCTACCTCTGTTAACCCATCACCTACCTCTTGTTTCTCCCACTCCTATCTCTCTTTGACCTTCTCCTGGTGCTCCTCCGCCTTCCACCTTCCCCTCTTCTGCGACCCCCTGATCCCCTCCTCGGCCTCCTGTCGCGCAGCCAGTGCACTAACAACCACAGCACCGCAACTCCCATAGCTCTGCCCTATGCTCCCTTCGACCAATAGTTTCCCCTGCTGTGCGCATCTCCCCTGGTTGCGATGCCCTGCATTTTCCCCGTTGTGTTGTCCCTCTGACGCACAATGGCAATGGCAGTACCCTGCCTCCTCCCAGCATCCAGGCAGCCAGTAGCAACTCGACACCCCCATTCTTTCGCTTGTCTCCGACAGCCTGCAGCCCTGAACTCTTTCCCCTTCTCTTCCTCGTGCTCTTGGGGTTGAGTGTGTTGGTGTGCGTGTGTTGGATCTCGGGTATTCGTGGTGTTCGTGTGCTTGTGGTCGTAGTTCGTTGTTGTGGTTCGTTGTCCACATTTGCATTTGTGGGTTGTCTTCGTGTTTGGGTTCGTCGTGCTCTTGTTTGTGGTTCATGGGTTGTGCGATCGTTGAGTTCTTGCCTTATAAATCCGTTCCCATTATTCTTGCTCTTGCTTCATTCTCGTCGTCGTCTATAAGGCAAGTAACTTGTATTCTTTTCTTTGTGTAATACAAGTACTAAATACCACCTGTAGTGTAGTTAGGTTCTAGAGACAATTCGTGTGTGAATCCTCTGTTATATATTGTCTTTATTGTGTTGATTCGACCATAATTGCCTCACGACATACATGACATGACAGAACTAGGGATGACCACATTTTGGATGTATTTATGCATACTATTTTGTGATATCGTGTGCTTGATGTGTTAATCGTGCTATAACTTATCGTGGACTTGCAAAATACTCTATACCATGTTGTTTGGACATTTAGTACACCGTATTTCGTGTTTGGTTATGATTTTGAAAAATTCCGTATGATCTATGTTGATTTTTGCATAAGGGACAATTCTGTATTTTCTGTTATCCCGATGTTGTTCAGTATTTTAGACCCTACTAAAGTCAGTATATTAAAATTATTTGTGAATATGAACTGTAGAGAATTCTTTCTACTTTCTAACCCTTCTAACGGATCTCAGTTTCGTTTTAAGAGTTGTGAATTATGACTATTTTACTACAGAGGTGTAGACAGATTTCCAGATTTAGTTTTCTATCAATTCTGAAGAGTAATCTATTTTTATCATGATGTTAAAAATATTATTTTGATCCAATATTTTTCACAATACAACTATACTTGATTGGGATTAAGCCTGAATTTTTTTGGACTTTTTTGATAAGTTTTACAAACCTTTCTATGTTTCCAAACAATTACTATACATGCAGAATTTACATACTGTTCAGTAAAAAACCTTATTTTTGACCTAAGTCTACTTGCTGTTTGTAAAATATTTGTGAATATGAAAGTTAGCCTACTGTGTCTATTTTATCACCCTTTTGGTAGATTTGGATTTGGATTTATGGTTTGTGAGATATTGTTGTTTTCGTACTGCAGTGTTTATAATTCCAGATTTACAAAACTACTACATCTTGATGTTTTCTGATTTTTTTTGACTAAACTATTTAAATTGAAAAAAATATGAAACTTTATATTCTGATGTTGTTCATATAGGGGAATACCCCAGATTTTTTTGTGGATTTAATCAGGGGGTTTTCATGCTGTTTCTCTGTTCTTGAATACAATCTTCTGATTTTTGGCTGAACATGTTTTCTGGATACAAACTTGTTTTGAGACTTATTGTTGTGAAACACCATATGACTTATATATTTTTTCTGGATTCTTCCGGGAGTCTATTTTTCAGATTCTTTGACAGATCTAGATTTGCACTTTTGTAGCAACGGGAATTCCAGGTTTAGTGCAGTACGGTCTTGTTGTCTTGAACTAGAATTTTCGTTGCCCTATCCTGTTATGAGTTGTCGTTCACCTAAACATGTTTATTCTTCATCCTGAACCTGTGCCTTGTTCTGTAACACCCCGAATTCCAAAATACAACTGAATTCGAAGTTCCACAGTATCTTTACACTTCTTTCGTACAATTTACAAGGAAATAAAAACTTTTCTTATATCAGAGTTACATTACACTTTCACATTGTCACAGCGGAAGCAATTTTACAATAATTTACATGAAACAACATTTAAAACTATCTTGCGCAGCATGTATACTTCAATTGTGTCAAGCATCTTTACCCTGCATATAAAACTGTGGGCGCATCAGTTCATTCAATTGACGAAATATTATACACAGCCATCCTCTCTATGCCGGAAACAGTATAACGGTTCTCAATACTTAGCAAACTACAAACTTGTCACAAACAAAGCTAAATGAACTATCCTATTGATGTCGTGTTATGAATGTGCACTTAGTCCTTAATGCAATTATTTATATTATATGATACTAATGCGCACTTGTTCAGAGTCTATGCAGCCCATACTACATAGGGCCGAGGGCAAGCCCTTAACCGTTCTTCTTCTTGTAGGGTTCAATCCCTCACCATGACTTAATCTACTACTGTAACTATGGTAAGTATCCTAGATGTTTTCTGACCTACGAACTCATGTCTAGGTGCCCTGGAGAGAATCCCAACGCACTGACACATGACTCATCATGCAGGCATCTTGTGGTAATTCAGCTCCTATCATAGACATGACATCACCCGCAGTCATCAAACACCCCACGAGTGTCGCCACCGGGATGGCACTCTGGAGCAGTATCCACGCCCTATCATGACTCATCATGGGACATCCTGTGAATACTCTCATACCGCCAATCCAATGGCCCTCATACTCAATGTTTTTCTCTTACTTTCATCACATCTTCACTATGTATCTAATCCTTAGTTTAATTGAATCAGGAATAAAATCAACTATTAGAGTGTAGCACTCCCACTATATCGGTCTTATTCATTTAATTTACATGACCCAAACCTTGGTCTTCTCATTTCAAAATATCATTTCACAATTTTTTCATTGCCGGTATAAGGCTTGGCTATACCCTAATTCTCAATTTTCAACTCATAATTACAATGTCATACTCATAAGATCTCTTCATGATTAATCTCAATTCATGTTTCAAAAGCATAGTATTCATGTATTCATAGCTCATCACAATCGAAAATTCAATTTCACATGCAACTTATGTGTAAGAATAAATTTCAATTATTAGTCACCAATAATTTATGCATTCCAGAAATCAATTATTCACAATTCCAAATCTTACTACTAGCACACAGTAGAAGTTCAATTAATCACATCATGCACACTTTCAAAATTTCTCATTATTAATTTTTCATCTTTATAACACCAAAAATTTCATTTATTTTTCTTTTATTTAAAAGGGATAATTTAATTTCAAAAAGAAGTTCTTTCTTGTAAAAACCCCAATTTCTTACTCACACTTTATCAAAAGTTGTATAAATATTTATTATAAAGTTCTAATAAATTTTCAGTAATTAAAACATAATTTTTCCAATTTTTATTTCATTTTTAAAACTCAATTTAATACAAAAATATCAAAAAAAAACATTTTTTCTAAACTCAAACCCCCCAACCAGATTCGAACCCACAACCAACGGCAAAACAGACAGCGCACAAGACCAACGCACCAAAGCCGCCAACCGATATGACTAGGGGTTATAATCCCTATGTATTGAGTTTCGGCTAGTTGGGTTTTTAATAAAAAAAAATAAAAACAAGGCCGCGGTATTGAACTCGAGACCTCCGAACACTGTAGCGACCCAAATCTCTACCGACCAGTTGCTCTAAGTGGCCAATTCGATTAGAAAGTATTTAAAATAGGTTTTGATCTTATTCTCTGTTCAAAACTATACTTCAAAATTTCTCAAAACGAATTTGTCTCTTTTGCTCCTCTTTTGAAAACAAAAATATCCAGAATAAAAGTACATTTAATTCAACAATAACCAGTATTTTTAAAAGTATTTTCTAACTCTTTAAAACATGTATTTTAGCCTTAATTTTTATTTTATAAAAACTATTTCGATATTTGAAAACTAATACATACTTGTTCATAAATAAAGATGGTTTCCCACACAAAAATCACTACAACGATGTTTTCATACTCCTTGACAACTATGATATTTTTAGAACACAAAATCATCTGTAAAAACCTCTATTTTTATTAATTAATTTATACATGATGCATTCAATCATTTGTTTGCAAAAATACATTATTTTCATTTATTTTCATACTCATATGGCACATATAGCAATGGAAATTCTAATACAACCGTTAACAATCATTTCTTAACAAATTACCCCATTTATTCATCTCTAGCATAACATTCTACTTTAATACTTTAATCAACAAACATGGTTCTAGTCTTTTTACTAGTTAATCCACATAGTTTGCATTTAGAACATATTTAGCTTGCATACTAGCATTAGAAACAATGAGAACATTCACTTTTACTCACAATTAATAAATCTAGTAATTAAACAACACGCATTTGCTAATTTATCAATTCTCTTCTAATTAGGCAAGCATGCATTTCATTTCAACTAGTAGCTTATAATAACAATTCAATTTCATCCTTAGCATGATTTTTACTTTAGAAGTCATGAGAAGCACCCACCTCTTTGAAGAAAAGCCAATAAGAAATATGCTAGAGTCCCTTAGAATGAGAGAGAGTGCCTTCTCCTCCTAGATTGCGATGCAAAAGCCTCCTCTCCTTGCTTCCTTGCCAAAACCAAAAGTTCCAAGTGTAGGGATGATGGCCGGCCTCCAATGGGAACACACACTCTCACACTCACACTATATATCTCCTATATAATTTCCTCTTTCAATAGTTGCTTAGTGTAGAATACAAGTAGATGGGGGGGGGGGGGGGGGATATTTATACTAATTTTAGGATAGATTGGAGAGCTAGGATTCATTGGATGGTTATAGGATGAATGGCTAGGATAGGAGGGTAAGCTGTAGCAACCACCCATGCACAAAGTAACCACCCATGCACACACACCCACACTCCCCATTGCTCCAAGCATACCCAGCCCCAACTAATGTGCATTGCACACTACGTGCATGCACGTGCCCCCTAGTACCCCCTATTTGAAGTTTGTACACTTTTAATTAATCAAAATGTTCACCATTTGAGTCTACATGACAAGTGTAACCATTTAATTGATTAATTAAATTTGTGGGCTTCACAATTAGTGGGCTTAGGCTCGTGGGCCAAAATAATAAAATAAAGAATTATTAAAGTGGGCTCAACATAAGAAAATAGTGTTTTAGGCTTTAGAAATAGGCTTTTACAAAAATAATGGAAAGGAAAAATAATTGTTCATACTATCGAAAGAAAATTTATATTTAAATATAAATAAATAATATACACATGAAATTTGCACGTGCACAACACGTGAAAAATCAATATTTTCATTAAAATGAAAGTTTGGGGTATGACAACACTCCCTCCTTAGAATAATTCCGTCCCCGGAACTACAATTAAAGAGTGAGAAAACAAACACAAGAAAAGAAAATACAATCAAGCAAAAAGCTCAGGTTGATCCTTCATCATCCTCTCCTCAGATTTCCAAGTAGCCTCTTCAACCAACTTGTTTCTCCAGACTTCCTTGACCATCGGTATTGTCTTATTCCTAAATACTTTCTCCCGACGATCAACAATCTCGACTGGAAGCTCAATGTAACTCAGATCTAACTGCAAACCCTCTGGCACTTCGGGCAAATGATGACTTGGATCTGGAATATAACCTCTCAGCATAGATACACGAAAGACATTGTGAACCTGAGACAACTCTTCCGGTAACTCAAGCCGGTAAGCAGTTTTTCCGATCCTTTTCAATATCTTATATGAGCCTATGAACCTCGGGGCTAACTTTCCACCCTTGCCGAATCGGATCACGCCTTTGCTGGGCGATACCTTCAGAAAGACTAAGTCACCAACCTCAAACTCAAGATCCCTCCTCCGATTGTCTGCATAGCTCTTCTGCCTACTCTGAGCTTCCACCAACCTCTTCCTGATCAGATCAATCTTTTCAGAGGTCTGCTGCACAATCTCAGGCCCAAACATCTGACGTTCCCCAACTTCGAACCAACAGACAGGCGTCCTGCACTTCCTGCCATACAAAGCTTCATACGACACCATCCCAATGCTAGTCTGAAAACTATTGTTGTAGGCAAACTCCACCAAAGATAAATGCCTTTCCCAACTGCCTCCAAAGTCTAGTACACAGCACCGAAGCATGTCCTCAAGAATACGGTTGACTCTCTCGGCCTGCCCATCGGTCCGGGGATGAAAAGCAGTGTTGAAATCTGTCTTGGTACCCAAAGCGGTCTGAAGACTCCTCCAGAAATGCAAAGTAAACTGCGCATCTCGATCAGACACAATGGTTAACGGAACACCATGAAACTTGACGATCTCACCAACATACAGCTCAGCCAACTTGTCCATCGAAGCAGTGAGTTTCATCGCCAAGAAGTGAGCGGACTTGGTTAGTCGATTGACTATGACCCAAATCGCATCATTGCCTTTAGGACTCTTAGGCAAACCCGTGATGAAATCCATACTGATGTTATCCCACTTCCATTCCGGAATAGATAACGGTTGCAATAGACCTCCAGGTTTCTGATTCTCGGCTTTGACTTGTTGACAAATCTCACACCTCGACACAAATTCAGCCACATCCCGCTTCAAACCTGACCACCAGAAATGCTGTTTAATGTCCTTGTACATCTTAGTACTCCCAGGATGTACTGACAAAAGAGTAGCATGTGCCTCCTGAAGAATACTTTCTTTCAGGTCCGACTGATCCGGAACACACAGCCTCTCCAAACCACAGCACTTCATCCCTGATTTGAAATCCGGGCAACTTGCCAGCACCAACCTGCTCCTTCATCTTCTGAATCTCGGGATCTTCCTTCTAACTTGCAATAATCCTTTTGTCCAGCATCGGTTGAAGCCTCAACTAAGCTAAAGATGATCCCAAGCCTTGGAGAACAACTTCATTACCAGCCCGATCCAACTCCTCTGCCAGCTGCCTTTGAGTTGTAATCAAACTTGCCAGAATGCTCTTGCAGCTAAGTGCATCAGCAACAACATTAGCCTTCCCAGGATGATACTTAATCTCCGGATGAATGTCCTCAAGTACCTCCAGCCATCTCCTTTGCCTCAGGTTCAAATCCTTCTGCTGATAGATGTACTTCAAGCTTTTATGGTCTGTGTACATGTTCAGCTTCTCGCCATACACATAGTGTCTTCATTGCTTTAAGGCGAAGATAATCGCCGCCAACTCTAGATCATGAGTCGAATAATTTTTCTCATGCGGTCTTAGTTGCCTAGACCCATAAGTGATTACTTTTCCATCTTGCATTAAGACAAAATCAAGCCCACGATGTGAAGCATCACTGTAGACATCATATTCAACACCTGCTCTAGGCAAAGACAAAATGGGTGCCGTAGTCAGCCTCTCTTTCAACTCCTGAAAGCTTACTTCGCACTGTTCGGTCCACTTGAAGTTCACATTCTTTTTGGTCAGACCAGTGTGCGGCACGGCTATCTGAGTGTAGCCCTGGATGAATCTCCTGTAATATCCAGTTAAACCAAGGAAACTCCTAATTTTCTTCACTGTAGTCGGCCTTGCCCAATCTCTCACTGCCTCTATCTTCTGAGGATCAGTTGCCACTCCCTCCTTAGAAAGGATGTGACCTAGGAATGCCACTTCAGATTTCCAGAAATTGCACTTGGATAACTTGGCATACAACTCCTGCTCCTGAAGCTTCCTCAAAACTGCTGCCAGATGCTCCGTGAGCTCCTCCTCTAACTTGGAGTACACGAGAATATCATCGATAAACACCACGATGAAAGAATCAATGAACGACCTCAGAACTTTGTTTATCATGTCCATGAAGATTGCAGACGCATTCGTCACTCCAAACAACATAACTAAGAATTTATAATGCCCGTGTCGAGTTCTGAAAGCAGTTTTATGCACGTCTTTAGCTTTCACTCGAACTTGATGATATCCTGATCGAAGATCTATTTTGGAGAAAACAGTTGCTCCTTGTAGACGATCGAACAAGTCATCAATTCATGGAATAAGATACTTATTCTGAACAGTGACTTTATTCAGCTCTCGGTAATCGATGCACATCCTCATCGAATCATCCTTCTTCTTTACCAAAAGCACCGGCGCTCCCCAACGTGACGCACTCGGTTGAATAAAGCCCTTCTCCAACAGTTCCTCATCTCATCCTGCTCCATAGGTGCCATCCTATACGGTGCCTTGGAAATAGATGCATTCCCTGGCTGAATAGTGATGCTGAACTCCACATCAAGATGCAGGGGTAACCCAGGCAAATCTTCCAAGAACACAGTCGGATAATCCCGAACCACAGGAATCCCTCTCTTCTGGCTGATAGTAGCAACCAAATCTGAACATCTCCTCTTCCCTTGGAAAATGACTTCAGGTCCACCTGGAGCCTTCACTGTTACTATCTTGGTCTTGCACTCGATGTTCGCACTGTACAGCGATATCCAATCAATGCCAATGATATCATCGACTCCCAAAACATTCAGCACGATCAGATCGATTTCAAAAATTCGATCTCCAATCACGATCTCACAGTCAGCATAGTACCGATCAGTGGTTAGAGTCTTTCCTGACGGAGTAGCTACTGCTAAAACCTTGCCTGGAAATATCTTCGGTTCGACTCCCAGAACTTTAGCAAATTTAGGTGATACAAAAGTATGAAAGGACCTAGTATCGAACAAAAAAAAATGGCTTTCTTTCCATTCAAAATAAGTTTCTCCTGTTACATAACACACACTCGTCATATAACAGCTCACTAATTAACGGGAAAAAGAGAAACTACAGATACACGCTAAACATCCTTCCTCGTACCAGTGATGACGTGATCCACCTAATCAGCATCAGCTCAGTCAAGGCAAATACTCGCCCCTGCTGGTACGACTTCTTCTCGGCCTGCTGAGTTGGTCCATTGCGGACGACATCCTGCAATTTGGGGCAATGAGACTTGTAGTGGCCTGTCTCCCCACAGTTGAAACAAGTCACTGGAGGTCTCACCCAAGTATTCCCGGGTCTTCCTGCCATTTGAACAGCGTTCGCACCCGTAGGCTTGAACCTTTGAGCCGGTGGCTGTCCCGTGACATTGCCAGCAACTGTAGGCCTCTTCCCCGCATTCCAATTGTTCCTTCGATTCCGAACAGCGTGGAACTGCTCCATGTCCGCCTCTGTGGCTGCCGCTCATTTGACTAGCTTGTCAAACCTCCTAATACCGAGGGGTATCATCCTGGATCTCAGACTTGGCCTCAAGCTATGCTCGAACTTTCGAGCCTTTTTCGCCTCATCCATCACCAATTCAGGAGCATACCTTGAGAGTTGAGTGAATCTTGTCTCATACTCCCTGACTGACATGCCACCCTGCTGTAGCGACAGAAACTCCATGGCCTTCTTCTCTTGGACGTCTGAGGAAAAATAATGACAGCAGAATTCCTCCGAGCCAAGAACCAAGTCTCTCATCGTCCGCTTCATCGATTGCCACCACACAGCCGCATCCTTCTCGAATTGCAGAGTCGTCAACTTCACCTTGCTACCCTCCAGAGTCTCCAAGACTTCGAAGATAGTCTCTACCTGCCGGATCCAATTGTCAGCCGTGTCAGGGTCTGACTTCCCCTCAAATACCGGTGGTTTCATCCGTTTAAATGATTCCACGAGTTTGATTGCTTTGGGTACTAGATTTGCAGGCACCCTCCCCTGATTCCGATTCATGGCAACGGCATTGAGTATCTGATAGACCCTCGCTAGCTCCATTTCCAAGTCCAGACCTTCACCATTTCGAGATCGTCTTCCAGTCATATTCTGATGCAAAAGATCCATTAAATTTGAAGTATAAACATGAACTTTTAAGTCAACTTTTTATTTCATTAAATTTCAAACTTTATACATTCGAATTTAAAACATTTCTAACATCAAAATGAAAGCAGTAGATGATACAACGGTCTAATTCCTACGATTCCTCTTGGCTTCACGATGCTCTCCCCGTAGTTCCTCCATTTCCTCCTTCAGTACATCGGTCATGTTTTTTCTGTTCTCGAGTTCCCAAACATGATGTCTGAGAACTGCAAAATCATCCTTGAGCTTCGCCAACTGAGCCTCTAGTAGTCCGACTCTCTCCCGTAGAGTCTCTACCTGCCTCTGAAGAGACACAATGAGATTACCCAGAACTGGTTCCTCTTCGTCAGAAGAATCATCAGATGAATCCGGATGTGGAGTGATCTCTCGGGACTTAGGCCATTCCTCTTCCACTTCTTCGGGATCTTCTTTGTCTGAATCAGCTTTTTCGGGATAGTAGTAATATTCCTCAATAATGTGCCAGTTGTCATCTCTAGCTGGGTCGAAGTGGTTCGCCATCTTGGAGATAAAGAGGAAGAAGCATAAATCATAGAGCAATACAAATGTAAGTGACTTACATTTAAATCTCTAGACTCAACACATGCTCTAATGTCCACTTCTAGGGTGTCGTTCCTTATAAATTTGTACTACTTAGAAGCGTGCGCTGATACCACTCTGTAACACCTCGAATTCCAAAATACAACTGAATTCGAAGTTTCACAGGATCTTTACACTTCTTTCGTACAATTTACAAGGAAATAAAAACTTTTCTTATATCAGAGTTACATTACACTTTTACATTGTTACAGCATAAGCAATTTTACAATAATTTACATGAAACAACATTTAAAACAATCTTGCGCAGCATGTGTACTTCAATTGTGTCAAGCATCTTTACCCTGCTATACAAAACTGTGGGCGCATCAGTTCATTCAATTGACGAAATATTATACACAGCCATCCTCTCTATGCCGGAAACAGTATAACGGTTCTCAATACTTAGCAAACTACAAACTTGTCACAAACAAAGCTAAATGAACTATCCTATTGATGTCGTGTTATGAATGTGCACTTAGTCCTTAATGCAATTATTTATATTATATGACACTAATGCGCACTTGTTCAGAGTCTATGCAGCCCATACTATATAGGTCCGAGGGCAAGCCTTTAATCGTTCTTCTTCTTGTAGGGTTCAATCCCTCGCTATGACTTAATCTACTACTGTAACTACAGTAAGTATCCTAAATGTTTTCTGACCTACTAAACTCATGTCTAGGCACCCTGGAGGGAATCCCAACGCACTGACACATGACTCATCATGCAGGCATCCTGTGGTAATTCAGCTTCTACCATAGACATGACACCACCCGTAGTCGTCAAACACCCCACGAGTGTCGCCACCTGGGACGGTACTCTGGAGCAGTTTTCACACCCTATCATGACTCATCAGGGGACATCCTGTGAATACTCTCACGCCGCCAATCCAATGGCCCTCATACTCAATATTTTTCTCTTACTTTCATCACATCTTCACTATGTATCTAATCCTTAGTTTAATTGAATCATGAATAAAATAAACTCTTAGAGTGTAGCACTCCTACTATATCGGTCTTATTCATTTAATTCACATGACCCAAACCTTGGTCTTCTTATTTCAAAATACCATTTCACAATTCTTTTATTGCCGGTATAAGGCTTGGCTATACCCTAATTCTCAATTTTCAACTCATAATTACAATGTCATACTCATAAGATCTCTTCATGATTAATCCCAATTCATGTTTTAAAAGCATAATATTCATGTATTCATAGCTCATCACAATCAAAAATTCAATTTCACGTGCAACTTATGTGTAAGAATAAATTTCAATTAGTAGTCACCAATAATTTATGTATTCCATAAATCTATTATTCACAATTCCAAATCTTACTACCAGCACACAGTAGAAGCTCAATTAATCACATCATGCACACTTTCAAAATTCCTCATTATTAATTTTTCATCTTTATAACACCAAAAATTTTATTTATTTTTCTTTTATTTAAAAGAGGCAATTTAATTTCAAAAAAAAGTCCTTTCTTGTAAAACACCAATTTCTTACTCTCACTTTATCAAAAGTTGTATAAATATTTCTTATAAAGTTTTAATAATTTTTCAGTAATTAAAACATAATTTTTCCAATTTTTATTCCATTTTTAAAACTCAGATTAATACAAAAATATTAAAAAAAAAAACATTTTTTCTAAACTCAAACC
The DNA here is from genome assembly GCA_017893485.1 of Hemerocallis citrina. Lineage (NCBI taxonomy): Eukaryota > Viridiplantae > Streptophyta > Magnoliopsida > Asparagales > Asphodelaceae > Hemerocallis > Hemerocallis citrina. The sequence goes on from CM030367.1 coordinate 27,991,887, forward strand.
CCCCAACCAGATTCGAACCCACAACCAACGGCGAAACAAACAGCGCACAAGACCAACGCGCCAAAGCTGCCAACCGATATGACTAGGGATTATAATCCCTATGTATTGAGTTTCAGGCTAGTTGGGTTTTTAATTAAAAAAAAATAAAAACAAGGCCGTGGTATCGAACCCGAGACCTCCGAACATTGTAGCGACCCAAATCCCTACCGACCAGTTGGTCTAAGTGGCCAATTCGATTAGAAAGTATTTAAAATAGGTTTTGATCTTATTCTCTGTTCAAAACTATACTTCAAAATTTCTCAAAACGAATTTGTCTCTTTTGCTCCTCTTTTGAAAACAAAAATGTCCAGAATAAAACTACATTTAATTCAACAATAACCAGTATTTTTAGAAGTACTTTCTAACTCTTTAAAACATGTATTTTAGCCTTAATTTGTATTTTATAAACCCTTTTTCGACATTTGAAAACTAATACATACTTGTTCATAAATAAAGATGGTTTCCCACACAAAAATCACTACAACGATGTTTTCTTACTCCTTGACAACTATGATATTTTTAGAACACAAAATCATCTTTAAAAACCTCTATTTTTATTAATTAATTTATACATGATGCATTCAATCATTTGTTTGCAAAAATACATTCTTTTTATTTATTTTCATACTCATATGGCACATATAGCAATGGAAATTCTAATACAACCGTTAACAATCATTTCTTAACAAATTACCCCATTCATTCATCTCTAGCATAACATTCTACTTTAATACTTTAATCAACAAACATGGTTCTAGTCTTTTTACTAGTTAAACCACAAAGTTTGCATTTAGAACATATTTAGCATGCATACTAGCATTAGAAACAATGAGAACATTCACTTTTACTCACAATTAATAAATCTAGTAATCAAACAACACACATTTGCTAATTTATCAATTCTCTTCTAATTAGGCAAGTATGCATTTCATTTCAACTAGTAGCTTATAATAACAATTCAATTTCATCCCAAGCATGATTTTTACTTTAGAAGTCATGAGAAACACCCACCTCTTTGAAGAAAAGCCAATAAGAAATCTCGTAGAGTCCCCTAGAATGCGAGAGAGTGCCTTCTCCTCCTAGATTGCGATGCAAAAGCCTCGTCTCCTTGCTTCCTTGCCAAAACCGAAAGCTCCAAGTGTGGGGATGATGGCCGGACTCCAATGGGAACACACACTCTCACACCCACACTATATATCTCCTATATAATTTCCTCTTTCAATAGTTGCTTAGTGTAGAATACAAGTAGATGGGGGGGGGGGGGGGGATTTTTATACTAATTTTTGGATAGATTGGGGAGCTAGGATTCATTGGATGGTTATAGGATGAATGGCTAGGATAGGAGGGGAAGTTGTAGCAACCACCCATGCACAAAGTAACCACCCATGCACACACACCCACACTCCCCATCACTCCAAGCATACCCGGCCGCAACTAGTGTGCATTGCACACTACGTGCATGCACGTGCCCCCTAGTACCCCCTATTTGAAGTTTGTACACTTTAATTAATCAAAATGTTCACCATTTGAGTCTACATGAAAAGTGTGACCATTTAATTGATTAGTTAAATTTGTGGGCTTCACAATTAGTGGGCTTAGGCTTGTGGACCAAAATAATAAAATAAAGAATTATTAAAGTGGGCTCAACATAAGAAAATAGTGTTTTAGGCTTTAGAAATAGGCTTTTACAAAAATAAAGGAAAGGAAAAATAATTGTTCATACTATCAAAAGAATTTATATATATAAAAATAAATAAATAATATACACATAAAATTTGCACGTGCACAACACGTGAAAAATCAATATTTTCATTAAAATTAAAGTTTAGGGTATTACATGTTCATTCTATGTTATTTCTGCTCTGTTTTGTAACACATACATGCCTGTTTAATAATAATAACAAATAATCAAGTCGGGGTTAAGGGAAAGACAAAAGTGGTGGACAATATAGTTATTTGTACTCAGAAGGGGGCCCATGTTTCGCATTTTATGTTTGATTTATGTTGATACATGAACTTGTTGTACTTTACCTGTTGATGCATGAACCCGTTGGTTAGTATACATGTTGCCTTGTTACCTGTTGATGCATGGACTTGTTGGTTTGTGTACCTGTTGATGCATGGACATGTTGGTTTCGTGTACCTGTTGATGCATGGATCTGTTGATTCATGTACCTGTTTGATTCATGAACATGTTGATGCATGAATCGGTTGATTCGTGTACCTGTCTGATTTATGAACCTATTCTTGCTACCTGTTTACCTGACGCCTGAGTACACGACCCTATAGAAACCCACCACTAGGCCGAAACGAAATTGTTTGAATGTAGCAACCATGTGGTAAAAAGATGGACACATGAAGTGCTACCTAGATAGTAGTAAATACAATAGTTGACATGACATAACATGATACCTGTTACATGCTTGCCTGATACATGTTACCTTTATACCTGATTACATGTTTACCTGTACATGCTACTTGACACCTGTTTACCTGCATACCTGATTACCAGTTTACCTGCTTGCAGGACACTTGATACATGTTACCTGTACCTATTAGTATATCCTGTTACTTGATTTTGTTTCTTGATTCATGTTAGTTCTGTTGACATGCCTATACCATGCTATGTTTGTTTATGCTGTTATTTTATATTTGTTTATCCTTTCATGTACTTGTGTCTGCACTACAAGCGGTCCCGTAACTTGCAGTTACGGGAGTTTGTTTTCTTTTTCCTCTTCCTGCAATTTATTGAATTGCAGATTTTGGAGATCTTGCCAGATGGAGTTAGTGATATGAGGTACTAGTTGCTAGAGTTTTGCTACTATTATTTTATTGTTGCTTATTCTTGAACAATTGTACTTGATTACTTGGATTTATTTGTATTTGGGCAATGTGACCCAGAATATTTACTTATTCAGATCTGGTTTATTTGAGATTATTAAATAAATTCTTGTTGGTATTTTGATTCATATATGCATGCTTGGTTGACTTCTTTTGCTTCCGACTCTGATTATTCTTGTGAAATGTTGTAAAGATCCTAACAACTTATGGATGTTGAAAATCATTCGCTGGGCTTAATCACGTATCCGTATTCCGTATTCTCTTGTTGGGAAGCGGGGCGTGATAACTACTTAACTACTTAAGTTAATCCTAATATCTTATTATGGATTTCAATAAAAAAAATGGCAGAGTCTCCCCTGAAATATTAGCCATTTCGCAGCAATCCCTTACAGAATTCTGCTAACAATTAAATATATCACAACTCAGATATTTAATATCAATTCTCCCCGGGCCAATCCAAGCAACAACACACAGACAACATATATATATGGCTCTGGGGGCATATCTCATCATAATATGCAATATAAAAATTAAAAACTCAAAATTCATTTGAAAACATAATAGATTTTTAGAAAAACCATAGAAAAACCTTCAAAACCAACACACAGAACCCAATACTCCACAACGAGGCGGGTACAAGTTTTTGTCTACCTCATCATATCACTATATATTATCATCCCATACAGTTATGTACATAATCTTCCAAAATACAAAATATTGCACAAATACTATTATCCCATTCTACATGACTTCATGACTTAGGATAATAATAGTATATAATGGATACATATATCACCAACCCTACTAAGAGAAAAGTGTAACTACAAAACTAAGTACTGCTAAGGTATCTCACCTCGCTGCTAATCAGGACCTGCAAAGAGGGTTAAGGACGTTCCTCCTCCAGGAGAGACTCCTCTAACCCCCAGATAACAACAGGGGTCAGCCATAACTGGAGTGAGTATAATCTACTAGGTTAGTTACTAAATAAATATTATGAAAGAAATTAAAAGAACTTACTAACATGATGATAATTAAAGATAACCTGAGAATTAAACATGAAAACATAATAAATGAAAACTGGATATTGCACAAAAGTAATTTATTAGTCTTCAACCAATCTACCATATCAACATCCATTCTATCTACCATATCCTATCAAATTTCTACTCTAATATTTCGTTCCATCTTATACTATATTCACATTTTTTCACATCTCATAACATCACATAATACATTGACATTCATTATCTTCTCTTAATACAATTTACTTTCCTTTTATTCTTATTACATCATACTGCTTACTTTAATTCTCATTCTCATTTTAGATTTTCATCTCGTTATACAACTTACTTTATTTCTCATTCTTATGTTATCACATCATTTACTTTAATATTCATTCACATCTCATATTACATCTTACTTTATTTTTCATTCTTATCGGATAATACACCGCACCCCAAGCCGATAACATGGGTAATATAACATCACACCTCATGCCGATAGCAGGGGTATTACTTTTCCTTTTTTTTCTCATCTTTATCTTACAACTTACTTTAGTTTTTATTCTAATCTCACAATACAACTATCATATCAACACCCCACCGATCCTTCTTGGAGTTGTGCCTAGGCAGGTAGTTCCCACCATTTCCACCGAAATAGCGGGCGGGTAGTTACTCGACACAATTTCAAGGTGTACCAAACTCATGTTATATCATGCTTTACTTTAATAACCATTCTCACCACATAATATTGGTTACTTAAATTTCTCATCACATAATACACCATACTTTACTTTCCATTCTCATAATACATCTTACTTTGCATCCCATTCTTATAATATATTTTCTTTACTTTTCATTCACATAATACATAACACATTTTCAATACTTTTCATTCTCATTCTCATAATACACTTTCATTCTCATTCACATGTATAAGACAATTTCTTTACTTTTCATTCTCATTCTCATACACTTTCTTTACTTTTCATATTCATTACATAACACAATTTCTTACTTTCATATTCATTCACATAACACGATTTCTTGATTTTTCATATTCATTCACATAACACATTTTCATTACTTTTCACTTTCATTCAAAAAGCACAATTTATTTACTACTCATATTCATTCACATAACATACTTTGTTTACTTTTTCATTCTCATTTCAAATCATATACTTTATACTTATTTATTATACACTTACCTTATTTTACGTCTTTCAGTGCCCACACAATTGATCTCCTCATACAACACAGGGATCTCTGTGCCTTCCCCTGTACATTTCAATCCCGCTAACCCATAATTTCACCCAGATCCAGGTGTCCTACAAATCTACCATTATTGGACTGGATTGAAAGTACGGTTGCGCGCATGTCCAATCAAGAATGAAGCCCGAAAGCAAGTCAAAAACAAGTATAATATGCGGATTGCTGCCACATTGGTCTCACGCATCTGAGGCTACGTCTTCCTCCTTGCCCTACACCAGCGAGGGAAAAAAAACTCATCCCAGGTCCATCCTGGGGTATCTTCTCCAATCCCAAATGTAAATTTGGGGTATCTATAACTCCTGTTCCTGGGTACATCCCGGGTATGTAGGTCTAGCCCAAACCCCTAGGAGATTGTGCGGCACTGAAAACAACAAAATTAACTCTTATAATTTCTCCTAAAAATAAAATTTCTCCTTTATATATATTTCCTCCTTTATATATATTATCTCCTTTATAATTTCTCCTTAAAATAAAATTTCTCATTTATTTTATAAATTTCTCCTTTAAAATACAAATTTCTCATTTTCTTTACTGTATATGCATATGTCAATAAATTTCCATTAAAAGGCGTATAAAAACACCTTCATTCATTCTCCATATTCTCAATATACTAGTAATATCATAACTCCCCAAATCTCAATATTACAACACCGTATCATATGTATCATATATATATATATATATATATATATATATATATATATATATATATATATATATATATGATACAGAGTGCATTATGGGGTGCAAGAAAACTAATATATATATGATACGGAGTGAATTATGGGGTGCAAGAAAACTAATATATGTGTATGTCCGTATCATATATATATATATATATCAACACACTCTCATACATGTATATTAATTTCTTCCACCCCATAATTTACCTCGTATCATATTTATGAATTTCTATACTCAATACAGTATACACCTCATATATGGCAGACCATAATTTAAAATTTTCATAGCACATCATGTACATAAAATAAAACAAATCATACTCACTTGACAAACAGACAGGAATGCGCTTCTCGCTCGCTCAGTCACTAATCAAACTTCACTTTTTCACACCTATTAGGAAAATTATCAAACTCATAAGTCATTAACTCAAAACACACAATATTTACCCCCGAATTCACATTGGATGTACTCATACATCATAAACAACCTACGTAAGTATGTCAAATCAACAATTCTCTAATTCTATACTCAAATCCAAATTTTTACTCTTCGATCGGAGGAGTTCTAATCGATATTTTATATTTTATGGGTAAAATACCCTAAATAAATTTCTATATCCCAAAATTAACTTATATATATACTTTGGGAATAATGTCTATTATTTTTTCATATTTTCCCATAATTATCATGTTTTAATACCAATAAACCCTACTTTCAGAATTTTTCGATACCGGGAATATTCCTTACAATTGTCAAATAATTATTAAAATTTTTCATAAATGCTTCTAAATTATCCCATAATATCCTACATCATCCAAAGTAATTAATAGCATAGAATAGATACAATTCTCTTTCCCTTTCCTAAACTCAAACCTAAGTTTTATAAAATTTCCATATTATCACCATAAAAATTGAAATCTTTCACCCTAAACATGTTACACATACTCTAAACATCATCCACTAAATGAAATGGAAAGCATACAATTCCATATACAAATATACAATTAGGTATACCTTCATGGGGTTCTCTCCACAAATCGACACCACCACGTAAATGAGCACGCAAAATACTACTAAACCCCCAGAAAAATTGAAACTTGAAGTGAAAAGGAGGGTGGATTTAGAGCTTGGGTTTTTTGGGGTGGATGGGTTTCGGTCGGAAGAAAGAAGAAGGGAGGGGAGAAGAATGGGGAAAATGAAAATTTGGTAATTATTAAGGGTTTTTAATAATTAAGAGTTAGGGTTATGGGCTTAAGCCAAAAATCAAATAAAATATATCAATTTAAGGGTTATTTTCAACCCCAAACTCCAAAATTTTCAATTTCTTGCTATAACCAAGAAACTCCTACAAATTATCAATTATCCAACCCCCTATTCCTGTACGGATGCCCAGGAAAAATATTGGGTAGATCGAAATGGTCTCCTGCGAGAAAACTCACATCAAAACTCCTATATTTCTATTTTTTTTTCCGTTTAACCCCGAATTCCAATATAATCAATATAAGATAAAATCAAATCAATTAATATAAGAAAATATACTCAAAATCATAAACAAATATAATAAAAATCAAATATTTAAAGATAAAAAAAATAGTTTTTACAGATAATATAGATAAAAACTAACATCCAATGTTCATCCACATACAATCAACATCCATATATACATAGAAACAGCAACATAACAAAATTATCACCCTAGTTATCATAGTCATCACGTGCTCTTAGTGCTTGATCTTCTCATTCTCCAGCCGTTCTCGTCGGTATTTCTCAATTGTCAGCTCTTTATCCATCCACCTCTTCCTTGAAGACATTGTTACTGAAATAGAAAATGAAACATGCTTGAGATGGCACATCATATTCAGACTGAGGAAAAATGATCTCTACATTATAACTCAATAACAAGTTTGTGATATCATCCAATTGTTCACTAAATTAATTGTTACAACATGCTCCAAAATTGACATAATATAAACTCCTACACTGAGAAAAAAGAGTATGAAAAAAGTTTATTTCAACTATTGCAACATAAATTGTAGTGCATGAAAAACTGCTCTGTGAGATTGCAGCACTTAGAAGCATTTCAAAGAATAAATTTATCCAAGATGAAAATAAGTTACCAAACATTCCAAGTGTTGTGCATAAATGATTTGAAAAATTACCCATTGCAGTTCTTATTCCCATCAAAGAGGAACAAGCCCATGTTGCTCTAACATCAGCGAAATCAACATGAACCAAACCTCTATGTTGATGCAAAGTAACAGCAAGAATAAATCAACAATAGCTGGGGAAATTAACTTCATGTTATGGTTCTGTTAACATTAAGTTACTGATATTTGTAAGACTTCAGTAATACATTAAGCAACAATAATATTTGATCTAGTAACTGAGAGATACATAATATAATTTAAAACTTTGTTAATATTGTAACGTATATTGAAAATAATTTTGAAAACTACAGTCGGTTTTCTCCTCTTTCTTCTTTTTTTCCCCGACTGCAGTAGGTTTTGAAAATACTCTTCTTCCAAGATCAATCTCTCTTCAGATCCCGGCTTCCCTTCCCCCTTTTTCGCCTTTCACCCTTCATTAATCTTGTAGCGCTCTCTATTCCCTACAGACCCATCTCCTTTGTTCCCCCTTTTTCCGTTCTTGGCTTTTTTCCTTTTTTGCCTTCGCCCTTTTGCTTTCCTCGCCATCCTAGCATTCCTCTCCGCGTGTGCCTCTTGGCTCCAGGCTTTGGTGGCTTCCCCTCTCTGAGGCCTGTGCCGCTCGTTGGCCGTTTTCCCCATTTCTATCCTTGGGCGTTTGGTTGCCCTTGTGCGCCATTGGAGATTCTCCAGCGGGTGTTTAGCTCCCCTTGATCCCACCAGTTCAGGCACGCTATCTTGTCGCTGTAAGTTTATATTGTTTTTATTCTTTAGGGTAGTATTGCAATTTTTCGTTTCCTTGTTCGCTTGTCTTTCTTGGCTTTTTGGGAACGCTCAACTGCTCGCTTTTCTTCTTCCCTATTGTCCCATTCCCATATGTTCTCGCTCCTCCTGCGTTCTCTCTGGTTGTAGATTGGGTTTATTTTTCGAGGTTGTTCCATTCTTTGGACGTCTTCACCAGGAACTGTGGGACTTTCAGATCCCCTTTATCAGTTCCTTTTCCTATTTGTTCCAAGTTTTCATTCATCCCGCATCGATCGCTACAATATCGGTTTCCTTTTTCCCTCTTCTCTCTCTTCCCTTCTGTACCTGGATTTGGGCCCGGCCTATTGATGGATCCGACTTGGGTCGACGTTGTAAAAAAAAGGAAAAAATAACTATTTCTAGTTTCTCGCCTCTTCCGATAGGCCCCCACAAGCTCGGCACTCTTCTCAGAATGTTCTAGGGCGCAAGCCGTCCCCATTTTCCCGCCCGTGGCTCTCTTCTGTCTCTTCTCATTCTAAGCGTCTTCAACCTTCATCATCCTCATCCGCTCAGTGTTGTTTTCGTTGTCTTCAACTTGGGCATCTTAAGGCATTCTGCAACTTCAACATAAAGTGCCTTTTTTGTCTCAAATCTGGCCACTCTCGCTGTAGCGCCCCAAATTTCTAATATGAGAGCTTAGAAAATAAGTGGCGAATCCCAGTAATCCACTTCAATAGAACAATAAACACCAACAACACCACTAAAATTTTTCTTTCTTTTATTACAACAATTATTACAATTACAGCGGAAGTCTAATCATCTCAACACAAATTAATCTCTTCATTTACAACTCAAAATGATCTCAAATAAGTCTTTACAATTTTACACCAATCACTAAATAATTTAAATTATCACAAAATGCCCACTCAAGCTTCCAACCTCCCATCTAAGCAATAACCTGCAACATGTAAGGCTAGAGTTGAACCCTAACCCCCAAACTAAAGGGGTCAGCCATAAAAATGGTGTGAGTGGTAACAAATCAACAAATAACATAAATAAACTTACAACATGATATCCAACAAATAATAATCAAACACTAAAGTATGAAGTACAACAAAAGAATAAGGGGTGATACCAAAACCAAAAGCCAAGTGTGTGCCGAAAACAGGGAATCCAAATGCATAAAAGTGATTCAAGAAAACATCATGACTACATGCTGACAACGATGACTACTAAGAGATGAAGATAAACTATGATAATTTGCCCATGCTTGATCATTCCGGAGATTGATCCCACATCACAGGTATTTTCCCTGGATAATTCAGGAGATCATCCCACATCTAAACATAGACTCATAATCACAAGAATACCCCAAAAGCGTCGCCTCGACTCCGATCATTCCGTAGTTCAATCCCACATCTCAAGATAATTACTTGGATAATTCCGGAGAAATACCTCACATCTCAGGTTAACTACCTGGATAATTCCGGAGATAAATCACACATCTCAAGTTAACTACTTGGATAATTCAGGAGATTAAATCCTACATCAAAAGCCATACTGAGGTGCATAACTCAAGTTCTCATTCGTCATGACACTACTAATGCCTGTCCTTATTAGTTTGGGTTACTGAACAAATCTCCTAGAGTAGTGTACCCTACCGGACTAAAAATCTGAATAACTGGATATTTGCCTCAATGGGCCTCAACAAATAACTGAACAAACACCGGTATACTAGGGTCACCTACCTCTAGAGACTCAAAAACAAATATCTGAACAAATTCCACTTAACAAGTGGCTCAACAAAATATCTCAAAATCATGTTCTTAACTGAACATCTCAAAAACCAATACTTAACTGAACATCTTAAAATCAAACACTGAACAAATGTCTCAACATCAAATACTGAACAATATCTCAGAATCAAGTACTGAACAAATGTCTCAAAATCAAACACTAAACAAAATATCTCGAATCAAATACCAAGATCCTACAGGACCAGTCGACTGCTTGATGGACCAGTCGACTGTCCAGAGGACATATCCCAACATTTTACAAAAATAATCTAAGGCATGACCAGTCGACTTGACAAGTCATCAGTCGACCGTCCCGAAGGAACTGAACAAAAATACAACCAGAGGACCAGTCGACTGACCTCAGTCCAGGTCGACTGTCCCGAACAAATCTCAAGACAAAAAAAATACACAGTAGGCACGTACCAGTCGACTGCCCTACATGCCAGTCGACCGTCGGCTACAGATTTCCAAACAAAATAGATCTGAACACAAATCAAAACTAGAGATTTCTAAAGATTACTGATCACCAAAATTAACTTGTATCCAGGCAATTAAACAACTCTCAAAGATCTCCATCATGGATGCATTTCTCAATTAATCAAACACTCAAATCTCATATTCTCATGATCTTAATTCTTTAATTCTCCCGTTAGGGTTTTTCTTCAACAAAAGGTCTTCCATAACTTAATCCAAATCTGATTTACAATCATAAGGTCCAGGTGTTTACCATCTAATCACAACAAAATTAATTCTTAATATGTCTCTCATCAATACGATCTCATAGATCAACATATCCTCAATAAATCTTAATATTTCTCGTACATGATCCAAATATCAACAAAAGTTCTCATCCTCCATCTCAAATTAAAGATCCAAATCATATTTACAATGAGACTAACAAAATAATGGCATAATGATCACAACAAGCATAACAAAGATCTTACGTCATCTACCAATCAAAACAAACAAAGCAAAGCAAAACAAAACAAACCAACTCACCTTGTTTTGAAGAAAATCCACGAAATAGCTCTTCTCCTTGCTAGATCCAAAAAGCCTCTTCTTGTTCCTCAAACAAATCTCAAAAAGTCTCAATATTGTAAATGGCGGCTGGGAATAAGAAAATTCCTTATATATATGCCGGATTAAAATATTAGGGTTTTCACCCGATTTGCAAAATAATCCTTTCCCAAAATATAATTTACATATATATAGATTAGTCTTGAAATTTCATCAAATATCATTTAAGCCAGGATTTAATAGTGAAATATAACTTAAACCTCAATGCCAATACGGCTCAAAAACGTCCAGAATGCCACTTTTGCGTTTTAACCCAAACAAATGTCAATTTTACAAATAAGTCCTTCTTTTCTCAAAAAAAATTGCAAATAGTACTAATTAATTTCAGAAAAATCTGGAAAAATACTAAATAATCTTCAAATAATAAATAATGATTATTCATGAAGAAAACTTAATTTTTTTCAAACTTCTGAAAAGTCATTTGCACGTGTTCTGCACGTGTACAAAAGATAAATCCTTTGGAAAATATTTATTAAATACTCAAAATCATTTAAACTTCATTTTTCAAATAATTAAAATAATATTTGAAAATACGGGGTTCTACACTCGCAATCGTTCTTTCTCCCTTCAACAACTGTTGGGTCTTTCATGGGGGTCCTTATTTCAGACCAAGTGCTGGCAGCGCTAGACTTCTCCTCTCTTCAGGTTAAACTTGCAGATGTTTAGTCTAGCAAGCCTAAGAGGGCCAAACTGTCGTCTGATTCCCCTATTCTCCCCACTTCGCCGACCTCTCTGTGCATTTCTGATGTGGTTCACCCTTCCCCCCATGTTCAATCTTTTCCTTCTCCTCTGGTTGCCAACCCTCAGGTTACTTTAGTCTTTATTCCCTCTGTTGAACTATCTGCTAAAATGTCCAAATTTAAGAGCTACGGGACTGTCTCCTTCTTTGGTGGATCGGTTTCCAACTTCACTCTGAACTCCTTTCTTTGCAACACGTGTAACGTGTCAGATTGGTCGTGGGTTGTTAATCCATGTTCTAACGGAGATGTGGTAATTCATTGTCCCTCCCCTAAAATCCTTGAGGATTTGATTACCATTGGCTCATTCTCCATTGGCTTTATTAAGCTCTCTATTCGCAAATGGGTGCAACTGGGCTCCCCCCCCTCCCCCCGGCTTTGAGCCCCACCCCTGTCAAAGTCACCCTTCTGGGCCTTCCTCCATTCTATGACTCTCCTCGTGTTGTCGCTGATATGACTAAATGCATTGGTGCCCTGATTTGTACTTCCTCATCTTCGATGTTAGCTTCTGGTTGCCTCCAAGTGGAAGCAGAATTCCGCTGCCCCCTGAGCAAGATAGAATAGTTGCTTTCTCTTTAAGAGATAGTCAATCTGTCTTCCCCATTTCCGTCAGCTATCATGACAATTCTAGCGGGAGATCGTCTCAACCTCCATTGATCATGACTGACTCTTTAGCAAGTGCGGTTGTTGTCCCATCTCCTAAGCACTTCTCAGTGGGTGCTTCATCGCAATCAAATGTTCCGTCATCCAAATTTAAGGCATCTCACAAAGGCCCTTCTAAAAATAATATAGCTTTCCAACGTAGAGGTTTCTCTTCTCCGTCCAGTGCCAATATCTCTCCTTCTATGGCACCTAACTTAGTCTGGATTAACACGGATATCTCTTCTCAATCTGCGGTGAAACCAAATCCCTCTTCGCTAGCTCGTTCTGTTCAGCAGCTGCCTTCGCCTTCCCTGCCTCCCTCTTCTAGGATTTCTACTTCCTCGGCTCCCACCGCCACTGTACCCCCCTCCTCAGTTCATCCTGTTTCCAAACTGGAGGCTTCTGATTCTAAGTGGCTGGCTTGGAAAACTAACCCGCACTTCTCCTCTGAGTGGGATAAGTTCAAACAAGCGGTGCATTTCACTCCTTCATCGGTATCCAAATCTTTACTTGTGCCTATCAAAGTTTCTTCTATGCTAGTTCCTAAGTCGAACGTTTGGATGGATCATGACAACCTCCTAGCCGAAGAAGAATCGGAGTTTGTTCAATCCCAGTTACAACATAAGGTACTCCCTTCTCTTACCTCTCTGGTTCTTAAGTTTTGTTCTCTTCACTATTGTTTTCATAATTACTTTTACATTCTGAGATTTGGTCCTTATTCTTCTCTTCTTGCTAATTACTCTCTTTCTTACTGTCTCGCCATTTATTTTCAGTTTTGTCGGGTGGATTGGTCTACCGCATTGTATTCGGTGGGTTTCTATTTCCCTCGATGCGATACTAAGGGCCCCTCCTCTCGTTGTCCTTTACCCCCCTCTCCCTCTTATTCTCTTCCCTCTTCGATCCTTTCTACCGTTCCTATTCGTCTAGACACCCTTAGTTCACCCTCCGCTCAACCCTCCGATTCAGCTGACCACCCTATGATGGCTCATCATGACCTTAAGCGGACTATTCACTCCATTAGTTATGACCAGGATATGCAGCGGTCACCATCTATGCTTAAAGCTTCTATTCCTGTCATCCGTTCTAGCGCCCGTATCCGAGCTAAAAGGGCTTCATATTTTTCTGCGGAGTCTAAAGCCTCCCTAGTGGCCCAGATTTGCAATTGGGATATCCCTCCCCCTGCTCCTATTAGCTCAGGGCATGCGGTATTGGGATCCATCTATCAAGTGCATTTTGACTCCCTTTCCAACATAGACATGCTTAGCCTCACAGAGGACATGGGGTTTGCGGTTAATTTTGATAATTTCGTGGACTTTGAAGCCATTCGGAATCGTGAAATTTCAAGAGCTTTTAAGTCTAATTGTCTTAATGAATAGTATCTCTTGGAATATTCGGGCCCTACGATGTCCGACCAAACAACAGGCAGTTTATCAACTGATTTCTTCGTCCCATTGTGATATGATCTCCTATGCAAGAATCGAAACTTGACTCTCCTTCCCTACTATTTTGCATTCGGTTGGTGGATCCTTAATCTCTAATTGGATCTCTCCAGACACCATCGGATCGAGGGGGGATCCTTTTTGGTTTTAAGGAGTCCCGATTCTCCCTCATCTCTATTCATCGTTTAACCTTTTTTCTAATCGTTCGCCTTCACTGTGCTGAATTCAATTGTGGTCTCACCGTTGCTCGGTTTACCGACCATCGACGGCGGATCTCCGTTCCTTGTTTTGGAATGAATTCAATTCGTTCCAAAACAACATTAATGGCTTCTGTTTTTTCTGTGGCGACTTTAACGTTACCAAATATTCTTATGAAAGGTCTGGTAATACCTCTACGACCTTAGACTCCTACCGCTTTAATGAATGCATTCGGTCTCTTCACCTGACTGATCTACCTCTTAATGGTAGATCTTTTACTTGGTCTAATATGCGTCTGTCACCGTCATTCGGCTAGACTCGATCGTTTTTTTGTCTCCTATGACTGGATCACCTTTTTTCGTAGCTCATTCACGTCTGCTATGCCCAATCCGTATTCTGACCATGTTCCTATAGCTCTGTTCTCTAACTATAACTTTTCAAAACCTTTGAAATTCCACTTCGAAAAATTCTGGCTGCAAGATTAGACCTTCGTTAATCTCATTTCTGAGTGCCTCTGTAACGCCCCGAATCCCAAATACACTGAATTCGAGATGTTCTACAGGATCTTTCTGCTTCCCTTAGTACAATTTTAGAAGGAAATTTAAACTTTTCACTTTACATCAGAGTTTACATCAATATTACATTTACATTGCACAGCGGAAGTAAAATGTTACAACAATGAAAACAAATATACAACAACATTGAGTAATCCTTAAGCATTTATTCCTCTTTAATCTTTCTCAAGCCATTTACCTGCATATAAGACTGTGGGTACGTCAGTTTATTCAACCGACGATCATTATACACGGCCATCCTCTCTATGCCAGAAATAGTATAACTTATTTTCCATATTTAGCAAACACAAACTTGTCACATATCAAACTAAAGGGACTACCCTATTGATGTCGTGTTGTGGTTGTGCACTTAGTCCTTAATGCAATTATTTATATTAGATGACACTAATGCGTACTTGTTCGGATTCTATGCATCTCATACTACATAGGTCCGAGGGCAAGCCTCTTAATCGTTCTTCATCTTTGTAGGGTTCAATCCCTCGCCATGACTTAATCTACTACTGTAACTATGGTGAGTATCCTAGATGATCTATGAGTACAAGCTCGTGTATAGAAAACCTGGAGGGGAAGCCCACTCCATGTCTTGACTCATCAAGCATGCATTCTGTGGCAATTCAGCCTCCTTCATGGCACACGATCTTCTTGCAGTCACCAAACATCCCACAAGCGTGGCTAGAGTCCGATCATTCTGAGTTGTGCCCACGCCATGTCTTGACTCATCAAGCATGCATTCTGTGGCTCACACACCCGCACCGTAAACCCTAGTTCTCATACTCGTGTTTTTCTCTCACTTTCATCACATCTGCACTTTGCACTAATCCTTAGTTTTTATTAGAATCATGAACAAAAATCAAAGCTCTAGAGCTAGCCTCTCCACTAAACCGGACTTATTCATTCATTTCAACATGACCAACCTTGGTCTTTCTTTTCAAATTTCATTTCATTTCATTTCCAATGCCGGGGGAGACTTAGCTACTCTTTTGTTTCAATTTTCAATTCACAATTTCCAAAATGAGCATTTCCAACTCATAAATTCATTATGTTGAGTTATCATACTCAAATAGCATTTCTCTTTTCCAATCATGATTTCTAAATTGTTCAATAGTCCATAACTATACATGAATTTTAATTATTCATCATGAAACTCGTGAATTGTTATTTTTCACTTAAAAACCCACATCATTAGTATTCAATCAAGATGGATATTCACGCATTATAATTGTCGCGCTATTCTCCAACGAGAATAATTCACATTTCATAGTTGTCACATCATTCTCAAATAAGAAATACTTTACGTCACTAACGAATATTCACCATTCATATTTTTCATACTATTCTCAATTAGGAATAAATCACATCCACCACATAATATCACTTCAATCTTTACTATATTAATCTTCTAACTCTTCATTTTAATTTCTTTTTGCAAGTTATAATTTTCCCAAAAATACACTTATAAACCATAGTGCTCATTACACATTTTATTCTCAAATCACATTTTATTTCATGCAAATAATTCTCAAATTATTTTTATAAAGTCCCTTATATTTTTAGAAGAATAACCACATTTTTCTCATAATTTTTTGACAAGTAAAAACCCCAAAAAATAATTTTTTTCATTCTTGCCGAGGGCAAGATTCGAACCTAGCACCCCTGAGACACAGCCGACCGCACAGACCACCAGGCCGTATGCGCTAAGCGATAAGAAGGAGCGCTGAGAGTATTAAATACTCTCGGCCTCTTGATTTCTATACATTTAAAAAAAAATTGAAACAATGTGCACCACAGGGATTCGAACCAGTCACCGCAAGAACCCAACCGTGCCCTCTGACCACTTGAGCTACGTGCTCAGGTTGTCACAGTAGAACTTAAAATTCTTTTTGAACTGATTCTCACTGTTGTTTAAACGTTTCGATGTTCAACTAGTCCTCATTTCATTTTGCTTTCAAAAAAATTACCGTATAACTCCAGATTAATTCTTCCTCACATAATTTACATACCAGTATGAGCAAAATAATTTTTGTAACAATTAAAATGTATTTTCATACACTAACTCAAATTATACATTATAATACTATATTTCTTCTCTTTTCGACAATTCTTCGCATTGTAGCATTCTAATCTTTTTTATCAATGAATTTTCACCTTAATTCTCTGACTTTAATCATTTACCTAACATAGAACACATATTTTAATTTATTCATGCCCATATCCACAAAGGATCTATTTAACACATGAAAAGGGTATAATCAAGCTACTAACTTTGTGTGTAATTCTTGATGGTAAAAAAAAATGTGTTTTCTATCAACCAATCCATGATTCTAATCAATCCACATACAACTCAAATAATAGAACCACATATCAATGTGTATGTCCACATTTCAATCATTCAAGAAGTCATTTTTCCCAATTCAAGTGTGCTCTTCTTAATCATTTTCATGCTTCAATTTTTCTAATTAAACTAGCATGCAATCCTACTTTAGAAATAGGGAAAACTTACCCACCTTATTGAAGAAAGTAAACTAGCAATCTCCTAGAAAAATGTCCTTGCAACGAAATGCTCCTCCTCCTTGATGCGCGCACAGGCCTCCAACCCGAGCTCTCCTCCTTGTATAGCTGGCCTCTCCTTCTTGATTGAAAGCAAGCACAATACCCACTCACAACTCAATCTTTTAACTCACAAACTACTACTAGATAATACTATTAGACTATAGGTTTGGAAGAGAATATTAAGCACAAAATAACTAGCCAGGGGGAGGGGGCGTATTTATACTAAAAATCAAATAGAATGGAGGGCTAGGATCAATTGGTTGGTTGTAGGATGGAGGGCTAGGATGAAAGTAGGAGTTGCAATAACTACCCACATCCAAATAACCACCATACCATGATCACCAGTACAAATTTGATTTCCCTCCAAAAAAGATCACAACCGGACCATGCATTTGTGCACTTTGCACGTGTACGTGCAATGCACGTGCATGCCACTAGGCCCAAAAATTGTGCATTAAATTTTTGTATAAAAATAATATAGCCTTTAAATTGTATTCTACATGACAAGTTGTATATATAAAAATAGATTAATCCATGGACTTTAGTTTTGGGCCAAAAATAATTATTTTAAAATAAAATGAATGAATTATATTTTGGGCTTTAAGAAAAAGGGCTTTTTATCTAATTAAAATAAGGCTTTTGTACAAAATAATTAAAAGCACAAATTGAAATATCTTTACTCATCTTGATGAAAATATTAACCAAAATATTGCACGTGCACACTACGTGCAGAATAAATAATTTTCCATAAATTGAAAAATCAGGGCATTACAGCCTCTCCTCTATTATGGGTTCTTCCGGCCTTGGTCGCATCCTGCTTAAGCTTCACGCTATCAAGCACGGCTACAAGATCTGGCGTAAAAAGATATTTGCTAATACAATTTTTCTTAAAAATTACTTCCTCTCCTCTATTGAATCCATTGATAAGCTTGAGGAGCGGGGACCTATCACTATCCCCCTCCGTTCTAAACATAGCTCTTGTAAGCGAGACTACGCTGTTATTCTTAACAACGAGCACACTAAATGGGCTCAATGGGCTCAGTGCCGTTGGCTTAAGGAAGGCGATGGTAACACCGCTTTTTTCCATAATTTTGTTTCGCATCGTCAACGTTCCAATCGTATTTCTTCCATTGTCGACAATGGAAAAGAACTTTCTTCCGATTCTGAAATCCATGATATTTTCCTTTGCTTCTATAAGAACCTTCTGGGGTCTCATAAACAACGTTCTATTTGTTTGGACTGGGCGCACCTATATGGTTCAATTTCTCATGATCTGTCTAGTCTGGAAGATCCTTTTACCTTGGAGGAGATTAGATCCGCTATTTTCTAATTGATAAGCGAGTTTGCTCCTGGACCGGACGGTTTCCCCTCTTTTTTTCTTCCAAAAATTTTGGAACTTTTTCAAAGATGATTTGTTGAAGATGTTTGCTGATCTTCACCAAGCGTCCTTCTCCTTCGACCGTATCAATTACGCGCATATCGTTCTCGTCCCCTAAAATTATGGGAGCGCATTCGGCCGCTAACTTTTGGCCTATTAGCCTTCTCAACACGACCTTTAAAATTATTATGAAAGTTCTTTCTAATCGTCTCAGTTCAGTTATCTCACCTCTTATTGATCCCGCTCAGACGGGTTTTATTAAAGATCGCTTATCCTTGATAGCGTGGCGTCAGCCTAAGAAATCATTACTGAATGCCATAGGACCAATGCAGAAGGGATCCTGTTAAAATTAGACTTTCAAAAAGCTTATGATAATTTCAGTTGGGACTTCCTGTTCAAAATCCTTCTCCATCGAGGTTTTGGTCCTAAGTGGATTGCCTGGATTAGGTCCAGTCTTTTCTCTAGCACTTCCTCCATCCTCATTAATGGGTCAGAAGGTAGCAAATTCAAATGTAAGTGTGGTCTTCATCAAGGTGACCCTATTTCTTCCCTGTTATTCTCTCTTGTTGCCGATGTGTTCAGTAAGTTACTCCATAATGCTTGGGATGCTAATGTCATTGAAGGTCTTAGTGGCTCTCAAAGCTACCGTGGTGTTCTTAACCTTCAATATGCTTGATGACACCATCATCTTTGCGAAAACCCAACGGGTGTACCTTACGGAACCTGAAATTACTTCTTTATATCTTGGAAAACGCTTCTGGCGTATCCATAAACTTTCAAAAATCTTCGGTTCTTTGGCTGGGAGGGACTCACAAATGACAAGCTGAGATTGCCCAATTCTTCAACTGTTCCTCGGCCTCTTTTCCCATCCAGTATTTGGGTATTACATTGAGATGGGGTAAGCTTCATAAAAATGACTTGATTCCGACGATAGAAAAAGTGGAATCTAGACATAACAATTGGTCTGGAAAGCTTCGCTCTCGCGGAGGTAGATTAATTCTCGTTAACTCTGTTCTATCCTCTATTTCTCTTTATATGATGTCCTTTTTTTATGTACCCTCTTGGGTCATTAAGAGATTGACCAGATTAGAAGAAATTTCTTCTGGTCGGGTACGGATATCTATAGACCTGGAACTCATCTCTGTAACTGAAAGTTGATTTGCACTTCCAAGGTAGCAGGTGGCTTAGGTGTTCTCGATCTCAGAAACCAAAATTTAGCCCTCCTGGGTAAATAGTTATGGAGAATTTTGAAAGAAGATCAATTACCCTGGGCTTGCCTGATTTCTCATAATTGCTTCGCTCGGCGGAAGGTTTGGAATTTCAGGCCCTCCCTTTCCCGTAGGGCTTCACCCTTCTGGAAGGGTGTTTGGAAAGCTGCCATTTCCTTTCAATGTGGCATTTTCCATGTATGTTTCGACGGTTCGAAGACCAAGTTCTGGTCTGACCAATGGATCAATGATATTAAGCTCGCGTATGCTTTCCCTTCCCTATTCCTATTGGCCTCCAACTAATCTGTCTCTGTAGCAGATTATATTACGGTTCACAATAACTTTAGGTCTTGGGCCATTCCTTTCAGTAGTAATCTTCCGCCGTCTCTTATGCATGTATTCAATTCTCTTTTTGTTTGCCTAAACAATTACTCCTGGCATCCCAAAGAAGATTTTATTTGGCGATGGACCAACTCTGGCTCCTATTCTATTAAATCTTTTTATAATTTTCTTAACTTCGGTGGTGTCTATTCTCCGTTTGCTAAGGCTATTTGGAGTAGTTGCGCACCATTGAAGTCTAAAATCCTAACCTGGCTCGCCCTGAACAACAAACTTCTTACTGTTGAGGTGCTTAATAAAATGAACTTAGCCCTGGGACAATTATGTTCGTTGTGTCTCAGCGAGCATGAAGATGCCGATCACCTTTTTGTCCATTGCTCTTTTATTCATCCGTTGTGGAGAATATGTGTTCTTGCCTGGCAGGCACCTTCTATCCCCACCTCTGTCTTTTCCTGCTGGCAGTCACGTTTATTGAGGAAAGAATTTTGTAATTCTTGGATCCTCTCAATTATGGCTATCATTTGGGTTATTTGGACAGAAAGGAACAATCGCATTTTTTCACTCACTTTTTCTACGATTGACTCTATTATTGACAAGTTTTTATTCGTTTCTAAATTTTGGCCCTCCACTTTAAATCATGTTAAAGTGATAGCCCTGAGTCTTGACCGCCTTCATGAGGCTGTTATGAGCCAACGTTCTTTTAACTCTCTTATTCCCTAATTTTATGGTTTTTTTTTAATCTCCTTTTTCTCTCTTGCTTTGCAGCTCTGAGACTTTTGGTGGATGCTTTACGCTCTTTTCTGGTTCTGCTTGTTTTGAGGGATCGAGACTTCAGGTCTTGTCTGGACTGCTCCATCTCCCGCGGTTCTATCTATGATGGGTTTGAAATTTTCTGTTGTTTGTTCTTACTGTGATGGGTGTTGGTCATTTTTGTGTTGTCCTTGATGCCGCTTCTGTCATTAAGCGGCTTTAATTATCGACTTGTTTATTTACTTCTCTGTTTAAGCGCCTGATACAGGACGCTGTTATTTTGTTCTCCATAGTTATGTTCCCTTTTGTTTCTGCTTTGTATGTGGTTTTCAGCAGGCTTCAAGCCTTTCTTTGGCTATTCCTGGTCTTTATTTTCTAGTCCCTAGTGACTCTGTCCGTGTAGATTATTTACTGCTCCTTTTGTGGTGGTTGGTACTTGGTACTTGACTTTGTGATGTTATGTGGCTGCATTTGTCCTTAGGTGGTTGTTCCTCTCTAGTTGTTCACTGCATTTCTTGCTTTACGCCTTTGTGGTGCGTATGTGTTTGTGGTTTTCCCTAGCTGTGCCTCCTTTTTAGTAGGCGCAGTGGGGGATAGGCGCTTCTGGCAATACGCCGTTGGCGCTGTCCAGGTTGTCTTTCTCTTGTTATTACTATCAGTGAGTAGTCGGACAGTTCTCGTGCCTTTCTTGCTTTCTGTTGTGGATGTTTTTTGTGTCTGGTATCAGGTGTTTCTCTTGGCTGGTGTCTTCAGCATCTTATAGTGTTACCGATGTCTGACCTTGGCCTTAGTGCCCTTTGGTTCCCCTGTTTCATTTTGGGGCTTTATCTTCCGGCGTTCTGGCGTTTCGTCCTCTTCTTTGCGGAGGAGCCTTGCAGCGGTGAGGATTTCTCTGACTGAGAGAGTGGCTATCTGATGTAAGGGCTTTCCTATCAGCTGTTTGTTGCGCTGAGGCCCTCGTTTAGCTCTCCAGCTTATGGTCTGCTCCTTTCGGTGCTTCCCTCTTCGTCCGGCCTGCTTCCCTTCGGACTCCGATCGCCTCCTTGGCTGTTTCTTTGTTTTGTTTGTTTGTTGTTTTGCTTGTTTAGTTTATTTTTTTTAGATGTTTGTTCTCAGTTTTACATCCTATAAAATTGATTATTGATGTACTTCCTTATTTTTATTTATATATCGGGCTGGAATCTTACGATTCTATCCTCTTTATCAAAAACTTTGTTAATATTAAAGAATAGCTTAAAACATTATTTGTGCAAATGAGAATAATGCACAAGCCTTTTTAAAATATGATCTCAATATATGATCCTTTGATATCTATATCTATGGCTCTTCGAATAGCTGGATTTATGATGATCAATAGTTGGTTCCTTTGATATCCTTTGATGAGACTTAATCCAGTCTACTGGCTGATGATCGACGGACAAAACAAATGCTAACTTATATAGGTCAATATGTTGTAAGCATGTTGAAGGAAAAGATAGGGAAGATCTAACCAAGCATTGACAACTCATCACAAGTTTTAACTAAAGAAAAATACATCACATTTGTGTGTTGACACATGAAAGGACTAAAGTAACTTCATTTAAAAAATTTCAATCAAACACCAATCTAGGGACAACTGGTGGGAATGCATGATTGCATGAAGGTCTACAACAAGATATATCTTAGTTAAAGCTAAAGACCTACATTGTTGCAGCAAAAGCCTATTTACATTAGCATTTTCAGCAAAATAAGGTGAACGTAGTTTGACTGGCAGCTTCTGGGAGAATTTTTCTTCTTCAAGTTGATCAAAGATGTACAGTATCGAAATGATTGCTTCATGTGTCTTACATGCTATTCTTGGAATGACCATAAACTTTCACGATTGCACATTCTAGATTCACAAATCAATTCAAAGGACATCCTGCAAATTGTGGTAAAGCCACTTTTCACTTCCACCAGACAAAAATGTATAACTTTATTTAGAAACTGAAAATGCGAGTATGCGCGATGCACTGATGTGTGTGAGAATTATCAATCCTCATAACTAAGATTGTTGCAGACCCACAAAATCAAAGAGAGTTTAAAGCTAGTTTTCGACAAAAACTTAATGAAATGAGGGCCCTCTTTGTTTCCTGATATTTCTAATTCACCCATCAATTTGCGAAATACATCAAATCAAGAAATACAAAACATGGGCAAGAATCTACACAAAAACAAACAAAATTATATCTTTTGCCCCACAATTCGACCCACCAACATCCAACTAATTAGGTGAGAGCATTAGGTGAGAGCAAGTAAGGAAGAATATATATATATATATATATATATATATATATATATATATATATATAGTAATGTGAGCCACATATTTGCATGCGGAAATTATATATATATATAGTAATGTGAGCCACATATTTGCATGCGGAAATTTTTCCTCATATAAAGTGATTATATTCACTTAGTGGGCCTTCATGGAAGATCCACTCTGTCCATCATGTTTATCATGCCAATAGATATGTGTAGAAAAAATCAAGTGGTTCGGATGTCATTCACCATGCATCATGTGGGTCCAATTTGTGCTTCGATTTGTATTATTGTTGAAATCGTTAACTTTTCAACCACATTATGCATGGGTGAATGACATTCAAATCACTTGATTTTTTCTACACACAGATCCATTAACATGATAAATATGATGGACGGAGTAGATCTTTTATGAGGGCACCACCAAGTGAGTATAATCACTTTGTATTAGGAAACTTTTCTCTCATATATATATATATAGAGAGAGAGAGAGAGATAGTCTATCATGAGATGGTGAGCGGGGCTCCTTATCGTGAGCGGGAGCTTCCAGCCATCCGATCTGAATTGATTCAGATCTAATGGCTGAGATCTGATCCCGTTCTCCATGCTTTTTGTTGAGGGTAAAATGGTCATTTACCCATCTCCTTATCTTGAGCGGGAGCTACCCAATTCACATCTTCTACATCCCGCTCTCTCTTACGATCTGTAGAAAACCCTAGCCCCCTCTCCTTGTCTTTCTCCCGCGCTCTCGCTCTTCGACTGAAACCCTAGCCCCCAATCCGCTGGCTGATTTCATGGATCCCGTCACTCTCTTCGACGAGATGCCCTAGCCCCAAATCCCTGCGCGCAGTGGTCTTTTTCTCTCTCCCTGCGATCGAATCCACCCTCATCAGCTGGCTGATTGCGAGGCTCTCTCCCTTCTTCTTCGACGTCAAACCCAGTCCGCTGGCTGATTGCGAGGCTCTCTCTCTTCTTCTTCGACGTCAAACCCAGCTTTACCAGCCCCAAATCGCCACTGTGGATTGCGAGGCTCTCTCTCTCTCCCTTCGACGTCTAACCCAGCTTACGATCTGGGTTTCGATTCCTCATCGATTCGAATAGAAACCCTAGCAGCCCCCAATCATTCTTATCAGGTATTCTCAGGTATTCTCACTTTCAAATTTCATTTCGTTTTCTTCTTTCAAGTTTCACTATTAGAAATTGAGTCAATATGACCTCTACTGTATATATGTTGCAGAGGTGTATTTTTATCAGGTCCATGGCCGTTTTTGTGTGTGTTGGTCTAGGCAATGATGATATGCACTCCATAACAAGCTAATAAGTTAGAACTAGTTGACGCGGCATAATAATGCAGCCCTAGACACATTCTTAATGCTTGATTTATAAAATGAATATATAGAAGTGTGTTCTGAGTCTACGACTACTTCAGTTCATGTGTTGAAGACAACTATGACGATGAAAAATTTAGCTCTCCGAATAAGTTTGGGTAGAGCCTGCATTTATTTAATTAATTCTGAGTCGATTAAGACCTTTTAATAAAAAGGTAAGATTATGGGTTTGGTTGGCCGGCAATAAATTTCTTTAGCAGGAAGATGGGGATGTTGGAGATGTTAGATGACCTCTTCTATATGTTTAGTTTGTTAAGGAGCACATTATATATATAGAGTTAGTCTATTATGAGATGGTGAGCAGGGCTCCTTATCTTGAGCGGGAGCTCACAACCATCTGATCTGAATTGATTCAGATTGAGTGGCTGAGATGGGATCCCGTTCTCCATCCTGTTTTGTTGAGGGTGAATTGGTCATTTATACAATCTCCTTATCTTTTTAGATTATTCCCCTGTTTCGGTTATTAAAAGAGGAGCGAGGTGGCCTCTACTGTATAAGTATTGTAGAGGCGTATTTTTATTAGCCAATATGATATCTTCTCATGATATCTTGAGAGGCATTCACAGCTATTTTTGGTATATCAGAAGAGGGCCCATGGCCGTTTTTGTGTGTGTTGGTCTAGGCAATGATGATATGCACTCCATAACAAGCTAATAAGTTAGAACTAGTTGGCGCGGCATAATAATGCAGCCCTAGACACATTCTTAATGCTTGATCTATAAAATGAATATATAGAAGTGTGTTCTGAGCCTACGACTAGTTCAGTTTATGTGTTGAAGACAACTATGATGATGAAAAATTTAGCTCTCCGAATAAGTTTGGGTTTAATATGTATGTTTATTATATTTTTTTCTATGTAGAATGGAGATTGAAGAGTTACCAAGCCAAGATGTTCATAAGGGTTGGAGAGATGTTGATGATGATTCTAAACCAAAAGTTGGTTTAGTATTTGCTAGTTTAGAGGAAGGTTACGAATTTTACAAAAAATATGCAAAATTAGCTGGTTTTTCTGTTCGCAAATCTGCTACAATGATGGATACTGTTACAAAGGAGAGGTATTCACAGTCATTTGTATGCTCTAAGCAAGGTAAGCCGACAACTTCAGATGAAGGAGTGAATGTTGCCGGTATTGAAGAACCATCTTCTTCAAATGTCACCAAGAGAAGGAGAAGGGCTGTGACTAGAGAAGAGTGTATGGCTCAAATTCGAATTCAAAAAGACAATGATGGGAGATGGTCAATCCGTCGGTTTGTTGAGGAGCACACTCATTCTTGTGTTACACCAAGAAAGCAACAGTTCTTACGAAATAATAGAACTGTTACCGAAGCCCAAAAAAGTTTACTTAGCTCGTTCAAAGAAGCTAACATAAGAACTTCTGAGTTTATGTCCTACATGGAGATAGAAAATGAGGGTTTCAGTAATATTAATTGTACCGAAAAGGACATTAGAAATTTGATGCAAAGAGACAAGGATCGGAGTAGAGCTTATGATGTGGATCTATTGATGGAGCACTTGCAAGAGGAAAAGGATATGAATCCTTCCTTTTGTTTTCATTATGCCCCAAACCCACGCTCCTCTCATTCACTTTAAGAACTGCAGACGGCCTCTCCGGAAACTGGAGCTCGGGGCAAAACCTACTAGTATTTTTCACGTGCGATGTATACTAGTATTTTTCACGTGCGAATCCTATGTATACTAGTATTTTTCACGTGCGATGCACATTTTTATAAGAGTTGGAGAATTTTCACATGCGATGTACGTGTGAAGAAATAATTTTAGAGTTGAACATGCGTTGCACGTAATTGGAAAAAAATATTTTGAAGAAAAAACTACAATTTATACGTGCAATGCACGTTTTTATAAGTAAAATTTGAGTTGTACGTGTAACATATGTGTATGTTTAGTGCTAAAAACATATTATAAAATTGTTTTGCACGTGCAATGCACGAGTTTGTATGTTGACAAATGACAACTCCAACTCTCCCATTATAATATTAGTGATTGTGATGTGGATGTTTAAAGACTATTATAAATTTGTGATTTTTATGATTTCGCTCCCGCTGGATTAAAATCCTAGCTCCGCCACTGGATTTACCCCCGGCGTTGCTACCCAAATGCAAGCGTAGATATGCCGGTGATAATGGTAAAAATTACAACAAATCAGGGTCATATGATTCCAACACAGATCTTAAGCATCTACAGGTAGATTAATCATAACGGACCTCTTTAATAGGTCCGGGCCTGCTTTAGGCTCAGCTAACAAGACTTGGGCCCTTTCAAGCGCACGAAAAGTGACAGATAAAGACTTTGAAGGTGTCCGAACACCTCATTGTAATGCAATGGTCATAAGCCTTTGCATGGTGAATCATAAGGTATGCCATATGCTGGTGAACAATGGTAGCTCGGTAAACATTTTTTTTATGAACACTTTCAACAGCCTCAAGCCCTCTCGAGACTGACTCAAGCCAGCCGACTATACACTCCATGGACTGGTGTCCCCTTTCAAATAGAATTCATTATCATACTTTATGTGAGCAGGAAAAACTCCTGCTATTCGACAAAAGCACTGGACTTTATGGTAGTCGATGTCAAAGCTGCATACAACGCAATATTCGGCCGTCCCGACCTAGCGGCCTTCCATGCAGTTGCCCCCGCATCTCACAAGAAAATGAAGTTCCCAAAAAAGAACACATAGGCCAAGTTATAGGGAGCCAACAGGCAGCACGAGCATGCTACACCGCTACAATGGGGGGCTCAGTTCTCCTTCTCGACGCCACAGAGTTACCGCCATAAAGCAATCACAATAATTCCAAGACTGTAAACAAGCTTGAAGCCACTGCCATAAAACTCCTGCCAAGAACTTCCAAACCTGCCCAATCATCTCTCACTAGGTCCAAGCTCATTCTCATCATAACACAGTAATAAACCTGAATCCCCATCCCGAAGCCACTCCGCTCATTCAACGGAAATAACTAGTCCTGCCTAAACACATTGGTGCATCAGAAGATCTCCCATTCTCTATGCAAAATAGGCAATTTCAGGTAAGGTCTACCAAGTTGTTCGCTTACCGGCTCATTAACTTGAAGACCCAGGGCAAGGAGATATCAGCAGGGACTTGGAAAGTAGAAAACCTTATGAAGTTGAATGAGGGCATCTAAAACATCATCTCTTAGTAATAATAGGAAATTTTCTCAATTTATAATAAAGGTCGGTCACTAGAGCAACCATTTAATTTTACTTTTCAATACAGACCGCTTTCACTATCGGTCACTGCATGTAACAATGGCAAGCTACTTGAGTAGCCACTTAGTTTTATTTTATAATAAATTTTTGTATTAACTTTTGCAAAGTTATTGTACAACTCAACGGATGCATACAATGAGATGAGCGTCAAGTTTCCACAAAAATGGCACCAAAAACTCGTTAAAAGTTCCTTATATGACAGGTTCGGAGTCCATACCCATGGCTCGAAGTTACTCTAGCAATTCGCACTAAAGTAAGTTTAGATTTCGATTCACCATTTGAACTGCAATCTAGTAATGCCCCAACGACAAGTTCGGAGTCCATACCCATGGCTCAATGTTACTTTAGCAACTTGCGACAAAGCAAGTCTGGTGTTCAACTCGCCATTCAATCTGCTCCTGCAACCTATTAATGCCTAAACTAACAAGTTCAAAATCCATACACATGGCGCGAAGTTACTTTAGAAACCTGCAATCAAGCACGTTCAGAGTTAAACTTGTCATTCGATCTGTTCCTGAAACTAGTTAAAAATTCCTTAATGACAGATTAGAGGTCCAAAATCGTGGATTGCCGTTACTCTAATAAAACATGTAGAAGCTACAATTGGAGTTCAACTCACCACTCGATGTGACTTTCACAATTTGTTGGAGGACCTATATAGCAAGTTTGAAAAAAAGCTCTCCCTCAGAGTTGCTCCTACTACTAGCTGGGTACTAGGCAGAAAAGTTCTAAACTCCGTCGCACATCACTGATAGTTTGCTTGCTATACACAACAGAATTAAGACCCTGTTATTTAGTTACAAAGAGCCCAGTCGACGACCCATCAATCTCAACAACAAGCCTCATTTCAACTGCATAATTACAATGAGTCCATGTTTCACGCCTAAGAATTGCTACAAAATTCTTGCAAACATTGTACAACAAAATTTTCTACAAGTCGTTCTTCCAACTATACAGTAAAGGGTGCTCTACCTAAGAGAAGCAAACCTCTTCACAGGCCTCCCGCTAGTTAACAGCTTCCCAGGGTTGTCTCAACTCTTGACGATAAAATTCAAGACAAGTCTCCCTTAGGCGGGCAAGGTTTATCCTACCACCTTCACCTAAGCAAGCTCCAACTCCGTCTCAAGTGAAGTGCCGAGAAAACGGACTTGTTCCAACACCATCAAGCGCAGCGTATCATGAAGGAGAGCAAGCTCAATGTCCCAAGAACCTCATTCAATGTACACAAATATTTGTCAGCAAAGAGAAGAACGGAATCACCTCAATGCTGAACAAACACGAGTGACTTCACTTCAATATTAGGAAGATTTAGAACACCCATAACTCATTCACTCCATAAAATGA
The DNA here is from genome assembly GCA_017893485.1 of Hemerocallis citrina. Lineage (NCBI taxonomy): Eukaryota > Viridiplantae > Streptophyta > Magnoliopsida > Asparagales > Asphodelaceae > Hemerocallis > Hemerocallis citrina. The sequence goes on from CM030367.1 coordinate 28,021,559, forward strand.
GTTCGGTGCTCCACATGCCACTTGAGTTCCTCTATCCAACAACTCATCCACTCCGAACAACAAGTTTGATGCCTTGCGCTTTGCTCAGGCTCCATCAATAACTCGTTGAATCTAAACAACGAGTTCAAAGCTCTGATCACCACTCGAACTCTATTAACAACTCGTTGGCTCCAAACGACGAGTTCAACGCTCTGCTCACCACTCGAGTCCCATCGACCTTCACTTGAGTTCCATCAACAACTCGTTGGCTCCAAACAACGAGTTCAAGGTCCTGCTTTCTGCTCGAGCTTCATCAACAACTTGTTGGCTATAAACAATAAGTGTGACGCTCTGCTTTCTGCTCGAGCCCCATTAATAACTCGTTGGCTCCAAACAACGAGTTTAACGCTTTGCTCACTGCTTGATCTCCATCAATAACGAGTTTTACGCCTTGCACTATGCACAAGCTCCATCAATAACTTGTTGACTCAGAACAATGAGTTCGACGCCTTGATCTTTGCTTAGGCTTCATCAACAACTCGTTGACTCTAAACAACGAGTTCAATGCACTAATCACCACTTGAGCTCCATTAACAACTCGTTGGCTCCAAATAACGAGTTCTATTCTCTGCTCTCCGCACAGGATCCATCAACAACTCGCTGACTCCAAAAAATGAGTTCGTTGCTCTGCTTTGTGCTCGATCCCGATCAATAATGAGTTGGCTCCAAACAACGAGTTCAACGCTCTGCTCTCCGCACGAGCTCCATCAACAACTCATTGACTCCTAACAACATGTTCAATGCCTTGATCTTCACTCAGGCTCCATCAACAACTCGTTGACTCTAAACAACGAGTTCAATGCCCAGCACTTCGCCTAGCCTCCATTAATAACTCGTTGGCTCCGAACAACTAGTTCAATGCTTTGCTCATCGCCCGAGCTCCATCAGCGACTCGTTGGTTCCAAACAACGAGGCCAACACTCTGTTCACCGCTTAAGATCCATCAATAGCTCATTAGACCTAAACAATGAGTTCAATGCTCAGTTCACCGATCGAGCTCCATCAATAGCTTGTTGGTTCTAAACAATGATTTCAATGTTCTGCTCACCGCTCGAACTCCATCAAGGCTCATTGGCTCCAAAACAACAAGTTCAATGTTTTACTCACTACTCGAGCTCCATCAATGACTTGTTGGCTCCAAACAACAAGTTCAACGCTGTACAACCTGTTCGAGCTCCATGAATAGCTCATTGATTCTAAACAATAAGTATAACATCTCGCCCATCGCTCGAGCTCCATTAATAACTCGTTGACTCCAAACAATGAGATCAACGCTATGTTCTTTGCTCAAGTTCTTCCAACAACCTGTCATCTTCATGCAGTAGGATCGGCATCTAGCACCGGCCTAGAATTGTCTATACAAACTCGCTAGGCGCAAACAGCGAGTCACAAATGCCAGATCTGCCATATGGTGTCTCTACAAAACTTGTTAGGCACAAACAGCATGTTCAATGTTCAACTCCGTCTTAGAGTTGCCTCTCAAAACTTGTCGGGCTCAAACGGCAGGATTAATGTTCAACTCCGTCTCAAAGTTGCCTCTCAAAACTTGCTAGGAGCAAACAACAAGTTCAAACGAACAATTCTATCTCACGGATGTGTTTATAACTCGCTTGTACTAAACAGCAGATTCAATGTTCAACTCCGACTAGAGTTGCCCCTACAAGCTTGTTGGGAACAAAAAACGGGTTTAACGTTCAATGACGTCACAAAGTTGCCTCTCCAAACTTGTCAGGATTAAACGACATGCCAAACGTTCGACTTCACCTCAGAGTTGACTCTACAAAACTTGCTGAGCGCAAATAGCAGGTTCAAACATCTGATTCCGTCGCAGAGTTGTCTCCCCAAACTTGTCGGGATCAAATGGTAGGTTCAACGTTCAACTCCGACTAGAGTTGCCCTTATAAACTTGCTGGGATCAAACAACAAGTTCTAACTCCATCGCGGAATGTCTCTACAAAACATTTTGGGTGCAAATGGCAAGTCCAACATTAACTCCGCCTCAGAGTTGTCTCTACAAATGTGTCGGGATCAAACGGCAAGCTCTACGCCCAACTTTATCTCAGAGTTGCATATGCAAAACTTGTTGGGTACAAACGGTAAGTACAACATCAACTCCATCTCAGAGTTTCTCAGTAAACTTGCTGTGATCAAACAACAAGTCTACAACAGCTCATCTAGGAGAGCCACAAAGCTGAAAAGCAATTGCACAGTTCCAAACTCCAACAGCAAGAGGAGAAAGAAACGGGTTGAAAGCTCCAAAAATCCAAACTCATCAAAACTCAAAGATCCAATAAGAGCTCCTAAACTCCAACAAACAAGAGAAGGAGTAGGATGAAGTTAGAAAGCACTTACGAGTTGAAGCTCCTACAACCCGAAACCCAGGCGTCAAAAGGCTTCAAAAAGAAACCAAACTCTGAAATTGTATCAAGTGAGAAGGATATTCGGGTCCACAAATCCAAAACCCAATGTTCTAAAATCAAGCGGGTTTGCGGGTACAAAATTTAAACCCAACCCGCTTCTTCAAGTGCCAAACCCTAAGCTCCTTCACCCAAATCAGAGCCCCTTCGAGAGTCTGCGAAACCAAACTTTGAGTCGCTACTTTGTCAAAATTTTGCAAGCTACTCCAAAATCCGGGTCGCCAAGATAGTGCAATGTGAAGTGGAGCTTAACTACGACGGAGCTTGACTATGGGAGCTCGACAAGCCACAAGCTCGAACATAGGAACTCGACAGCATTGAGGAGCTCAACGATGATGGAGCTCGTCTGTGGGAGCTCAACAAGCCACGAGCTCGACCAAAATTGGGTCTCGATGAGAGAGCGCAGATCGACCAAGCCCCGAGGTCGACAAGGGCAACGACTGCTCGACAAAACATTAGAGAGTGTAGCTCGACCAAGCCCCAAGGTCGACCAAGGTAGAGGCAGCTCGACCAAGAGCAGCTCGATAATGGGAGCTCGACCAAAGCAACTCAACTATGAGATCAATAATAAACCTCGACTATCATAGCTCGACCAATGGGAGCTCAACCGAAAGCAGCTCGCCCAACCCTAGCTTGACCAAAACGAGATCTAAGAGACCCAAAGAAAAAAGGGGAGCTCGACGAACTTGTTGGTCGAGCTACGGGCTCTCACAGCCCTTTTTGACCGTTGGATCTCCACGAGGCGCTCATTCAATTATGTTGAATGGCCCAAATTCATCCACATTGCCCCTTCTTCTCCACCATTCCGAGTAGATTTGTGCCATCCGATCACCTAAAGATGTGCCTGAGCTTGTGATCAACGCACCAGGATGCGCCACGACACTCATCACGATCACCACCACTCAAACCCATTAATGGGTGAGCCAAATCTTGATCAACGACCCTAATCACGCCAAGAATCGTGCCAAGGATTGATTATTCATAAAATTTCCCCCAAAAATCATTTTAAATTCAAAAATTGAAAAAAAAATCCAAAAATAATTATTTAAATTCCGAAAATTAAATACAATTTCCAAAAAATAATTTGAAATTTGGTTTATAAATAAAAAAAAACTGAAAGAGTGATTTTAAAAATGGGAAAATTATTTAAAATCCAGAAAAATTCAATCCGAAAAAATATGGAAAAATTCAAAAAAATTCGGAAAATCCGATAAAATCTGGAAAATTCCAAAAAAATAGTTGCGGCCTTCAAAAGCCTTAGATCAGTTCTATGTATTTCCAAGTATCCTGAAAGCTAAGGTTATATTCCAGAATCCAAAAAGCCAAGAAAATTAACCTCAAAAATATGCCGAACTACTCCCCGAAAGCTAAGAAAATTGTCTTCCGGGAGTGGGGGGCTAAGGATAATTGTAAAAATTGTAGTAAATCAGGGCCGTAAGATTGCAATACATATCTCAAAGCTTCTACAGATAAATTAATCATAATGAGCCTCTTTAACAGGTATAGGCCTTCTCCAGACTCAGCTAACAAGACATGGGCCCTTTCAAGCCCATGAAAAGTGACCGATTAGGCCCACTAGGAGAGACACCCAGCCCATGAGGGTTGTAAGTCAAATCTCTTATCCCCAAATATGAGAGCTTATCTCCTGAGGGGGAGGATCAGCTCGAGATAAGGAATTCACATCAATTTTCTAAACTGTTTCTCAGATCTATTGTAACACCCCCAATTCTAAATAGGATTGAATTCGAAGTTCCACAGGATCTTTACACATCACTTCGTACAATTTTACAAGGAATTTAAAACTTTTATTACAACAGAGATTACATCAACGCAGCGGAATTAAAAATTACAACATGTTACATGAATTAATCAACAACTTGAACATTTCTTTAAGTAGCATTCACTCTTTAGTCCTGTCAATCACTTTATCCTGCATAGAAATAGTGGGCACGTCAGTTGCATACAAATGATGCTAGGACATAATACATCAATTTTTCTTACTTAGAAAGGACACACTTGTCTCAAAACATAGCTAAGGGGGACTATCCTATTGATGTCGTGTGTGAACATGCACTTCGTCCTTAACGCAATTATTATTATTGAATGACAAGAATGCGTACTTGTTCGAATTCTATGCATCCCATACTACATAGGTCCGAGGGCAAGCCCTTAATCGTTCTACATCTTGTAGGGTTGATTCCCTCGCCATAATCTAAACTACTACAGTAACTACGGTAAGTATCCTAGCTGTTCTATGAGTTACGAGCCCATGCCCAGACATCCTGGAAAGAATCCCACGCACTGACATGACGCATCATGCAGGCATCCTACGGACAATTCTCCTCCGCCATGGAATGATGGAACTACGTAGTCACTGAGCACCCTACAAGCGTTGCCACCGGTACGATATCCTGGACTAGTATCCATGCCCTGATATGACGTATCATGAGGATATCCTATGAACACTCTCACATCGTAGATCCAATGGCCATCATACTTATGTTTTTCTCTTACTTTCATCATATCTCCACTATGTGTCTAATCCTTAGATAATTGAATCATGAATAAAAATCAATATTCTATAATTAGCGTTACCTCTACGTTGGTCTTAAACGTCAACCATTAATCATGACCCAAACTTGGTCTTTATTTATCACATTTCTCTTTTCAAAATTTCGTTCTTGCCGGCGTAAGAACTTAGCTAAAATTCTAGTCTTAATTCTCTTTCATGCTCATCAAAATGAGAGTACACATATTCACAAATTTCACATTTCATCATGTTTCTTTTTCTTTATTTCCCATGCATGACGTGCATAATCTTAAAAAATCTTACATTAAATTTTACTCAATAATTTACATGTCAAAATCTCATTTTTGAACTCTTCACAATTTTCTCTATGTTCAACAAATATTTGTATCTTTAATTACAAAAAAAATCATATCCAAAAATATTATTAATTCTTATTCTAGAAAATTTACTTCTAATTCTCATTATAATAGTTCAAATATTCAGGAAATAATTTTTATGAAGTCTAGGTATTTTAAGAAAATTTCTAATATATTTTCTCATTTTCTTTTAAACATTAAAAACCCTTAGAAAAGTCAAAAATATAAATAAAAAAAAAATCAAAAACACTAAAAATACTCCAGAGGCCGGATTCGAACCTATCAAACCGCCCTAACTAAGTGAACAGTGACAGCCTTGGGGCGCACCCGAAGATCAGAATGGCCACAGCGACTAGCTGTCTAATAAGGGACTTAAATTGTACTTGAGTTTTGTGTTCGGGTTTTGAATAAAAATCAGATTTTATAAAAACTGAGTCTCTGCTGAGACTCGAACCCAGGGTAACAGCTCTACGGAGCTATAGTAACAGTTTTAAAGCGCACCCACTGACCAGTAGGTCTGAGTGACTAACCCATAAGGAAAATTAATTAAAACATTTTTGTGTCAGACTGTACTGTTTCTAGTTCTTTTTAGAAAAACTCAATTTTCTCACTCAAATTGTTCTTAAAAAAATATAGATCTTTCCCTGATTATTATTCTTTTAGAAAAATAGTAACTTGCATTTTATTAGTGTCATGCTCCGCTTTCTAAAAGAGAATACGGAATACGGATACGCGACAAAAGCCCAGCGAATGATTTTCATCATCCATAAGCTGTTCAAGAATCTTTATAACATTTCATAGAAATAATCAGAGTCGGAAGCAAAAGAATCAACCAACATGCACATTTGAACCAAAATACCAACAAGAATACTTGAAACCAAAATATATTAATGTCAAATAATCCAAATCTGAATAAGTTAATTATCCTGGGTCACATTGCCCAAATACAAATAAATCCACGTACAAGATATAATTGTTCAAAACAAACAACAAGAAATAATAATAGAAAAATTCAGCGGCTAGTATCTCATATCCCAAACACCATCTGGTACCTGTTCTCCAAAATCTGCAATTTAACAATTGCAGGGATAGGAAAAAGAAAACAAACTCCCGTCAATGCAAGTTACGGGCCGCTTGTAATGCAGGATACAAGTACATGAAAAAACTAGCTAATAACATGGAATAGGCTTGATAGCAAAATATAACAATTAGAATGGTTTGGTGAACAAGTACAAGTAGCATGTATCAAGTGTCAAGTGAACAAGTATCATGTAAACAAGTATCATGTATCAAGAATCAAGTGTCACGGAATCAAGTAACAAGTAACAAGTGTCAAGTAGTCAAGTACAAGTATCAGGTAGTAAGTGTCAAGTGATCATGTATCTTGTTCAAGTATCATGTATCAAGTCTTGTAGTGATTACTATCTAGGTAGCACTTCATGCATCCCACACCGCATGGTTGCTACAAAGATCAATTTTGCATAGATTTTATAGTGGACCATAGAGAACAGTGTACTCAGGGAGAAACCGCAAGAAATCAAGTATCAAGTATCAAGCCTCAAGTATCAAGTAAACAAGCCTCAAGAGTGAAGTATCAAGCCTCAAGTAGTTTAATATCAAGCCTCAAGTAACAAGTATCAAGCCAAGTCTCAAGTAGTGAAATATCTAAGCCTCAAGTAACAAGTAAATAAGCCAAGTATTACATAGAATCAATAGATTCTCCTCCGAGTACGCGTTTCTGAATTATCCACTATTAGATCTATCCCTTTAAACCCCGGTTTGGTTATTTTATTATTAATGTCAAACAAGCATGTATGTGTCGCGAAACAGGCCAAGTATATCATGGTACAAACAAGAAACAAGTTCAAGTTGCAAGATAAATATGTACAGGTGAAAGATAACACACAAAAGATAAAATAACCAAATTTCTAGTTAAGGACAGCAAGACCATACTGCAGTAAAACAGAGAATTCCGGTGTTATAAAAATGCAAATTTGAATACGTCAAAAGTTCTAGAAAATAGACTACCGGCCGAATCTAGCAAACATATATAAGTCATATAGTATTTCACAAAAATATAAATCAAAACTGATTTGAATCCAGAAAATATGTTTAGCCAGAAATCAGAAGATTGGATTCAAGAACAGGAAAATCGCATGAAAACTCATTAAATAGATTCACGAAAAATCTGGAGTATTTCCCTATATGTATAACATCATAATATAAAGTTTCACAATATTCCAGTACGATTTTTTAGTCAACGAAAATCAGAAGACATCATGAAACGATAGTTTTGCAAATCTGGAATTTTCAATACTCCTATACGAAAACATCAATATCTCGCAAACCGTAAAACAAAATCCAGATCCGTAAAAGGGAAATGAAAATAGACAAAATAAGCTAACTTTCATTTTCACAAATATTTTTCATACAGCAAAAGGAATTATGGTGAAAACACACTTCTTTACAGAACAACGAGCAAAATTCAGCAAGTATAGCTTTTGTAAACAAGCATGAAATCGGTCATAAAACTCATTAATAAAATCTACCAAAATTCTGGGTAATCCCTAATTAAGTGTAGCAATACTGACCAAAATTTCAGATCAAAATAATATGTTTAGCACTAGTATCAAAATATTTTATTCATCGAAACCATCAAGAAACGAAATCTAGAAATATAATACACCCCTGTAGTAAAACAACCATATCTCACACATACGAAAACGAAATCGATCTCTGTCAGAAAATTTAGAAAGAAGACAGATTTCTCTAAAAGTCATGTTTATGACTGAAATTAAGATACTGACCTTAATATGGTCTAAAATACCAATCAAAACTGATCATCGACAAAGTACAGATTTTTCTTTAACAACAAAACCAACATAAATCATACGAAATTTGTTCCAATCACAATCAAATATGGTATAGAGTCTACTAAGTGTTCAAATATCATAAAATAGGGTATATGGCATGTCTACAACAAGTATATCACATGGATCCCAACAACCACACAATTTTCACAAATAACTCACATATATGATCACATTAAGAACGGTCAAAACCTAAGTTGTTTCATGTCAAATTTGCATTATGAGACAACTATGGTCAAATAGCATTATAGAGACAATACTCATCAGAGATAACACACACATGAGTTGTCTCTAGAACCCAACCACACTACAAGTGGTATTTATGACCTATATCATACAAAGGAATTGAGTACAAGTTACTTGCCTTAACCGATGACGAAAATGACTCCAAGTAAGAATAACGGAAACGGATTCCAAGCCAACAAACTCAACGAATCACGAGCGAAAATCACGAACGAAAACCACGAACAAATGAACCAAGATCCAAGAACCAAGAACCAAGATAACACGTGCAATAGTCGTGCACGTGCAAACCCAACAAGAGAGAGAGAGAGGTCGGGAGAACACCAAAGGGAACGATGGCTGGCAAGACAGTGAATGCCACTGCTACAGTTGGTAAGGAAGACCGGAGGGGGTCACGGTAGATGGCGACGTCGACTATGCGTCGCGAGGTAGCTGACTATCACGGGAAAACAGAGGTGCTGTCACTGTTACAGGAGCTCATCGGCATCGTGTGTCACCGCACAGGGGAAGGGAAGAGATCAGGGTGCTCGGGAGGAGCACCAGGGGTTCGACAGGGTGGTGCTCGCTGTCGACGAGTGCAGTGGTCGCTGCAGTCGAAGGTGGAGGTGTCGCGGCTGGCTATTGCACTAGTTGCGGCAGAGAACAGGGAGAGGCAGGGGGTGACGGTGCATAGGGAGGGCGCCGGAGAGGTGTCACGGCTGACGTTGCGATGGGGGGGCCTGCATAAGGAAAGGGATGAGCGGGAGATGAAGAGGCGGAAGGAAACAGGGTAGGGGCGGCTGCATGGGTTGCAGAAGGTGAGAAGTCCGGGGGGGAGGAGGGGGGGGGGGTAACAGGGTGAATATATAGGTGGAGAACTTTAGGGTTTAGGTCCAGATGGGTTTTGGGGCTTATCTGGTTTGGGTTGTAGGTAGAATAGGGTTAGGTGCTGGTGGTGAAATGGGTAGGGTAGGATAGGTTAATGGGTAAAAGGTTTAATAAATAACGGGTTGGGGATAGGGTTTGAATAGGTTAATGGGTATTGGACTATCCAATATGGAAAATAGGGTTTATAAAATCCAATAAAGAAAATAATATAACATTATTAGATAAATTAGAGTATGATAATAAAATAATAATAATAATAAAATAATAATGCAAATAATAACACTGACTAAAATAATACTGATAAAAATTATGATAGTAATAATAATAATAATAAGATTTGTATAAAAATCATAGTAAATAGTTACAAATAAAATTGTTGATCGAAAATAGATTTTAATAGAATATCCAAAAATACAATTTGACAAAAGAATTTGCAAACCGAAAAAAATAACTTGCAAAAATTTTTAAAATACAGAAAATACACAAAAATATATTTTTAGGAAAACAGGGGTTACAATTAGATTGTCAAAAATCACATTTTTACACAGAAAACTATTTTTCCTTTAGTTCATTTTAAAAAAATGGATCATGACTACATTTTTCGACATAGAAGCAATTCTTTTTAAACGATTTCCTTTAGCATCAAATTCCCCCTCATTCATAATGAGTTCATACAAGTTTTTCACTTTTTCATTCTTTACCAAAATTAAACTCTTTAAATTTGCCCTATTTCACAAACTAACCATTTTTTTATGTTTCAAGAGACAATATGGATGATAAATCTAGTCACTACAACTCTACTTGCATAGGGCAATTAAAACACACTTTTTATCACAATTCAATCTATCTCACATTCCACGAATACTAATTTTGCATTCTATAATTTATCCATAAGCACATTTCCCACATATTGTATTCTACAATTCATGCATAAGAAAATTTTCATAAAATCATAATTTATCCATTCTAGCACGCAAATATACTAACAAGCCATCATAACACATCCTTATTTACACATTCTAATTTATTTTACTAAATTTTCTTGTAGATCAATTAGTGTTCTTTTCTTCTTAATCTCTTTAAACAATGTATGGCAATCTTTCCTACTCATTTCTAACATAATCACAATTTCAATCCCTAGCATGGTATCTAAAGTAGAAGCTTGAGAAATCACCTACCTTTTTGAAGAAAACAATTAGAAAGCTCCTAAAAATCTCCTTGAACACACGAACAGTTCCCTTCTCCTCCTAGATTGTGCCACCAAAACGCGCCTTCGCCTCCTTACTTGATGGAACCCGAGCACCTTCTTGATTCTCTTGATGTATGGCCGGACTCCTCTATGTGCAAGAACACACAACTCAACTCTCAATCTTTTTCTCACACTACTCTTAATCTTTTTCTCACAACTAGCTTCTTTTTCTTTCTATTTCTCTTGTAAGTTTTCTAGTGCTTTACATGTAGAAGATGAGGGGGTATTTATGCACTTTTCAAAGCAAAATGAAGGGCAAAGATTGATCTAGATGGATGTAGATTAGGAGCTAAGATGCATTAGGGAGTAAGAACAACTACCCATGAACACACAACCAACTCTCCACTACTCCATCTCTCCCACCCTCTCTAGCACCATCCGGCCTACACCTTCCATGCAGAATGTACGTGCATGTGCAATGCACATGCCACACTATGCACACCTAGTTACTAGTTCTTCATGTTAATTAGTTAATTTGTTACAAAAACAAGTCTACCCTACAAGTTTTGTTATTTAAATGAGAAATAAACTAGTGGGCTCGATCTAGTGGGCTAAAAGTCCATGGGCTTCTAATTTAATTTAATTAATTAATTAGTGTGGGTTCGAATTAAACAATTAGGTCTACAGATTAAAATAGGCTTCTAAAATAGAAGAATAAAATACTTGTTCATGATATGAAAATAAATAATTTTTTAGGGTAAATGCACATAAATTTGCATGTGCAAAGCACATGAAATCAAACAAACTCTTATTTAATTATGATTGAAAATTCAGGATGTTACACCTATAAATACCTTACCCCCTCCACAGTCAGAGGGTAATCCACACTTTCATCATGATAGAAGCTTCATTTCTGGTGGCATGGTATGAAGAGGGCTGTGGCTCGGTTTGTTTCTCAGTGTTTGATCTGCCAGCAAGTTAAGGCAGAGCATCAGAGGACCACCAAAATTCTTCAACCGCTTCTCATTCAGGAGTGGAAGTGGGAACATATCACTATGGATTTTGTGACCATTTTGCCAAGGAGTCCTAAGGGTCACAATGCCATTTGGGTGATTGTAGACCGATTGACGAAGAGTGCTCACTTGATTTTCTTCCGTGTCGGACAGTCTACTGAGAGTCTAGCTGAGAAGTACATGCAAGAGATGTCAAGCTTCATGGGGTTCTAGTCAGTATTGTATCTGATAGGGATACGAGATTTAGATCTCAGTTTTGGGAGAGTCTTCAAAGCAATTTGGGGAGTAAATTAAAGTACAGTACAGCTTTTCATCACCAGACTGATGGACATCCAGAGAGGAACATCTAAATTCTTGAGGACATGTTGTGGTCTTGTATGCTACAGTTCGGTGGATCATGGAAGGACCATTTTCACCTCGTAGAGTTCTCGTACAATATCAGCTTTCAGGCCAGTCTTAAAGCTGCACCGTTCGAGGCCCTTTATGGGCAGAAGTGCAGATCACCAGTGTGCTGGGATGACATGGGTGAAAGGATGTTGTTGGGTCCAGAGTTGATCACTAAGATAGTTGATGCGGTGGTTCAGATCAGAAAGCAATTGCAGGCAGCTCAGGATAGGCAGAGGTGATGGGCTGATGTCTATCGGAGAGCTTTGGAGTTTGAGGTTGGTGACCATGTTTTCCTAAAGGTATCGCCTTGGTATGGTGGTGGGGGCAAGCTTAACCCTAGGTTTATTGGACCGTTTGATATTGTGGAGCGAGTAGGCAAGGTGGCCTTTCGTCTTGCATTGCCGCCAGCTTTATCAGGAGTGCACGATATTTTCCGTGTCTCACAACTCATGAGATATATTCAAGATGAGAGCCACGTGATCGACTATTTCGAGTTGACAGTTCGGCTGGATTTGACTTTTGAGATTCCGCCAGTTGCTATTTTGGATCGGCGGTACAAAGTGCTTAAGAACAAGGTCATCAAGCTGGTTCGTGTTTCTTGGAATCCTCACTCGCTGGGTGAGTCGACTTGGGAGTTGGAGGAGAAGATTCAGTAGAAGTTTCCTCATCTGTTTGAGTAGCTTTTTGTTTTGTTCTTTCTTTTCTTTTTGGTGTTACCCTATGTACCTCTTGTTTGAATTTCGAAGACAAAATTCTTCTTGTTAGGTGGGTAGAATTTGTAACCCCTATTTTTCATTTTATGTATTTTTGGGTGTATTTTTTTTTTCTTTTTATGCATTTCTCTCATTGTATCTCTTTTTGGACCGTATACTGGATCTTCTTTTTTCAGTATATTCATTTATCTGATTTGTCGTCCTCTTACTTGAGTTCTTGCTACCATTGTGTCCTGTTACCGCTAATTCTGGTATGGGGGTAAACAGATGAGATTTGTGAGTTCGCGAAAAAACCTGAATAGCGGATCCAAGCCTTCTGACTCCTGCCGCTACCTGCAAGGAAGTACGATACACCAGGATTGATTCCGGCGATGCACCCTCCGACGCTCTTGTCAGTAACCAGTGATGATTAAGAAAGAGCTTAAGGTGGAAAAAGAGTGATTACCTGGTCACAGTGGCAGGGGGGAGGTATTTATAGTCGCCATGGGAGTGATTAGGGACCTGATTTCCTGTGTAACTGTCAGGAGTAAAATCCTCACAATCTGTTTAGGAAACTGACCCCTGGTCCCCGGTGAGAGCAAATCAGGCCCGTTGATTCGGTCAAATCAGTGACCCTGATTTCCTCTTGCTGGTCTGGGTCTGTCTCGGGTCGGGACCCGTACCCGATTGGAGTGAATCCGTTCGCGGGTTAGTGGATCTGTGAGAAGGAGATTCAGTACCCGTTTCGGACTCGTTTGTATGTGAAATTACCATTTTACCCCTGAGCTTCAAGATTCGTGCCCAATCTTGACAGTTCCGATTTAACCCCATTTTTAGCCATATCACGAGCCCCCCACTCCTAAAGTCTGAGTGTGATCAGCCTTTGAGGAGTAGTTTAACTTTTTTAGTGGCTAGTGGAGTTGTATCAGAGTCCGAATGGAGGGTTTTGAATCTCGAAGGGGGTAGTGAGGTGATTTTTGAAGCCGTGAGCTGTTCTGAAGCCTTGTTGAGTATTAGGCAGTTTTAATCTATTTTTCGGACTATTTATTTAATTTTGCGATGTGTTAACTAATCGTTCAGGGACCTTAACAGTACATTCTAGGCAATAATTGTTAGTTCAGAGGCTCAAAAAATATCCCCCCGAATTTTTAATTATTTTCTAGAATTTTTAGTTAATTTTCCCGAATTTTTAGCATTTTTCGCAATTTTTAAATAAATAAAACGATTTAAATAAATAAAAATTGATTTTTAAATACTGATTTATGGTGTGGCCTGATCTGGACCGTTGATCTTGGGCGAGCGCGAATTTCTGAGAGATCTGACGGTTGTAGTCGCTCGGCATTCATTTTCTCGCTTTTGATGCTCGGATGGGCACTTGCTCGGTTGGCCGACCGGAGTGGTAAGGGTTCGGCCGTCTGAGCGACGTGGCGCAATCTGAGCCGTCGGATGGTAGCTCGAATCTTGAGACGGGCATGTTTTCCAAGAGAACGCTATCTTGTCGTTTAGCGCACGTGGCAAGATCTGGGTCGTTCATCATCAGGAGCACGAATTTCTGGAAGATCCAACGGTTGTGATGGTTCGAGTGCTTTTTTCTCCGTTTTCACTCTCGGATAGGCACTTGCTCGGTTGACCGACCGGGGATCTGAGAGGTCGGTTGGCCGAGCGACGTTCTGGGCCGTCGGATGGGCACTTGCTCGGTTGGCCGACCGGAGATCTGAGAGCACGGTTGGTCGAGCGACGTTCTGGGCTGCCGGATGGGCACTTGCTCGGTTGGCCGTCCGGAGATCTGAGACCTCGGTTGTCCGAGCGGCGTGGCACAATCTGAGCCGTTGGATGGTGGTGCGAATCTCGAGACGGGCCCAGTTCCCAAGAAAACGCTATCTTGTCGTTTAGCGTTGCTGGCAAGATCTGGGCTGTCTGATCGAGATCTTACACGAAAGTTGAGGAAAAAGTGAGTTTTCTCCGTTTTGATGCTCGGATGGGCACTTGCTTGGTTAGCCGACCGGATGTCTAAGGGTTCGGTAATCCGAGCGTGGTAGTGCGATTCGGGCCGTTGAATGGCTGAACGAATCTCGAGACGGTTCAGTTCCCAAGAGCATTAATGGCGCCCCAGCATTTGTGCGGCGTTCCAACTTCCCGTGGTCATTAAGAATGGTGCCCTCTAATTAATGCGAGGCGTTTCAGCTTTCGAGGGTCATAATGGCTGGTTCTTGGAGGGAGGTTATAAATACCCCATTCCCCTTGTAATTTCAGTCACAACAATGTGGAGTTTTAGCTATCGGAGGTGTCTGCTTTGGGTGGTTGCTCTTTGGCCATGGTCTCCTCCTGACTCTGAAGCCCCGATGCGGATTTCAGTGTCGGGGGAGATCAGAGCAGAAGAGGTGACGACAAGTGTCAAGGCAGACACCTGTCTTCTTTTGGAAAATCCTAACCCTGAGGTGGTCGGACGGGTGGTCACTCTTCCGCCGTGATCTTCTCCCGATTCTGACGGTCCCGATGCGGATGTCAGAGTCGGAGGAGATCAGGGCAGAAGGGGTGATGACCGGAGTCCGGACCCAGGGAACAAGGTGCTTCGGGAGGATGGGTGGTCATCCTTCCGCCACGATCTTCTCTCGATTCTGACGGTCCCGAGGCGGATGTCAGGGTCGGAGGAGATCAGGGCAGAAGGGATGACGACTGGAGTCCGGACCCGAGGGAAAAGTTGCTTCGGAAGGATGGGTGGTCATTCTTCCGCCATGATCTTCTCCTGACTCTGATGGCCCCGATGCGAGTGTCAGGGTTGGCGGAGATCATGGCAGAAGTGGTGATGACCGAAGTTTGGAGCCGAGGGACAAGCAGCTTCGGAATGATTAGTCTCTTCCGATCTCTGTCTTCCTTCCGGGCTGATGACTTCTGATGGTTGTCAGCCCGAAGGAGTTAGAGATTGCAGGTGTGCCGATCTGCTTTTTGACCGGGCCCCGCGAGACGGTGGTTTCTTCTCCAGTCCTTGAACGATTCGTGGTTTCGGCTCCGAGGCCGTAGGCTTCGAGTTGCTCACGGGTGAGAGGTTAACCGACCGAGACCTGGGGCCCGGGGGGCTCGCCGAGGACGGTGCCTTAAAACTTTTAATCAAAATTCTCTCTGGCTTCTTCAGATAGGGGCAGAGCGCCTGGGTCCGAAGTGTCTCTTCCGGGCGATGTGGCGCGATCTGAGTCGTCAGATGGTGGCGCGAATCTCGAGATGGGCTCAGTTACCAAGAAAATGCTATCTTGTCGTTTAGCGTCGCTGGCGGGATCTAGGCCGTCTGATCGAGATCTTACACAAAAGTTGAGGAGAAAGTGAATTTTCTCCGTTTTGATGCTCGGATAGGCACTTGCTCGGTTAGCCGACCGGGGATCTGAGAGTTCGGATGGTCGAGCGACGTTCTGGGCCACCGGATGGGCACTTGCTCGGCTAGCCGACCGGTCCCTTCGCTGTTGGGTTCGGATCGCACGTTGCTCGGATTTAGATCCTGTTGTGCCGAGCTACTTGACTTGGTGAAAAGACAAAGTCATTTTGGGCCTTCGCGACGTTTCGAGAGCGGCCCAAAAGTCGCGCCCTTACGTTAGGAAGCCCAAGAGACTTTTCTTTTTACTATAAATCTTCACTCCCCCACCCCAAATCTCATTCTTCACTTTTACTTTCTCTCTCAAGTTTTTACTTTTCACCATTGAAGTTTTTAGCTCCTGGGTGGTGCTATTGGCTGTCGCGGCTAGGTGTTTCTTTGCTCCGGCAAACTTTTCCGACCGCTGCAGTCACTTCAAGGACAGTTTCTCTCCTTTCTTTTTAGAAAAATGGTTAAGATTACCCCTTCGGATGAGACCCCCGCCTCGGACCAAGTCGTCGGCCGAGCGAGTAAAGGAAAGGAGGTGTTAGAGCCGACCAAGCAGACCGTTGTTCGGCCGAGTAAGAGTGGCGAAGTAGCCGAGCCGCTCCAGGAGGTTGTGGCAAAGTCCCAGAAGGGCAAAGGATTGGTCACGATAATTGAGCAACCGAAGACGGCGGGGGAATTCTGTCGGCAGCCGATCGTTCTGTCAAGTGTGGGGGGTGTTCGGAGCTATTCCGAGGAGATGTTAGAGAAGGTGACTCAGGGCACTGCCAAGTCGGTGGAGGAGAATGAGCCGAGAGAGTTGTCCGAGGTGGACCACACTATTTCGTCTCTCTCGGAGGCTGATCTGCATCGGATCCGGACCGGATTCCAGATCCCTGCCGAGTACGGGCTACTTTTCCCTGGACCGGGTTTCCGAGCCTGCACATCGTCTTCGGCTAACGCGTGTGTATTTTCCCTCGACTCCTTGGCCGCCGGGCTCTGTTTTCCGCTCCATCCATTCATCGTCGAGGTTCTTATTTGGTACGGTTTGAGCCCTGCCCAGCTGATGCCGAACACTTGGAGGCACGTCTTGGCGTCTGTTCTCTGGTGTCAAGAGATCGGTGCCGAGCCGAGCATGTTTCTCCTTCGGAGCCTCTACCGCCCTCGCCAGCCGAACAGGAACGAGCAGAGGTTCTACCTTTCGCCGCGGACAGGCGTGAAGTTGATCGAGAACCCGGACTCGATCAAGCATTGGAAGGAGAAGTATTTCATTATCCGAGCTCCCGCACCCTGGGTAATTTCAATAGCCTGGTCGAGGGACGACCTGCCCAATCGAGCGAAGGAGCCGGTACTGAGTGACGAGGAGGCGGAAGTCCTCAAGAAGCTCCTCGCTTTGCCGACGCTAAGTTGGAAGGACATTACCGAGGAAGCTTTGTTCCGGGGGGGGGGGGTCTCAGTCCGATCGACCCTAGTACGCTTCTGGTATTTTTACTCTTTGCGTGAATTTCTTGAAAAATTTATCTAAGTGTTTTCATTCGGCTTGTGCAGAGTCTTCTAAGATGGACTATAGGGCATTGATGGCGAAGGCCAAGGCGAAGGAGCAGGAGACGAGAAAGAAGAGACCCTCGACAGGGCCTCAGGGTGGCCGAGCGCCGAAGATACCTTCGGTCCCGAAGACCGCTGACCTACAGAAGGTCGTCGTTCCGGAGGGCGGTCCTGAGCAGGAGAAGGTCGCGGCCTTCGATCCTCCTGTTTCAAAGGCGCCAACTCCAACGGCGAAGGGGGATGCACCCGGCTCGTCGAGTGGTGCGTTCGACGTGAGCCAGGTGTTATCCCTCCAAGTTTCGCCCCTCACTGCCGATGCGGAGAAGATTCTGACCAAGGGGCACAAGCAGATCTTCGTCCCCGACTGGCAAGTGATGAAAGTCGACGGCTTTTTGGGTGATGGCAACATTTGCATGCAGGCGGTGAAGCACCTACCGACCCCGAAGGACCGAGCGGCCCTTAAGGCTGGTCAAGTCGGGGACGCGACGATGCAAATCGCTCGGAACACGATGTCGGTAAGTAGGCCGAACACGTTCTTATTGAAACGTTCTTTCTGAAATTTTCTAAGTTTTTAGGTTCGGACCCTGACGATTTGTTCTCTTTTCAGACCCACTGCCACTTCAACTTCTTGCTCGAGGAGTTCGCGAGTAAAGAACAAGAACTGACGGCGCAGTACGACCAGGAGAGGTCGGAGCGCGCGAAAGCAGTGAAGCTGCTCGATGCTGAGCTACTCCTCTCGGCAAAGCGTGGAGCCAAAGTGGCAGGGTTGGAGGCACAGCTGGCCGACGCCGTTCAGCGGTCGAAGGACACGACAGCCAAGCTCAAGGCCTCGGAGAAGGAGAATGCTGAGCTGAAGGAGGAGTTGGCCAATGCTCGGTCGGAGGTGGAGAGGGCTCGGAAGAGGGCCGAGAAGATCATGGCCAAGCACCGGTCTAAGGTGGCGAAGGCGAAGAAGGCCATCCAGGATGAGGCCGAGCATCACATGTTCAAAAACATGGAGGACGCGTACGGTCGAGCCCTTCTTCATATCGCCGCTCGGAACCCGGGGTTCGACACGTCCTCCTACCATTTCTACGACCTTGTGGAGGGGGAGGAGGAGCTTCCCCCGGCGATGCTCGGCCCCGAGGGACAGGCCGACGGTGTCGAAGGCCCGGGCAAGACTGAGGCCGAGGGTGAGGAAGAGGACGATTCTGAGGAGGAGAGCGGGAGCGGGGACGAGGACGAGGACGAGGTCGAGGGCGAGGACAAGGCCGAGGGGTCGACAGACCCGAACGACAAAAAGGTTGACTCCTGACTTGGTTGCGTCTTTTAGTCTTTTGTTTTTTTTTTTGTGTAAGCCTAACTGCGGACTGGCCACCGCTCTTGTAACGCTTTTGAGTTTTGAATGAAAACATTTTTGTTTGGCCAAAAAATTCTCCAAGTGTTAGTCTCCGGATTTTTTGTTTGAGTAGGCTTAAAATTCTCCAAGTGTTGGGCATCGGATTTATCTTTGCTTTTCAGGTGAAGTTTGGTCTGATCACGGAGGTTTCGTACCTTTGTAAGGAGCTGACCAAAACGAAGCGAGAGCTTTCGCTAAGCCGGGAGAAGCGGTTTTATATGTTCTTGAAGCTGGAGGAGATAAAGGTAGCTGCGAGGGGGTATTGTCCCGAGTTGAAGCAACTGCGGAAGCAACCCCAAGCTCCTTATCCCGAAGGTGAGACTGAGCGGCTTCGTAGGGAGCTTTCCGTCGTCGAGCAGAAGAATAACGAGCTCTTGGCCGAGATCCAACACTTGGAGTTAGTGGAGAAAGAACATTTGGCGGAAGAAGAGAAGCTGGCTTCCGAGTTGGAGAAGGTGTCAGCCGAGCGCAAAAAGTTGTTGGCCGAGGTCGACAAGCTTAGGAGGATTACGATAGACAGGGGGATAGAGGTCACCCATTATCGACGACTCGCGACCGATAGCGCCAATGCCTCGGGCTCATCAAGACCTCCTCGTTTGAAGGTGTCGGCGAAGGATGATGCTCTGAGAGATAGGATTATCGAGTTGGAGGAAGAGGTCGCATCGCTCAAGCCCCTGCCTGGGAGGGCCAACGTTCGCAGTACGTCGTGTACTTGCGAAGAGAGCGAGAGAGGGATTACCTTCTACGAACTTGCAACTCGTTTGCCTGCGGCTAGGCGGAGTCCTGCTGACGCTCAGAGTAGTGTAGTCGTCTCGTCTAGCGGTGCCTCGATCGGTGCCACAGTTGGGGTTAGTGGCGAAGGGGGATCTCGCTTCGCCGGTTTGGAATCGAGCTCGGAGGTTAGGCATCGCCGCCCCCGCGTTTCCTTGAACCGAAGCATACCCTTCCGAAGAGGCACTGAACATGTCGTCTTATATTGTAAAACTCTTGTTGTAGCATCAGTCTTGTTGTATGTAGAGTTACCTTATTGGAATAAAAGCTTGATAGTTTGTTTTGAAAAATTCTTCAAGTGTTGGACTTCGGAAATGTCTGAAATTTTGTTGTTCGTCTCTTCCTTTTTTCAGCTCGTGGTGGTAGCTCACGATGCCGACCCCAATCGCTCGGATAATAGCATCCGATCCGAGGTTGGACTGGGGGTGACGAGGTTGTGCGCGGCGGGGTGCCGAGAGTGACTCTATGAAGTCGAGCTGGAATTACGCCGAGCAGAAAGCGAGCGGGGCCACCTTCAGCTCATCCTGGGTTAGCGAGACGCCGAGATCCGGCACTTGGAGATCCGGATTGCCGAGATGACCCCTGCGGGAGAGGACGAAGGTTCGCCGACCGCCTTTAGCAACGCCCTTCGGGTCCAGTGCGTTCGGCACAATTTGTCGAAAATAATAGCCGAGAGGGACGATCTGCTCTCGGAGATCCGTCACTTGCAGACCGTAGAGGCGGAGCTTCGGAAGGAGGAAGAGGGATTGGCGGCCGAAACTGCAGAAATGACGACCGAACGGGACGGTGATGATTTTTCATTTAAAATCCAAGTGTAGTGGGTCGGCATTGTAACTTTTATTCTTTAAGGCTTTGTGGCCTTGTTGTATGGAAAAGTTGTTTTGTACTGTGTCCCAAATATTAATAATATTTCTTCCACGAACTAGCACGTTCTTTGTAATTCTGCATAGTTGTTTCGGTTCTGACTGTGTTCGTCGCGCCGAGGTCTCAGACCCGGCCCCTCTCTTGTCCGTGGTTCGGCGCCGTAATGCGATCTGAACCGTCGGATGGTGGCACGAATCTCGAGACGGACCCAGTTCCCAAGAAAATGCTATCTTGTCGTTTAGCGTCGCTGGCGAGATCTGGGCCGTCTGATCGAGATCTTACACGAGAGTTGAGGAGAAAGTGAGTTTTCTCCGTTTTGATGCTCGGATGGGCACTTGCTCGGTATGCCGACCGGAGGTCTAAGAGTTCGAGCGACGTGGTGCGCTCCGAGCATACCTCTCGCTCGTTCGTGGTTTGGCGACAAGAACATTCGGCCGGAGGTGTCGAGCAGCGCTTCTGTCACCTCTTATCGCGAAGTTGCGAAGCGAGTCGAGCCTTACCCAAGGGTGGGTTCGCCGATCCTCGTGAGAGTTCGACGGCTGTGGGAGCAATTCCGAATGGCGACCCACTCCTAGCCCGCTGAGAAGCGAGCTTGTGGAGTAGAATCGAACCAAGTGTTGGACTCCGGAACCATCGTTAGAGTTCAACGGTTGAGGGAGCAATTCCGAACGGCGATCTACTTCTGGCTCGCCTAAGGGCAAGCTAGGGAAGTAAAGTCGAGCTGAGTGTTGGACTCCGAACCATTGGTGTAGTTCAACGGTTGTGGGAGCAATTCCGAATGGTGACCCACTCCTAGCCCGCTGAGAAGCGAGCTTGTGGAGTAGAATCGAACCAAGTGTTGGACTCCGGAACCATCGTTAGAGTTCAATGGTTATGGGAGCAGTTCCGAACGGCGATCTACTTCTGGCTCGCCAAAGGGTGAGCTAGGGAAGTAAAGTCGAGCCGAGTGTTGGACTCCGAACCATTGGTGTAGTTCAACGGTTGTGGGAGCAGTTCCGAATGGCGACCTACTTCTGGCTCGCTGATGAGCGAGCTTGCGAAGTAGGGTCGAGCCGAACATTGGACTCCGAACCATTGGTTGAAATAAAAAATAAAAAATAAAGGCGGAGAGATGCAAGCAATTTTATAAGTCTGAAAGAGCATTCTTCATTGATAATTGACGGCGAGCCGTTTTTACATATAACAACTTAAAGAAATGAATTACAAGTTAGAGGAGAGGAATGGTTCGACACCCGGTGATACTTAGAGAGGCGCCGAGGTGCTTTCTTGGTATTTTAACAGGTGGTCGGCATTCGAGGTCCTTGAAATCTCTCTGCCCTCTAGGTCTTCAAGATGATAAGCTCCGGGCCGAACTACCTTTGTGATCTTGTAGGGTCCTTCCCAATTCGGAGCCAGTTTGCCTTTCTGATTGGGGAAGAAGATGGCTAGCTTTCTGAGGACCAAGTCCCCTTCATTGAGATCGGTGGGTCGGACTTTCTTGTTGTACGCCAATTCGACCCTCCTCCGGTAGTTCTGTTGGCGTATTGATGCTCTTTCCCTTAGCTTGTCCACCAGGTCTAAGTTCGCCCGGAGGTCTCTGGCATTCTGTTCCTCATTGTAGGCTGCGAGACGAGGAGAGGGTTGATGAACACAATATTATTCACATTTAGAAGCAATAATCTTAATGTAAATGCACATGTAAAAGCTCTATATGTGGTATTTAACTCTTATTCTCTCTTTTCAATAGGAAATAACCAAAAACAGCAGAACGAAGCAAATTTAGGATTGTAAGGATGAAACACAGGAAACTGAAGAGATCAGTCGACTGATCATGCTTACAGGCGACTGGACAGAGGGAATCAAGTTTACACAACAGTCGACTGGGCTGATGAATCATGAAAATACTGAAGTCTCGACACAGCCGACTTACATCCAGAGGTAGTCGACTGATAGGCGACGGAGTAAACAGATAAGATATTCGAAGATTCATCCAAATCTAATTTCAAATCTATCTGAATCCAGATTTATGCAAATCAAATCTAGAGACTGGGGATTTCCAAGAGCACGTGGTTAACAGATAAGGAAGGAAAGAAGAAAAGAGAAAGAAATAAATCATCAAATCAAACAAAGAAGGAGTTTCCTGAAAAAGTGCAAAACTCTAATTCTCAGCCGTGTTCTATAAATATCAGAAAAGAAGATCAACAGGACACTCTCGGTTGGCACTCTTCCAGGTTCCAAAACCATTGAATCACAAGAGTTTCTGAGCGTTCAAGTCATCAACAGGGGCATTATTCTATCAGCATCGAGGAAGGAGAGAGAAGATCCAGTATTCGAAGGCAGTCGACTGTGTGACAGCCAGTCGACTTCATTGTTGGACTTCATTAGTTTATTTCTTCTCCTTCTATTCTTTTATGTTGATCATGTATTCAAACTTGTTGATTAATAAAAGTATTATTATGTGGAACTAATTTCATAGTTGGGTAGATTGAAGCCGTAGTTATGTAGTGCTATATTCTTCTGAACTCTTCTATTTTACTTATTGATTGAATCCGTTTGTATTGGTATAGATTGATGGTAATCAAAACTAGTTCTCGAAGTCTGAGAGCAGTCGACTGAGGTGAGAGCCAGTCGACTGACGTACAGAACTTGAGAATATCAGGTTTGCATTATCATCTATCTGAATCTGTTATATGAGCATATTGAGACGACCCGTATCTCGTGCCCGTAATTGTAACAAAGGAATCTTTAGGGGTTCCTGGTTCAATCAACTTAAGGGATCTAGATCTGATACCAATTTCTAGAACCTTGAGTGTTTGTTCGTTTTCACTGATCTTATGTTTTCTTTAAGTGCAACTTAGTAGATACCATGCTAAACATTTAATGAAAGAAACGAATTAGAGTAGATACCATGCCTAATTCTTGGCCTAGGGAAACAGTACTTTAAGGAGTAGATACCATGCCCTTGAAGAGAACAAACATGAGTAATGAGAAGAAGTTCAGAAGGTGACTTAGCATTACTGACTATAGGTGGAGATCTAAACCCAACTACTTCATAAATATCTGTGATTCAACACTTCTTAATTTAGTTTAAATCTTTTTATTTCTTTTAGGCTTTTAAACCAACCCTTTATGATTTTTAGTCTTTTTATTGATTCGTAAGTTAAAGTCTATAATCTCTGTGGGATCGACCCTTGCTATTACTATGCTTTGTCAAACGATTCGTGCACTTGCGAAGTTTTTATAATTTGTGTCTAGTTTTATCTATATATTTAGGTATCTAGAAACCAACAACAAGTTTTTGGCGCCGCTGCCGGGGATTGTCTAGTATTTTAACTTACAGATCAGTAGGAAGTTTTTATTTTCTTTCTTTTAGTTTATTAATAAGTTTTTCTTTTAGGTTACAGGATTTTGGTGGATGCACGGAAGGAGATCACTTCGTCCAGAGCTACTACCAATCGACGCAGAAACAGAACGCACTTTGCACAGATTAGGTCGACTGATTGCGACCAACCAGTCGACTGCTGCACGAACCCAGTCGACTGCTCAGAGACCTCAGTCACAAGAAATCATGGCAGAAGAAATACCCAATCGCGTACCAATGCAGGATAAATTTACGCCTAAGAACATTGAACAACCCTCCTGCATTGCATATCAACCCAATGTCACAGGGAACATGCATCTATCTCCTCAGTTACTTAGTATGGTTCCCCATTTTAGTGGCAGACCTGATTAAGAGCCTCATCTCCATTTACAAGACTTTTTCGATCTTTGCAGGACACAAAGCGTCCAAGGGCTTACCCCTGAGCAAATCAGGTTAATATTGTTTCCTTTTTCCTTAAAACTTAACGCTAAACTATGGTATAATTCTTTGGAACTAGGATCAATAAACTCATGGGAGCAATTGGCGACAAAGTTCTTAAAAGAATTCTTTCCAGCCCAAAAGACCAAACAACTGAAAAGGGAGATTCAACTCTTCCAACAAAAGGATGGAGACTTATTTTTCGAAGCATGGAAAGATTTCAAGAACAAACTTCTCAAGTGTCCAACACACAACATGCCTAAAGATGATCAGGTACAAGCTTTTTATGAAGGTTTAAATGATACTAATAAGGCAATTGTGGATTCAGCTTGCAACGGGATCTTGATGAGGAAAAACGGTGAAGAGGCCATAGAACTATTTGAAGAACTCAGCGAGAATTCACAACAATTCTCAACAAGGAGGGGCCCTTCGAAAAAACAGGGAGTTTATGAAATTTCTAGTAGCAATAACATTCAATTGGAAATGGTAAACATGAATAAGAAAATTGATATGCTTGTTAATGCAATGTCCATGATGGGTGGAGTTAAAAATCAAACAAATGAAATTTGTGCAATTTGTTCTCATGTAGATCATACCACTGATACATGTTCCATGTCTTCTTTCACAGATCAGGAGCATGCAAACTATGTAGGTCGAGGAGTGTTCCTACAAAAGAGCAATCCCTTCTCGAACACATACAACCCAGGGTGGAGGAACCATCCAAACTTCTCATGGAGCAATAATCAGAATAATCAAGGGACTCAATTCATACAAGGACATACACGGAACTTCCAAATGGGAAGTGGGATTGATAGGCCAGTTCAAGAACAGAAGAAGTTGGATTTTGAATCCACCGTTCTTCAATTGCTCCAACAACAACATCAAACAAGCAACCAACAAGGGCAAGCAATTCAGAAGTTGGAAACACAGATTGGCCAAATTGCTAAAGAATTAAGCGAGCGAAAGGCAGGGGAACTTCCATCACAAACTATACCAAACCTTGGAGGCCAAGAACAGCTCAAGGTAGTCACAACATTAAGAAGTGGTAAGATAATTGACAACAAAGCTGGAACACACACCGAAGAAAAAGAAGAACAACCATCAAAAATTGTGGGGTCCAACAAGGTAAGTGAAAAAGAAAGAACAGTTTTGCCACCATTCCCTCAAAGGTTAGTCAAACAAAAGAAAGATCAACATTTATTTGACATCTTTGAAACTCTCAGAAAGGTAGAAATTAATATCCCCCTACTTGATGCTATTAAACAAATTTCCTCTTATGCTAAATTTTTGAAAGAATGTTGCACTCACAAAAGAACATTTCAGGTTAGGGAGGATGTGGCTTTGACAGAAGAAGTGAGCGCTGTCTTATTAAGAAAATTACCTCCTAAATTAAAAGACCCAGGTAGTTTTACTATTCCTTACAGGATTGGCGAGCACTTCTTTGAGAAAGCACTACTAGACTTGGGGGCAAGCATCAATCTTCTCCCATACACCGTCTATGAAAAGCTAGGATTGGGGGAATTCCAACCTACATCCATCACGTTGCAGTTGGCAGATCGCAGTATCAAAAGACCTAGAGGTATTTTGGAAGATGTCCTAGTTCAGGTAAACGATTTCATTTTGCCTGCTGATTTTGTTGTGTTAGACATAGAGAAATCTTCAATGCCATCATCTCTACC
Source organism: Hemerocallis citrina (assembly GCA_017893485.1). Taxonomy (NCBI): domain Eukaryota; kingdom Viridiplantae; phylum Streptophyta; class Magnoliopsida; order Asparagales; family Asphodelaceae; genus Hemerocallis; species Hemerocallis citrina. The sequence continues at coordinate 28,047,505 of CM030367.1, forward strand.
AATCATTCTAGGTAGACCCTTTATGAGTACGGCTGATATAAAAATTTGTGTCAAAAAGGGTACCATAAGCATGAAAATAAATGGAGAGAAGGTTGAATTTAAAATGTTTGATACACTGAAATTTCCACATGATGATCATGAATGCTATAATGTTGATGTGGTGCAGGATATTGTTGATCAAACATTTCAGGTACATAGCATTGAACCATTACAGGCCATAATTACACAATCTCTAACTTTATCTAATGATGAACAGGAATATGATGACTGGGAGATTGCAGAGACAATACATCACCTTGACACTTCACAGTCACACTCAGGTACGTTTGCACCAGTATTTGAAAAATTGGTGACTGATGACATTTATGTTTCTGCAGACAAGTCGACTGGTGCACTGGACAAGTCGACTGCTGCAGAGGATCAGTCGACTGTCCAGACTGCTACCAGGGACCAGTCGACTGCACCAAGACTTACAGACCCAGAGCTTAAGCAGCTGCCCGACCATTTGAAGCACGCATATTTGGGCAAGAACCAGATGCTACCAGTAATAATTGCTGCGAACCTAAGTGCACAGGAAGAAGATAAGCTGCTAAAGGTATTACGAGAACACAAGAATGCAATAGGATAGACCATTGCAGATATCAAGGGAATAAGTCCATCCAAATGCATGCATCGAATACTCCTTGAAAACAATGCAAAACCAAGCAGGGAGGCACAGAGAAGGCTTAACCCAAACATGAAGGAAGTGGTAAGAGCAGAGATTTTGAAGCTACTAGATGTTGGCATCATCTACCCTATCTCAGATAGCAAATGGGTAAGTCCTATACATGTAGTGCCTAAGAAAAGTGGAGTCACAGTGGTGACAAACGAAGAGAATGAGCTTATCCCTACTAGAGTGACCACAGGATGGAGGGTATGCATTGATTACAGGAAACTGAACAATGAAACCAGGAAAGATCACTTCCCTCTTCCTTTTATTGATCAAATGTTAGAAAGATTAGCAGGATATAGTCATTATTGTTTTTTAGATGGTTATAGTGGCTATAATCAAATTGCTATTGCTCCAGAAGATCAAGAAAAAACCACTTTTACATGTCCTTTTGGTACTTTTGCATACAGGAGGATGCCCTTTGGATTGTGCAATGCTCCAGCTACATTTCAAAGATGCATGATGAGTATATTTTCAGACATGGTGGAAAGGTTCATCGAGGTATTTATGGATGACTTTAGTGTTTTTGGATCTTGTTTTGATGAATGCCTTAACCATTTGCAGCTTGTGCTTAAAAGATGTGAAGAATGCAATTTAGTGCTGAATTGGGAAAAGTGCCATTTCATGGTACAACAAGGTATTGTGTTGGGACATGTGGTGTCCAAAAGGGGAATAGAGGTAGACAAAGCAAAAATCGATATAATATCAAAACTACCCCCTCCCACTACAGTTAAGGGTGTTAGGAGTTTTCTAGGGCATGCAGGGTTCTATAGAAGATTCATAAAAGATTTCTCAAAAATCTCCAAACCCCTTTGTGACTTGTTGGCTAAGGATGTTGAGTTTGTATGGACAGAAGAGTGCACAAATGCTTTTAATACATTGAAAAATCTTCTCATTTCTGCACCTATTGTCATGGCACCAGATTGGAGCCATCCTTTCGAGCTTATGTGTGATGCAAGTGATTATGCTTTAGGGGCTATTTTAGGTCAACGAATCAATAAGAAACCTCATGTTATCTACTATGCTTCTCGAACTTTAAACGATGCACAGCTAAATTATTCCACTATTGAAAAAGAAATGTTAGCTGTTATTTTTGCTATAGAGAAGTTTAGATCATATTTAATTGGTTCTAAAGTTATTGTTTTTACTGACCATGCTGCCTTGAGATATTTGTTTGCTAAAAAGGATGCTAAGCCTAGGTTAATCAGATGGGTGCTGTTGCTTCAAGAATTCGATCTTGAGATTAGAGATAAAAAAGGAAGCGACAATGTTGTTGCAGATCACATGTCCAGGCTACTACAGGAGGAAGAGAGAATTGTGCCCCCACTTAATGAAAATTTCCCAGATGAACATCTCTTTGAAATAAATACATCCTCGGGACAGTCGACTGGTAACAGGACCAGTCGACTGGTACCTCACTGCTCAAATTTTCCATGGTTTGCTGACATTGTAAATTATCTAACCGCTCATGTTTTCCCTCCAGGTATGACAAGTCAGGAAAGAAAGAGACTGGTGGCTATGTGCAAGCACTACTACTGGGATGATCCTTATTTGTTCAAATTTTGCCCTGATCAAATTATAAGAAGATGTGTGGCAGAAAAAGAGCAATTGAGTATTCTACAACATTGCCACCAATATGCATGTGGAGGACATTTTGGACCGAAAAGAACAGCACTTAAGGTATTACAATCTGGATTTTATTGGCCTAAAGTATACAAAGATGCCTTTTTCTTTTTGCAGGACTTGTGACAAATGCCAAAGGACAGGCAACATCTCTTCTAGAAATCAAATGCCACTGCAAAACATCCAAGTGATCGAGCTTTTTGATGTTTGGGGAATCGACTTCATGGGTCCATTTCCTAACTCATTTGGTTATTTATATATACTTGTTGGTGTGGAATATGTGTCTAAATGGGTCGAGGCTTTCCCCTCACGAACTAATGATCACAAAGTTGTTGTCAAGTTTTTGCAGGAAAACATTTTCACTAGGTTTGGTACACCGCGAGCAATAATAAGTGATGGAGGTAGCCACTTCAACAACTTTCCATTCGCTTCTTTGATGAAGAAGTATGGTATTACACATAGAGTGGGCACCCCATATCATCCTCAAACTAGTGGGCAGGTGGAGATTAGCAACAGAGAAATCAAGAGCATTTTGGAAAAGACAGTCAACACAAGGAGGAAGGATTGGTCGTTGCGCTTAAACGATGCATTATGGGCCTATAGAACCGCATACAAAACACCCATTGGCATGTCACCATACCGTTTGGTGTTTGGAAAAGCCTATCATTTGCCAGTTGAGTTGGAGCACAAAGCATATTGGGCCATCAAAAGGTTCAATTTTGATATGAAACAAGCAGGTGACAAAAGACGATTACAACTAAATGAGCTTGAAGAGATGAGGCACGATGCTTATGAGAATGCAAAATTGTACAAGGAAAGGACAAAGTTGTACCATGACAAACAGCTAGCACGGAAGGACTTTTATGAAGGGCAGAAGGTATTAATATACAACTCAAGATTGAGACTTTTTCCAGGCAAGCTTATGTCAAGATGGTATGGGCCATACACTGTTACGAGAGTCTTTCCACATGGCGCTTTGGAGGTTCATAGCAAGGAAAAGAATCAAACATTTAAGGTGAACAGGCATAGAGCGAAGCTATACATAGAGACGAGCATAGGACCGCAAGAGGAAGATGTGATTCTTCAAACCGTTCAATACATGGCATGACCTCATCAAGTCTAGCTGAAGACAGAAAACACAACGCTTATTGGGAGGCAACCCAATTTTTCAGGGGAGTATTTACACTTTCCCTTTATTATCTTTCAAGTTATTCATTATTATTTTTCTTTTAGTTATTTTTCTCTCGTTACTAGATGTGACATATGCCTATTTTTACATTTTCTTTCGAACATTGAGGACAATGTTCCATCTAAGTTTGGGGGTATTAGGGGTATTAGAGTCTTTTGAATTTTTTTTTAGGATAAACAATTTCTTATAAAGTAAGAAGAAGGATACTTATTTACTTTAGGATTGTTGAGTTTCATAAATTCCCTACAAAATTATATGAGTCATGCAATTATACATAATAAACAAATGTGATGCTTTTTCTGGTAATTATTCCCTTTAGATCTAGTCCTAAATTGAGTTTAAGTAAATAGAGTATATATATATATATATATATATATATATATATATATATATATATATATATATATATATATATATATATATATATATATATATACTTGAATAAAGTCAATCTACTCCAATGTTTTGAGTTGCTTAGTAACTAGGGGTATTCATCACCAATGTTTACCTTTACGTCAAACGGCAACTTGAAATATGAGTATGCAAAGCACTTTAGAGTTTGTGACTCGCTGAGTAACCGGGTGGATTCATCACAAATGTTTCGCATTCGCGTAAAAAGGCGAGTGACAACTTTAGAGAAGCGACTTAATTAAAAAAAAAAAAACACTCTAGTTTGCTACTCGGTTTGTAGTAGAGAAAAGGGGATAATCACAGATTGAGTAATTACATACTATAACTATAATTAATTGCATGGCAAGTACAGTTGAGTTTGGAGTTATGAATAAACAATTGCACTAGAGAAAGTGGGTATGTTTAATTTTACTTTATCTGAAATTGTTTATATTTTTCTACGTTGAATGCCCACATAGTAAGAACTCTTGGTGATTAAGGCTGTTATTATTATTTTCCCCTTGTTCATAATTCTAGTTTGCTTGAGGACAAGCAAAAATCCAAGTTTGGGGGTATTTGATGAACACATTATTATTCACATTTAGAGGCAATAATCTTAATGAAATTAGACAATTAAAAGCTCTATATGTGGTATTTAACTCTTATTTTCTCTTTTCCATAGGAAACAGCTCAAGACAGCGAAACGAAGCAAATTCAGGATCTTAAGGATGAACTCAGAAGATTACAGAAGCATCAGTCGACTGGTTCTCCACAACAGGTGACTGGACAGAGAACTCAAGCTTACACAGATGTCTCGTCACAGTCGACTTACTCTAAAGGACAGTCGACTAGTTTGATCAATTATGAAATCTTCAGAAGTCTCGACTCAGTCGACTGGTTCGAAGACAAGTCGACTGGCCTGCGGAGGAGTAAACAGATAAGATATTCAAAGATACACCTGCATCTAATTTCGAATCTATGTGGATCCAGATTTTATACGAAGAATCAAATCTAAAGACAGGGTATTTCCAAGAGCACGTGTTTAACAGATAAGGAAGGAAAGAAGAAAAGAGAAAGATATAAATCACCAAATCAAATAAAGAAGGACTTTCCTGAAAAAAAAGGGCAAAACCCTAATTCTCAGCCGTGCTCTATAAATATCAGAAGAGAAGCATTATTCAAGATATACATCTTTTCTCTGGGAAGCGACTTAATCACAAGAGTTTCTGCGCATTCAAGTCATCAACAAAGGGCATTATTCTATCAGCATCAAGGAAGGAGAGAGGAGATCCAGTATTCGAAGGCAGTCGACTGTGTGACAGCCAGTCGACCTCATTGCCGGACTTCATTAGTTTATTTCTTCTCCTTTTATTCTTTTATGTTGATCATGTATTCAAACTTGTTGATTAATAAAAGTATTATTATGTGGAACTAATTTCATAGTTGGGTAGATTGAAGCCGTAGTTATGTAGTGCTATATTCTCTTGAACTCTTCTACTTTACTTATTGATTGAATCCGTTTGTATTGGTATAGATTGACGGTAATCAAACTTCTTCTCAAAAGTCTGAGAGCAGTCGACTGAGGTGAGAGCCAGTCGACTGACAAACAGAGCTAGAGAATATCAAGTTGGCATTACTATCTATCTGAATCTGTTATACGAGCATATTGAGACGACCCGTATCTCGTACCCGTAATTGTAACAAAGGAATCTTTAGGGGTTCCTGGTTCAATCAACTTAAGGGATCTAGATCTGATACAAATTTCTAGAACCTTGAGTGTTTGTTCGTTTCCACTGATCTTATGTTTTCGTTAAGCACAACTTAGTAGATACCATGCTAAACACTTAATGAAAGAAACGAATTAGAGTAGATACCATGCCTAATTCTTGGCCTAGGGAAACAATACTTTAAGGAGTAGATACCATGTCCTTGAAGTGAACAAACATGAGTAATAAGAAGAAGTTCAGAAGGTGACTAGCATTACTGACTATTGGTGACAATCTAAACCCAACTACTTCATACATATTTGTGATTCAACACTCCTTCATTCAGTTTTAATCTTTTTATTCCTTTTAGACTTTCAAAACAACTCTTTATTATTTTTATTCTTTTTATTGATTAGTAAGTTAAAGTCTACAATCTCTGTGGGATCGACCCTTGCTATTGCTACGCTTTGTCAAACGATTCGTGCACTTGCGAGGTTTTTATAATTTGTGTCTAGTTTAGTCTATATATTTAGGTATCTAGAACAAACAACAGAATCGACTTCATGGGTCCATTTCCTAACTCATTTGGTTATTTATATATACTTGTTGGTGTGGATTATGTGTCTAAATGGGTCGAGGCTGTCCCCTCAAGAACTAATGATCACAAAGTTGTTGTCAAGTTTTTGCAGGAAAACATTTTCACTAGGTTTGGTACACCTCGAGCAATAATAAGTGATGGAGGAAGCCACTTCAATAACTTTCCATTTGCTTCTTTGATGAAGAAGTATGGTATTACACATAGAGTGGGCACCCCATATCATCCACAAACTAGTGGGCAAGTGGAGATTAGCAATAGAGAAATCAAGAGCATTTTGGAAAAGACAGTCAACACAAGGAGGAAGGATTGGTCGTTGCGCTTGAACGATGCATTATGGGCCTATAGAACCGCATACAAAACACCCATTGGCATGTCTCCATACCGTTTGGTGTTTGGAAAAGCCTGTCATTTGCCAGTGGAGTTGGAGCACAAAGCTTATTGGGCCATTAAAAGGTTCAATTTCGATATGAAACAAGCAGGTGACAAAAGAAGATTACAACTAAATGAGCTTGAAGAGTTGAGGCATGACGCTTATGAAAATGCAAAATTATACAAGGAAAGGACAAAGTTGTACCATGACAAACAGCTAGCAAGAAAGGAGTTTTATGAAGGACAGAAGGTATTAATATACAACTCAAGATTGAGACTCTTTCCAGGCAAGCTTATGTCAAGATGGTATGGGCCATATACTGTCACGAGAGTCTTTCCACATGGTGCGTTGGAGGTTCATAGCAAAGAAAAGAATCAAACATTTACGGTGAACGGGCATAGAGCGAAGCCATACATAGAGATGAGCATTGAACCGCAAGAGGAAGATGTGAATCTTCAAACCATTCAATACATCGCATGACCTCATCAAGTCTAGCTGAAGACAGAAAACACAGCGCTTATTGGGAGGCAACCCAATTTTTCAGGGGAGTATTTACACTTTCCCTTTATTTTCTTTCAGTTATTCATTATTCTTTTTCGTTTAGTTATTTTTATTTTTAGATTCTCCTTACTAGATGTGACATATGTCTATTCTTAAATTTTCTTTCGAACATTGAGGACAATGTTCCATCTAAGTTTGGGGGTATTAGGGGTATTAGAGTCTTTTGATTTTTTAAGATAAACAATTTCTTATAAAGTAAGAAGAAGGATACTTATTTACTTTAGGATTGTTGAGTTTCATAACTTCCATACAAAATTATATGAGTCATGCAATTATACATAATAAACAAATGTGATGCTTTTTTTGGTTATTAGTCCCTTTAGATCTAGTCCTAAATTGAGTTTAAGTAAATAGAGTGATAAAAAAATATATGAGTATATATATTCAAATAAAGTCAATCTACTCCAATGTTTTGAGTGCTTAGTAACTAGGGGTATTCATCACCAATGTTTACCTTTACGTCAAACGGCAACTTGAAATATGAGTATGCAAAGCACGTTAGAGTTTGTGACTCACTGAGTAACCGGGTGGATTCATCACAAATGTTTCGCATTCGCGTAAAAAGGCAAGTGACAACTTTAGAGAAGCGACTTAAAAAAAAAAAAAAACTCTAGTTTGCTACTCGGTCTGTAGTAGAGAAAAGGGGATAATCACAGATTGAGTAATTACATACTATAACTATAATTAATTGCATGACAAGTGTGGTTGAGTTTGGAGTTATGAATAAACAATTGCACTAGAGAAAGTGGGTATGTTTAATTTTACTTTATTTGAAATTGTTTATACTTTTCTATGTTGATGCCCACATAATAAGAACTCTTGGTGGTTAAGGCTGTCATTATTATTTTTCCCTTGTTCATAATTTCAGTTTGCTTGAGGACACGCAAAAATCTAAGTTTGGGGGTATTTGATGAACACAATATTATTCACATTTAGAAGCAATAATCTTAATGTAAATGCACATGTAAAAGCTCTATATGTGGTATTTAACTCTTATTCTCTCTTTTCAATAGGAAATAACCAAAAACAGCAGAACGAAGCAAATTCAGGATTGTAAGGATGAAACACAGGAAACTGAAGAGATCAGTCGACTGATCATGCTTACAGGCGACTAGACAGAGGGAATCAAGTTTACACAACAGTCGACTGGGCTGATGAATCATGAAAATACTGAAGTCTCGACACAGCCGACTTACATCCAGAGGCAGTCGACTGATAGGCGACGGAGTAAACAGATAAGATATTCGAAGATTCATCCAAATCTAATTTCAAATCTATCTGAATCCAGATTTATGCAAATCAAATCTAGAGATTGGGGATTTCCAAGAGCACGTGGTTAACAGATAAGGAAGGAAAGAAGAAAAGAGAAAGAAATAAATCATCAAAACAAACAAAGAAGGAGTTTCCTGAAAAAGTGCAAAACCCTAATTCTCAGCCGTGTTCTATAAATATCAGAAAAGAAGCATCAACAGGACACTCTCGGTTGGCACTCTTCCAGGTTCCAAAACCACCGAATCACAAGAGTTTCTGAGCGTTCAAGTCATCAACAGGGGCATTATTCTATCAGCATCGAGGAAGGAGAGAGGAGATCCAGTATTCGAAGGCAGTCGACTGTGTGACAGCCAGTCGACTTCATTGCCGGACTTCATTAGTTTATTTCTTCTCCTTCTATTCTTTTATGTTGATCATGTATTCAAACTTGTTGATTAATAAAAGTATTATTATGTGGAACTAATTTCATAGTTGGGTAGATTGAAGCCGTAGTTATGTAGTGCTATATTCTTCTGAACTCTTCTATTTTACTTATTGATTGAATCTGTTTGTATTGGTATAGATTGATGGTAATCAAAACTAGTTCTCGAAGTCTGAGAGTAGTCGACTGAGGTGAGAGCCAGTCGACTGACGTACAGAACTTGAGAATATCAGGTTTGCATTATCATCTATCTGAATCTGTTATATGAGCATATTGAGACGACCCGTATCTCGTGCCCGTAATTGTAACAAAGGAATCTTTAGGGGTTCCTGGTTCAATCAACTTAAGGGATCTAGATCTGATACCAATTTCTAGAACCTTGAGTGTTTGTTCGTTTTCACTGATCTTAAGTTTTCTTTAAGTGCAACTTAGTAGATACCATGCTAAACATTTAATGAAAGAAACGAATTAGAGTAGATACCATGCCTAATTCTTGGCCTAGGAAAACAGTACTTTAAGGAGTAGATACCATGCCCTTGAAGAGAACAAACATGAGTAATGAGAAGAAGTTCAGAAGGTGACTTAGCATTACTGACTATAGGTGGAGATCTAAACCCAACTACTTCATAAATTTCTGTGATTCAACACTTCTTAATTTAGTTTAAATCTTTTTATTACTTTTAGGCTTTTAAACCAACCCTTTATGATTTTTAGTCTTTTTATTGATTCGTAAGTTAAAGTCTACAATCTCTGTGGGATCGACCCTTGCTATTGCTACGCTTTGTCAAACGATTCGTGCACTTGCAAGGTTTTTATAATTTGTGTCTAGTTTTATCTATATATTTAGGTATCTAGAAACCAACAACAAGGGTATTCCGACTTCGAGTGGTATTACTACCTCGGACCCATAGGTGAGGTTGAACGGGGACTCTCCTGTGGGGGTCCGTTTGTTGGTGCGATAGTTCCACAGCACATTGGGGAGTTGGTCGACCCATAGGCCTTTGGAGCATTTTTCCAATCTCTTCTTGATACCAGAGAGGATTTGCCGATTAGCGTTCTCCGCCTGCCCGTTCGACTGAGGGTGGGAGACGGAGGAGAAGCGCTATTGGATGGCAAGATCTTCGCACAGGGCTCGAAATGCGGCACCGGTGAACTGAATCCCGTTGTCCGTTACGAGGACACGGGGGACGCCGAATCTGTAGATGATGCTCTTCCAGAAGAATTGAAGCACCTTGTTCTCGGTTATAGTGGCGAGGGGCTCGGCCTCAATCCACTTCGAGAAGTAGTCGACGGCTACGACCAAGAACTTGAACTGGCCCGGAGTTTGAGGGAAAGGCCCTAGTAAATCCATCCCCCACATTGCGAAGGGGATAGGACTTGATAGGGAGGCGAGGTTGGCTTGAGGGAGGTGACGAACGTTGGAATGTCTTTGACAAGTGCCACATTGCCGAACGTGTCGCTCGGCATCTTGGAGGAGAGTCGACCAGAAGTATCCGTAATTCAGAGCTTTCCGAGCCAAAGACCTAGACCCTGAATGTGCTCCGCCGATGCCTTCGTGGAGCTCCTGTAAGGCGTAGTCGGCCTGTTCTGGGGAGAGGCACCTTAGGTATGGTCGGCCGTCAATCTGCGAGAAGGAGCGCTTGTATAAGATCCCCTCGATCAAGACATACCGCTCGGCCCTGGTTCTGACTTGGCATGCTTCTTTGGGGTCCTCGGGGAGGAGTCCGTCCCTTAGGAATTCCACTAAGGGTTTCATCCAATTATCTTGTAGCAGGACCGGTAAAGACTCCACTGAGTCGAGGGTCTCATCTTCTATGCTCGGCTTCATGAGGACCTCGATCAAGATGGTCTGCTGGAGACCTTGGAGGGAGGATGAGGCCAACTTGGAGAGGGCGTCGGCTTGCGAATTCTCCTCTCGAGGGACTCGTTGGATGAGTGCCTCTTCGAACCGGCCCATGAGGGTTCAGACCTTGGCGAGGTACTTCGCCATCCGTTCGTCTTGCGCCTCGTACTCGCCCAAAACTTGGTTCACAACCAGCTGAGAGTCACTATGGATTCGGAGGTGTTGCACCCCGGCACTTCGGGCAAGTCCGAGGCCCACGATTAGCGCTTCATACTCCGCCTCATTGTTTGAGGCCTTAAAATTCATGCGGAGGGCATACTGCAGGACGAAGTCATCAGGGCCATTCAGGATGATACCGTCACCGCTCCCTTCGTTGCAGGAGGAACCTTCCACGAAAACTGTCCAAATGGGGGGTCCGTTCGGGACATGGCTGACCTCGGGAATAGTGGACTCGACAATGAAGTCGGCGAGGGCCTGAGCTTTGATCGCAGTCCGAGGCTGGTAGGAGATGTCGTGTTGGCTCAGCTCGATGGACCACTTCATAAGCCGACCTGAGGTTTTTGGCTTGTGGAGTATTTGCTTCAGCGGTTGGTCGGTGAGGACCACAACCGAGTGGGACTGAAAGTATGGGCGGAGCTTCCTTGCCGCCATGATCAGGGCGTAGGCCATCTTTTCTATCTTCGGATAACGGAGCTCGGCGTCCCTAAGCACCTTTCTCACATAATAGATGGGCCTCTGAGCCCGGTCTTCTTCCCTCACCAAAACAGCACTTAGGGTCTGCTCGGAAGCAGCTAAGTAGATGAAGAGGGTTTTCCCCGGAATGGGCTTGCTGAGTAGGGGAGGGTTCACCAAGTAGGCTTTCAGCTGTTCGAACGACTCCTGTTGCAACTCGCCCCACTCGAAACCCTTGGCCCCCCTGAGAGCCTTGAAGAAGGGGAGACACTTTTCCCCAGACTTTGAAAGGAATCGGCCAACAGCCACGAGGCACCCCGTAAGTTTCTGCACTTCCTTGACGTTCCGGGGCGGGGCAATGTCCAGTATGGCCTTGATTTTCTCAGGATTTGCTTCGATCCCTCGCTGGCTCACCATGAAGCCGAGGAACTTTCCTGAGGAGACTCCAAACGCACATTGTTTCGGATTTAGTCTCATGTTGTGCCTTCTCAATACGCCGAATGCCTCCTGGAGGTCGGCCACGTGGTCGGTACCCCTGATGCTCTTCACGAGCATGTCGTCGACGTATACTTCCATGTTGCGGCCGATCTGGCTTTGGAAGACTTTGTTGACGAGGCACTGGTAGGTGGCTCCGGCGTTCTTCAATCTGAACGGCATAACTCTATAACAGTAGAGGCCCTGGTCGGTAATGAAGGAAGTCTTCGAAATGCCCGGGGGGAACATTCGGATCTGATTATAGCCGGAGAAGGCATCCATGAAGCTGACGAGCTCATGGCCCGAGGTGGCGTCGATGAGGGTGTCGATATTTGGGAGAGGGAATGGATCCTTCGGACACGCCTTATTCAGGTCAGTGAAGTCGATGCATATCCTCCAAGAACCGTTGGACTTCTTAACCATGACCACATTGGAGAGCCACTCGGGATAGTTCACCTCCTGTATGAACCGAGCTCTTAAGAGCTTGTCCACCTCCTCCTTGATGGCCTGTTGTCGCTCGGGGCGAACTTACGCCTCTTCTGCTTAACCGGTTTGCACCCTGGTTCGACCCTGAGACGGTGCACTAGAAGGTCCTCGGAAATCCCGGGCATATTCGCGGCGGACCAAGCAAATAGGTCGCGGTTCTCCTGGATGCATTGCACCAAGTCGGAGCTTAGGGCAGTCGGCAAGGACTTGCTGATGAGGAACTTTCGACTCGGGTCCTCGTCCGAGAAGAGTACCTCTTCCAATTCGTCCGCCGGCTCGGACGTGGGTCGGACATTCGGCTCGAGGATTTCTAGAGTCTCGAGGGAGAGCACCGGACCCCCAGTGGAAGTCATATAGCACTTCCGAGCCGTCTCTTGGCTGCCCCTGACTTCTCCCACTCCCGACCAGGTGGGGAACGTCATTTTAAGGTGGTACGCCTAAAATGACATTATAAGCGGCCGGGATGTCGACGACCATAAAGTCCATCGGCTCGGTCCGGGTAGTAGGGGTCTTCCCAGCAGTTACGTCCAGGGTAATAACCCCTTCGACAGTTACTGGTACCCCCGTGAACCCGTGGAGCGTGTAGCCGGCCGGTTTGAGGCGATCCCGGGACAGCTGCAGCCTTCGAAAGGCCGAGAGGAAGAGGATGTTCACCGAGCTCCCATTGTCCACCAGGACCCTCTGCACTTTGAAGTTCGCCATGCAAAGGTCGATGACAAGTGCGTCGCAGTGGGGAGTTCGGACCCCCTCGAGGTCTTCATCAGAGAAGGTCACTGGGATGCCGAGGCCTTTGGGGGGAGGGGCACTGTAAACCGAGTTGACCTCTCGGACGAAGGCCTTCCGAGAGGAGTTGGAGGAGCCCCCCATGGGGCCTCCGTGGATGAGGTGGAGAACCCGCTCTTCCTCGAACTCGAGGGTCTCATCGCGCCGCTCGGAGCATTTGTTAGCCCCCCGGGGCGGAGGAGTGGCACTATCCCCCTGATTGTTTGCCTTCACAAATTTGGCCAACTGCCCCCTCTGGATGAGGGCCTCTATCTCATTTTTCAATGCCCGGCAGTCGTTGGTGTCATGGCCGTGGTCCCGGTGGTAACGGCACCATTTCTCTTTGTTCCTCCTCTTGGCCGGGGTGTTCATCCTCGGAGCCGGAGGTATGACTCCTTCCTTCTCCACTTCCATCAGGATGGTGGAGACATTGGTGGTGAGGGGAGTGAACTTCTCGAACCTAGGGGGAGGACGGCGCTGACCACTATTGTCCTTCTGCAGCTTCTTGGATCCTTCCTCCTCCCCCGTCTTCCTCTTCGAGCCGGAGGCAGGTCCTTCGAAAATCGGGAGGCACTCGGTCTCTTCCGCCCGAATGTACTTCTCGCATCTTAGGAGAAGATCGGTAAAGTTGTGCGGGGGCTTCTTGGCGAGGGACGACCGGAGGTTGGAGTTGAGGACGTTCGACTGGAACGCGACGGTCGCCACTGACTGGTCGAGGGAGGCGATCGACCTGACCTCAGCGGTAAATCTCCTCACTTAGTCCCTCAACTTTTCTCCCCTCTCCTGTCGGAGGTGGAGTAAGGAGAGGCTAGTCTTCTCCGTTCGCCTGCTACTCACAAAGTGAGTTATGAAGAGCGTTTCGAACTGCTCGAACGAGAAGATGGAAGAGGGAACGAGCCTGGAGTACCATTCCCGTGCCGACCCCTTGTGAGTGGCGAGGAAGGTCTTGCAGAGCATGGCATCGGAAGCTTGATGGATCAGCATTAAGGTCTTGAAGCTTTCGACATGATCAACAGGGTCTGACTCCCCTGAGTACGTTTCAAACTGCGGAGGTTTGAAACCCCTCGGGATGGGAGCCTCCATGACTGTCCGTGAGAAGGGGGGTCTGCTGGGGCGGATGGTCCCTGCTCTCGACTCCTCCTCTTTGTCCATGCGACCGATGCGCCTCTCCATCTCGTGGAGACGACGGTAGAGGGCATTGTCCCTCCGTTGGTAATCAAACGATCCCCTGGACTCTTCTTCATAGGAAGGGGAGCGGGGACTGCGGTGTCGATAGTCCTTGGATCGGCGAGGACTATGATGGTGTTGCTGGCGGCTGGGAGCCGGGAAAGGACTTCTGGATCGGTGGCGAGGACTTGGAATCCGTGGGGGTGTTGGAACCCTCTGGGCATTATGGTTGTTGGGGCGAAGGTTGAGGGCCTACAATACAGTCTTCTGGAATTGTAGGAACTCGGCATGAGTGATAGGTGCCTCATCGTTCCTCGGATGATGTCGATTCGCGGGGGAATGTGGCCTCCTCCTACGACGCTCGGGAGATTCCCCCAGGCCCCTTCGGTCCGGAGACCTCCTACCGTCTCGGCAATGAGGAGATCGCTCACCTTGATGCTGGCGGGAGGCTCCCTCTTGGGCCCGCCTCTCATCTAGATGGTTGCGAAGGTCCTCATCCTTTTGGCGATTCAGAACGGTGTTGCGGAGATCGGAGGCTCGGGGGTTATGGGAAGCCATAGAGTCCGAGGAGGCATTGTGAATTGAGACATGGTCTGGGTGGAGAGGTTGCTTCTGCCTCCGCTGGTTCTGACCAGCAGAACCATTTGGGGGTTGTTGGTTCGGAAGAGGAGGCTGGCCCTATTGGACCGGGGGAGGAAGATGTTCGGGCTACAGAGCAGGATGGACGGGGACTTCCTCTGGCTGATCGGCAGGATTGAGTCCGCGGTTGGACCCCCCAGATCTGACCTTCTTGGGAGGCATGGTTGGAGAAGGGATAGTCGATGAGGAAGAGGCAGAGGCTATTCGTGTGGCCTTCCCACAGACGGCGCCAATCTGTTACCGCTGATTCTGGTGTGGTGGTAAACAGATGAGATTTGTGAGTTCGCGAAAAAACCTGAATAGCGGATCCAAGCCTTCTGACTCCTGCCGCTACCTGCAAGGAAGTGCGATACACCGGGATTGATTCCGGCGATGCACCCTCCGACACTCTTGTCAGTAACCAGTGATGATTAAGAAAGAGCTTAAGGTGGAAAAAGAGTGATTACCTGGTCACAGTGGCAGGGGGGAGGTATTTATAGTCGCCATGGGAGTGATTAGGGACCTGATTTCCTGTGTAACTGTCAGGAGTAAAATCCTCACAATCTGTTTAGGAAACTGACCCCTGATCCCTGGTGAGAGCAAATCAGGCCCGTTGATTCGGTCAAATCAGTGACCCTGATTTCCTCTTGCTGGTCTGGGTCTGTCTCGGGTCGGGACCCGTACCCGATTGGAGTGAATCCGTTCGCGGGTTAGTGGATCTGTGAGAAGGAGATTCAGTACCCGTTTCGGACCCGTTTGTATGTGAAATTACCGTTTTACCCCTGAGCTTCAAGATTCGTGTCCAATCTGGACAGTTCCGATTTAACCCCATTTTTAGCCATATCATCTCCTTTTGCTTCATCTCTGTTGATCGAGCTTATATTTCGTTGATCTTCATTATTTTATTGTTCATGCCTATTTCGTTTATTCATTTTGTGCCCATCTCATTTTTGGATCACCCTATTTTATTTTATTTTTTTCCCCTTGTGGATCTTATTATTTTATCCCAATATTAACCCAAAACACCATTACAATTCACTTAAACATTTAACCCCTATCCATTCACTCCCTAAACCCAATCTGCTTTTAATTAAACCCTATACCGAGTAAACTACCCATTACCCATTATATAATTCCCCAAACCCTCTTGCCCATTCAAACCCGTCACCTAACCCATTAGTAATAACCGAAACCCATTAGCACCTATACACAGAACCCTAAAAACCCAAACTCTATATATATACTTTGTTATTTTCCCCATCCCTGTACGCCTACACCCTAGCCGCCAGTGCACCCATCTTCCGCTCCATCTCTCTCCCCTATGCCGACCCCCGACCCTGCTCCTAACTTCCCTTCGGCCCAAACCCTTATCCCCTGCCTCCTCTTCATTGTCGCAACCCTCCAGCACTCTCCCCATGCGCCTGTGCTCTGCCAGCACCTCCCAATGCCGGCTCGACTACAGAACTCGGGCACCTCGTCCTCGACAGCATCTTTAGCCAGAACGACGCTAGCCCTGCCTGGCCCTGTCCTCCCTCGACGTCCTTAACAGTAGCAGCAACCGCGGTTCCCCGTGCTTCCTCCGCCGGCCGCAGCAACATCTCGACAGCAGAGACAATGCCACTGTCTTCTCGTCTGTCTCTCCCTCTCTTTGGTTGCGTGTGTTGGTTCGTGGGTATTGAGTTCGTGTGCTCGTTATTGTGTTCGTAGGTTCGTTGTTCGTTGAGTTCGTGTCCCGAGAATTCATTCCCGTTATTCTTTCTTTTGCTTCGTTTCCATCATCGACTATAAGATAAGTAACTTGTATTCTTTTATTTGTGTAATACAAGTACTAAATACCGTTTGTAGTGTAGTTGTGTTCTAGAGACAATTTTTGTGTGAAACCCCTTGTTGATCTTGTCTCTATTGTGTTGACCCGCCCGTAGTTGCCACATGACACCCCTGGCATGAAATAACTTAGGGATGACCACTTTTGATGTATACGTGCATGTGGTTCATGACTTGTTGGATGATCTCGTATGCTTGATGTGTTATTCGTAGTATAAATCGTTGTAGACTTGTGATATATCCTATACCATGTTGCTTAGATATCTAGTACACCATATTTCGTGTTTGGTTATGGTTTGGACGAGTTTCATATGAACTAGTTGATTTTGTGCATGAAGGATATTTCCTGTTTTGTCGATTCACCGTTCTTGTTCAGTATTTTAGATCCTATTAAGGTCACTATATGAAAATATTTTGTGAATATGAATTATAGAGAATTCTGCCTATTTTCTAGATTTTCTGATAGATCTCAGTATCGATTTATGACTTCAGAGTTATGACTATTTTACTACAGATGTGATTAAAAATTTCAGATTCTGGTTTCTATGAATTCTGTATGATTATTTATTTTCCTACTAATGTTAAAGATAATATTTTGATCAAATATTTTTCCGGTTACATCTAGACTTGATTTGGATTAACCCCTAATTTTTGTGGATTTAATTGATAGCTTTTATACGCTATTCTATACTTACAAACAACTACTATACTTGCAGAATTTTCTTGCTGTTCAGTAAAGAACCTTAATTTCGACTAGTTCTATTAGCTGTTTCTAAAACTTTGTGAATATGAATTATATCCTACTGTATATATTTTAACAACCTTTTGATGTATCTAGATTTCGATTTGTATTTTGTGAGATATTATTGTTTTAGTATTGCAGTGTTTGTGATTCTAGATTTACAAAACTACAGTACCTCGTTGCTTTCTGATTTTACTTGACCATTCTAATTATGTTGGAAATTTATGAAACTTTATTTTCTGTTACTAAACATACCAGGGAATACCCCAGAATTTTCTTGGATTTAATCAATGAGTTTTGATGCTGTTTTCTTGTTGATGAATACAAACTTCTGATTTCTGGCTGAACTTGTTTTCTGGATTCAAACCTATTTTGCAACTTGTTTTTGTGAAATACTATATGACTTATATATATTTGCTGGATTTGTCCGGGAGTCTATTTTCTAGGTTCTTTGACGGATCCAGGTTTCCATGTTTGTGGCAACGGGAATCCCAGATTTAGTGCAGTACTGTCTTGCTGTCCTGAACTAGAATTTTCATTGTTCCTACTCTTTTACGTGTTGTCTTTCACCCGTGCATGTTATCTTTCAACCTGAACTTGTTACTTGTTTATACCATGTTATTCTTGCCTGTTTTGTAGACGCACATGCTTGCTTGATAATAATAATAAATAACCAAGTCTTAGTTTAAAGGAAAAGATCTATTAGTGGAAAATACATAAATGTATACTCGGAAGGGGATCTATAGATCCTACGTGATTACTTGATACTTGGCTTGATTCTTGATACTTGATACTTGAGGCTTGATATTTCATACTTGAGGCTTGATACTTGATACTGGAGGCTTGATATTTCATACTTGGCTTGATACTTGATACTTGAGGCTTGATATTTCATACTTGAGGCTTGATACTTGATACTTGAGGCTTGATATTTCATACTTGGCTTGATACTTGATACTTGAGGCTTGATATTTCACTACATGAGGCTTGATACTTGATACTTGATACTTGATTTCTTGAGTCTTGACCCTGAGTATACTGTCCTCTATGATCTACTATGAAATCTAAAACGAAACTGTTTGAATGTAGCAACCATGTGGTAAAAGCATGGACGCATGAAGTGCTACCTAGATAGTAATAATATAAGACTTGAACATAATCACTTGACACTTGCTACTTGATACTTGTACACAATACTTGATTCTGACACTTGATCTTTGTTTACTTGACACTTGATACTTGTTACTTGTTTACCTGATACTCGATTCTTGACACTCATTACTTGATACTTGTTTATATGATACTTGTTTACTTGACACTTGTTACATGCCACTTGTACTTGTTCATCTTGCCATGCTAGTTATTCTAATTTGTTATCATGCCTATTCCATGTTATTAGTTTACCCTTTTTCCTGTACTTGTGCCTGCACTACAAGCGGCCCGTAACTTGCATTGACAGGAGTTTGTTTTCTTTTTCCTTTTCCTGCAATTTATTAAATTGCAGATTTTGGAGATCAGTTGCGAGATGGAGTTGGTGATAAGCAATTCTAGTTGCTGGAGATTTTTGCTATATCTATTTATTTTCTTATTGTTTATCTTGAACAATTGTATCTGTTACTTGGATTATTTGTATTTGGGCAATGTTACCCTGAATTTTTGACTTGTTCAGATCTAGTTTATTTGAGATTAATATAATTTGTTTCAAGTATTCATATTGGTATTTTGATTCATATATGCATGCGTGGTTGACTTCTCTAGTTTACGACTCTGATCATTCTTATGAAATGTTGTAAAGATCCTGATAGCTTATGGATGATGAAAATCATTCACTAGGCTTAGTCACGTATCCGTATTCTATATTTCTCTTTTTGGGAAGCGGAGCGTGACAAGCTCTTTTAGTGGTATCAGAGCCCAGATTTGGCTAATGTATTAGTTTGACTAATATATTAGACAAGCTTGGCTCGATCTGGGATTGACTCAACATTACACAAACCATGCATACATAAATAAATTATAATCAACTTTGATCTGGATGGTAATTGTTTTTGATTTTGTGCAGACCATGGCTCGTAGATGTTCCACTTCTCGTCTTTAGGATGATCATCCCGGGTTTGAGGCTATCAACAATGTATTGGAACTGCTGATCAATATGCAGCAGAACCACGATGACTTGGTGATGGCTGCTTTGGAAGCTACTCGGGTTCCACCGCCCGCAGTGCGTATGCAGGCAACTCTTCCTCCCCGTCCGGGTATAGTCACGGACTTCATGAGGCTACACCCCGACAGGTTTTCGGACACTGAGACACCTTTGGAGGCCGAAAAGTGGTTGATCCGGACAGAGCAATTATTTTTGGCAGCAATAGTTGCAGACGCCGATAGAGTGGATGTGGTGGCCATCCAGCTGGAGGATCTGGCTCATATTTGGTGGAGGTCCGAGTCCGAAAGGCTCGAGTGACCAATTTCTTGGGCCACGTTCACTAGGAGCTTCTTGGAGAAGTTCTTCCCTAGCAGCACACGAGTGGAAATGGAGAAACAGTTCCTGGTCATGAAATAGGTTGGTCGTTATTTCTATTATTGGAATTTGTTACATATTGCCCATGCAATATTGTAACATAAGACTTTCTTGAAACAGGGCTCCAGGTCTATGAATGAGTATGCAGCTGAATTTACTAGACTTAGCCGCTTCGCAGCCGTTTTTGTGGCAAACGAAGAGGACAGAGCTCGTAGATTCACATTGGGGCTTGAGCGAGAGATTCGAGTGCAGCTTGTCTCCTTTCGCTTGCGTAATTATGCTGAAGCATTTGAGGCAGCTCGAGCTCAGGAGCAGGCTCGTGGTGGATTGGCTCCTTCCCAGCAAACTGTTCCACACTCTGTTGATGCTAGGCCTTCTGGTGGGCCTATTTGGAAGCCTGTCCCAGCCCATCCGATTAGGGCAGCTCCTTACTCTTCTGCAGTTCCTCAGAGGGGTAGTTTTTGCGATTTTTGCCGACTTGCTGGGCATGATCGTAAAGACAGCAGGCGTGCCAATCGTCGTTGTTTTTTTTGTGGTGCTTCTGATCATATGGCGCGGGATTGTCCACGGTAGAAACAGATTGTTCTTCCAGCCAGGGGTCCGGTTCAACAGGTAGCCCTAGCTCGTGGTCCAGTCAGGCCACTGCTTCCTCCGCAGCGTCAGATTGTCGGTCAGAGGACCGCTGCCCCCAGGAGAGGTCAGGCTTTCAACCTGACTGCTGCGGATGCAGAGTCAGCAGAGGGTGTTGTTGCAGGTATATCTTGCATTTATTTTTGTTGTTTTGTTGTCTTTCTTTTGCTTCTTTTCATTTGCCTTGCATTATTCTTTCATTTTATCTTCCTGCATTGTGTTTTTCTCACCCCTGTTCATCCTTTTTTTTTTTTTCAGTCTCTTTTTTATTCTATCTTAGGTGTTGTCCTTATTTGCTCTTTTTCCGCTCATGTTCTTTCTGATTTCGGGGCAACCAATTCCTTCGTCTCCTCTCGGTTCATGGCTTGCCCTAAGTTGGAATGCAGCATCATGTCAGAGGCTTGGAACATTGTGACAGGTGGCAGTGTTTTCAATTGTTCCCTGAGTGCAGACAGTGTCCCGTGGTTATTGGTAGCACAGATTTCAAGGCCAATCTGATTGTGATTGGGAATTTAGGATTTGACGTCATTCTCGGTATGGATTTGTTGGGTGAAACACACACCATTATTGGTTTCCGTGCCAAGAAAGTTGTGTTCCGGATCCCAAATCGCGCAGAGTTTGAGTTCCATGTCGGGGAGATGTTCCTTGGCCAAGCTAAGACTGCAGTTGATCAGGAGGTTTGTGCGATGGAATTGCAATTAGGCTGTGAGGCTGCGCCTCTAGTTGTGCGGGATTTCCTGGATGTTTTTCCAGAGGAGTTTCCTGGCTTACCCCCTCATATGGCTAAAAACAGGATTAAATCGGGACCGTTCATATCGGGCGCAGATCTTAAAGCTCACAGGGGAAAAATGGTACTTTCACCTACAATCGGGTCCGAAATGGGAACTGGGACTCTTCTTCAGAGCCCAACAACCCATAAACGAATTGCCCTATTGGATACGGGTCTCAACCCGTCACTAACCAGTTCAGAAGGATAAAGAGGGATTCAGATCCGTAATTATCCCTAAGAGGTGGTTTTAACCACTTCTATCCATCCACACCGGGAAGTAGAGATTTGTTCTTATCTTGAAACGGATCCCTACGACGACTATAAATACCCCTCCCCCCTACCATTACAAGGTGATCAATCTTTTTCTACCAAAAGCTCTTTCTTAATCTTTCTGATTACTGACAAGAGCATCGGAGGTTTCGTTGCCAGGATCCATCCCGGTATATCGAACTTTGTGCAGGTTCACGGCAGCAGCAAGAAACAAATCAACACGTTGGTGAAGGTCAACAGGTGTGCCTTATTTTTTTAAGAATCCATAAATTCATCTATTTGCTCCCACACCAAAATCAGCAGCAACAGATTGGCACCGTCTGTGGAAAACAAAAAAGCAATCCAACCTTTCTTCATCAACGGAAGCAGTTTCATACTATGCATCCGCAAGAGAAGAGAAAGACAGCGATCTACAGCCGAAGAGCCACTCATGTTCCTCCTCCTCCTCCTCCTCTTCCTCCAGTCCAACATGTTCTTCTTCAACAGCCTCCTCCTCAACAGGCCCCTCCAGGGTCTCGGGGGGCTGCCCAGGAGGGCTCTCATTGGAGTCGTCCAAAGCAACATCCTCTTCATGACCATGTCGCGGTCCACAATCCTTCAGTTGACTCTATGGCTTCTCAAAGCCCTCCTGAGCAGGATCTCCGTCAAGTGATTGTCAACCGCCAATAGGGGGTCGACCTTCAGACTCGCTTGAATGGATGGCGAGCCCTTGAGAGAGTCCATCAATCTCAACACCTAGGGGTCTCGAGAGTCCGGACTCCCCGTAGACCATGGAACAGAAGATCCCCTCCCCCGAGGAGGCAAAGAGAGTCTCTTCCACGTCGTCGGCGGAGAAGTCATACTCCAGTAAGCCGAGCCACACGTAGTGACCGCCATAGGGACCGCCAAGTTAAATGGGCACCAGTTACAAGGGCGAAGTTCCAGAATTTTCAAGAAGCCGTTCTGCAGGCCCTTCAATGTCGCTCCCAACCATGAGCAACGGGTGCCCAGTCCTCAACCTACCCAAGCCATCACCACCGCACTCCTAGTCCCCTTCCGCATGGGAAAGAGTCTCGGGGCTCGGCAAGATATGAGCGAAGGGAATAATCAGTCTACCTCCGTCTCCACGAGATGGAGAGGCACCTTAGCCGACTTGATAGAGAAGAGGAACAATGAGCGAGGAATTTTCGCTCGAGCAAGCCTCCTTTTTCCCGGGCCATCATAGAATCCCTGGTCCCGGAATACTTCAAGCCCCCTCACTTTGAGTCATGCAACGGGGAGTCGGACCCCGCCGACCACATTGAGAGTTTTAAAACTCTCATGATGATCCACCAGGCTTCGGGTGCGCTCCTTTGCAAGACCTTCCCTGCCATGCTGAAGGGGCTTGCGAGAGAATGGCACTCTCAACTCGCCCCGACCTTTATCTTCTCCTTCGATTAGCTCGAAGGGCTCTTCCTTACTCATTTCGTGAGTAGCCGCAGGGCCGAGAAAACAAGTGCATCTTTGGTGCCCCTTAGCCAAAGAAAGGGTGAACGCCTAAGAGATTACATTTGGCGCTTCACCGTCGAAGCACGTTCTATTACCTCCCTCAACCAATCAATAGCCTCGGTGACATTCGGACACAATGTCACTAATGCCGACCTCAAGGCGTCCCTTACCAAGAAACCTTCTCGGGATTTCTCAGAACTCCTGCTTAGGAGTGAGAAGTACATCCGAGTGGAAGAGGCTCTCAACCCCCCTTGAGGAATCATCTTCTGGGAACAAACGGAAGAATACGAGCGAAGAGGGGACCCAGAAATCCAAGAGGGACGACAATGGCCAAAACCGCCCAGCTCCACGTTTTGAGAATTTCACCCCCCCTCAATGTTAGTATATCAGCAGTTCTTATGGAGGTGGACAAGAAAGGGCTACTCCATGCTCCTCCTAGAATGAATACCCCTGGCAAGAAAAGAAGCAGGGATAAGTGGTGCCGCTTTCATAGGGACCACGACACGGATGATTGTCGGGCTCTCAAAGAGAAGATCGAAGAGCTCATACAATAGGGAAACCTGGCCAAGTTTGTCCGAAAAGGCGAGGCCGATCTTCTACCTCGAGGAGCCTACCAGCGAACAAAGAGGTCCACCGAGTTTCAAGATTCTGAACCTGGAGCCGTCCTCCACCTTATCCATGGAGATCCAATGGGGGGAGAACCAAACTCCTCCCAAAAGGCCTTCACCCTATCATAGAAGTGGGATCTCAGTTTTCAATAAGGCCGATGCTTGTAACCCGGCCAAAAGCATGTAATAATGGTTCTCCCCATTAAAGCGGCCACTTAGTTTATCTCAATAAAACTTAACTTTTTTCTATTATTGCACTGGCTTCATTTCTACCTCTCCGAGTCACATCTACGACTCGCTAAATGGTAAGTTCGGAGTCCAGTTTGTCCTACAGGGCTACTCCCACAACTTCTAAGCTCAAAAGACGAGTTTGGAGTCCAACACTTGGTTCGATGCCACTTTATCCGCTTGCAACAAGCAAGTGCAGAGTAGCAAACTATTAGGAATTGCTCCTGCAACTCGTTATCCCCCTAAAATGACAAGTTCGGAGTCCAACACTTGGTTCGATGCCGCTTTTGCTACTTGCGAACGAGCGAGTACAAAGTATCTCACCATTCGGAATTGCTCCCATAACTATTGAATCTAACTTAAACAACAAGTTCGGAGCTCAAAACTTTCCCCTAGAGTTGCTCCTCGAACTCGGCTCCTGAACGGCTCTCTCCTAGAACCTGGAGATGATTCTTCGTCCCACTCGCCCCCCGAGTGATCCTCTTCTAAACAAGTTCAAAGGTCAAACTCTCTCCTAGAGTGCTCCTCAAACTTGTCTCCCAAATGGCTCTCTCCTAGAGCCAAGCTCTTCGCTCCGCTCGCCTCCCGAGCGACCTTCTTCTCAATGAGTTCAGGGCTAAAACTCTCTCCTAGAGTCATGCAAAGCTCTTCTCAACTTCGTGAAGGCGAAGATGTTGCGGGACTATCTTGACCTTGAAGAATGATGACTCTCCAACTCATTTCTGAAGAGAGCTTGTAGATCTTCAAGATAGCTTACAAACAAGGGGTCACACGCTCTAATCCGACCTCCATAGCACTGAGAATGTTGGTTAAAATAAAATTACGCTGAAGCTCTCCTGGACTTCGGCAACGTGTGCCGAGCACTCTTACCACCGACGTCCAAATGCGAGAAAAAGCTCTCCTGGACTTCGGCTACGTGTGCCGAGCACTCTTCCCACCGACGTCCAAATGCGAGAAAAAGCTCTCCTGGGCTTCAGCAACATGTGCTGAGCACTCTTCCTACTGACGTCCAAATGCGAGAAAAAACTCTCTTTGACTTCGGCAACGTGTGCCGAGCACTTTTGCCACCGACGTCCAAATGCGAGAAAAAACTCTCCTGGACTTCGGCAACGTGTGCCGAGCACTCTTGCCACCGACATCCAAATGCGAAAAACAACTCTCCTGGAGTTCGGCAACAAGTCCCGAGCACTCTTTCCATCGAAGTTCAAATTGGAGAAAAACTTTGCCTCAAGATCCGCACTCAAATCAAGATCAACGGTTGTGATTAAAGCAAAAAGAGAGAGTCAATGGTCAAATGTTGACCAAGTCAACGGTCAAATAAAGAACAACACTTGGTATTTCACTTGGATGCTTCCCAACATCAAATAAATTACAATGAATGTTACAACGAACAATGGTAACCAACATATAATAAGCAGAAAATAAAATCGACTTGACTTCTCTCGCCTTGAGTCCTCCTGAATCCTGTACCTGTAGCTTTGCAATTCAGTACCTATTGAAATGGGGACATCAGCACATATACTGACACTTTAAGGCTGATGACTAGCAGTGATTCTCTACTTTAAACAAACAGACTGATGAAAAGAGAAACGTGTATATATAATTGATGTGTCAGTGTATGCTATGAATTACACTCTAATGCAGGATTAACTAACGCAATGATGCACTTATTCTAATACAAGCAAGACTCTGGAACAATATGCAGCTCATACCACATACGCCCCATATCAAGCCGTTTCTTCATATATAGGGATTTGAACCCGCATCATGAATTCTACTCTTGTACTCGACTTGTTTCTGAAGATACGACGTGACTAAGGAGGTAGCTCTGAAATGGTCTAATCCCGCCATTCGCAGTCAGCTCATGGTGTCTATGTTTGCCACTACTACCCGGCGTACCGGACCTCATTCAAAAATCTGACAAACCTTTGGAGTTTCCGCAGCGCAGGTTAGCTTGAAGCATCCTCTGTGGCCCCTAGCTGATAGACCGTAGTCTATGGCTTCTCGATATAGAACATGACGGAGTTCCGGGGGTCCATCCCCTGGCTCTGACAGGAATCGTTCCCGCCCTTATCAAGGCACTTTAGAAATTAACAGACTAGATACACATCCCGTGCTCCCAACTCGTGAGAAGGCACAGACCGTATCCTTTTGACAAGAATGGTACAACCAGTAACACCTCCTAGTGTCGGCCTATAGGATAGGTCGGATCATAAGGTATCACCCTTAACACCAACTCTTTTCCTTCGGCGAAAATGATAATAAGTAAATGTTAAGTAATGATCTTTATAAGTTACGACCGAATGATGTCACCAAACCTAAACAATCTTACTGGGTTTTCAATAGACTTTTCTTAAGATTATCCCGGTCCAACTCATGGCCTATCGATCCAAGACACTGGTGACAGGAATTCCCTCACTCATCACTACCCCTAACTCGGATCTCGTCAAAACTCCCGGTCCGCGATCAACCCACACCAGTTAAGATCCATCGGTGTACGAGGTGTGATTTATCCATAGTTTCCAAGGTGGTAAGATGCGTGTCGTGATGGTGGATGAACCCTAGGGTAACTATAAGACCATAGACGAGCTTTTATCGAGCTAACAATACTAGTGACTTTCCCAACCATTATTACCCATACATTGGAGATGAAGCATGTTCACATTATATGGTCCAATTTCAGTGAACCACATACAACTAGAATTCATGGGTTCTTTTTTCCGAATTTGAACTAGGACAACATGCGACTAGGTTCATGGGTTCTTTCTCAAGGTTGAGCTAGAAACACCTAGAACCTAAATGCATGGGTTCCTCGCCAATTTGAGCTAGAACTATCATGGAGCTAGTTTCATGGGTTTCTTCTTAAAATCGAACTAGAACAATTATGGAACATGGGTTCATTTCAATAGTTCAATTGGATTAGCATGGAAGCCAAACTCATGGGTTCCTTTTAGAAATTTAACTAAAACCACTACAACATACAACTTAAGCATGCATAGGTTCTTTTGAATCTAGAACAACTACACAAACTCAAGCATGGGTTCTTTACTATAACTCGACAACAACTCAAGCATGGGTTCTTTACTAGAATAACTACAACTCAAGCATGTGTTCTTTACTAGAACAACTAGCAACTCAAGCATGGGTTCTTTTACTAGAACAATTACAACTCAAGCATGAATTCTTTACTACAACAACCTACAACAACTTAAGCATGGTTTCTTTAGCACATACAACTTAAGCATGGGTTTTTTACCACAACAACTCAAGCATGAATTCTTTACCACAACAACCTACAACAACTTAAGCATGGGTTTCTTACTACAACAACTCAAGCATGAATTTTTTACTACAACAACCTTCAACAACTTAAGCATGGTTTCTTTAGCACATACAACTTAAGCATGGGTTTCTTACTACAACAACTCAAGCATGAATTCTTTACTACGACAACCTACAACAACTTAAGCATGGTTTCTTTAGCACATACAACTTAAGCATGAGTTCTTTTAGCATATACAACTCAAGCATGGGTTCTAATATATAACTCAAGCATGATGGGTTTCTTTACTACAACTCAAGCATGATGGGTTCTTTTCTAGAACACTACAGCTCAAGCATGGGTTCTTTTAGCATATACAACTCAAGCATGGATTCTAACATATAACTCAAGCATGATGGGTTTCTTTACTACAACTCAAGCATGATGGGTTCTTTTCTAGACCACTACCACTCAAGCATGGGTTCTTTTAACATGTACAACTCAAGCATGATTCTTTACTACATCTCAAGCATGGGTTCTTTTCTAGAACACTACAACTCAAGCATGGGTTCTAACATATAACTCAAGCATGATGGGTTCTTTTCTAGAACAGTACAACTCAAGCATGAGTTCTTTTAGCATATACAACTCAAGCATGATTCTTTACTACATCTCAAGCATGGGTTCTTTTCTAGAACACTACAACTCAAGCATGGGTTCTTTACTACAACAACTCAAGCATGGGTTTCTTACTACAACAACTCAAGCATAGTTTTTTTACTACAATAATTAGCAACTCAAGCATGGGTTCTTTACTAGGAACTCAAAAAAGATTGAAAATGTAACGCCTCTGCCCCTAGCTCAGACAATTTAATACAATTTATAAGACAAATTAGATACTATGTAGTACAACTGCCCACCACAGGCTGCCTCTCAAAAGTTGGTTAACTGATTAGGTGACTCTTGATCATAGGCTTTTGTTATTTATATATTATTTAATTATTCTATATTACCGATATGGGATTATACTCATTTACATCTTTATTTTCGAAACCAACCACGTTACCATCCCTTTGACCAAAGTCAACAAGGCAACACAATCAGCACATTTGTTGTGCTATTAATCCCGTGGGTCCCCCTCCTACCATTCATATGCCTATTTCAACATTTACCATATATCCATCCATTTAATACTATACCACCATATAATTTCCAATTGCCATCTATGTATTATTCCTTTATACAAACAGTACTTTTTTACTCTTTCAAAGTATATATATACACTTTATATACTATTATACTCTTTGAAAATTACGGGGTGTTACACACACCACCCCTTCAGAAATCAGCGTCCTCGCTGAGCACGGGCATGCACAATCTAGTGCAGGATCTCCTTTCTAGCCGTTGTGGAGCATCTGCTCTTCTATCCGTCCGATTATTCATGATCTCGGAGTACACCGCCCGATCAATAACAGTCCCGAATTTAATTGAGGGCTGGCCACGATCCCGGAGTATACCGCCCGACTGGGTCTATAGTCCTAAAGTACATCGCCCGACTATATGCCCCACACTCGGTGTCGAAAGTCGGTTCTGATACCATTTGTAATGCCCCTGCCCCTAGCTCAGACAATTTAATACAATTTATAAGACAAATTAGATACTATGTAGTACAACTACCCACCACAGGCTGCCTCTCAAAAGTTGGTTAACCGATTAGGTGACTCTTGATCATAGGCTTTTGTTATTTATATATTATTTAATTATTCTATATTACCGATATGGGATTATACTCATTTACATCTTCTTTATTTCTGAAACCAACCACGTTACCATCCCTTTGACCAAAGTCAAAAAGGCAACACAAACAGCACATTTGCTGTGCTATTAATCCCGTGCCCCCCTACCATTCATATACCTATTTCAACATTTACCATATATCCATCCATTTAATACTATACCACCATATAGTTCTGAATGCCATCTATGTATTATTCCTTTATACAAACAGTACTTTTTTACTCTTTCAAAGTATATATATACACTTTATATACTATTATACTCTTTGAAAATTACGGGGTGTTACACAAAACTCATAAAGCTACTAAGAACTTATCTAGATATTACATAAACTACCTCTTTTATGAATTACAATTCCTTACATATTACAAAAACTACTTGTTTTATGAATTACAACTATCTATATATTACAAAAAAATAATTTTATTGAATCTACAAATCCTACACATTACAAACCTACTTCTCTTCAACCTACAAGTTCCTACATACAACAAGTCCACTTTTTTATGAACTAAGGTTAGTAAAAACTTGATTTTTAATAAGGTAGAGAGCAGCATACAACAAAAAGACTCATCTTTTAATAGCTAGTTGAGTTCTACAACCCAAAAATGGGTATGTAAACATTCTCACTTGCTAATCTCTATGTGCTAATAGATATAGTCCAAGTTGTAGTTTTTTGTTAACAAAATAACCATAATAACAATAATAATCATAACAAGGTTAAAGATTCTATCCTTATGTGCTTTTAGTAAGTTTTACATTCAAAACTCTTCATGTGGTCCTTTTTGACTCACACTACTCATATGCTCAAACCAATTAGTCCAAGTTGTTAGTTTAGCAAAATAACCATAACAAAAGTCTAAGATTCAACCTTTATGTTGTTTTGGTTGAGTTCTACCATCCGTCTTTCTCATGGGATCATTTTGATCCCTACAACCATCTTTATGTTTAAGATTTAGTCCAAGCTATTTAGAAACATACATACAACAACCACCCATCATAAAGATGAATTCTTTTTATCTTACAACAACAAAACATCATAAGATAGGTTCTTTTTACAAGAAACAATAATTAACCCTAAAGATGGGTTTTTTACTCACATACAATAAATAATAGAAGACAACAAACCATAAAAAGAGAAGTAGAGAACCCCAACCTTTGATTCTCTTTGTAGGAAAAACTAGACAAGCTACCTTCTCCTTCCTCCTAGCTTCTACTACAACCTTCAATGAAGAACTCTTTTAGGGTTTCTTCTCTTTCTTTTGCACTCTATTTTTTTTTCTTGTAAATGAGACAAAGGGTGAAGGGGAGGGGTATTTATAGGAGGAATGAGAAGGGGAGAGAGTGCAAATGCACCAAGGATTTAAGCAAAAACCCCCTTGGGCAAGGGTTGGCCGGCCAAGATGATGTGGTGGAGGGGGTGAGGTGGAGGGGTGAGGTGGAGGAGAGGATTCTAGTAGAAATCCACTTATTAATACTCTTATGTATTTTCATTAAGCCTAAACCCTAGGTTTAAGCCTCCAAACAAATCCTAGCCCTCGAATTTTGATTAATCATGACAAAATAAGATATTTTTGCCCAAAACACATACTACATGATTTGTACAAACGTACAAAATCGATACAATATGTGTGTGTGTGTATATATATATATATATATATATATATATATATATATATATATATATATACACCGATAATTTTCGTTTGTTAAACCTTATAATCCGTATAAAAATAAATTATTTCCGAAAATAATAATAAAATAAATTTTATTATCGGCTCGGAAGATTACAGTACCAATTTGATACAATACAGATGTATACAGACTTGTATATATATACAGATAATGTTTATTAACAAAACCGGGTAATATCCACCAAAAATATTTCAATTCTGAAAATAAAAATAAAATAATAATAAAATAATAATTTTTAATATCTGCTAGGGATTTTCTAGACATTTTCTCAAAAATGCATTTTATAGGATTTTGTACAAGTGCACAAAACCGATACAACACACATATATATATTTACTAGTATATATTCGCAGGTAAGTTTTTATTTAGTAAAACCAAAAAATTTCCATAAAAATGTTATAATTTTAAAAATAATAATAATACAAATATAATATCCGACCGGAATATTACGACCTCGAGCCTCGACCTCCTTCATCAAGACCTCCTTCATCGTCGAGCTCCACCTTGGTTTCGCCGAACCCATAGCTACCGAGCTCCGAGGAAAAGCACAAGCTTCCACACTCGTTGAGATCCAAATCCTTTACCGTAGCTGCCGAGCTCTCCCAACAGTCGAGCTCCACCACCACCTCGACGAGCTCCGACCTCCATCAGGCCACCGCCGAGCTCTCCTCCAGTGTCGAGCCTCGCTGCCAAGCACCTTCGCCAACTTCGAAACTCCACTTCGAGCTCTCCCTCACGAGCTCCAAGTCCTTCAACCTTGACACGACCCATCACAGTCGAGCTCACCAACACACTCACTGGTCTCCTTCTCCAATGACATCTCCTCCTTCAAGCTCCGAGATCTGCCGCCAAAGCTCCCTCGTCGAACCCCTTTGAAGTTCACCTCGCCTCCACTCCGCAGAGCTCTCTCCTATGCCAAAGCTTTCCACCGCCAGCGTCGAGCTCCAACTCCGAACATCATTATCTCCGAACTCCCCATCACAAGCTCCGACATCGAGCTCAGACTCGCTCCTCGCCGCCTCGATCCGAGCATTCATGGCACCAGAGTCCAAATGATAGAGAAAAATGGCTCCTCCAGATGCGCGCTCGCCTGATCGTGATCAGCGCACAGGATCGGGCCACGTCATAAGGTATTTATCTATTTAATTAATTAATTAATTAATTGAATTAATATTTTTAAAAAATCCGAAAAAATATTTAAAAATAAAAAAAATTAATTTAAAAAATCTAAAAATAATTATTAATTCAGAAATTAATTTTAAAATTCTAAAAATATAATTATTAAATTAGAATAATTAATTAATATTTTCGAAAATTAATTATTTAAATTTGGAAATTGAATAAAAAATTGAAAAAATCACAAAAAATCCAGAAAATTCTGAGAATATTTTTGGGCATTTTACAAGCTCAGAATAACAATTTTACATCTCGAGCAAGATCCAAACTCCCTTATGAACTCCGATAAAATCCCGTACGACATTAAAATAGTAAAACTACTCCTCAACGGCTGTTAAACTCAGTCTCCAGGAGTGGGGGGCTCATGATCTGACTAAAAATAGGATTAAATTGGGACTGTTCAAATTGGGCGCGATCTTAAAGCTCGCAGGGGCAAAACGGTAATTTCACCTACAAGTGGGTCCGAAATGGGAACGGGGTCTCTTCTTTAGGACCCAACACCCATAAACGGATCTGCCCTATTGGATACAGGGTCTCAACCCGTCACTAACCAGTTCAGAAGGATAAAGAGGGATTCAGATCCGTAATTATCCCTATGAGGTGGTTTTAACCACTTCTATCCATCCACACTGGAAAGTTGAGATTTGTTCTTATCTCGAAACGGATCCCTACGGTGATTATAAATACCCCTCTCCCCCCTACCATTACAAGGTGATCAATCTTTTTCTACCAAAAGCTCTTTCTTAATCTTTCTGATTACTGACAAGTGCATCGGAGGGTTCGTTGCCGAGATCCATTCCGGTGTATCGAACTTTGTGCAGCTCCACGGCAGCAACAAAAAATAAGTCAACATGTTGGTGAAGGTCAACATGTTTGCCTTATTCATTTTCTAATGAATCCACAAATTCATCTGTTTGCTCCCACACCAAAATCAGTAGCAACACCCCCTGATAGGGATGTATAATTCGGTATTGAAGTTCAACCTGGTCCGACACCAATATCAAAGAGTCCCTACAAGATGGCACCGATTGAGTTAGCAGAGTTTAAGGTGCAGATTCAGGAGTTGCTGGATTTAAGATTTATCAGACCCAATATTTCATCTTGGGGTGCTCCAGTCCTTTTTGTCAACAAAAAGGATGGTAGTCGTCGACTGTGCGTGGATTATCGGGAACTGGACAGTATTACTGTGAAGAACCAGTATCCGTTGCCTATGATCGATGAATTATTTGATCAGTTGAGCGGAGCTGCTATTTTCTCAAAGTTGGATCTTTGTTCTAGGTATCATCAGGTCAAGGTGAAGGCGACTGATGTACAGAAGACTGCATTCAGGACCAGATATGGGCATTATGAGTATCTTGTGATGCCGTTTGGGGTCACGAACGCGCCTGCTGTATTCAGGAGTCTTATGAACAGGGTCTTTTCCCAGTTCTTGGATAGATTTGTGGTTGTCTTCATTGATGACATTTTGGTGTATTCTCGAATCGGGAAGATCACGCTGAGCATCTTAGGTTGATTCTGCAGACTTTGAGAGAGAATCAGCTTTATGGGAAACTCAGCAAGTGTGAGTTTTGGCTCAACAGGGTCACTTTCTTAGGGGCACATTATCTCGGGCGATGGTATTTCTGTAGATCCGGCCAAGATTGAGGTTGTGAAGGATTGGCCAGTTCCCAAGTCAGTTTCAGAGGTGCAGAGTTTTCTTGGTCTAGCTTGTTGTTATCGAAAATTCGTCTAAGATTTTTCGAATATAGTAGGACTACTGACTAAGTTGAGTGGGAAAGATCAGAAGTTCTGTTGGTCTGAGGCTTGCAGTGAGGTTTTTGCTGAGTTGAAGAGCAGGTTAACGTCAACACCAGTGTTGACTATTCCAGTTGGTTCAGACAGATTTGTAGTTCACTGTGATGCTTCTGGTAAGGGTCTTGGAGCAGTTCTGATGCAGTAGGGCCGAGTCGTTGCATATGCATTGAGGCAGCTGAGGCCGCATGAGACGAACTATCTGACTCATAACTTGGAGTTAATGGGAGTGATCTTTGTTTTGAAGCCGTGGAGACATTATTTACTTGGGGACCGCGTGGAGATCTTTACAGACCACAAAAGTCTCAAGTATGTCTTCACCCAAAAGGAGTTGAACATGAGGCAAAGGCATTGGTTAGAACTTATGGCCGATTATGACATCAGTTTACAATACCATCCTGGTAGAGTGAACTTGGTGCCAGATGCTTTGAGCAGGAGACTGGTAGCTTTGTTCCAGACTCAGCAGAATGATTTGGTTGAGCAGTTGCGGAGCTTGGAGTTGGATGTGTTTTTGCCGAGTTTTGATCGGAGTTTTTTGGTGCTCCAGGTTCAGTCGTCTCTTGTTGATCAGATCAAAGAGGCGCAGGCTTGGGATGCACAGTTGCAGTGTTTTTGAGCTGAGGTTGAATCTGGTTCCAGAACGGACATGGTTATTCATGCTAATGGATCGCTTCGTTTTGGGTCCAGGTTATGTGTCCCAAAGGGTGAAGTTCGTCAGAGGTTGCTTGAGGAAGCCCACCAGTCATCATATTCTATCCATCCTGGCGGTACTAAGATGTATTTGGATTTGAAGCTTCAGTTCTGGTGGCATGGTATGAAGAGGGCTGTGACTCGATTTGTTTCTCAGTGTTTGATCTGCCAGCAGGTTAAGGCAGAGCATCAAAGGACCGCTGGACTTCTTCAACCGCTTTCCATTCTGGAGTGAAGTGGTAACATATCACTATGAATTTTGTAACTGCTTTGCCAATGAGTCCTAAGGCTCACAATGCCATTTGGGTGATTGCCGACCGATTGACGAAGTGTGCTCACCTGATTCCCTTCTATGTCGGACAGTCTACTGAGAGCCTAGCTGAGAAGTACATGCAAGAGATCGTCGGGCTTCATAGGGTTCCAGTCAGTATTGTATCTGACAGGGATACGAGATTCAGATCTCAGTTTTGGGAGAGTCTTCAGAGCAGTTTGGAGAGTAAATTAAAGTACAGTACAGCTTTTCATCCCCAAACTGATGGAGAGAGTACCATCCAAATTCTTGAGGACATGTTGTGGTCCTGTATGTTGTAGTTCAGTGGATCATAGGAGGACCATTTGCACCTCGTAGAGTTCTGGTACAATAACAGCCTTCAGGCCAGTCTTAAAGCAGCACAGTTCGAGGCACTTTATGGGCAGAAGTCCAGATCACCAGTGTGCGGGGATGACATTGGTGAGAGGAAGTTGCTGGGTCCAGAGTTGATCACCAAGATAGTTGATGCGGTGGTTCAGATCAGGAAGCACTTGCAGGCAGCTCAGGATAGGTAGAGGCGATGGGTTGTTGTCCATCGGAGAGCTTTGGAGTTTGAGGTTGGTGACCATGTTTTCCTAAAGGTATCGCCTTGGTGCGGTGTCGTTCGGTTTGGTGGCGGGGCAAACTTAGCCCTAGGTTTATTGGACCATTTGACATTGTGGAGCGAGTAGGCAAGGTGGCCTATTGTCTTGCATTGCCTGCCAGCTTTATCAGGAGTGCACGATGTTTTCTATGTCTAACAACTCAGAGATATATCCTAGATGAAAGCCACGTGATCGACTATTCCGAGTTGACCGTTCAGCTGGATTTGACTTGTGAGATTCTGCCAGTTGCTATTTTGGATCTGCGGGAGAAAGTGCTTAAGAACAAGGTCATCAAGTTGGTTCGTGTTTCTTGGAATCTTCACTCGCCGGGTGAGTCGACTTGGGAGCTTGAGGAGGAGATTCGACAGAATTTTCCTCACCTGTCTGCGTAGCTTTTTGTTTTGTTCTTTCTTTTCTTTTCGGGGTTACCCTAGGTACCTCTTATTTGAATTTCGAGGATGAAATTCTTCTTGTTAGGTGGGTAGGATTTGTAACTCCCGTTTTCCATTTTATATATTTTTGGGTGTATTTTTTTTTCTTTTGTGTACTTCTCTCATTGTATCTCTTTTTGGATCGTATATTGGATCTTCTTTTTTCAATATATTCATTTATCTTATTTGTCGTCCTCTTATTTGAGTTCTTGATACCATTGTCTACTTTTGTTTCGTCTCTATTGGTCGAACTTATATTTCGTTGATCTTCTTTATTTTAATTGGTCGTGCCTATTTCGTTTATTCATTTTTGTGCCCATCTAATTTTTGGATCACCCAATTTTATTTTATTTTTTTCCCTTGTGGATCTTCTTATTTTATTCCAATATTAACCCAAAACCCTATTACAATTCACTTAAACCCATTTAACCCATATCCATTCACTCCCCAAACCCAGTCTGCTTTTAATTAAACCCTATAACCAGTAAACTACCCATTACCCATTATATAATTTCCCCAAACTCTCCTGCCCATTTAAACCTGTCACCTAACCCAATAGTAATAACCGAAACTCGTTAGAACCTATACAAAGAACCCTAAAAACCCAAACTCTCTATATATACTCTGTTATTTTCCCCATCCCTGTACGCCTACACCCTAGTCGCCAGTAAACCCATCTTTCGCTCCCTCTCTCTCTCCCTGTACCTACCCCCGCCCCTGCTCCCGACTTCCCTCTGGCTTAAACCCTTATCTCCTGCCTCCTCTTCATTGTCGCAACCCTCCAGCACTCTCCCCGTGTGCCTGTGCTCTGCTAGCACCACCCGAAGCCCGGCTCGACTGCAAAACTCTGGCACCTCGTCCTCGACAGCAGCTTCAGCTAGAACGGTGCCAGCCCTGCCTGGCCCTATCCTCCCCCAATGTCCTCGACAGCAGTAGCAACCGCGGTTCCCTGTGCTCCCTTCACCGGCCGTAGCAACATCTCGACAGCGGAGACAGCACCGCTGTCTTCTCGTCCGTCTCTCCCTTTCTTTGAGTGCATGTGTTGGTTCGTGGGTATTGTGTCCGTCGGTTCGTGGGTATTGAGTTCGTGTGCTTGTTATTGTGTTCGTGGGTTTGTTGTTCATTGAGTTCGTGTCCCGGGAATCCGTTCCCGTTATTCTTGCTTTTGCTTCGTTTCCGTCATCGACTATAAGGCAAGTAACTTGTATTCTTTTCTTTGTGTAATAAAAGTACCGCCTGTAGTGTAGTTGGGTTCTAGAGACAATTCTTGTGTGAAACCCCTTGTTGATCTTGTCTCTATTGTGTTGACCTACCCGTAGTTGCCACATGACGCCCCCGACATGAAATAACTTAGGGATGACCACTTTTGATGTATACGTGCATGTTGCTCATGACTTGTAGGAAGATCTCGTACGCTTGATGTGTTATTCGTAGTATAAATCGTTGTAGACTTGTGGTGTCACGCCCCGCTTCCAAAATACGGGAATACGAGCATGTAACGAAGGCCCAGCAAATGATTATACATCATCCATAAGGCTGTACCAGTCTAACTCAACAATATACAAGAGAAAACAACCACGCAGACAAAGAATATAATCACATAAACAATGAATAAACTCAAAGATAATCATGAAATAGATTCACCAATAATAATCCAACATCTGGGATAAAAAAAAACTTCGGGTCATAAAGCCGAAGAATACCAAGTATGATAAAAAGAAATACAATAAGCAAATAACAAAAGATAGCTAAGCAGTCTAAAGTCCAGCTCCGATCTTCAGTGAGTTTGCTCACCAATTCCTTCTTGTATTGCTCCTTCAGTACCTATTAATACTTGATCTAAAAGAAGAAAAAGAGTGTCCTTAGAGCAAGTCGTGGGCAGCAAGTAGAGACAACAGAGGATAAAGGAAAGCACGTATATCAAAGAAAAGGAACAGGGTCAAAGTCGAAGAACAAAGCAAAGACAGACAGTAATATCAAAGGGGTTACAATAATCACACATGTAATGAGTGATTTCAAGTCAAGTTCAATACAGGATCAAGTATACAGGTTATTAGTCATTTTATTAGCCTATAAAGTGAACGTTTTAGATTGATGGTGAATTTACGGATCGTGTACTCGGCGTAGATAACGATAGTTTTACAATCAATAATTAACAATAATTTGCAATCAATACTTTTTCTTCCAATCAATACTTCTCCTCCTTCTAATACAATATTTCTCCTCCTTCCAATACAATATAACGATAAGGCCTTGCCGAGTACATTTTCCGGTCGTTCACTACCAAGTCCTACCCATAATACCCCGGCTTGTTATTAAGTCATTTTCATCCTATGTGAGCATGCAAGAAGGTATCAATGTTGTATAATACTAAGTGTGTCTAATTCTATGCGTTACAGACAAATCATGAAGCAAACAGGTCCTTTACACTAAATTCCATAATCAGGACAGCATGACCTTGCTCTACTAAAACATGAATTACAGCCACCACAAAATAGTAAACTTGAATCCGTCGGAGGTTCTAGAAAGTAGACTTCCATACGGTTCCAGTGAATATAATTAAGACATATAAAAGGTACAGGAACTAGGGTGAAAACTCTATTCTATTCAGGTTTTATGTTCAGGCAGCATGCAGTAAGTTGTGTTCAAGTATTTATTTTAGGTCAGAGCATTTGTTAATAAAATCTATAAAAATTTTGGGAAGTACCTATACATGTCTAGGTCCAGCCTAATTATTTCAGATTTTTCTTTTATTGTTAACATGGTCAAATAAAATATAGAACAGCAGGATACACATGCAATTGTGAATCAGGAATTTCTAACATGGCTGTACTAAAATGTTGATATCTAGCAAATGACACATCGGAACTTAGATCCTTCAAAAGGGTGTTAAACTAGATATCATAGGCTAAAATTCATGTTTGTAAAGGAAATTCAAATTATGACATTATCATGGGTAAAAATTTGATACAAAATAAAACAACTAGCAGTCTAGAAATTGTCTTGATGTGAATAGGCAAATAAATACATCATATGATCACATATAGCATGCAAATTAGTAATCAAAGTAATCCTAGTTGTCAACATGCAAATTTTAGGTTTAAGATATAATTATCATAGGCATGGTATCAATTCATCGATCAACTTCAATCTAGCACATACAATTTAGCATGTTCAACTTATCAAGTAGTCCTATGCATGAATCTAGTTATTAAAATGTACATATGAATTAAACAATGGGGACTACATTTTAGATCAAAGAGATAGCATGATGTTAAGAGTATGTCGGGTTAGCTCGTGTAAACCCTCGATAAACTTAACGGGATTGTCAAAAGCAGTATGATAACAAAATGTACGGGACCTACTTGCAGAAGATCAATTAATCTTGAACAAAAGAATAAATTAGTTCAAGAAGAGACTTGCCTGTTATTTTGCAGATTCAAATAATAAGAATAACGGGATCAGAATCTCGGGTGACGATCCCAAAGTCACGTGCAAAATACGTGCGAAGAAACCAAACAGCAAAGCAAACAGCAAGAGCTCTCACACACACAGCGGATCGGGGGCAAAATAGCACACGGCGATCACTGATCCGCCAGGCCAAAACACGAAACAGCGGATCGGACCAATCACCTTCTACCGAACACCAAACAGCCAAGTGGGATCTCCTACACCCCGAACACCAAACAACAAATTCGACCACTCACGATTCGTCTTCTCACTTTGACAGAGAGAGAGAAAGGCGGGAGAGACCACGGCGACGGTACGGCACTGCGGTAGGGGCACTCGATAGTGGCGACCACGGCGAGGCGGCGACGGCTGGTCGGGAAGCGACGCAGCAGGGAGATGGCGCGGTGCGAAGACGTTCTGTTTTTGCTCGAAAACAGAGGAGACGGTACTGGGCTTCGACGGGGCTTGGACGGCGACGATTGTGATGGGGATCTTCGGAGGATGAAGGGGGGTGCACGGCGAGGGATCACAGGTGGGGCGACGGCGAGTGGATATGACTGGCAGCAAAGCATTGGTTAATGGCGACGGGTTCGGTAAGGGGAGTTCGAGCAGGAAAGCGACGAAGACAGGGATGAGGAGGGGGGCTAGGGTGTCGAGGGCGAGGTGGTGATGACGAGGGGATGGTGCGGAAGACGGGACGGTCGAAGTTCAAGGCGGTCGAAGGGGCTTGGGTGAATGGGTTGGTTGAGGTCGGAGGCGGAAACAGTGAGGGGGATGGGGAGAGAGAGACGGGGTAGGGGGGATGAACAGTAGCAGGAGGGGGGGTTGAACAGGGAGAGAGGGTTAGGCAGCTGAGGTTTAGGAGATTAATAATAGATTAGGGTTTATTAGTAGAAGATTAAAGTATTTATAGGAGAAAATAGGTTATTGGGCTATTGGGTATTTGGGTATAGATCCAATATATGAGAATACATTGTATATAATACAATTGATCAACGTAAATCCAAATACAAGGAATAAGATATGTGATTAAAATGTAATTTGTGTTACATAAATAATTGGAAACAATTATAAACACAATTATCAAATGAGAACGGATTTGTTTTTAGTAATCTATCCTATTAATAAATAATCTCAGTAACCATAAGAATAATAAAATAACCATGTCTATAAAATAATAACAATTAGTAAGAATAAAACAATAAGAATAAAATACTAACAATAATAATAATAGCAATTGTCAGAATAATATCAATACATAAAAATAGGAACTCATTGAAATAGTTGAAACAATAATAATATTTCTAGAAAGGGGTCTGGAAAGCAGCGGCCACCTTCCACTATGGCCTCTTCCACGTTTGTTTTGATGGCTCTAGGACCAAATTCTGGTCCGACCTTTAGATTGGTAACATCAAACTGGCTTCCGCCTTTCCAGCTCTATTCCGACCTAGCCTCCAACCCCTACTGCCTATGTGGCAGAATCTTTCATCACTATTAACTCGCATAGGCAGTGGGCTATCCCCTTCTCAGCCACCATTCCATCGCACCTTTCTGCGGACCTTCACGAACTTCTCTCGTCTTTGGATCAGTTCGCTTGGGCTCCGCGAGAGGACATTATCTGGAGATGGAATGCAGGGGGGGGGGGGTTCACGGTTTTTGAACTTCCGTGGCACCCTCTCCCCTTCTGTTGATTTCATTTGGCATTCATGTGCTCCGCTGAAGGTTAAAATCAACTGTTGGCTTGCCCTCAACCACAGACTGCTTACCATCGAAATCCTCAATAAAAGGAATTTGGCATGGGGTCAATTGTGCCCTCTTGTTCTAACTGTTTGGAAGACGTAAATCACCTTTTTGTTGGATGCGTTTTCATACGCCCTTTGTGGAAAATATGCACCTTAGCTTGGGAATTCCCTTTAATCCCTCCCGATTTAGCTTCGTGTTAGGTCCCTTCCTCCTGTTAATCAGCGGTACCGCAGATCTTGGAATCTGTCGGTCCATACCATTATTTGGATTACGTGGTTAGAAAGGAATAAAAGATTATTCAAAAATAGCACCTCTAATATCCTCTCCATTATTGATGACTTTATGTTCCTGTTCAACTTCTGGTCTTCGGTCTTAAAGCCCGAAGCTAGAGCAGCCCTTAGCAGTCAAAGACTGATTGATTCGTTTCAGTGTCTTCGCTCTCTTAATGCTTTATGATAACCTCTGCTACTATTTTTCTCCTTTTTCTTTATGCTGCAGGTTTGAGGTGTTGGAGTCCTACCCTATCTTCTATTGCTAGCTCCCTCTTTGTGACTCTATTTTGATGCAGTTCCTTTTGGTTTACCTCGCTAATTATGGGTTGCTTTTTCTCTCTGGGCTGATGATTGTTGGTGAATCTTGTGCAGCTCTCCCAGCTTACTGATCCTCCTTCGATCTAGTTTTGGGTTGATATCATTATGTTCTAGTGACTGCTGCCTTACTGTGTTATTATGTTGTTTGTTTCAGATGTTTTGAGGTCTTCTCTTTTGTATACCTGGGCACTTGGATTTGGTGGTTTGCTCTCCCACTTTTTGCTTAGCTCGGTCTCCTTTCTTCGGGACTACTTTGCTTTTTACCCTGGTGTATTTTCTGGGCTGTTTAATTTGGTTTATGTTGCTTTTCCTCCTTTTGGCATTTTAAGTTAGTTATGTGAGTTTAGCTGTCATGAAGGCCTCTGTTTAGGGTTGTGTGGCTATTTGCTTGCTGCCTATGTTCATTTTATTGCGTTGCTGGCAATTTTGGCTCCCTGTATCTGTGCTGATTTCTCTCACGCGGTACCATTCTGAGGATCGTGTGTCCTCTCTTCCTCCAGTGCTGCTTGGAGTACTGCTTGGTATGAAGGACCTTGTTGAGTCGTAATCCTGAGGCCTTTTCGATGACCACCGGGCGCCCCTCCCTGACGATTTGTTGAGAATCGACAGTTTGAGTTTGGTTAAGCGTTTGGTCCGGAACGCCTCATTTGCCATGCTTCAGCCCATAGTATAGGCATCTCCTTCCTGATTAGGCTTCTAGTGAGACGTATTTGTTCCTGTTTCTTTTTTTTGGCCATTCTGGCTGCTATTCATTTTTCGTTTTCTAGTTTGGTAGTGTTTTGTTTTACTTCTTGCAAAGCTTTCTCTTGTATCGTTTCTATTATTATTAATTGATTGCTTGGCTGGAGTCGAAGACTCTATCCGTTTCATCAAAAAAAAAAAATATTTCTAAGGGTTAAAATGCAATTAGTTGATCTAGTAAAAATGGAAACAAAGTTTATTCAAAATAATTAGAATTATTGTTTAGGAAAATATTTTAACAAAGAAACTTAAATCGAATTTAACAATAACAATTTTATAAATATCGAGATACAGAAAAATACTCATGAAAATACGTATTTGCAGAAATAGGGGTTACATGTGGAATACCCTATACCATGTTTCTTGGACATATAGTACACCATATTTCATGTTTGGTTATATTTTGGACGAGTTTCATTTGAACTAGTTGATTTTGTGCATGAAGAATATTTCCTGTTTTGTCGATTCCCCGTTTTTGTTCAGTATTTTAGACCCTATTAAGGTCAGTATATGAAAATATTTTGTGAATATGAATTATTGAGAATTCTGTCTACTTTGCAGATTTTCTGACTGATCCCAGTTTCGATTTATGACTATTTTACTATAGATGTGTTTAAAAATTCCAGATTCTGTTTTCTATGAATTCTGTATGATTATTTATTTTTCTACTGATGTTAAAGATAATATTTTGATCCAATATTTTGCTGGTTACACCAAGACTTGATTTGGATTAACCCTTAATTTTTTTGGATTTAATTGATAACTTTTATATGCTATTCCATACTTCCAAACAACTATTATACTTACAGAATTTTCTTTCTGTTCAGTAAAGAACCTTAAT
This sequence comes from Hemerocallis citrina, assembly GCA_017893485.1. Lineage (NCBI taxonomy): Eukaryota > Viridiplantae > Streptophyta > Magnoliopsida > Asparagales > Asphodelaceae > Hemerocallis > Hemerocallis citrina. The sequence goes on from CM030367.1 coordinate 28,090,517, forward strand.
TTCGACCTGATTCTATTTGATTTCTCTAAAACTTTGTGAATATGAATTATAGCCTACTGTATCTATTTTAACACCCTTTTGACGGATCTGGATTTCGATTTGTATTTTGTGAGATATTGCTGATTTAGTACTGCAGTGTTTGTGATTCCATATTTACAAAACTACGGTACCTTGTTGCATTTTGATTTTACTTGACTATTCTATTTATGTTGGAAAATTATGAAACTCTATTTACTGTTACTAAACATACTACGGAATACCCCAGATTTTTCTTGGATTTAATCAGTGAGTTTTGATGCCGTTTTCTTGTTGATGAATACATACTTCTGATTTCTAGCTAAAAATGTTTTCTGGATTCAAACCTGTCTTGCGACTTGTTTTTGTGAAATATCATATGACTTATATATATTTGCTAGATTCGGCCGGGAGTCTATTTTCTAGATTCTTTGACGGATCCAGGTTTCCATGTTTGTGGCAACGGGAATCCCAGATTTAGTGCAGTACTATCTTGCTGTCCTGATCTAGAATTTTCGTTCTTCCTACTCTTTTACGTGTTGTCTTTCACCTGTGCATGTTATCTTTCAACCTGAACTTGTTAATTGTTTATACCATGTTATTCTTGCCCTGTTTTGTACACGCACATGCCTGCTTGATAATAATAATAAATAACCAAGCCGGGGTTTAAAGGGAAAGATCTAATAGTGGAAAATACAAAAACGTGTACTCGGAAGGGGATCTATAGATCCTATGTGATTACTTGATACCTGGCTTGATACTTGATACTTGAGGCTTAATATTTCATACTTGAGGCTTGATAGTTGATACTTGAGGCTTGATATTTCATACTTGGCTTGATACTTGATACTTGATACTTGAGGCTTGATATTTCACTACTTGAGGCTTGATACTTGATACTTGATTTCTTGAGCCTTGTCCCTGAGTACACTACCCTCTATGATTCGCTATGAAATCTAAAGCGAAACTGTTTGAATGTAGCAACCATGTGGTAAAAGGATGGACGCATGAAGTGCTACCTAGATAGTAATAATACAAGACTTGAACATAATCACTTTATACTTGCTACTTGATACTTGTACATGATCCGTGATTCTAACACTTGATCCTTGTTTACTTGACACTTGATACTTGTTACTTGTTTACAAGATACTCGATTCTTGACACTCGTTACTTGATACTTGTTTACTTCACACTTGTTATATGTCACTTGCACTTGTTCATCTTGCCATGCTAGTTATTCTAATTTATTATCATGCCTATTCCATGTTATTAGTTTACCCTTTTTTCTGTACTTGCATTGATGGGAGTTTGTTTTCTTTTTCCTTTTCCTACAATTTCTTAAATTGCACATTTTGGAGATCAGTTGTCAGATAGAGTTTGTGATATGAGATTCTAGTTGCTGAAGATTTTTGCTATATCTATTTATTTTCTTGTTGCTTATCTTGAACAATTGTATCTGTTACTTGCATTATTTGTATTTTGGGCAATGTGACCCAAATTTTTTGACTTGTTCAGATCTGGTTTATTTGAGATTAATATAATTTGTTTCAAGTATTCCTATTGGTATTTTGATTCATATATGCATGCGTGGTTGACTTCTCTTGCTTCCGACTCTGATTATTCTTGTAAAATATTGTAAAGATCCTGACAGCTTATGGATGATGAAAATCATTCGCTGGGCTTAGTCACGTATCCGTATTCAGTATTTCTCTTTTTGGGAAGCGGAATGTGACAACTAAGTCAGCTAAGACCAGCGGTGGATGTACATGCAGTTTTTTAGAGTCTACTTTTAATTTTATGACTGATATTGAGGTTTTTAATGTAGCAGAAACCTATGGTCTAGCAGTGAGTGATACTCATTGTAACACCCTTGTTCATAATATGATTAGAGGTTGGGAGTTGGATAGAGTAAATCTAGGTAGAAACCCGGATTCCAACTCGAGCCACGATTCCGAACATGTTAGTAATGAGTATACTTCTTTGGAATGCTAGAGACCTGGGAGGGCGGGACAAGCGAGAAATGGTTAGGGATGTTATCAACACATCTAATGTTGATGTCGTGGGTCTGCAAGAGACCAAACTATCTCATAATGCCAAACTTAGAAGTCTGGGGGGAGTAGAATTAATGATTGGAGAATCTGCCCATCCGATGATGCCTCGGGGGGCACCATCATCGGTTTTAACTCTGATGTGTTTGCTTGCTTACATGAATTCATGGGCGATTCTAGTTATCAATCATGCTCCAACGCAAGATGGATAATTGGGCTCATACAATCACAGTGGTGTATGGTCGTGATACGGCCTCCTCTAGAACGATGTTTTGGGCAAAGCTACATGCGATCCATGCACACTGGCAGAATCCCTGGGTAGCAGGAGGAGATTTTAACATCAGTAGATTTGCTTTTGAGCTCAAAGGCAGAGGCTCTAGTGACTCTTATAGGGAAGTGTTTAACACAGTCATCACAGAACTCGAACTAGTTGATATCTCTATCAGAGACAGACTATTCACTTGGTCGAACATGTAGTCGTCTCCTATTTTGGCAAAGTTAGATATGGTTTTGGTCTCAATTGACTGGGAGGCCAAATTTCTACTTACTTGGGCCAAATCCCTACCAAACCAAACCTCTGGTCATGTCCCTATTATCCTCTCTACTGGCGAATTACAGCCCAGAAAAATGATCAAATTTAGGTTCAAAAAGTCTTTGTTAGAAATCCAGGGTTTCCATCACATGGTTAATGAAAGTTGGGCTCGCACAACTAGAAGAACGAAAGCAGTTGCTCTATGGTGTAAAAAAGTGAGAATATTGCAATCCAAGCTCAGAAAATGGAACCGGACTAGTTGCGACGATTTTGAGGACTAAAGAATCCTTATTGGAGAGCACTGAGGAACTGAAAACTATGCAGTTAAAATCAGTTTTCGGAACTAATCGGTCTAGAAGCGATTAGTGAGTAATCAGATAATCCGAGATTAAATTGGGAAAATCGTATATATGTCTATGCAATCGTTTTACTTTCAGGGGTCAATCATTTTACTTTCAGGAGTCAACTTTGACAATGAGATTCTTAGTGCTTGGTTAGAATCATTCATCGGGCCTTCAAGGTGTCAAATCTTCTCTTCCGCATGAATAAGAGATGTTCTTGGACTGACTGCCACACACACTGACACACTATTTTTTGTGTATGTGAGGAATTTAATTGTAGCAATTTTTGTATGTTTGAGGGTAGGTGTATGTATGAGAATAATATTTGTATGTTTGCGAATAATTGTAGTAATTTTTTAAAATATTATTTTCTCATTATGAAAAAATTATGCAATATGGCAAATATACACTTATGAGACTTACCCTCACAATGTCTCTAATCTGTATCTTTTTCCAGTGTACACTTCCCCACCTCTGGTCTTGTAGCACATCCACAAGAGTCTACTCCCCGTTAATCATGCAGCGTCCATAGTATTTGAGTGAAATAGGAGATAGACACGCATTTGTATCCAGCTCTGGATTGTGCACAGATAGAGATGAATTTGTTGCAATGTTGTTGTCGGGATCAACACTGTCATCCATGAAGTTGCCAGTGCTGCTATATGACCAGTTATGGGTTAAGAACAACATTGAAGCCCCTCTTTGCTGTGTATCTGGTTCATATCTTATTCCGTCAACAACTACGCTTTCACCCCCACAGTTAATATGCAATTCACGAACAAAAATTTATATAAATAAGTCAGAAGAAGTCAAGTCAATATAAGGAACTTAAAATTGTTCAAATTGATCCATTCTACCCAGACATTACAAGTGGAGGAAATCTAACACTAGTCCAGTTATAATGCCAAAAAAGGGAGACAAGTTTAGTCCTTAAAACTATCCCTCAATAAATAAGGGAGAAGGACCTATAAACACCTAAAGTTTGTGCTAATACCCTAAACACACCTGAAGTTACGGTAATACCCTAAACACACCTGAACTTGTCAAAATTGGACCTATAGGCACCTGGTGTCCAATTTCGTTAGTTCTTTAACAATTAGGGGATGAAATTACTTTTTTACCCCCATGCCCTAAAAATTCATAAAAAATCCTTTAAAATTCCTAAAAATTTTCCGGAAAAAATCTTTAAATTCCCTAAAATTCCCTTAAAATTTCTTTTAAAATTTCTTTTAAATTCCATAACATTTCTTAAAAATTCCTTTTAAATTCCTTATGATTTCCTTTAAAATTAATTTTAAAATTCCTTTAAATTTCCTTTTAAATTTCTTAAATTTCCTTAAAATTTTCTATAAAATTCCTTTAAATTTTCTTTAAATTTAATTGAAAAATAGAACAAAAAGATATTTAAAATTGAGAGTTTATTCCTACAATTGAGAGCGCCAACTGAAGCAAAAAATCCTTCAAATTTTCTTTAAAATTTTGTTCTCTAAATTCTTAACAGAGGCCATAGTTTATTCCGAATAAAAAATCTTTAATTATCATATATTAGTATATCATAATATTATGAACTAATAAATTATTCAGAACCAACATAGAGCAAAGAGTTTATTGCGATACATTTTCATCTTTAGATCATAAGTATCCAACAGATAGCAAAAAAAGAACTGGAGAATATAGATACAATCCCAAATGCATACTTATTTTGTATACTTCAAATGCACAATCAATATTACATAATAACAATCAAGCTCAAATGCAAAATCAATATTACATAATAAGAAGCAAGCTCAGCTGTTGTTGCTTCAACAAACTCAACTACTGCTGCTTCAGCAAGCAATCTGCTGCTGCTGTTTCTTCTTCTTCTTCTTCTTCTTCTTCTTCTTCTTCTTCTTCTTCTTCTTCTTCTTCTTCTATTGGAGATCGGTTGTGCACAAAACACCAAATGCCAAGTGCAACCAATCACAAAACAGCAACTCAACGGATCAAAACCCCACACTGGATCAACACAAACAACAAGCACCAAGTTCGGATCGCGCCGCCCACAACAACAAACAGCAAAGTGGACCAATGGTGTTCCTCCTCTTTCCTCACATCGACAAAGAGAGAGAGCACGCTAGAGAGTTGACGGTGCTCGGGACGACGGCGGCGACTGCGACGACGGAGGAGCCGTGGCAAGGATGACGATGACCACGGTGGTGGTGCGTTTGGGAAGCAACGACAACGACTAACGCGACGCGAAGCAACTCTGTTTTCGTGACGAAATAGGGGAAACAATGATGGGCTCTGTTCTCGGCTTGGACGGCGACGACGAGAACGATAAGGGTTCTCTGGAGGTTGAAGGGGGTGCACGGCGAAGGCGAAGACGAGGCGGTGATGGGGATGGGTTAATGGCGAAGGCGAAGTTGGCCATAGCGATGGGTGCAAGCTTGGGCGCGACAGGGATGGCAAGGATGGGGGATGATCGGGGCACGACAATGAGTTGAAGATAACGAGGAGAGGGTCACGATGAGGGTGATGGAGGTGGACGAGGTTGGCGTTCGGAGTGGCGATGGGAGATGGGCTTCGGTTTCGGTTGAAGATGGAATGGAGAGAGGGAGACGAGAGAATGAGTTGAACAGGAGAGAGGGGGAGGGTATTTTGGTCTTTTCACGTGCCTCTTAACGGGTTTAAACCGGTTAAGGGATATATTCCAGGCATATTCCACTAACTTAACTGAGAAATTAACAGCGGGGGTCTTTAGGTCCAAATAATAGAAGTTTGGGTGCTATTGGGGTATTATAGAAACTTTAGGTGTGTGAAGGTAATTTCTATAAACTTTAGGTGCCAATAGGTCATTCTCCCATAAATAAAATAGATCTCTAAAGTTATATAAATAAATTCTCTAGTATGTCGTTTGATTCAAGAATTTATCATATCATGCAACCTTAAAAAACTGATGCATGAGAGCGAATATCGTCAACAACAATTTTAAAGAGACAATGACAAAAAAAAACTCAAAAGCTAATAATCAACATCAATGTCGGCATCTTCATCAAGTTCGTCCATTTCATCATTTTTATTTTCTTGATTGCCTCCAACCGTCATATTTTCCCACGGTTCCTCTAATTCTTCATCATCTTCATTTCGGTTTCTACTCCTTGTTGATGGTCCTTCATCATGTGGTCCCATAGCTTCTTCAACTTGTGTCCATGTGAGATCATTGTCCGCTCGAACAAAATCTTGAAGCTCTTAATTCGTGGGAATTACCCAATCATCATTCTCATCCACTTCTCTCAAAACTATTGGATTCACATTAGCACCGTCATTCACACGAGCATTGAAGCGTCTTTCCAACTTTTTGTTGTATTGAATATAGACGATTTGATTCAACTTTTTTTTGCAATAAACAATTTCTTTTCTTTGAGTGTATCTAGAATTAGAAACCAAAAATTCAAAATATAAACTTAGACAAAAATAATTATATTGAATCAAATATAGAAAATATGTTTTAATACTTACGTTGTCGAATGCACTGCAACTGCACTCACATGGAGATGCACTTCAAGTTTGACTTAAGACTCGTACAGCAAGCTTTTAGAGATTTTTTGCAGAACTCCCAAAAGTAATCCACCACTTGGCTACACATTGCATACAATTATGTGCATGTAATGAGATTACAAGGACAAGAGTAATATGAACTACAGTAAATATAATAGAACTACAGTAATAAAATTACCAGGTGCCAAAGTCTCTCGAGTCCTAATTGCTTGAGATTCTCCAAAGCTTTGAAAGATTTCTCTATATAGAACTAGCTCACCAATGTAATTATTATTTTAACCCAAATCGGGCACAAGCCTATTGAAAACTTTGAACAATCCTCTCTTGATTTCCGTATTTTCCTCAATGGACAAAGAATCATCCCCACTTTGAGAATATTTGTAATATATTCCCAGATTTAGATATAACCCTACTACATAAAAAAATTTTGATTACTTAAGTATAAATTTGAGAAAGTTGTAAAAAAAAGAAACCCATAAGAAAATTGAAAAAATTTAATACCCGCATGCAAAGGTCTATCCAGTTGATCATCTCATCTTTTATCAATCATATTCCACACAAGAGTTCTAATACGCCTACACTCCCTTCTTGTCTCATTTGTCTTTGTCGTTTCCTCACTAAGGTTCTTTTTTATCTGCTCCTTCGCCCATGCATGGTTTCTCTTCGGTGTCCACCAACCTTATCACATCCACTAAATGAGCTAAAATACTACATGCAAATTTTGCATTATCCCAAAAAAATTTATGATGCACAATTTTAGCAACTCTTCTTCCTTCAATGGTCTTGGCAAAATCACTTTTTCTCCATGCATTAGAGACAAACATCATTCTCAATGCATTCTCATTTCTAATCATGCACTTCATAATGTAGAATTGACTAGCAAATCTTGTAACACAAGATCTATGCAACTTATTGTTGTTTGTATATTTGCGCATTAAACATAGGATTCTTCCATGGTTATAGATGTAAACAACAATGGACCCTGTATTCTTTAGTGCACTTTCAATCTTGTCTAAATGAGATGTTTTACACTCACCAATATCTTTCACCATCAAGTTCAAATACTGAGCCGCACAAAGAGCCCAAAACATCTTTGGATACTTATCTTTTAATATTGAACCCGCGCTTTTAAAATTTGAGTCATAGTCGGTGATTAACTATAAAATTTAAAAAGAAGAAAATAAGATATGTGATAAAATTATTGGATTTATTATTGATTACTGAATTGAATAAACTGAGTACAATATGTCTCCTACATATAGAAGAGAAGGGAATACTAAACTGATACATAATCAATATGGGACTAAACTAATCTCTCTCATAATATAATATACAATATCTTAACACCCCCTCTCAAACTCAAGTTGGTTCAAACAACAAGAGTTTGGAATACTGCTGATGTTGATGTGGCAGGGATGGCAAACTATGATGCTTGGAACGTCGCTCAAGTAGACAGCACGGGGAAGGCACTTGATGGCGCAGTAGTGGAAGGAAGTGGTGCAAGGAAGTAATGGTGACGCACTGTTGGGATTTCCATATCCCGAACTGTGGCAAGATTTCCATATCCCAATCTATTGAGATCTCACCCCAAACTGAGAAGCGGAAGGAAGTGGCGCATGTTGGGATCTCACCCCTGACTTAAGAATTGTCGTATGTTGTGGAAGGAAGTGGCGCACTATTGGAACATGTTGGGATCTCACCACTGACTTGAGAATTGTCGTATATTGTGTATGCGGATGGTAGTGGACGTCGACGGAAGGTGAGGGAGACGGGAACTGTGATGATGTTGATATCTCCCCCTCTTAAACTCACAATGGATTAATCAATGTGAGGTTGTACTGGTATCTGGATGAGGAAGTGGGACAAGAAGTTGAAGAACCTGCAAGAAAGTTTTTTTTTTTTTTGGGAATCATTAAATGATCCCATCCTCTGGGCAAAGCATAGGACATTAGATCACACCGCAATGTATTCCACGTTTTGGATCCAATCTGGATCAGATATATGCCCAAACCCCAAACAGGGAAGTCATCAAATGGAAAAAATCAGATTTTTTTTATCTGATTCTTCTTTGATCTGAGATTGATCGAGAGGATTATGGAGGTAGTGGCGACTCCGAATGCGGCTGCCAAGTGTGGCGGTGGTTAGGGCGACACTGACCAGCAGCTGCGGCAGCAATGGCGTGGCGTCCAACTACTGGTTGGAGTTCGGATCGATAACGACACTTGGTGAGGGTTCGGGAGGCAGCGGAGGAAGAGGAAGAGATGATCTCCTCACAGGTGGAATCACTGATGGCAGCAGATCGAGGACAAGAAGACTGACAATGGTGGCGCAAGAATCATCCCCCACCTCTCTAACGATGATGACGATGATGACGCAGTGTTCAAGTCTTTGGTCGATAATGGGAAGGAGCTTTTGGATGCGATGGGAGAGGAGCTCGAGGTTGGTGGGGTCGGGATCGGGGATGGCGAAGAAGGGCGGCGGCGACGATGAACAGGACTCAGGAGGCAGGGGGAAGAGGAGATGTCGGGAGTGTTGTTGATGATGGCAGGAGTTGCTGATTCTTCTTTGATGGGTTTGGGTGCAGTGAGTCACCGGAGAAGAGAGATCGGGTGGTTGTAGTGGTGGTGTCACCGGAGTAGGAGATTGTCGCCGAGGTAGAGGTGTAGCCGCTTGTTGTGGCAGCTAGGATTTGTGTTTGAGAAGTTGATGACGGCTATGGTTTTGGAGACTTGATCAGGAGAGAGATGTTGGGAGGTGTAGTGATTCCGATGAAGACGAGGATCACTCCACCTCGACGTCGAAGATAGAAAATAGTATAGGCCTTATAGGACTATAGGCTCTTAACACATGATAGAATTATTTGATTTATTATTGATTATTGAATTGAATAAACTGAGTACATTGTCTCCTATATATAGGAGAGAAGGGAATACTAAACTGATACATAATCAATATGTGACTAAACTAATCTCTCTCATAATATAATATATAGTATCTTAACAATATGAATTAGTGAAATCTCTTCCAATATCACTAATACATTGAAAAAATTAGTAATAAAATCAACTTCGGACAATAATGTCTTCTCCCACATCTTTAATGACTTCATCAATCATATTCACTATGAGGTGCGCATGTTTGACATGTTCGGAAGCATCGATGGACTTCAAAAAAATGGTTCCTTTTGGACAATTCACCAAAAAATTAATCAAGCTTTGGCATTTCTCATCCGTCCAAAAATACGACATAATGGAGCATTCATATCTCTTCCAATAGGGTCTAAAACTCTCAACACATACTTTGGTTTCATTATATAGCTCATTCAATAAGGTGACCCCCATGTGATGGTAATAAAGTGCTTCTAAACCTAAACAAAATATTGCATAATAAATAATTAATGAGAATAAACACACAATCATATATTCAATCAAAATTCATTTAAAATAAATGAATATGTAATACCCAACATAATTGAGTTACGACAAATTTCCTCCACGTTTGTTACGCACATGTATTTTGTACTGTTACGTGTAATAACTGTAACATTATTAATATAAATATTTTTCATATTTTGTATTTAGATGTTATGGAAATTTTTTTCGTTCTCTCAAAAATATATTGTATATGAATATTTATTCCTATGTGCTTTACATGTATTTTTAAATACACGTGTAGATTATATTGTCGTACAAATATGGAATTAATGAAATGTGCATAAAACTTTATATTATGATTAATTTAAACTAGTTTTATTAAATCCTTATTAAATTAAGTAACATATGTAATTGTATTAAATAAAATTCCTAATATTTTATGTACAATTTATGTGCACACACAAATACACGTCGAGCCTATGCCTTGCCCACAACTTTGGCTTGCCAACTTCATGAGAGGGAAGAGAAAATTTTGAATTGTGTTAAGGTGTTGTGGGTATTTATAGGTTTGAGTGGGTGGTTTTAAATACTTTCCATTTCTTTACTTTTATCAAAATCCACCAGCCATAGTTTAGAGAAAAGAAAAGTTTTCATTTTTCCATTTTCAAATCTTTATTGTTGGCATTTTGGGAGATCGATTTTTGGAGGAAAGAAGATTGGAGGTTTCTCTAGGAAATCTAATTGCTAGGGATTCATCAAAAAAGAGTTGGGTGTTTACTTGGTTTCTAATTCTCCTTGAGTAGGAATTTTTGCTATGATATTATATAGAAATCTTGTTAGGAGTAACTTTAATCTCTTTTAGGTTGTAAATTGATTTTTAAGATCGAATACATGCCCATTGAGTTAAGTTAATGAGATTATGTAAATGAAAAATCCGATATCATGCATTGAGAATTCTAAAATATTTGTTGATTATTGTTAATGTAGAATACTCCGTTTGCTAGCCAAGTGTATATTAGAAATGAATGAATCTTATTGAGAAAATGGCAAGTGATGTAATTGTAGAATTGTTTTGTTCTTGTTAGTATGAATATATTGTACTGACGTGTAGTTTAGATAGATGTGGTTGTGGACTTTCGGAACATCAAATTCCCACATTATATTCTTTGCGATGTGATTGCTATATGGAACTCAAATTTTACAAACTTAGAGTTGGTATGCATCTCAAATGTTAAAATAACGAAAACTTGTTATAAAACAATAAATTAAATTCCAATTTAAGAGAGGATTTAGGCAGATATTAAGGTTTGAGAACATGGTTAGAGTGTGCTGGTTTTGGCGCTCTGTACAGTACCCCAAGGTTGCGGATTCGAGTGCTTGAGGTTCTGTTCTCTTTTAAAAACTTTATTTTAACTCATTAAAAAGTACACAGAGGCATATGGGGAATTTTTGTGGAGAGTTTTACACCAATAGAGATTTGTAATCTTGGTTGGTGAGTGCGACTTAGAGCGGTGGCACGCTTTGGTTCGATCCTTGGTGTGGTCAGATTGTTTTTATATTATTTTATTATTTTATGTTTATTTATGTTAAACTCTTTTCTTTGAGAAAAGAAAAAAAGGTTTAGAATTAATATAGAGTATTAATGGAATATTTTGACAAGATTATATACACTAATTTAAGAATCATTTTGTGGAAAAATTATGTTGTAAAGTAAATTACTTAAAAACTATTTCTGGGGTTATTTTCATTTTATTAAAAGAGTGAAACGTGAAGATTTTTAATCTAGATTTATTTTAGAATTTTTTATATCATTTGAAAATGAGTTTAAATTGGAGGTTATGTAAATTGTTTAGATGACGAATTAAGACATAATCAAACAATGAAGAAGTGAAAAGTAGAAGTATGACGTTTGAAAAGATTTTATCAAATTGAAGTGTTATGAAATAAGAAGTTATATATTTGTTTTGAGATTGATGAATTAAAGAGAGAGAATAAAAGAATCAATGATTTACAATGAATCAAAAATTTTATAAAGAGGTTGATAATAACCTAGGAGATCTCTGGCTTGAGATGTGTGGTTTCTAGGAGCTGAGCGAGACTCGTACTGACCGGATAATGATAAATGAAATTTTGAGAAATGGCCAACATGAGCCTGAGTTCTCGGTGAGTGAGTTTATGTCCGGCAGGATGAGCTAGCTCTAGGCCATGAAAACTAAAATTGAGTCAAGGACAGACACTAGACAAGGAGATGTGATGAGACATTGGCAAACGAAAGTGGGGCATCTCTATATAGTCGGGCGGTGTATTCTGGGACAATAGATTCAGACGGGCGATGTACTCCGGAACTTTGAATGCCATGCAAACCGAGACGAGCATTAATTAATTCTGGGATTATGAATAGTCAGGGCGGTGTACTACAACATCATGAATAGTCGGGCAGAAAGGAGGCAGATCTCAAACATATTCCGGGCTAGAGCAGCACTTGCGAAACATTTGCACGACAAGGATTCTGTATAGTCGAGTAGTGTACTCCAGGACTGAAATCCATACTCGTGGGACATGTAAACATTGTTTTTGTTACCATAGTAGGATTTCATGACGAGGGATTGAACCCTTGTAATGAGGAGTAAGTTAAGAGCTTGCCCTCAGACCTATGTAGTATGAGATGCGTAGAATCTGAACAAGTACGCATTAGTGTTGCATCGTAAGTATGAATGTCTTCATTAGTCAATAAGTTCATATCATACATTGACATAATTAAGATAGTCACTTTTCATTTTGCATTCAAGTTTGTGTTTACTAAATTGATGAATCGATGTATTATAGCATTGCGTTCAGTTGTATGCAACTGACTTGCCTGCAGTTTTTACGTTGCACGACTCAGACTAGAGAGTGATGTGGACATGAGTTTGATGTCAATGGATGTTACAAGATTGAAGATATTTGATGTTATAAATTGTATCTCTTTTATGAAATTTTTCGTTGCATATTGTAAATAATAGCATTGTAATGAAAAAGTTTTAAATTCGTTGTATTTTTGTACGAAATTGAAGTAAATCTCTTGTTTGTGCTACGAATTACTTATGTTTAGAACTCAGAGCGTTACAAAATATCTCTTCCATATTTTCCAATTGCGTAGATTATCGTTTGGAAGCTAGGTATACGCACGACATGGAAAGGTGGGCCAACTTCACTTCCCCATACGGCAATAGCTTGCCAAGCCTCTTTCTTCTCTTGCACTTTATACAGGTTAGAATGCTCAATTTTTGTTTGTTTCATCTTCTCATAATCCGGCTTCAAATGAGCATCAGTGGGCTACCTTTGAATAATAACAAACTTCCTCTTCTTGCCAACAAAAACATTGGATTTAGAAGGCTTTGAAACATTTATTTCACCTTCGAGAATTTGCAACTCTTCTTCACCATCACTTTGAAGGAATCGTTCATGCCCTTCTCGGGGACTATAAAGTCTCTTCTTTTCACTTCTTCGGTTTGAATTATCCTCATTGTACTCTTTAATCTCCTTCATCATTTCCATAGTGACTTTAGGATAACCCTTCACATTTCTCAACTCGTGAAGAAGATGTTCCTTTGCTCGATGAATCCCTTCTGAATACTTCTTTTGACACAAATCGCAAACAACCATATACAATTCGAGGCATTGTAAACTTGTATACTTCCAAGCGGGATCATTAGAGAGAGGTTTCCATGAAGAAATTGCGACCTCGGACGAATGAGTGGAAGCATTTGCTCTAATAGAACTCATTATGTAGTAATCTTAATGTAACGCCCCGAATCCCAAATACACTGAATTCGAGATGTTCTACAGGATCTTTTCGCTCCCTTTAGTACAATTTTACAAAGAAATTTAAACTTTTCTCTTTACATCAGAGTTTACATGAATACATTTACAACTTACATTGCACAGCGGAAGTAAACTTTACAACAATGAAACAAATGCACAACAACATTGAATAATCTTTAAGCATTTGTTCTTCTTTAATCTTTATCATGCCATTTACCTGCATATAAGACTGTGGGTACGTCAGTTTATTCAACCGATGATCATTATACACGGCCATCCTCTCTATGCCGAAAATAGTATAACTTATTTTTCATATTTAGCAAACACAAACTTGTCACATATCAAACTAAAGGGACTACCCTATTGATGTCGTGTTGTGATTGTGCACTTAGTCCTTAATGCATTTATTTATATTACATGACACTAATGCGCACTTGTTCGGATTCTATGCATCCCATACTACATAGGTCCGAGGGCAAGCCCTTAATCGTTCTTCATCTTTGTAGGGTTCAATCCCTCGCCATGACTTAATCTACTACTATAATTACGGTAGGTATCTTAGATATTCTATGATCTATGAGCCCATGTCCAGGCAGCCTGGAGGGGAATCCCACGCACTGACACGACGCATCGAGCAGGCAACCTATGGACATTTCAGCCTCTGCCATGGAACAATGGCACCACCCATAGCCACTCAAACATCCCACAAGCATCGCCACCGGGACGATAATTCTGGAGTAGTGCCCACGCCATGTCTTGACGCATCAAGCAGGCAGCCTGTGGATCACTCTCACACCACTAATCCGATGACCCTCATACTCGTGTTTTTCTCCTACTTTCATCACGTCTCCACTATGTACTAATCCTTAGTTCTTATCAAAATCATGAACAAAAATCAAAGCTCTAGAGTTAGCCTCTCCACTAAACCGGACTTATTCATTCATTCAAACATGACCAACCTTGGTCTTTCTTTTCAATTTTTATTTCATTTATTTCCAAATGCCGGTGGAGACTTAGCTACTCTTTTTGTTTCAATTTTCAATTCACAATTTCCAAAACGAGCATTTTCAACTCATACATTCATTTGTTGATTTGTCATACTCAAAAGTATTTCTCTTTTCCAATCATGATTTCTAATTCGTTCAAAATAGTCCATAACTATACATGGAATTCATATGCTTTATCAATTATCAATTTCACTTTGAAATTCACATCACTAACGAATATTCACAATTCACATTTTTCAGACTATTCTCAAATGAGAATAATTTGCAACACATCACATAATATAATTTCTTCTTGCCACATTAATTTTCTAACCCTTCATTTTAAATCATTTTTGCAAGGTACAATTTCACAAAGAATATCAATGTAGACTATAGTTTTATTTACTCATTTAGTCACAAATTATACCTTACCTTATGTAAATCATTCCCAAATTATTTTTAATAAGTCCCATATATTTTTAGAGGAATAACCATATTTTTCTCATAATTTTTCGATCACTAAAAACACAGAAAAATATATTTTTTCCCAACTTGCCGAGGGCAAGATTCGAACCCAGCACCACAGAGAGCCCAACCCAAAGCACAACCCACTAGGCCGATGGCTACTGGCGGTATAAGAGGCGCTGAGAGCTTTAAATGCTCTCGGCCGCTGCTTATGTTATTATTATTATTATTTTTTTAAAGTATGGTTCTGCAGGGATTTGAACCAGCGATCTCAGACCACTGTAGCGATTAAAACCGACCCAACCACTTGAGCTATGCACTCGGGTTGTCTATAGTATAATTCTAAGTTCACTTAAATCGATCTTCTCTGTTATCAAAACATTTCGATGTTCAACTAGACCTCCTTTCACTTTGTTTTTTTTTTATAAAAAACTTACTGTAAAATTCTAGATTGATTATTTTTCACATAATTTATATAC
Source organism: Hemerocallis citrina (assembly GCA_017893485.1). NCBI lineage: Eukaryota > Viridiplantae > Streptophyta > Magnoliopsida > Asparagales > Asphodelaceae > Hemerocallis > Hemerocallis citrina. The sequence continues at coordinate 28,106,101 of CM030367.1, forward strand.
CAATATGAACAAAATAATTTTTGTAGCAATTAAAACATATTTTCATACAATTAATTCGAATTCTACATTGTAACTATCATATTTCTCCTTTTTTTTTGACATTTCTTAGCAATTAACATTCTAATCTCTTTATTAACAAAATTTCACCTTAATTCTCTGTTTCTAATCTTTTACCCAACATACAAATCTATATTTGAATTTATCAATTCCCACATTAGCACAAAAGATCTATTTAACACATGAAATAGCATTAACAATCTACTAACTTTTGTATACATAGTTTGTGATGTAGATAATGAAATTTTCTTCAACAATCCATGGCCATAATTAATTCACATAAAAATTAGATTTTTACTAATCAAATCACATACAATTGCACACCCACATTCCAATCAATTTATAGCTCAATTTTCAATTAAAATGTGTACTCTTATTAGCCTTTTTCATGCATCATTTTTCCATTCCAATCTAGCATATATCCCTATTTAGAAATATAGAAAATTTACCCACCTTGTATGGAGAGAAAAATTCACTAGCAATCCCTAGACAAATGTCCTTGCAACGAAAATGCTCCTCCTTGAACACGTGCACACAAGCCTCCCAAGCACACCCAAGTAAACTGAGCTCCTCCTTCTAGTGGTAGCTGGCCTCCTCTCCTTGTTGCAAGCAAAAATCCACACACTCTCAATCTTTTAACTCACACAATCACTACTAGATCATATAATTTAGACTATAGGTTTGTAGGAAGTAATAAGCACAAGAATAACTAGCCATGGAGGGGGGTATTTATACTAAAAATCAAGAAGAATGGATGGCTAGGATCAAGTAAGTGGTTATAAGATGGAGGGCTAAGATGAAAGTAGGAGTTGCATTAACTACCCACAACCAAGTAACCACCACACCATGATCCCACTCAAATTTTGGTTTCCCTCCAAAAAGATCACAACCGACCATCATAGGAATGCATATTGCACGTGTACGTGTAGTGCACGTGCATGCAACTAGGTCCAAAAATTGTGCATTAAATTTTTGTATAAAAATAAAATAGTCTTTAAATTGTATTCTACATGACAAGTTGTATAAAAAAATAGTTCATAGGCTTTAGTTTTTGGGCCAAATAATTATTTAAAAAATAAAATAAATAAACTAAATTTTTGGGCTTTAGGAAAAAGGCTTTTTGTCTAATTGAAAGAAGGCTTTATAGAAAAATAATTAAAGGCACATATTTAAATATCCATACTCATCATGATGAAAATAATCATAACATTTAATTCAACCAAAATATTGCACGTGCACACTACGTGCAAAATAGATAATTTTTCATTAAATGAAAAATCAGGACATTACACTTAACCCCTAACATAGTAACATAAAACTATTATGTGAGACATTGAGAAATGAGAATTGAGAACATAAAGTTTAAGATTGCTATTTAACTGAAAAAGTGAAACAATCAATGTTGATGACAAAGAACCGAAAACACAAACAAACAAACAAACAAATAATCACCAAGTTCTATTATAAATTGCCGTTGAGGAATATGACTTGATGAAAATAAAAGTAGGCATTTTGGTCTTCACCTGAGCATGTACCTAAAGGTCGGCTAATCAGCAGCATGGTTTGACAGATAGTGACATTGTCACATTGCTCTTCGAAATGATAGGGAAATTTGTGCATTGACCTCAAAATTTAGGTTGACTCTAAATAAAGATTAAATAAAGCATAATCAAAAATTATAGTACTGAATTTATCCAAAAGAAAAGATCAAATGGTGAATCAAATCTTTTTTTTTTCTTTATGGCACAGTGGTTATTGGTTAATTAATTCTTCTAAAAGACTTGAGAGGATAAGTGTGGTTGCAATTTAACAGTTCTGTGACTGATTTGACGTAGATGATTAATATAACTTCGATTTCGAGTATGCGGTTAAGATTGATTAGTTTATTGTTGTCCACAAAAATGCACAATTCTAACTCTACGTAAATCTAGAAAGTCTGTGATAATCAAATACAAAGAAAGTTGAGCAGGAAAAACAAATGGATGTAATTTTATGATAAATAATGTTTTTAAAAAGTGAATATATTAAATGTTCACTATTCAACTACAAAAAAACAATTTCAAATATCTATAAAAATTACAAGTTGTGCCCCTATTGCTGTGCTCCTGCCGCTACTTTGAAGTGTTAAGAGATAATGAGAGAGAGAAGCAGAGTGGGTTGGGCGGAGGAGAGTGAGACAGAGGAGGGAGAGGCAGAGGCTGGCTGGGCAGAGGAAAGTGAGGCAGTGGAGAGGGAGGCAAAGGAGACGTCATGCTGTAGCTTGGAGGGAGGCGTAGGATAGTTTGGGTTCGTAGATTGAGAAGGGTTAGGGATTGGAGTGTGAACTGAAGAAGATAGAAGTAGAAGTGGAAGGAAGGGTGGAGATAGAAAGTTGAAGAATGGGTGGCTGTGTTGTTGGCAAGTATGGGTTGGGTTGGATTGAAATATTATCCAACAATCTTGGCACCGATTAATCGGGTATCGGGTGTAGCGATTAATCGCTGATTATACTCGATTATCCCGATTAACCCTGATTAATCCCTAGTTTTTTTATAAAATGCACTAATCGGTCCAAAACTAATCAGTTATAGGCCGAGAAACGATTAATCCGATTTTGACTACATATACTGGATAAGATAGAAGAGCCTAGAGACCTCACCCAAAATGAGAAGAACATATTGTTATGCTTAAGAGATGACATTGCACACCTATACAAACTGGAAGAAATCAAATGACAACAAATATCTAGAATCTCGTGACTCAAAGAAGGAGACATGAACACAGTCTTCTTCCAACGAATGGCCAGTGCCTGACGTTGATCTAACTTCATTCTTTCGGTCCAGACAGACATTAGAATGCTACAAGAAGATGGAGAACTCAAACAAGCCTTCCTGACCCAATTCAAGAACTTGTATGGATGGAAAGTGGACTTCGAAGTCCTGCTCAATACGAACTTTTGACTGACTAATTCTGAGGACCTAGTTCATGCTCTACAAGCCATTGAAAGCTCTATTCACTAAGGAGGAAATTGGGGAGGAGGTATCGCAACTAGGAAGGGAGAAAGCGCCAGGTCCGGATGGTTTCCCGATCCACTGCTACCATAACTTATGGGAGGAAATCATAGATGATCTTTTGAACTTGTTAACCGAAGTCTATGACCACAGACTAAGGTTGTGTAGACTCAACTACACAGAGGTAGTCCCGATCAATAAAAAGGAAGACTCGCGACGGGTAGGTGACTTCCGTCTTATTAGCCTCCTCAATTGCTCGGTTAAAAATCATCACCAAGACCCTTGCTAACAGACTAAGAGGGGTGATGTACAGACTAATCAGTCTTGAACAAACTGAATTCATCAAAGGTCGGTGTATTGGACTATGTAGCTATGACAGAGTAAACTATCTATCAATGCCACATTTCAAATGCTAAGAGCTATCTCCTCAAGCTTGATTTTGAGAAGGCGTATGACTCAGTTGAATGGGACTATCTTTTCGAAGCACTTGCACGCAACGGTTTCTACAACAGGTGGATAAGATGGATCAGCAATTGCCTCACCTCTAGCAGGACAGCTATCATGGTGAATGGCGGAATAGGGTAACCGTTCTCTTGCAAACGTGACCTACGACAAAGGAGACCCCCTCTTCCCTTTTCTATTCACCATTGTAGCAGACGTTCTGAAAACTATAATGGATAACTGCAGACTGGCTGGTTGGATTTCTCCTGTGGCTAGTGGACATAATCGTCCGGGTTGCACAATCCTTCAATATGCAGACGATACCTTGCTTTTCGAAAATGGCAATCTCCGGAAGACCACCACTTACAAAGGAATTTTATACAGTTTTGAAGCGTGGCCCAGGCTCCGAGTTAATTTCCACAAAAGTGCCCTAATTCCCATTGCTTTATCCCTATAGGAGGCAATGGAACATTCAACCATTCTCAACTGCAAGGTTGAGACTTTCCCCATTAAGTACCTGGGGCTCCTGCTAAGACCAGGCAAGCTTAAGAAGTTAGATTGGTTACGGATCGTTGACCGAGTTGAAAACAGACTGGCAGGATGGAAAGGTAAGTCACTGTCCCTGGAAGGGAGACTGACTGTCATGCCCCAGTTTTCGTTATACGAAAACACAGATACGTAACTAAGGCCCATCGAATGATATAAGTATTCCAACTCATATCAACCATAAGTTGTACAATATCAGTAAGCTCAATAATACAGTAATAATCACATGAACAAGAATAGAATACAATAACCAATATCTGAGATACAAGAACTTACAAAAGAAGTCTGAGAATATACAATGTAGTAAACAGTTCGCCAAATTCTTTCAATATCTCATCATCTATACTTGTATAAACATTAACTAAAAATATAGGATGTCGGTTAGAGCAAGCTTCAGACAGCAAGTAGAAACAAGTAGTGAAACGATAAAGCATGGTATAACAAGGAACAATGAAACAAGAAAATGGAATGATACAAGTAACAACTGTAAATTTGTAAATGGGAACATGAAAATAGGACTTCAAGGTATAATCAATCAGTATGCAATGGTACATAGTCGATAAGAGGATCAATAGTCAATAATGATGCAATGGTCGATAAATAGTAGTCAATAGTCATTTTTCTCGCCTCCAGCATGCTTACGGAACTTGAGCTTAGTGGGGGCGGGCCTACTGAGATGGTCCGTCACCCACCGGCTTCTCCACCACCTAAAGCTGCCCCACCTGCACCACTTCTCCCTCACACCATGGCTGCACACTCCCCTCCACAGCAGCCTCTACTACTGCTAACACTCACTCTGTCTCCCAACCATCCCCCCCACCTCCTACTGCAGTGCCACCCATGGTGGTCCCGTCTTCCCCTCCTATCACGACCAACCCCCTGCTAGAGAGTTTTGATCAGGGGCTCAGACACGCTCGCTCTCCGACACGTGCACACCGTAGTGCGCATCAACGTCTTGAGGAGAGGAGGCGGAGTCATCATTGCCATCCAAGAGAGGCTCCCAGGGCCTTGGAGCAGCACCGCAGGGACGTAGGGTCCCTCGGGGGAAGGGCCCAAGGAGGGGGTCCTCCTACCGACCACTGTGGGCGTAAGAGAACCCCACCCTCCAACCGACATTCCCACAGGGTGTACTACCGTGATGCTCACCCATAACTGCACTATCCACCTCAACACAGGCCACAACTACAACACTATGTCTCAGAGCAACACTACAAGGGTGCTAGCTCCTCCCATCATAGCAAACACAGAGCACACCACTCCCCAACCGCTGTCTCTCCGACAAAGCCCCCCAACCAAACACTCAACTCCTGCCACACCCACCTCCAAGCGACAACCCCATGCTTAAATCTAGCGTCGAGAGAGCCCATCAAGGAGCTCTGCAAGATGGGATTACTGCGGAGGAGCGATCAGAAGAAGGGGAATGGGGGGCACCATGGATTCAAGTGCTTGGTAAAAGAAGCAAGAGACTGAGCTCTTCACCCAAACAACCAGTCGAACAACAATAGCAATCAAAGAAACAGAGGAGGGGGAGAAAGAAACCGGTACCATGCTTCAACTGTGGAGATTTGGGGCACTTCAGGAGCGAATGCACGAAGGAGGTTTGCTGTCTATAATGTATGAAGTGGAGGCACTTATCTTATGTTTGTACCAATGCGATTGAAACCCACTCCGACGATGAAAGACCGGTGAGCCGAGGTAGGTCACCAGAGAACCCCACTCTCATTCGCCTCGCTAACAGTTTAGCAACGATCAAAAACGAGGAGAAATGGCTATCCGAGTGGTGTGCAATCGCAAAGGTTACAGCGGGGAGTCTGTCAGAAGCACATTTACTCCAAGCCCCCAATGAAAAGTGGCCTATGAATGCACATAGGGACTGGGTAGCTAAGAAGTTGTGCCACTTACAATTCTTGGTCTCATTCCCATCGCCGAAGAAGGTGATTGATGTCATTGGGATGGGGAACATCAATTTCGACCATTTTCGAATTGAATTCAAAGCCTGGTCGCCTAGCTTTGGAGCCGAACTCCCTCAAGGGGACTTGTACTGGATTTGGATCCATAATGTCCCACTTCACTTTTGGAGGAGAGAAGCTCTTCAAGAGATCATCAGCGAGTTTGGGTCCATAGCAGAGATTGACGAGAAGAAGGTGCGGAGATCAGAGCTAAAGATGCTCATAAGGAGCATCGACATAGCTCAGATGCCGCGCTTCGCTAAAATATTCTCTTTTGAAGAAGCATACCTCGTCCGGTTCGTCCTCGACAAGTGAGTGGAACCATCATCGAAGCAGTCGGCCATCATCTCCCCTGCTCCCGCTTCGGCGCTCAGAGACCACAGGTCATACAGGCAGGTGGTGGTGCCACCGTTGGACCTTACAATTGATGGAGCTCACGAAGTGGAGAGGGCTCATAGAGAGCTCATCAAAGCGGCGAAAGGGCAGGAGTGTGGCCTAGGTAGCGTGGCAGAGGGGTCAGATCTGGGGAACTGCACCAATCTCGGAGATGGTCGAGGAAGAGCTACGACCATCAGATCCAACGACCCAAGACTCTTAAGTACGTCGACAACCTCAGATCCATTGGTGATTCAGAGCCATAGACTAGATTTGGAAAGTCCCCCAAGGCAGAAAACTGCTCTGCGACAGCAGGATTGGACCTTAGCTCACAGAGGCAACCACCACATGGGGTTTGGTGGGAAAGAGGCCGGAGTGGAGGTGAGGGGGGATTCTGGTCGCGCTAAAGAGGGGTAAAAGCCAGAACGACCCACCGTACAGCAGTCGAGACAGGCAGAGCAGTCCTTAAAAGAGGAAAGAGTTGGTAGAGGTGGGTAGAAAGATGACAAAGCAGACCACCATTCTGGGGAAGAAGACAACACTTGACAGTGCCTGTAATAGAGCTCTCTCCCAAAAGGAGAGTGGCACCACAGAAGGGGGCCTCGATTTGGGTAGAACTCAAGCTCTGAGCACTGAGAGAGTTGGTAATGGTAGCGGAGAAGAAGGGAGGAAAGCAAAAGAGATGGGAGCAGGTGAGGGAGAAGGGAAGGCATGCAATGAGTCGAAGAGAGAAGAGACTCAGTCTCTGCTTTTAGCGCCTGCAACCGCTATGCCCCCTATATCAGGTGGTGCCACGTGGAGGTGGCGTTTGGCTCGAGGAGGCATGCAGAGCACGCAGCGCTTTGGAATTCGTAGCAGAGGGCGAGAGTTTTGAGGGCAGGGGGTAGGCTGCTCCGCGGAGGAGGACTTGTTAATGTGTCTGGTGGGGAAGTCGACGTGCTAAGGGGGGACAATTATATAAGTGCTATTGGGCCCAAAGAGGGGCCCAAATGCACTCTTGTACAAATGCAAATGTGTAGCGGGCCCACTGAGGGGTCCGCACCAGGAAGCACTACTCTTCTGACAGATACATCTACTCTTAGCGGGCTCATTGAGGAGTCTGCAATGAGGAAGAACCCTGCACAACTGGACACTGACAGTGATGAAGATTTAGCAGAGCACTTAAATTTAGACGAAGAATTTTCATTTTCTGGAGGAGGATTCTGAGGAGCTTGAGTTTGTTACTGCTACGTAGTGTGGGGTCTCTCCCGATATAGTATTATCCACCCTCCCAGAATCAGCACCTGACTCGGGTAGCAGAGGGCCTAGCAGAGCAGTGGGATTTAGGGTACAGCGGTCACCTAAGAGGGCACATGCGGAATCCCTAGATGACTACCTGGAGGTCGCTGCGGCAGCCAAAGCAGCAAAATTCGACGATGGAGGTACGAGATGCTTTTTAGCTTCGGTTTTAAATTTTATGTCAGATTCAGAAGTTTTTTTGCTAGCTCAAACTTGTGGTTTGGAAGTTTGTGATAAAGAGCGTAACGCTCTTCTTCTGAACAAAATTACAGGGTGGGAAACGGATCAGGGCTAAGACGAGCACTCAGATAGACTCACAATCTATTTCTGAACCGATGTTGGTTGGGGTAGAACACTCCCCCAATCATGCCCACATGATTAACCTTACACAGTCTCCCAATGAATACACTATTCTGGAACGTTAGGGGACTGGGGGACTGAGGAAGAGAGATATGGTCAGGGACGTTATAAATAGCTCCAAGGCGGATGTAGTCGGGTTACAAGAAACCAAATTGACAAACGATTTCAAACTTAAAAGAGTTGGGGGCAGCAGAATCAAGGAATGGGTGCTGCACCCGGCTGCAGGGGCATTGGGGGGGATTGCTATTGGTTTCAACCCGGATGTCTTCACCTGCTCGGAGGAGCACTGCAGAGTGTTCTCCCTGACTGTCCGGCTTGAGTGACGATATGATAATTGGATGCAGACTATCACGGTTGTCTATGGACCGAACGTGGCTTCAGAACGTCAAAACTTCTGGCTAGAACTCTCCGATATTTGCCAATGTTGGCAGGGTGCATGGATAGTTGGGGGGACTTCAATATCACTAGATTTGCTTTTGAGCACCTGGGAAGGGGATCCAGCGATAGGCACAGGAAGAGTTCAATAGGGTGATCGCGGAACTAGAACTTATTGGTATCCCTATCAATAACAGACTATTTACCTGGTCCAACATGCAAGCAACCCCGATAATGGCCAAATTGGACAGAATCCTTGTGTCTATGGATTGGAAGGCTAAATTCCCATTAGCTAGCGCTAAAACTATCCCTAGACCGACCTCAGATCACATCCCGGTCCTTCTTGATGCGGGGGTTCAGGAATCTCCAAGGCCTAGGAGATTCAGATTTGAGAAGGCGTGGCTGGAAATTCAAGGTTTTCACCACTTGGTTATGGAAAACTAGGTGCTGCCTACCACTGGTTTGGATGCAACATCCAGATGGTGCGAAAAAGTCTGCAGGTTAAGAAAGCGGCTGCGTAGATGGAACCGACCATCTGGCGCGCAAAGGACTCATTTCTCGAAGGCATTGATGAACTAGAAAGGCTGGAGGAAACAAGAGTCCTATCGCATGAGGAAAGGAACAGGCTGCTAGAACTTCGAGAAAATATCACCAATCTTTATCAGCTGGAAGAGATCAAATGGCAGCAAAGATCGAGGCTTACGTGGCTCAAAGAGGGAGACGCGAACACGGCCTACTTCCACCGAGTGGCAAGTGCAAGATGCAGGTCCAATCTTATCTTGTCATTACAAATGGACTCGGGAACATCACAAGACGATATGGTGATCTCCAAGACCTTTCAAGACTACTACAAGGGCCTCTTTGGAAAAAGAACGATTTCAGGGTCCCGCTCAGGGAGGACTTCTGGCAGGACTGGCAGAGCGAATCAGCACAAACGTTATCTAACTTGGAGGCTCCTTTCTCGGAAATGGAAGTGGAGCACGCCATCAAACATCTGGGAGCTGATAAGTCGCCTGGGCCGGACGAATTTCCAATGTTGTTTTACAAGGTGTTCTGGGAGGAAATTAAAGGGGACTTTATGGTGTTAATGGATGAGTTCTTCCATAACAATCTCAGATTGGGCATGCTCAACTTTGCAAAAGTTGTGCTGATCCCTAAGAGGGCAGAATCCTCAAGGGTGGGAGATTTTAGGCCAATCAACCTCATAAACTGCTCGGCTAAGATCATCTCAAAGGTCCTGGCCATCCGCCTGGGAAGCTTAATGGATAGCTTAATTTCCAAAACTCAGACTGATTTCATAAAGGGCAGATGTATCCTGGACTGTGTGGCTACTGCAGAACAGGTCATTCACCACTGTCATACGGGCCACTCTAAGAATTTCCTTCTTAAACTAGACTTTAAGAAAGCTTATGACTCTGTTGACTGGGACTGTTTGATGGAAGCTCTCAGAGGTAGAGGCTTCGGGGAGAAATGGGTTAGGTGGATCAAACAATGTCTATACACTTGTCAAATGGCAATCTCGTTTAATGGACGGCCAGGTCCTTCGTTTCCGTGCAAGAAGGGGCTTCGACAGGGGGATCCTCTGTCTCCCCTACTTTTCACCATCGTCTCTGATGTTCTGAGGGGCATGCTGGACAACTGTCGGAGGCATGGTTGGATTACGCCTGTGGCTAGCAGTCAATCGAACAAAGGGTGCACGATTCTCCAATATGCTGATAACACCCTACTGTTTGGTAACGGGAATAGGTCCGAGACAGTCTGCTTTAAAGGGGCCCTCTACTGCTTTGAAGTATGGTCAGGTCTCAGGATTAACTTTCACAAAAGTGCACTGATTCCCATTGCACTATCAGGCGTAGAGGCATAGGACCATGCGACCATTCTTAACTGTATGACAGATGAGTTCCCGATAACATATTTAGGGCAACCACTCAAGCTCGGAAAGATCTCTAAGTCAGATTGGCTCCCTATCATTGATAGGGTGGAGGACAGGCTATCGGGATGGAAAGGAAAATCGCTTTCCCTCGGTGGCAGAGTGGTACTCATCAATTCAGCCCTGTCTAATCTGCCCATTTATTATATGTCTTTTTTTGAGCTTCCTAAATGGGTTATCCAAAGGATCGATCGAATTCGTAAAAGGTTCCTCTAGAAAGGGGCAGACTCGAACAGGGGGGTTACCACCTGATCAAGTGGAATATGGCTTGCATGAAAAATAAGCATGGAGGGCTAGGTATCATTGACCTAAGAGACATGAACCTCGCCCTGCTGGGAAAATGGTGGTGGAAGGTATTTCACCATAGCGGGGAAGGCTGGCAGGATTTCAGTCAACCATATCTTTGGGGTAAAGGTACGGGAAGTTTAGGATTCTGAGTAGGGTCTAGAGTCTTTCGATTCTGGAAAGGAGTTGCCAAAGCCAGCGGACCGTTCAGCTCAACAGTTACCTCAACTATCGGTAACGGACGGTCCACCAGATTCTGGTGGGACAAGTGGTGTGGGGCCCACTCCCTCAAGGAAATCTTCCTAGATCTGTTTGAGATAACGACGCGACCAAATATAACGGTGGCCGAGACCTGGAAGAGGGATAATTGGAGACCACCGTTCTGAGGAACCCTTACTCCAGGATTATGCCAGCAACTGCTTGATTTACAAGCACATATCACTCGGACTGGGGCAAGGTGTATCCAAGGCCCAGATCACATGCGCTGGGGACTCGAGTCCAAGGGCACTTCTTTTTTATCAAAAAAAAAATCCCTTCCCAAACTGTACAATCACGGTTAGGTCCCTGTATCACCGAATTCACTACCGAGGATGCAAACCCAGCTAGGCCAAGGTTTTATGGAAGGCGAAAACCCCCCTTAAAGTTCAGGTCATCCTCTGGCTAGTGCTCAACAATGCAATCCTCACCAGAGAGAACCTTGCCAGAAGACAACCTCAGATTGCGACCAACTGTGGTTTCTGCAACATGCATGTGGAGGATTTAAATCATCTCTTTATTCACTGTCCAAGGAGTAAGGCAACTATGTTATTCACTGTCCAAGGAGTAAGGCAACTATGGTAGAGGTGTTACGAGCCCTAGGAACCAGTGACTACCCCAGCGAATATGAGGACTTGTGGATTGGCCCCAAGTTTGCCTCGATTCGCCAGGATATGAAAGATGCGTGGTACATTGCCATTGCGGCAACCATATGGGTCTTATGGCTAGATAGAAATAATTTTTACTTTCGTGCCTCATGTAACAGTATTTCTGGTAACCTGACTCAGATCATGCATCTTATCTCTTTTTTGGGCTACAGCTGCTGCCACAGGAGCGAGAGGGAGGATTGCCAGAATCTTCCAGGTGGAAGAATTTGATGATGAAAAGGTAGAGTTTGGGCCGACACTGGACTGAGGGGATGGCGCCCTCCATACACTTTAGAGTTTCAGTAGCCGCAGTCTACGCTACTTGGTGTTTTGTATCGACCTTCTGTACTTTTGGTTGTATGATGTATGAATGATTAGACCCACCCCCCAGGGGGTTGTTGGGGGAGTATGTTTTTATTTTCCTGCACTGTACTTTTGTTTCCTCCCGGTACACCGGGTTTGTTTTGTTAACCTCTTATTAATGAAACAGGGTGGCATTATTCCACCTTTTCTTTCAAAAAAAAAATAGTCAATAATACATTAGTCAGTAAATAGTAGTCGGAAACATGATCAATGGTCGGTAAACAGTAAACAGTAATCAGGAATCAGTAGTCAGTAATCATTATCCAGTATCGGTATCAATGTTGAGTGTAAATCTTATGTCTATCAGTCTTTTATTAACGTATATAATGCACACAATCATGTGTCCCATACCACAAGCTCGGATGCATAAAAATCAGGTGAATATTTTGACTCTAGTAGTGAATTCTTTAGATCATGTACTTCGGAAAACATGTAAACATGAAACAGGATTCAGTTATTCAGTTATTCAGTCATTCAGTCATTCAGTAATCCGTCATCAGTAATCAGTTTCAGCAGGGAAACCACAAGCTCCCTTCCGAGTACAGTTCCCTACATTGTCCACTACTGAGTTGTACCCTTTATTACCCCAGCTTGTTATTATTTTATATGATTAAACATGATCATGAAATGAATGGAAACAAGTGTCAAGAACAATATCAAGGAAACAAGAGTTACACAATGCATGATGTACTATTTCAATTCATTAATTGCGAAGAATAAACATTTAAAGACATGAAAATATAATTCTGGACAGCAGTATGTTACTGTATAGAAACTAACTTTCCTGCTCCTACGAGAAACGAAACAGGTTCTGTCAGGGATTCCAGAAACTAGACTTCCTGCCGGGTCCAATGAATACTCATATGACACAATGCAATTACATTAGCTAGGTTTATCAGTCGATTCTTTACTGATGTAGTGTTTAGGCAGCAGGTCAGGGTCAAGTTCTTGTACATAATAATCATCTGTAAATTCTTTAAAAAAACCTTATAAAAATCATACACAAACTCCTAACGGTGTTAAGTAATATATTGATAAATCTCATGTCCTAATTCTACTGATATCAAATTATTTTAATTAATCAATCATGACGATATACTCCAAAATGATATTCTGGAAATTAGATGTCACAGTCGTAAAACGTCCATATCTCGCAAACCGTAAGTCAGTTTGCAAAACCAATAGTTGTTCTAGAAACTACATTCGGGGAGCTACAATTTACATGTAATAATATATAAATTTCAGTGTCGGAAACTGGGTCAAATTCTCATTACAAGTCATGCAATTTACATGGCAGAAATTTGAATATTCAATAACATGATAAATTAACAGTACAAGAATAAATCAATAACATGACACAATAAGAAAGCTATGATTCAGATTCGTCGATGAATCAAGGGTAGAAGTCGAGTATGAACTCAACGAAAAATCAAGAACAAAATTCAATGAAACGATAGACAATAGGAACTACTTGCCCGAGTTCAAAAAAAACTTGAACAAGAACAATAAACTTAGTTCAGAGATGCCTGCCAATACGACGGTTATGAGTGTGGACGAGCAACGGAAAGAGGACAAGAACGACGATAGGAGTGGTCGGGGTGTTCGAAGTTGAGGGGGTAGGTGATGGTAATCGGGTGTAGTTTTTGGCAGCAATGGGGTGCGAGAATTATGGTGTAGCGGCGGTTGGGGTGTGTTGGTTGGCAATGCGCGCGGTGCTGTGATGAAGAGGAGAGGCAGTCGGTTGGGCGAGGAGGGGAAGAACCATGGGTTTCGGATGATATTGGAGGAAGAAGAACAAAAGAAGAAGTGGTGGCTAATTAAGGGAATTAGTTAGATGATTAGGGTTAATATTGGGATTTGGGTTAATGGGTTAAGGTATAGTTTAATAGATTTTGGATTTAAACCTATGGGCTTCACAATAATCAAATAATATATCTATAGAATGTTTTTTTTAAAATGGACCTCAGTGTGGGCATGAACACATTAATCAAATCTATATAATAAAACACAAAGAAAGCTATCAGGTGGCTCTCCTTCAATCCCCAAAAATCAAAGGTTCAGATTTGACCTCACAAAACATATTTTTCCTCCAAAAACTCAAACTCAAATTACCCACCCAAAACAACTCCTATATTTATTTAATTTTCTCTCTCTCTCTCTCTCCCCCCCCCCCCTCTTCTAATCAAAAAATTAAGAAAATAATTTTTTTTTAAATTTTAAAAATTTAAAAACTAAAAAAATTAAAAATTTAAAAACTTTAAAAATAATTCAAAAAAATCATATAATGTGTTTTTTGCTGGACCCCCAAAAGTTTCTCATATAATATGTTTGCTACTTCAATTAATTTACTGGACCTCCAAAACTATTTTATATGATCAAACAAGGTGCACCATTCCGAAGACGTGCCGTAGGCACGTGTCAACGGGCAATCCTAGTAATCAAATAAACCATGATGAGATTATAGTATGGATTAAAATTGGGCTTTGACAATTTAATAAATAATCAATAGGAGAAGGAATAAGATTGTAGAAAAAAATAGGATTTGGGTTCTAACAAAATAATCGAATATCCGAATGAATACAATTGGGTTCAAAAATAATAATAGACACAACTGCAATTGATAATTGGAATGGACTTAATATTAAACAATAATAACATGAAATAAATAATACTAATAAGATATGATAGAGTGGATTGGAATTTCTGGGTTCCACAAAAATAATCGAAAGCAAATTGGATTCAACAGAATGGCATGATTTACGTTGAATGTTTGGAATACAAGAATTTGAGGAGAGAGAAAGAGAAATACAAATAAAATCCGTACAAACGGAAATGGGGGTTACACTAACTCTCATCAACTCGTCCTCTCTAACCTACCAACATATTATCTATTCTTCTTCGAAATGCCATGATTGATTATCCAGAGAATTGTTTGTATTCGAAAATGCTTCCTATAGAAGGGTGCAGACTCGGATAGGGGTGGCTACCACCTCATTAGATGGGAGAAAGCATGCATGAAGAAAACACCCGGAGGACTGGGAATCATAGATCGTCGAGATATGAATCTTGCGCTCTTGGGAAAATGGTGATGGAAAGTCTTTCACCCTTACGGCAAAGGGTGGTAGGACTTCGTCCAAGTTACCTTCATGGGAATGGAACACGGAATCTAGACTTCAGGGTGGATCAAAATTTATCTTGGTTCTAGAGAGGGATTGCCAAAGCCTATGATTCGTTTAATAGCTGTGTAATACCTTATATCAGTAACAGCAGGTTAACCAGATTCTGGTGGAACAAATGGTATGGTGATCACACACTTACAGAACTTTTCCCAAACCTATATGTACAATCGTCACAACCATACTGCACGGTGGCCAGAACCTGGAAGAGAAGCTCATGGAAACCAGCCTTTAAACAAACCCTTGACCAGTATTCCCAGCACAAGTTAAGAGAACTACAGGCTCATATCGCCTACTCAGGAGTGAAGTGCTCACGGAGACCAGATAGGAAAGCCGAAGGACTTAAGAAAAATGGCACCTTCACGGTACGATCGCTCTACAACCACATTCATTTTAGAGGATGTAAACCGAAATGGTCGGCGTATATCTAGAAAGCAAAAACCCAGCTTAATGTGAAAGTATTCCAATGGTTAGTCTTAAACGATGCGACTTTAACCAGAGAGTATCTAGTCAAATAACAATCGAATATTGATACATCCTGTGGGTTCTGCAATGTATCCACCGAAACTAAAGATCATCTATTTTTGGATTGTCACAGAAACAAAGCAATCCTCGTAGAAGTCCTTAGGGATCTTAGAACTACTGACTACCCCATTAAGTATGAGAACTTGTGGACCGGCACGAAATTCACTACTGAGAGATGTATAATGAGAGAAGCTTGGTGAAATTGGTAAGTGACTGTTCAAATCAAGAGCAAATCTTAAAGCTCTCAAGGATAAAATAGTAAATTTAAGTAGAAGCAGGCCTGATCAGAGGGGTTGGGCTGTTTTCAGACCCATTGACCTAATCTGCTGTAATAGGGACTGCTGCAATAGCCCTAGCAAAAATGAGTACAGATTCGTCAGAAGAACCCAGTTTAAACCCCAAATGTCTAGGGGGTAACCGATTCTATCCCCCATGCATAAGAGAGAATTTGAAAACTTTATCTCTTTTTCGAGAGAAAAGTCCTAACTCAATCTCTTCACATTGAGGGGATAACTGACTCTATCCGGGAAGTAGAGATAGATGAATATCTGAAACCCCCCCCTGCGACTACATATACCTCGAGACCTCCTTAGAAACCAGATAATTACAAATCTCGCTATCAAAATCCACCATATATCTGAGTTTCTAACTTGGGCATCAGAGGGTCTGTCACCGGGGCCAACCCCGGTGTTTCAGACTTATTTGTAGGTCCACGGGAGAGATATCAGTCGTTCCTAATGATCAGATCTCGGAATTAATTGCAGTTTTTGGTGGTTAACACTGACGAACAGCAAATGTTTGATCTTTATTATTTTTATTAGAAGAATTCTCATATCTGTTTGCTCCTACACATAAATTAGCAGCACTAGATTGGCGCCGTCTGTGGAAAACGGAAAAAATCTCTGATCCAACTTCGTTGGTCCAAAACTACCTGCTCAACAATGCCTCCAAAAAGGAAGGGGGAAGGCGGCGACTACTCGAAGATAGAGGTTCAGAAGATCTCTTTCTCCAAGGGGGCGATGAAGATCTCCCTCTCAAAGGGGACAAAGAATTTCACCACCCTCTCAAGAGTGAAGAAGCCAAACCGCAGCAAGTCGACGAGTTCACATGACCAATAGAGAAGAAGAGGCACCCATCACCAAGGCAAAATTCCAAAATTTCAAAGATGAGATCCTCCAAGCACTCAGTGTCGTCCTAAGTAGGGGCCGACAAACAAAAAGTCGTCGCCTCACAACCATACATGAGGAAGAGTCCCATGGGTTAACCAGATCCGACCAAAGGGAAAGACCGAGTTCTTTGTCGTCTCCGAGAGATGGAGAACCATCTCAACATAATCAATCGTGAGGAAGACCTTCAAGCCAGAAGCTTCTGCCCTAGCATACCACCCTTCTCCAAGTCAATCATGGAGGCCCATGTGTAGCACCCCGAATTCTGTATACAAGGAACTTAAGACCAACCAGGATCTTTCCTTCATATGAGTACACAACACACAAATATCACAAGAATTTAAACACTTTTATGCACTAATTTTACAAATAAATTACAACATGAATTCAATAATGAATTATATCTATACTTACATCAATAATCACTTGAATGTTCCTTGCAGCTCGAGTCCTCAGCTACTCGATCAGCAATCTTGCAACTAGCAACTGTGGGCACCTCGGTTAAATATAACTGACGTAATGCAGATGAAATTCGCGATCTCCAATCTTAGCAAACAATATTTAATGCAAAAGAAAAAACGTGAAGTCAAGCCACAAGTGTCAGTGTATGCTATGCCCTAGAGTCTAGTGCACAAACTCAGAATGCACACCATGCTCATGCTACATATTTTTCCAAATGCAACTTCAATGGAAATGTATGCATCCAATACTAGATACTTTCGAAAAGAGGTCGTAGTCTCCCGATCACAGGGTTCGATCCCTCGCTATGTATCCTACTCTTGTACTCTTTCCTACTCCTCACATGAATCTAGTGACTGGTACAATGCAATGTTGTGGTTATTCCACCTCTGCAGACGTCTGGTGGTCTTTCTCCACTCCGTCAGGACTAGTGGCCTTCTTCCACTCCCGCTAGGATCAGTGGTCTTTCTCCACTCCTGCCAGGTCGTTTACAGCTCTATCAGAATCAGTGGTCTTCCTCCACTCCTGCCAGGCCATTCATACGGCTCTGTCGGAATCAGTGGTCTTCCTCCACTCTCGCCAGGATTAGTGGTCTTTCTCCACTCCTAACTCTACCAAGTTATCATGAACATATGGCGAATCAACAAGGCTCGCACATGCTTCTCCAAGTTCCTACAATTGAGAACATATATGGAAACTTGAGGGTCCATCCCCTAAGTTCCGATAGGACCTGAGACCTTCGTTCGAGTCCCGCTCTCATCACTAATTCTCATAATTTACAGTCAAAACGTTGCTGCATGTGTCTCGGATGAGATTACGCTGCACATATCCCAGACGAGACCACGTCGCACGTGTCCCAGACAATACCCTACCGTACGTGTCCCTGAATAGGAGGAGTACATGCCAACTAGTGTCTGTCCTTACATTCATGAGTAATCCTACCTGGAGTTAACATATCATCGCCAAGGGCTCAGCCTCGATCCATTTGAAGATGTAATCGATCACCACAATAAGGAATTTCTTCTGGTCTGGTGCCGGGAGGAAAGGCCCGAGCAAGTCCATCCCCCACGTGGCGAAAGGGATCGGACTAGACAAGGAAGAGAGCTCGGGTTGAGGATTCCGCCGGATGGATGAGAACCTTTGACAAGGAGCACATTGTCGAACATGGTGTTGGGCGTTGCTTAAGAGCGTGGGCCAGAAGTAGCCATGATTCGGAATTTTGCGAGCGAGAGATCCTAATCCCATATGGGCGCCCCTAACCCCTTCATGAACCTCTCTAACGATGTACTAGGCTTCTTCAGGAATTAGGTTCTGCCATCCACTTGGATGTAGGAGCACTTGTACATGACCCCCTCAATGAGCATATATCGCTCGGCTCTTGTTCTAACCTTATTAGCTTCTCTAGGGTCTGGGGGGAGGATTCTATTTTTGACGAATTCGAACAGAGGCTTCATCTAATTCTTCCCGTGTGCTGGGGGAGGTATCACCATGAGCTCGAGATTTTCTTCTTCAATGTTGGGTCATAGGAGGACCTCAATAAGGACGGTTCAATCAAGTCCTTGGATGAAAGTAGAGGCCAATTTTGAGGCATCTGCTTTCCCATTTTCTTCACGAGGGATATAAATGACTTCTGCCTCCTGGAAGGTGGCTAGCAGCTCCTTTACCTTGGCTAAATATTTAACCATTCTATCATTCGGGCCTCGTACTCTCCTGAAACTTGGTTTACCACTAATTGGGAGTTGCTAAATATCTTGACGCTTTGAGTGCCAGCTTTACGAGCCAGGAATAGACCGACAATGAGGGCTTCATACTTCGCTTCATTGTTAAATGTTTGGAAGTTGATACGGAGTGAGTATTAGAGAATGAAGTCATCTAGTCTGGCTAGGATGACCCCCTCCCCGCTCCCCTTAACACATAAGGATCCATTGACATAAACGCTCCAGAATGAGGGTTCTTTACCTTGTTCACAGGGTCAGTGATAGTTCTTGCCACAATGAAATTCTGGTAGGGCTTTAGCCTTAATAGCAGTCCTCGACTGATAGCTTATGTTGTGCTGACTCAGCTTGATGGACCACTTCATGAGATGCCCCGAGCTCTCTAGCCTATGCAATACCTACTTGAGAGGTTGGTCGGTGAGAACGACCATTGAGTAGGCTTGGAAGTACGGGCAGAGCTTTCGAGCGGGCATGATCAGGGTGTAGGCCATCTTTTCTATCTTTGAATAGCAGAGCTCGGCGTCCTAGAGGACTTTACTCACATAGTAGATTGGCCTTTGGACTTTGTCTTCTTCCCTTACTAGGACGGCACTGAGGGTTTGATTTGATGTGGCGAGGTAGAGGTAGAGGACTGCCCCTGGTCTGGGCTTGCTCAGGAGCGGGGGATTGACTAGGTACGCCTTGAGTTGGTCGAAGGGTTCCTACTGTGATTGTCCCCATTCAAAGCCTTTCGCCCCACTTAGAGCCTTGAAGAACGGGAGACACTTTTCCTCTTATTTGGAGAAAAAGCGCCCTATAGCAGCGAAACACCCTGTGAGTCTTTGTACTTCATTGATGGTGGATGGGGGAGCCATATTCAATATAGCTTGGATCTTTTCTGGGTTGGCTTCTATGCCTCTCTAACGGACCATAAACCCTAGGAATTTGCTAGACGACACCCCTAAGGCACATTTAGATGGGTTGAGCCTCGTGTTGTGCCTCCGCAAGACATCGAATGCTTCCTAAAGATTGATCACATGGTCTTGCTTTCTAAGGCTCTTTACCAACATATCGTCCACATAAACTACCATATTCCTTCCGATCTGTTCCTTGAAGACCTAGTTGACGAGGCACTGATAAGTTGCTCTGGTTTTCTTTAACCCGAAAGGCATGATGCTGTAACAATAAAGGTCTTCACCAAATGTGAAAGTGGTTTTTGGAATGTCTGGAGGGAATATACAGATCTGATTGTACCCAGCGAAAGCATCCATAAATCTTAAGAGCTCATGACCGGAAGTGGCATCGATTGGGACATCGATGCTACAACGTTGGAGATCTATACAGGGTAACTGATCTCTTGGATGAATCGAGCCACCAGGGTTTATCTACTTCCTCTTTAATGTCTTGTTGTTGGTCCAGGGTGAATTTTCGATGTTTCTACTGGACGGGCTTAGCTTCAGGGGCTATGCTGAGGTGATACATGGTAATTCTTCAGAGATACCAGGCATGTCAGTAGCGGTCCACGTGAACAAGTCTCGATTCCCCCTAATGCATTGAACGATGTCTGCTTTGACTTGGTGAGGGAGTACTTTGCTCACTTGGAACGTCTTTGTCGGGTCTCTTTCTAAAAAAGGAACATCTTCTAACTCATCTACAGGCTCTGAGACGGGTTGGTTTCCTCCTTGGGGGAGCTCTAGGGTTTCGAGGGAGAGGACCGAACCCCCCATCGAAGTCATATAGCATTTTTGAGCAGTCTCTTGGCTTCCCCTAACTTCTCCCACCCCCGCTGAGTTTGGGAATTTCATCTTAATGTGGAAGGCTGGGGGTACGGCGTGAAGCGAAGCTAGGCCAGGCCGACCAAGGATGGCATTGTACGCAGCCTTTACATCGACAACCATGAAATTCATTGGCTCTGTTCGGGTTGTTGGGCTTTGCCAGTGGTTGCATCAAGAGTGATGACTCCCTAGATGGTTACTGGCACACCGAAAATCCATGAAGGGTGTAGCAGGTAGGTTTGGGACAATCTCGAGACAGCTTAAGGCCTTGAAAGGCCTCTAGAAAAAGGATATTGACGGAGCTACCATTATCGACTAGGATCCGGAGCACTCCATGGTTGACCATGTGGAGACTAACTACGTGCACGTCACAATGGGGCATTCGAACGCATTCTAGGTCTCTATCTGAAAAGGTCACGGGGACTCTGAAGCCCTTGAGTGGAGGGTGATTATGCACTGAATTAACTTCTCGAATGAAGGCTTTTGGGGAGGAGTTCGACTCTTCCCCCTATTTGGCCTCCATGGATGAGGTGGAGGATCGCTTCTGGTTCGGAGTCCTGGGACTCAGCAGGGCTTTCAGCTCGCTTGTTGGATCCCCGAAGTAGGGGAGGATCAAATCTGTCCTTTCTAACAAATTTGGCCAGTTGCCCTCTCCAAATGAGGGCTTCGATCTCCTCTTTAAGGGACCGACAATCGTCATGTCGTGGTCGTGGTAGCACCACTTATTTCTATTTCTCTTCTTGTCAGGAGTATTCATCTTCGGGGGAGGTTGGAGCAGTCCTTCCTTGCCGACCACCATGAGATAACCGAGACACTGCATTGAGAGGGGTGAACTTTTTAAAATGAGGAGGAGGGCAACGCTGGCCGCCGTTATCTTTCTGAAGTTTCTTGGTACCTTCTTCATCCACACCCATCTGTTTGTTCCCAGACAGGGGCTCCTTCTAGTCATGGGGATGGAGGGCTTCTTCGGCCCGGATGTACATCTCACTCCTCAGTAGGAGCTCAGAGAAGTCCCGGGGAGGCTTCTTGGTGAGGGAGTTCTTCAGGTCGGCATGGCTGGTGTTGTGTAGGAATGCTGCTGAGGCCACTGACTGGTCGAGAGAGGCGATAGACCGAACTTCGGTTGTAAAGCGCCGAACATAGTCCCTCAGATGTTCGCCATTCTTTTGACTGAGTGCTAGCAAAGATGCACTCATTTTCTCGGCTCGACGACTACTGACGAAGTGGGTGAGGAAGAGCTCCTCAAACTAGCCGAATGAGAAGATGGAGGCTAGGGGACAGACATGAGTACCATTCTCTCACAGGTCCCTTCCACGTGGTCGGGAAGGTTTTGCAGAGGAGCGCATCTGAGGCTTGGTGAATCATCATGAGAATTTTGAAACTCTCAATATGAACGGCTGGGTCTGACTCCCCGTTGTAAGATTCAAAGTGGGGAGGGGAGGGATGGGGGGGGCTTGAAGGTCTCAAGGACCAGGGCTTCCATGATAGCCCTGAAGAAGGGGGATCTACTTGGGCAGAAATTATGGGTCGGTTGTTCTTCTTCGCGGTTGATTTTGTCCAAACGCCTTTCCATCTCCCTGAGACGGCAATGGATCGATTCTTCCATTTGGTCAAATCTAATTGACCCTCGAGACTCTTCTGCATGAAGGGTGAAACAGAGAGGGCTAGGTGCACGTAGGTCACTGCTCGAAGCGATATTAAGGGCTTACAAGGATGTCATCTTTGAAGTTTTGGAATTCTGCCTGGGTGACTGGTGCCCTATCCTGCCCTGCAGACTCTTGATGCTGATCGGTGCATTGGGGAGAGAATCCTTTGCTGACGACAAGGAGGGGACCCTCTCCGAATCCTGGGGGAGGGAGACCTTCTGGGTCTTGGCCTTTGGGGATAACGACCCCTCTAGCTTTTCTGGTGCTCTAGATGAGGGATCTCATCGCGGTCTCGCCTCTCATTCAAGTGGGTACGGAGGTCGACTCCTTGTTGACGGTTGACAATGACTTGACAGATGTCTCTTAAATCTTGAGGACTGTGTGAGGTTGCTGAGTTGGTGGAAGGATTGGGGTTTGAGACGTGGCCATGGAGAGGCGGCTATTTTTAACGCCTTCGACGGGAGCCCCGCGGTGCAGCCCTCCTAGACATGGAACGAGCCTGCTAAGGAGGCGGCTGTTCAGGCTGAGGTTGCTGAACTTGTTGGTCTGTTTGAGGAAAAACATCTTGGAGTGGAGAAGGAGGAAGAGGAGTGGCTCTTCGACTGGACATCACTGCCTTTCCTTTTCCCTTCGGAGGCATGACTAGAAACTAGTTTCACCGGTGAAATATGGTTGGATATCTTTTCCTGTTTCCCACAGACGGCATCAATCTGTTGCTATTAATTTCAGTGTGGGAGCAAACATATGATATGTAGATTCTTCTGGAAACAATAAAAGCAAACCTGCTGACTTCTTGCTGGTGTTGACCGTTTCTCGGTGCTGACTCTGACCTGCAAAAAGTTCGAAACACCGGGATTGTTCCTGGCAACGAACCCTCCGATGCTTAATTCAGAAATCAAGAAGATTATGAAAGAGCTTTTGTCATGAAAATACTGATTACCATTTTTATGGTGGGTTATTTACAGTTGCCTTTGGAAACAATTTCGAGATAATTATTTATCTCGACCTCCCGATGTTTCTGGAGAAGAAACATAGTTTAAATTGTTCCATGATAAGAGGTTTGGTTTAAACTGTCTCTTAGAGATAATCATGAATTTGAATTACTCTTTAAATGTCCTGGATTTGTTCTCAATGAGCGGTCACCCTGACCGAGTAAGACAAACCCATTTTTGAGTTTTTGGGCTTGAGAAAGACTCAGTCCCCATTTTCGGACCCGTTTGAAGTGGGAATTACCGTTTTACCCCTGAGAGCTTTGAGATTCGCGCCTAACCTGAACGGTCCTGATTTAGTTCTATTTTTAGCCATATCAATCCTTTACTACACAATCTACTACAAAAATTATCATAAGGAACCCAACCTCACATTAGAGCTTACTAACAATATTCTAACTTGATCAAGTCTAAATTTTAACTTACTAATATGTCTAAGAGCTTACTAACATAAAGCTAAACTTACTTACATGAACAATCTACTACACAAAATCATCATAAAAATTGCAACTTTATATTTTGCAATCAACAATCAAGCTACTACTCCATATACATGATTTTTATTTCATAATCAAGCATAAAAATTTCACTCTCCCTTCTACTACCATTCTTATGCATAAAAATGTAATCTTTATAATTAAAAGATGAAAAACACCCACCTTTACTTGAATGAATACCTAGCTTCTTTTTCTTAATCCTCCCTCTTGATCTCAAGCTCTCAAAAGTTATTCTCCTCCTTAAGCCTTGGCCAATATCCAAATCCCCACTAAGGACTAGGCCGAAATCCAAATGAATAAGATTGAAGATGAGTACCTGTTGGGAGATTGAATTTGAAGTAAAATAAATATGGAGTAGAAAAGATGAGAAAGATTAGGGTTTTGATTTCCTTTGGTTAATTCTTTGTTCTTCTTCTTAACTTGAATGAAAATGGAAGAGGGATAGAAATGAGAGAGAGAGAGAGAGATGAGAATGAATGAGTGGATGAGAGGGTGTGAGGTGTTTGGTTTTTTAGCCACAAATCAAGAAAGAAAGCGAGAAATAAGTTAGTGGATAATATGTAGAGTTTGTGGAGCTTTAGCCATTATTCATTCAAGCCCTTCTCATGATAAAATATACATATAGTCTACTTAGTGTACAAGTACAAGAATAACATACATATAATTATAAATAATACAGTACAATTTATAAACATAAACAATTTATAAACATAAACATATACATATAATCATAAACAAATACAATGTACAATACAATTTATAACTTTAATTTATATTATCTTAATGTTAGTACAATACAATATATAATACAATATAATTTATATTAATATATATTTATAAAATAATTATAATTATTTTGGGGATCTTACACCATGTCCCTGAGACCTTCAAACCACCACACTTCGAGCGCCATAGCAGACCTCCCTTCTCCAAGTCAGTCATGGAGGTCCATGTCACTGAGACCTTCAAGCCACCACACTTCAAGTCTTACAACGGAAAATCTGACCCAACTGATCATATCGAGAGTTTTAAAATTCTCATGATGATCCACCAAGCCTCAGATGCACTTCTCTGCAAGATGTTCCCTACCACACTGAAGGGGTCAGCAAGGGAGTGGTACTCCCACTTATCTTAAGGCTCCATCTTCTCATTCGACCAATTTGAGGAGCTCTTTCTCACCCACATTGTAAGAAATAGCCAAACTAGAGAAGACAAGTGCTTCTTTATTGGATCTGAATCAAAGGGAAGGGGGGCAACTCAGGGACTTTGTCCGGTGCTTCACAGCCGAGTCTCAGTCCATCGCCTCCCTCAATCAGGTAGTAGCAGTCGCCCCAACTCAGTGAGAAATACATTTGGGTTGAAAGAGGCTTTCCAACACCACGGTCAGAAGGAGCCCTCCTACGGGAATCAACGGAAGAGTGCAAACAAAGAGGGTCCCAAGAAGCTCTAGAAGTACAACAATGGCCATCACTACCCTCCTCCTCATTTTGAGAAATTCACCCCTTTTAATGTCAATATCAGCAATACTCATGGAAGGAGACAAGGATGGGCTGCTTCGCCTTCCCCCGAAGATGAACACTCTAGGGAAAAGAAGGAACATAGATTAATGGTCCCATTTTCATAGAGATCATGGCCATGACACAGACAACTATCGGGCTCTCAAGGAAGAAATCGAAGATCGGGCTCTCAAGGAAGAAATCGAAGAGCTTATCCAGTGGGGGCACTTATCCAAGTTCTTTCAGAAGGACAGTACCGATCCACCACCACCCCGAGGAGCTATTAAACGAGCAAAGAAGCCCTCTGAGTCCCAAGACTCAGAGCCAGGATCGGTTCTCCACTCCATCCACAGAGGGCCAATGCGGGGAGAATCAAACTCCTCCCGAAAGGCCTTCATTCGAGAGGTGATTTTAGTACAAAACTTTCCCTCTACCATGAGCCTTGGAGTCTGGTGATATTCTCATACAAGGATCTAGAAGGCGTTCGAACGCCCCACTACGATGCACTTGTAATTAGTCTCCATATGAGCAACTACGAGGTACACTGCATCTTAGTCGACAATGGCAGTTTTGTCAATATTGTTTTCCTTGAAGCCTTCGAAGGCCTCATGCTTTCTCAAGATCATCTCAAGCCTGCTGGATACACGCTCCACGGGTTCTCTGGAGTGCTAGTCTCAATCAAATGAATAGTCACACTTGATGTGACTGCAGGTAAAGCCCCAACAACCCGAACCGCGGCAGTGGATTTCATAGTCGCCGACGTGAAGGCCTCTTACAACACCATCCTTGGCAGACCGGGCCTCACAGTACTTCATGCCAGATCCTAGTCTAATGGCCAAGCAGAGAATGCCAATAGACAGAACCTAAACGGCCTCAAGAAGTGACTCGACGAATCCTCGAAGGTACTATAAGTCGAAGAGCTCCCAAGTGTACTAAGATCTTACAAGACCACTAAGAGGTCACCGACAGGAGAATACCCTTTCAATCTCACTTATGGCTCTGAAGTGCTAATCTCCATCGAAGTTGGACTACCCTCTCCCCGCCCGCCCTACTTCAACGAATAGCAGAACTCCACTATTCTCGGGGCAACCTCAACCTCATCGAGGAAGTCCGCTAGAGAACCACCTTGAGAAATCTAATTTATCAGGAAAGGGTAGCATAGTTCTACAATGAGAAGGTCCGTCTGGCCAACCTAAAAGATGGATATCTAGTCCTTTCAAAACTAGAAATCTCTGATCCACGCAGGAAGAGCAAGCTCATTCCCAACAGGGAGGGGTCGTACAGGATCTCCAGAGTAGTCCACCCTAGAGGTGTACTGACTTGAAAACCCGGGGAGGGGGGACCACGAACACCGAACACCTGATGAAGTACCGTGAAGGTGCTTAACACCCTCTAGTAGAACTAGTTTTCCTATTTCCAATAAGGCTGACACTTGTAATATGGCCAAAGCATGTAATAAATGCTAGCACAATTGAGGTAGCCACTTAATTTTTATTTCAAAAAAACTTAGCTTACTTTTCTGATAAATATCATTACACCGGCCTCATATCTGTCCACCTAAGTCATGGCTACGATTCGAAAAAATAGCAAGTTCGGAGTCCTAGCTTCTCCCTGAGATCTGCTCCCACAACTGGATAGCATCCAAACAACAAGTTTGAAGTCCAACACTTGGTTCGAGGCCGCTTTAGTTGCTTGTAAACAAGCAAGCGCGAAGTAGCTCACCATTAGAAATTGCTCCTACAACTCATTGAAACTCTCAAACAACAAGTTCGAAGTCTAACACATGGTTCGATGCCGCTTTAGTCGCTCATGAAAGCAAGCACAAAGTAGCTTACCATTCAAAATTGCTCACACAAGTAGTTGAAACTCTCAAAAAACAAGTTCAAAGTTCACAATCATAGCTCAGAATCGCCCCCACAGTTCGCATAAACGTGAATTCAGAGCTTGAAATGATCGTTCGAACTACTCCCCAAACTTGTTAAACTGCTTAACAACACCCCAATGGTGTAGCTCATCTTCTTAAGCTCCCGAGAGATAGAGACATTACAGACCATTTTTTACCCCGAAAATGGACGAATTCTCAATCCATTTCACTTGTAGACCTTCGAGTCTTCGTCAAAACGGTAGGTCATACACCCTAATTGGAGCTCTATAGCACTGGGAATAGGCGCTACACTGCAGCAACGCTAGAAACACGCAAGCATGCGAGTTTGGAGTTCAAAGCATCTGCTCAAATCCTCACTAAAACATGTCAAATCACCGACAAATAAACTTAGAAGACAGCCCTTCCCTAAAACTACCTTTATAGCTTGCCCCAAGCAGCCACAAACAAAATGAATGAAGACATGCAAAGTTCAACATCCAACACGAGAATAAAACGAGTACAAGACTTCATACAAAAGCTACCAAATTTTCATAAGTCATGCATTCAGATATGAAGATACAACAAGTGGTGGCCAGTTCGCTATTGGCATACTACAAAATACATCAAATTAAATGCAAAGGAAAAAGCTCTAAAAACTATAAGATCAAGGTTCCTCGTCGTCAGACGAAGCCAAAGGGGTAGGAATCTCGTCCGCTCCGTTCCTTTCCTCTTCACTTGGCGAGTCATCCCGAGTCCCAAGTCCCATCTTTGTCGACCGCCTATACTACTGGCTCCATTTCGGGAAGAAGCTTTTGGCGATACCCCTTCCCATCGAAGTCAGGAACGTGCTCCATCACATCCGCAATGGCCTTGGCATATGACTGATCCATCACATCGTTGAGATGAACTAGTGCCTTCGCCTCAGCCTCAGCCACCGTGGCCGCTACCGCTGCTTCCAGATGCTTAGCCGCCTCTTTCTTCAACCACTTTCGTTACACCTCAAGGCCAACAACGATTGCAGCCTCCTTACCCTTCACCGCCTCCAGTTCCTGAATGGCCTTCTTCCTTAACCTCGGCCCTGATGGCTTGATCCTTCCAAGCCTTCTCCTCGGCGTGAATGAGTTTAATCAAGTTCCCATCTGAAAAGCCATCTGGAAAATGGAAAAAGCAGAGACTTAGAAAATCTTGAAATTCAAATGAAAATTTTAAAGAGACTAAGGGTAGAACTATTTACGGAGACAACACATCGGGAAAGCGCCATGATGAAACCGTCGATCGTATCATTCTCTAGAACCTTCCAGGTCCCAATGAGAGGAAAGATTCTGTTAGGTTTCGAAGGCAATCACAGATTAAATACACAGCAGAAAAATTACAAAATTATCGAAACCAAGCCATGGATCCATGCGAAAACAATAAATCATGTTTATGAAGTATACCTTAAAGATGGATCTGTTGTCTGCATAGTATTCAGATCACAGCACTGCAATATTACGGTGCCTCTACGGTATCCACACGAACGGAACAAAAAATGGCTCTCCCTCAGACTGCGGTGCTAGCTGTGGGAATGAGATATTCTGCCTCACATTTGTGACGGCTAGGGTTTTTTACGTGTGGCTTTTCCACAGATACATATCATATATATAGGTGAAGAAAACCAACTCTAAGAGAGTTATGAGGTTGTTGGGCTCATAATCTGTCCTGGTCAGATTCGTGTGTGTGCCTTTGAACTTTAGTCAACCCATTTAATCAAATTAAATGTCCAACCAATGTTAGGAGTCCAAGTCTTACTTGGATCCCTAATTAAATTTATCTTATGAATTTAAATCCCAATTTCGATTCTCTCTCTCTCTCTTTCTCTCTCACTCGCTCTCTCCCTCTTTCTTACATGAACCCCTAGCACAAATCCTTCCCCACTTCCTCCCCATCGTTGTGCCCCCCGGAACCATTATTGTCCCCTACCCCCCTTGTCGTGCCCCAGTTGATGTGGCACCCCCCCCCCCCCCCCGGGTCCCATTTCCACAATAACCCACATCCAAAACCCGATCATCCGTGTGCCCCCTCGCCATCGTCTTCCCCCGCTCTCCGTCATCGTGCCCCTGTCTACTCCAAACCCCTCCCTCTCATTCTCGAACCCTAACCACTTGTCTCCATCAATTTCTAGTAATTTTTTGCCTATCTTTATTTTTTTTTTTTATTCATATGATTAGGGTTTCTAGTTTTGCTTCTTCGACTTCTATTTTTCTGATTCTCAATTTATTTGCATGATTTATCGAACAAATAGTTTGATTGTTGTTGTTGTTTGTTTTAATGTTACAGGTAATTAGGCTTTGTTGCTGAGATCTTAACCAACCATGGCGACTCGTAAGTATACCGTGAATTTTGTATTAATTAGGGGATTCCATCTTTGTTGCATATGAAAGCTGCCATGTGCTTTCGATTGATAGAGTCTGAAAAGAAATATATTGATAGGGAGTTTAGCAATGATTCTTTGGTTCCATTTCTACAATTTTCTCTAAAATGATACAAATTTCATTTGTCAGATTATAGGTGAATAATTGAATTTATTTGCAAGGGAATTTTAACATTAGGAATTTTTTCCCTCCGAACTAGGGATTAGTTGGGTCATTATCGGTCTGCTTTATAAATTGGGGTTTTGTGATCACATATGCTTCCGAAGTGGAATGCTTGGGTATATTATTTATTTTAGTTTAGATGAAAATGATTATCTGGTAGTTGGGTGTATGTTACTTATATCCATCTTTGTTTGCCACTAAATTTGTTACCTGCTTAGTATGTGAATAAGGATGATAACTGTTGTCAAATCTTTTGTATACTATGCTGCATAACCATTCCCATTTTAATGTGAAAATGCTTAAGACATAGTGTTAATTCTGCGGGTGCTTGTATAGAGTTTAGCAGCAACTATTGTCTTGGCCACTATTATTCATTTTCTCTTGGTTGCTCATGCATATAGTACATGATCTGGTATGAATATGACTGCTACTAGGATATACTGGTTAATATATTGTATCATTTTTATAATGCACTACCTTGGTATGCACTTCACTATGTATTAATTAGTCAATAGTTTAGCTGAACCAGGTGACATCAACATTTACATGTACCATATATTCATTCTTCTACATAATGTAAAGCACTTAATTTGATTATATTGCTAAATTACAAACTCATGGTTCTAAACGTCAGTTCATAGTTTGAGTTAAGGAAGTTTTACCGTACTAACTGGTTATGTAGCCTATAAGTCTTGTAAGTCTATTACCGTTTTTTCCATTTACATAATAATGGATTTAGGAATCTCCGGTGCATAACTTTCTTTATGATCCTAGCTGAAGCTTTACCGACCAAATCCTCACAAGCTAGGAAATGCTGACTCTGTTACAATGGCAGAGATTGGTAGTTCATGGGTAGTGTATGAAGATGGAATTTCTGTTTCTTCTCTTTTTATAATTTTAATGCCCCGAATTCCAAACACAGGTAATTCGTAGCAAATACATGATCTTTTCACTTTAAATTCATACAAATTTACAAGGAATTTAAAACTTTTTATTTACAACATGTTCTTTACAACAGCACAGCGGAAAATAAATGAATACAATAAAATCACGATAATGAAAACTCTTCAATCTTTTAACAGCTCATCATAGTGACTTCAAGTCTATGCCAAGTCCAATCCTACAACTAGAAAACTGTGGGCACGTCAGTTGCATACAACTGACGCAATGCTATAAAACAACGATTCTTTAATTGAGCAAATACAAGCCTGAATGCAAACAGGAAAAGTGACTATCCTAGTCGTGTCAGTGCATGATATGACTTAATGCCTAATGCACACATTTACACTACGATGACACTAATGCATACTTGTTTATATTCTATGCATCCCATACTACATAGGTTTGAGGGCAAACCCTTATCGTACTCCTCATTTTAGGGTTTAATCCCTCGTTATGAAATTTCTACTATGGTAATAAAAGTAAGGTTTAGACATTCTACGAGTACGGATTCCAGTCCTGGAGTCCACCATTAAACTATACGAAATCCTCATCGTGCGAACATTCCGCAAGTGCCGCTTTAGCCCCGGTACATACATATATATTGCCTCCTATCCGCCTAACTATTCATGATCCCAGAATCCATCCTCCGGATTTAATTAAGGCCCGTCTCACCCCGCAAGGAACCAAAGTCTTGGAATCCACCGTCCGACTGGGTCTATAGTCTTGGAATCCACCATCAGACTATATAGAGGCGCCCTACTTACGTTTGTCCAAGTTTCATCACATCTTCTTCTAGTGCCTACCCTTAAATTTAAACATTAATAATAATATCACCTAGAGCTAGCCTACCCTCCTACCGATCTTAAACAAAATACCGAGAACGATGGCCCATAGTAACCACTTCTCAAATCAATTATCACTTTCATCATTTTATCGGTACTCTGGGTCTCACTTAGCCTCTAGTATCAACATCATTCATGTTCAATACATCATGGGTTATCCATACCCTCTTTATTAACATTTTGAAATTTCATTTATTCACATATCCAATTATTTTCTTGTTCATACAACTCAGTTATTTATATCACAGTTTCATAGTCTTATCCAACACTTTAAATCAACATTCTCGAAGTAAAATAGATGGTTTATTCACCCCCTTCAAATAGGATTCTCAATGAAGTTGTAATTACATTCAATAGATTTTTTTTCTAAACAATATAGTATTTAGCTTCAAATTTTATTCTTTAACAAATTCAAATTAACTCTAGATCAAGTTTAATCCAAAAGATAAAACCTTTAAAATGCCTCTAGTCAAAATAATCAAAATTTTCTTCTTACTCAAAATGTAAATTAATATTTATCTAGTTCCAAACTCCATTTTTATATTCAACTTAATCTCTAATTTTCTCCTTAATTCACATTTTAAGTCTCATAATACAATTCTAGTTCAAATACTCATATTTATTTCCCGATTTCAAACATATATCATCGTTTATTTCTTTTCTAAATAAACTCAATCTTCATAATCAACCCAATTTCAATTATTTTCTTTAATTCCTCTTTTAAATCTAATAATACAACTCTAGTCAAAATAAAAATATCTCTTATCCAATTAAATTACTATTTATTTTATCCCAAAACAAATCTCAATCTTATATCTACTCATTTCTAAAAATTTCCCTTTAATCCATATTTTAAATTTCATATTAACACTCCAAAACCTTTAATAAAGTGGTGGAAAAAACTAATATGCCCCCGCCCTGGGATCGAACCCATGCACAACCAGAGCGCCCAAGGTCACATGCGCGCTGACCAAGAAGTCCAAATGCCTCAACTGATTATACCCCTTTTAAATTATTTTTATACTAACTCTCTGTTTCTCAATTATTTTTAATCTAATCGTATAACTTCAAGTTTTCTTGTTTTTAAAGTATTTGCATGATTATTGCTATACACCGCAACTCTAAAATTTCCAAAACGAAAGATCTCCCTAATTTAATATATTTTTAACTTGAAAATTATTCAAATTAATTTAAATAGTGCAATCTTCCACTTTTGCATTCTTATTCCTTATTGATTCAAATTAGACTACAATTTGTTATAAAACTATAAAAATTAGTATGAATGTCTTACCAGTTATTATAGAGTTAAGAAAAATACCCATACTCCCGATCTACATGCAATCTACATGCCATAAATACTCAATTTTGCATATTTCTATGCATTCTCAATTTCACACATACAATTTAATCATTGTGTAGCAAAATTTAACATGAACCAGTAATCATGAATTAATATACATGAGCAAACACACATGATATTAACATACAAGAAATCTTATGCAATTTATTTCAATAGCATGGCAAATCAATTTCCATGTTGTATTTTCATCTATTCATCTAATCTATTTATTCTAGCATGCATTCATACTCAAATTAATTCACCAACCACATTCTAGATTACACAAGCAATTATCTATCAATTTTATGCATCAAAATAACTAAATTAGAAATTAAAGAGACCCACCTAAAAAGTAGAATTCATAGTAGTAGAACCTCTCAAAAAAATGCTCCAAAGATTCCCCAAAAAGATGGCCGGCCTCCTCCTCTAGAAAAACCGCAAGCTCCACTCTCTCTTTCTCTCTTTTTCTTTGTTTTGATTTTTGTGTTTTTCATGACAAAAGATGAGGGTTTATTTATAGGAAGAATGAGTGGTTAAAATGACTCCCCGCTTTCCAAAATAGCTCCCCACTTCTCCATACTCTCCCACTCTCTCCACTTCTCACAATGGCCGGCCAAGGAGGTGTGCTCATGCACGTGCACGTGTACTCAATGTGTGTGCACACTTTTTCATACAAATTTTATTATTAGTTTTTATTAAGTTAGATGTATTTGTTACACATAGCAAAGTGTACCAATTTAACTAAATTTTAAATGTATATTAAGTGCACACAAAAAATAATCATGGGCATTAAATTTGTAATTAGTTTTAGTGGCTACAAAAAATGGATTTAGGCATAGTAGATTTTAATTAAAATAAATCACACAATTGTGACTAGTAAAATAAAAGAAAAATATCCATGACTCAAGAAAATTTTAGGAAATCAACGTGTGCACAAAATTTTACATGCAATGCTCGTGCAAAAGAAAAATAAAAAATGTTTTTTCTCTAGGGATGTTACAATAACTTTTCTAGATAAATATTGACGGTCTTCCTTTCTGTTTTCATGTAACGGTTGCGAAAAATTAAGCAGATGGTCACATTAAGAACACTGGATGACCCTGAAAAGGCTATTGATGATAGCATTTATACATTCAATGTTTTCCTCTTGAATTGGATTATGTGTTGTTTTCCATTATTTCATTAGACTGACATTATTTTCTTGTTTTTCTAATACAGTCCATCATTCATAAGGTAATGTCTATGAGAACAGTTACGCAGTTCCTGGTGTTGTGCAACTGAAGAACTGGCCAGAAGCTTGACGAGGTACTTCTTTAAGGAAACCAGTTATTTTCTTCAATATCTTAATTATTTACATAAAATTATATGTTTAGTATAATCTTTGATTATCCTTTCTTACGTCGAGAAACTGAGATGCTTATGCTATTACAGTTGGGTACCTAATCGTTGCAATTAACATGTCTACTATTTTAACTATGATTATTGTTCTGTGGTAATTAATAAGGACCCCTTATATTACTTTTTTAGCATTTAGCATCATTTTAGAGAGTGAGAGAGACAGAAAGAGGAGCGGGAGGGTTATATAAATGCTAAAAATATGTTCAACATGGTTACTAGTAACACGACTCCAAAATGGGGCAAAAACGATTCTTAAGCCTACCGTTCCGTCTAAGGGGGAAATGATGGTTGCATTACTCCTTTTTTGTTAAGAAATGGGACAAAATGGGTCAATCGGGCACTGAACGGGTTCGGGTTGAAACGACCTTTTGAAAAAAACCTCCTTGGGGCTTGGGTTTCAATTTTTATTAAATAATTGGTTGGGAGAATGACCTATTGGCACCTAAAGTTTATAGAAATTACATACACACATCTAAAGTTTTTATAATACCCCAATAGCACCCAAACTTCTATTATTTGGACCTAAAGATTCCCGCCATTAATTTCTCTGTTAAGTTAGTGGAATATTCCTGGAATATATCCCTTAACAGGTTTAAACCCGTTAAGAGACACGTGAAAAGACCAAAATACCCTCCAAAATAATTTTAATGACTCCCTTTCTCTCTCACTTAAACGTAGACAGAAAGAGTTAGAGAGAGATAGAGAGAGAGACAGAGACAGAGAATGAGAGAGAGAGAGCGCGCGCTAGAGAGAGAGTGGGGAAAACCGAGAGAGATAGACAGAGAGAGAGTGATAACGAGAGTGAGAGAGAGATGGTTACAGTGAGGCTCGACGGCAAGGAGGAGGAGGCGGGGAGTGGCCGACGAGGAGGCAATCATAAGTTCGGAGGGGGCTCGAAAGTAGCAGTGGTGGCAAGAGTGGATGGGTATGGTCAGAAGCTCGAGGGGGAGGAGAGCGGTGGAGTTCGAGATCTCGAAGGGAGCTTAATGGCAGTGCTGAAGGCAGCGAGGAGGAGAGGAGGAGCTTCAGAGGTTGGCGGTAGCGACGGATGGGAGCTCCAGTGTGACGACGTTGGCGAGGAGGAGTTTCGGAGGAGGTTGAAGGTGGTGGCAGAGTTGTGGCAAGGCGCTCGTCGACTGTGATGGAGCTTGGGGTGCTTCGGTGGTGTTCGTCGAGGGTAGTGAGGTGAGGAGAGCAGCGGAGGAGGTGTGCAGTGGAGTCAAGGGTGGTGGCGAAGGTAATGGAGATGGCGAGGAGGTGCTTCGGGTGGAGGAGAGGTGGTCGGAGGTGGAGCTCGGTGGCGATGGTGGAGAGGAGGTGTGGCGTGGGGGGGTTGGGCTTTTGGGTTGTCGTCGAAGGGGAAGAGGAAGAAACAGAGAATGGACAAGAAAGAAGGTGGAGGTGGGAGTAAAAAAGTAATTTCACCCCCTAATTGTTAAAAAAACTAACGGAATTGAACGCCAGGTGCCTATAGGTCCAATTTTAAAAATTTCAGGTGTGTTTAGGGTATTAGGACAAACTTTAGGTGCTTATAGGTCCTTCCTCCTAATTTGTTAAAAGCAAACCTTTACCTTCATAACGAACCTGGTACACTTTGCAAGTTTCCTTAAATCTTTTTTTTTGGGAAAATATTGATGTAGCAAACTAATTAAGCACAAGTCATTACAATCAAGAGACACATCTCCCCTTCATTCCTAATGGAATGCACAACATGTGCCAACTACCAGAAAAATTGTGTCCAAGGCATAATTTAGCGATGGAGTGAGCAGCAGCATTGCCACTTTTTTTATATGAGTTATGGCTAGTTTTGGATTCCTAGCTAACAACACTCTTCATGGATAAGATTGCACCCTTCCCAGTTCATTAACTAGTATCAATATTTCCTCCATTAGATGTAACTGAAAACATACCGTTAAATTTTTTTATATTGTCCCAAAAGTGTCAATCTATAGGTATTGAATTTGAGAAATCATACAACTTTGAAGTAATTTAGACAATTCTGAGTAAGAACATGATTCTGAGTGTTTACTTATAGGTGTTGGGGTTTGTGGATCCAATACACGATAATGAAGTTGAAGAAGATAGGCGAGAAGGAGAATCGAAGTGGGAGCAAGTGGCTACAGCAGAGTTGCGGTCAACCGCACCTTCCGACCGACGACCGGTCGACCGCACAGTCGACTGTCCCGCTCTCTAGTTCAACATGCAGTCTTGAAGAAGTGACCGGTCGACCGCGCAGTCAACCGACAATCGACCGTCCTAGAGTTGCGATCGACCATCCTGATGTTGAATGATGGGCGGCTGAGATGGAAAGTTGTGGAATCCTATATATATTGTATTGTGTACGATTTTAGGGTTAAGTGAAAAGGAAAATAGAGATCTACCAGCCGTCATTAAGAGAGAGAGAGAGAGAGAGATAGAGAGAAACCCTATACCATGGTGGTGAGTTCATGAGAAATTTGTAAACCTAATCTTTATATTTCTAGTTGAAATCGCAAGAGTGCCTCTGCCCGGGTAAATAGCCATTGTTCGTATGAACCTCGATAAAAATCTTGTGTGTTCTTGTGTATTGCTTTTGCTTGTTCTTTCTTCTCTTGTTTTGATTCTATAGTTCTTGCATCTCGTCATCTTTGTTAAGTTTATTCCGCAGTTAGAATTCAACAAAGTGGTATCAGAGCTACAGGTTGGTAGTATTGATTGAGATGGGGAATAAGAGTAAAGTTAAGGAGTTTGATGGAACGGATTTGACAATGTTGAAGATCCAAATGATTGCGTATCTTCGACAAAAGGACCTAGATGATCCGCTGTTTGGTGTGAAGCCAGAAGGGGTGGAGGTCGATCCGGTTGCATTGGCAGGCTGGAATATATTGGATCGGAAAGCGCATGGGCATATTCAGTTGTCGCTGAGCAGGAATGTGCTATTTCATATTGAGAAGGCAAGAACTGCAAAGGAGGCAATAGAGATTTTGACAGACATGTTTGAGAAGCCAAATGCAGTGAATCAGATCTTACACCTAAAGAAGTTGGTTAACTTGAAATTGTCAGAAAGGGGTTCATTGCTGAGCACATCAACAATTTCTGTATGGTTTACAATCAGATGGAATTGTCGGGTTTAAGGTTTGAAGATATGGCACAATCATTGTTGTTTCTATCCAGTCTTCCTGACAGTTACGGCACAGTAGAGCAGACTATTACTAGCACCATGACTGATACGACAATCTTAAAGGATGTTACAAGTAGCATTATGAATGATGATGCAACGAGGAAAAGACATGGAGAGACTTTGGTGTCATATCCTAGCAATACCGCACTGTCAGTTGATAACCGTGGTAGAAGTAACAACAGATGGAAGTCACAGAGCAGGAATCACAGGTCCAAGTCAAGAATAGGAAATCGCAAAAGTGAGTGTTGGTACTACAAGAAGCCAGGACACAGGAAAGACCAATGTGAGGAGTATAAAAAAGCAAAAGCAGGGTCACAGGTAGCCAATGTGGTAAGTATTGAACCCCGTCTAGATGAATTGTCTTAATCTGCTGGATTTAATATTTTGCAAGATGATTAGTGTATAGACTCGGGTGCTTCTTATCATTGTACCCCCATGAGGGATGTTTTTGAAGATTACAGGACAGGTAATTTTGGTGCTGTTTCAATTGGTAATGGGCAGATATGTCCAGTTGTGGGTAGAGGCACTATGAGAGTGAAGGCTCACAATGGTGGAAAATTGGTCTTGTATGATACAAGACATATTCCGAGCTTGAAGGAAAACTTAATCTCAACTAGCAAACTAGACAAAGAAGGATTTACAACAACTTTTGGACATGGAGAATGGAAGGTGACTACAGGTGCCAGGTTTGTGGCAAAAGAAAAGCGTGGTGACACGTTGTACTTACTCAGGAGAGGTGATTCAGGTGATATCATTGCTACAACATCAGTAGGTAGTTCCTTTTCAATTCTATGGCATGTCAGGTTGGGGCACCTTGGTGAAAAGGGTGTCAAGCAGCTTTGTTCTAGGAATCTTTAGCCGGGGCTGAAGAAGGTTGAGATGGATTTTTGTGAGTTTGTGTGATGGGCAAACAGAAGACAGTTAGCTTTCAGTTGGGTGTGCATTAGAAGAAGCTTGGGAAGCTAGAATTGGTACATACAGATGTGTGGGGTCCAGCTCAGGAATTCTCTTCTGGTGATAAGAGATACTTCATCACATTCATCGATGATGCTACAAGAAAGGTTTGAGTTTATGCAATTCGCAAGAAATCGGAAGTTTTTGAGGCATTCAAAGCTTGGAAGGCCAGGGTTGAGAATGAGACAGGTTGCAAGGTGAAAGTAATAAAGTCAGACAACGGAGGTGAGTACACAAGCAAAGAGTTTTTTAACTATCTAGCAAAGGAAGGTATCAGAGGAATCAAGATAGTTCCTAAGACTCCATAGGAGAATGGTGTAGTAGAAAGGATTGTAACGCCCCGAACCCCAAAATTGCTGAGTTCGAGATGTTCTTCAGGATCTTTTCGCTTTTCTCGAGTACAATTTTACAAGAAAGTTCAAACTTTTCTTTTTACATCAGAGTTACAACATCTCACATTTAAATTTACACAGCGGAAGCAAAATATACAACATTTGAACAACATAATGAGATCTTTATGCATCCATTCCTCTTTACATGTAATTTATCCTGCATACAAAACTGTGGGTACGTCAGTTTATTCAACCGACGATAATTATACATGGCCATCCTCTCTATGCCAGAAACAGTATAATGAATCTCATTTCTTAACAAATCAACAATCTTGTTCATAATAAGCATGTAAAAATCAAAGGGGAAACTTTTAGAGATGTCGTGTCGTGATTGTGCACTTAATCCTTAATACAATTTATTTAATTTTCACATGACACTAATGCACACTTGTTCGAATTCTATGCATCCCATACTACATAGGTTCGAGGGCAAGTCTCTTAATCGTTCTTCATTTTTGTATGGTTCAATCCCCCGCCATGACTTACTCTACTTCTGTAATTCCAGTGAGTATCCTAGATGATTCTATGAGTACAAGCATTTATCCTGGCCCCTGGAGTAGAATTTCGCGCCATGTCTTGACTCGTCAAGCATGCATACTGCGACAATTCAGCCTCCTCCCTGAACACACTCCTCTTGCAGTCACCAAAACATCCCACAAGCGTGACTAGAGTCCGATCATTACTGAGTTGTGCCCGCGCCATGTCTTGACGCATCAAGCATGCATTCTGCGGCTCACACACCCGCACCGTACCCTAGCTCTCATACTCATGTTTTTCTCTCACCTTCATCACCTCTACACTATGTATTAAAGTTACATTAGAATCATGAATAAAAATCAAGCTCTAGAGTTAGCCTCTCCATCAACCGGACTTATCATTTCATTTCACTTGACCAACCTAGTCTATTTCTCAATATCATTTCATTTCACTGCCGGGGAGACTTAGCTACTCCTTCGTTCAATTTCAAATTCACAATATCCAATTGAGCGCCATCAGCTCATGATTTCATTTTAGAGTCCCACAGACTTTCTCATCATGATTTAGCCTTTCATAATTATTCATTTAATTCTCAATTCTCATCTATGATTCCTTTCACATAATTCATACAGCCATAAACAGAATCCATCGATTAAAAGCATAAAGTTCATCATTACCAACAGTAAATAACATGAATCAAATCATCAAAAGTCCATTCTGTACAGTCGACTTGGAAGAATACCAGTCGACTTATACAGTCACATACAGGTTCCTCATAAAAGCTCGGGATAGTCGACTGTTGCACTCAACCAGTCGCCTGTCCCGCAACCTTCCATATTCACAATATTATCCACATAACAGTCGACTGTTCATTAATCAGTCGTCTGTCCTGGAGATTTCAAACAGCATAATTTCCAAGTCCAGATCAGTCGACTTGCTACACGCATTCGGTCGACTGGACAGATCCATTTCAATTAGGGAATTTATTTACAGTTCTTACGTGTACTTGCATCATGATATCAATTAACAGTATACATCAATTCATATTTCATAAACAGAGTTTCTTCTTGTTCAGTAGCATTCACAACATAATTTTCCCAGTTATTAACATGCTCCTTTAGAGAAAACTACTCTAAACATGCATTCGCATTGCCCTACTTTCTTACAATGATGAAGGTACAAATCTCGAATCATCATAATGGGTCTATGTAAATAGAATATCTTTATTCAGGGGACTTTCAAATAGTCATATTCAGAAATGAAGCACCAGTCGACTTAACACCAAGTCAGTCGACTGCGCCGAGAACTTCAGATATTTATCACTATTAGTTCTTCTCATTTATTTACCTTCCCTCTATCATATGTGTCATAGGAAAAATATACATTTAATAATCACACCATCATGTCTATTGCACACATTTTATCAGTACATTATGAAAAGTAGTGTCTCGTACCAGTCGGCTGGCTCACATGGCAGTCGACTGTACCGACAGTCCCGTCTCAATATTACTAGCATGTTCAAGCAATTTCTACCGCATTCCATTCACTATTTATAACATAGTATCAATCATAACAATTGCAATATTGATGAACACAATATTATTCACTTTCTAGAGCAATAATCTTGTTATAATTAGACATTTAAAAGCTCTATATGTGGTATTTAACTCCTATTTTCTCTTTTCCACAGGAAACAGCTTATAACAGAAAAACGAAGCAGATTCAGGACTTCAAGGATAATACACAGCAAACTGCAGAGGATCAGTCGACTGGTTCCCCAACACAGGCGACTGGACAAGAGAAGCTGATTTTTCACAACTCTCGTCACAGTCGACTTACTCCCAAAACCAGTCGACTGGTATGATCAAATAGGAAATCTTCAAAAGTCTCGACTCAGTCGACTGGTTCGAAGACAAGTCGACTGGTCTGCGGCGGAGTAAACAGATAAGATATTCGAAGATTCACCCAAATCTAATTCCGAATCTATTTGAAACCAGATCTTATGCAACGAATCAAATCTAGAGACTGGGAATTGGCAAGAGCACGTGGTGAACAGATAAGGAAAGAAAGAAGAAAAGAGAAAGATATAAATCATCAAATAAAATAAAGAAGGATTTTGCTGAAAAAGTGGAAACCCTAATTCTCAGCCGTATTCTATAAATATCAGAAAAGAAGCATTATTCAGAGAGATCCGCCAGAAAGCATCTATCTCTTGGACGCAACTTAATCTCAGAATTCCCAACGATCAAGTCATCAACCAGTGCTTCATTCCATCATCATCGAAGAAAGGGAAGAGGAGAACCAGTACTCGAAGGCAGTCGACTGTGTGACAGCCAGTTGACTCTATTGCCGGAATCCATTAGTTTATTTCTTCTCTCCTTATTCTGTGATGTTGAACATGTATTTGAACTTGTTAAGCAATAAAAGTATAATTATGTGGAACTAATTTCATAGTTGGGTAGATCGAAGCTGTAGTTATGTAGTGCTATGTTCTTTTGAAT
Organism: Hemerocallis citrina; assembly: GCA_017893485.1. NCBI lineage: Eukaryota > Viridiplantae > Streptophyta > Magnoliopsida > Asparagales > Asphodelaceae > Hemerocallis > Hemerocallis citrina. The sequence goes on from CM030367.1 coordinate 28,147,817, forward strand.
CCTTCTATTTTACTTATTGATTGAATCTAATTGAATTGATATAGATTGATAACAGTCAAACTTGTTCAGGAGTTATAAGTACAGTCGACTGAAGGTGAGAGCCAGTCGACTGCCATACAGAATCTGATATTATCAAGTCTGTGAGTTAGAAATCTGAATCTGTTATATGAGCATACTGAGACGATCCGTATCTCGTGCTCGTAATTTGTAACAAGGGAATCTTTAGGATTCTTGGTTCAATCAACTTAAGGGATCTAGATCTGATACCAATTTCTAGAACTTTAAGTGTTTGTTCGTTTCCACTGTTCTTATGTTTTCTTTAAGTATAACTTAGTAGATACCATGCTAAATACTTAGGGGAAGAAACGAATTAGAGTAGATACCATGCCTAATTCTTGGCTTAGGGAAACAATACTTTAAGGAGTAGATACCATGCCCTTGAAGTGAACAAACATGAGTAATTAGAAGTAAGTTCAGAAGGCAACTTAGCATTACTAACTATTGGTGGAGATCAACAACCCAACTATTCAAGAGATATTTGTGATTCAACACCTCTCATCTTAGTTTTAATCTTTTAGTTCTTTTAGAATATTATAAAAACTCTTATTCATTTTTATTATTAGTTTTATTGATTAGTAAGTTGAAGTCTACAATCTCTGTGGGATCGACCCTTGCTATTACTACGATTCTATAAACGATTCGTGCACTTGCGAGGTTTTATAATTTGTGTCTAGTTTTATCTATTTATTTAGGTATCTAGATTAGCACAACAAATATCATTCCTACATTAGAAGTCCTGAGAAACACCCACCTTATATGGAGAAATAACGAAATCCCGCAAAGTCCTTCAACACCGTACTGCACTCCTTGCTCCTTTGTCCCACACCGGCTCCTCAGCAATGTTGCTTGCCTCCACAGAAAAGCTCCCACACAACTCACAGATACTTTCTTGAAATCTTAGAAAATTTTAGTGTAAAAGAGATAGGGAATAGGAGGGGGTATTTATACTAGAATATAGGTGAAATGGAGGGATGAGATTTGTTGGGAAGTTGGAGATCAAAGGCTGAGATCAGATCGGGAGTTGAGAAAACTACCCACAACTCAAAGGTAACTACCCATGATCTACACCCATCACTCCACAATCCGGCCAAGGGTTGTGTCCAATGCACGTGTACGCGAATGCACGTGCATGCACCAACTACACCCTACAAATAGTATATCAAATACCCGGCCAAAAGAAGAAAAAAGATGTCACACATGCTGGTTATAAAAATACAATAGAAGGGGTTTTAAATCCATGGGCTAAAATTAATTGGGCCAAACTAATTATCTTGTAGAAAAACATTTGGGCTTAAGAAACAATATTACACATGCATATCATATGTAGAATTAAATAATCTTTATATAGAAAAAATCGGGGTATTACATCACTCCCTCCTTAGAATAGTTCCGTCCTCGGAACTATAACCAAGAGCGAGAAACAGAAAACAAAACAACAAGAGATACAAAGATATAAAGATACAAAATACAAAATACAATCAACAAGACAATCAAGCAAAAAGCTCAGGATAGTCCTTCAACATCTTCTCCTCGGATTCCCAAGTAGCCTCTTCAACCAAGTGGTTTCTCCAGACTACCTTGACCATCGGTATCGTCTTATTCCTCAAGACTTTCTCTCGACGATCAACAATCTCAACAGGAGACTCGATGTAATTCAGGTCTAACTGCAAACCCTCCGGTACTTCAGGCAAATGATGACTCGGGTCTGGAATATAACCTCTCAACATAGACACATGAAAGACATTGTGCACCTGAGACAACTCTTCCGGTAATTCAAGCCAGTAAGCAGTTTTCCCGATCCTTTTCAATATCTTATATGGGCCTATAAATCTCGGGGCTAACTCCCCGCCTTTGCCAAACCGAACCACACCTTTACTGGGTGATACCTTCAAAAAGACGAAGTCACCAACCTCAAACTCAAGGTCCCTTCTCCGGTTGTCTGCATAGCTTTTCTGCCTGCTCTGAGCTTCCACCAATCTCTTCCTGATCAGATCAATCTTCTCAGAAGTCACCTGTACAAGCTCAGGACCAAACAACTGACGCTCCCAAACCTCATACCAACACACAGGAGTCCTGCACTTCCTACCATACAAAGCTTCATACGGTGCCATCCCGATGCTAGCCTGAAAACTGTTGTTATAGGCAAATTCCACCAAAGGTAAATGCCTTTCCCAACTGCCTCCAAAGTCTAGTATACAACACCGAAGCATATCCTCAAGAATACGGTTGACTCTCTCGGTCTGCCCATCGGTCTGTGGATGAAAAGCAGTGCTGAAATCTGTCTTGGTACCCAAAGCTGCCTGAAGACTCCTCCAGAAATGCGAAGTAAACCGCGCATATCGATCAGACACAATAGTCGCAGGAACGCCATGAAGTCGGACAATCTCACCAACATACAACTCAGCCAACTTGTCCATCGAAGCCGTGAGTTTCATTGCCAAAAAGTGAGCGGACTTGGTAAGTCGATCGACTATAACCCAAATAGCATCATTGCCTTTAGAACTCTTAGGCAATCCCGTGATGAAATCCATACTGATGTTATCCCACTTTCATTCCGGAATAGGTAACGACTGTAATAAACCTCCGGGTCTCTGATTTTCGGCTTTGACTTGCTGACAAACCTCACATCTCGCGACAAATTCGGCCACATCCCGCTTCAAACCTGACCACCAGAAATGCTGTTTTATGTCTTTATACATCTTAGTACTCCCAGGATGTACTGACAAAAGAGTAGCATGTGCCTCCTGAAGAATACTCTCTTTCAGGTCTGCCTGATCTGGAACACACAGCCTATCTCCGAACCACAGCACTCCATCCCTGGTCTGAAATTCGGGCAACCTGCCAGCACCAACCTGCTCCTTCATCTCCAAGATATCAGCATCAACTTCCTGACTTGCAATGATCCTTGCATTCAAGGTAGGCTGAAGCTTCAACTGAGATAAAGATGCTCCCAATCCTTGCAAGACAACTTCAATACCTGCTCGATCCAACTCCTCAATCAGATGCCTCTGAGTCGTAATCAAACTGGCCAAACTGCTCTTGCGACTAAGTGCATCAGCAACAACATTAGCCTTTCCAGGATGATACTTGATCTCAGGTCGCATATCCTCGAGCACTTCCAACCATCTCCGCTGCCTCAGATTGAGATCCCTCTGCTGGTATATGTACTTCAAGCTTTTATGATCCGTGTACATGTTCAACTTCTCACCATACACGTAGTGCCTCCATTGCTTCAAAGCAAAGATAATCGCAGCCAGCTCTAGATCATGAGTTGGATAATTCTTCTCATGCGGTCGTAGTTGCCTAGACCCATAAGCGATTACTTTACCCTCTTGCATTAGGACACAACCAAGCCCCCGATGTGAAGCATCGCTATAGACATCGTACTCAACTCCTGCTCTAGGCAAAGCCAAAATAGGTGCAGTCGTCAGTCTATCTTTCAACTCCTGAAAACTCACCTCACATTGCTCGGTCCACTTGAAGCTCACACTCTTCTTGGTCAACTCAGTAAGCGGCACAGCTATCTGAGCATAACCTTGAATGAATCTCCTGTAGTATCCAGTCATCCCAAGGAAACTTCTGACTTCCTTCACTGTAGTAGGCCTAGCCCAATCTCTCACTGCCTCTATCTTCTGAGGGTCAGTTGCCACTCCCTCCTTAGAAAGGATGTGACCTAGGAATGCCACTTCAGATTTCCAGAAATCACACTTGGATAACTTGGCATACAACCTCTGCTCTTCCAACTTCTGCAAAACTGCTGCCAGATGCTTGGTGTGCTCCGCCTCAGACTTGGAGTACACAAGAATATCGTCGATAAACACCACGACGAAAGAATCAATAAACGGCCTCAGAACTCTGTTCATCAAGTCCATGAAGATTGCGGGTGCATTCGTCACTCCGAATGGCATAACTAAGAATTCGTAATGCCCATGCCGAGTTCTAAATGCAGTTTTGTGCACATCTTCAGCTTTCACTCGCACTTGGTGATATCCTGATCGAAGATCTATTTTGGAGAATACAGCTGCTCCTTGTAGACGATCGAACAAGTCATCAATTTGAGGAATCGGATACTTATTCTGAACAGTGACCTTATTCAGCTCCCGGTAATCGATACACATCCTCATCGATCCATCCTTCTTCTTTACCAAAAGCACTGGTGCTCCCCAAGGTGACGCACTAGGTTGAATAAAGCCTTTTCCCAATAGTTCCTCAATCTGCCGTTTCACTTCATCCTGTTCCACTGGAGCCATCCTATACGGTGCCTTAGAAATGGGTGCACTTCTCGGTTGAACAGTGATGCTGAACTCTACATCACGGTGCGGAGGTAACCCAGGATAATCTTCCAAGAACACAGTCGGATAGTCCCGAACCACAGGAATCCCTTGCAATTCCACAGGAGTCTCTTCCTTGCGGATAGTTGCCACCAACTTAGAACACTTCAACTTCCCTTGGAAAGTGACTTCAGGTCCACCTGGAGCCTTCACTGTCACCATCTTGGTCTTACACTCGATGCTTGCACTGTACACCGACATCCAATCAATGCCAATGATAACATCGACTCCCAAGATAGTCAGCTCGATCAGATCAATGCCAAAGATTCGATCCCCAATCACTATCTCGCAATCAGCATAATACCGATCAGTAGTCAAAGTTTCCCCTGATGGAGTAGCTACTGCTAAGATCTTGCCTGGAAAAATCTTTGGTTCAACTCCCAACACTTTAGCAAACCTTGGAGACACAAAAGTATGAGAGGATCCAGTATCAAACAACACCACAGCTTCCTTTCCATTAATATAGAGTTCTCCTGTTACATAACATACATCATTACATAACAGTTTCACACTATGAACGGGAAGAAGAAATGACAAAAACCACACTAAACATCAGCTCTCGTACCAGAGATGACCTGATCCGCCTCCTCAGCATCAGCTTCTGTCAAAGCAAATACTCGCCCTGACTGGTACGGCCTCTTCCCAGTCTGCTGTATTGGCACATTGTGATTGCCAGCCCGTGGTTTGAGACATCGAGATTGGTAATGTCCCACTTCCCCACAGTTAAAGCAAGTGACTGCAGAAGGTCTCCCTACATCGTTCCCAGGTCTTCCAGCTACACTGACGGCGTTCGCCCCTGTCGGTTTGAACTTCTGTGCAGATGGTTGCCCCTTGAAACTCCCCGGTGGTGCGGGCCTCTTCCCGGACTGCCAGTTGCTCTTCTGGTGCTGAGCAACATGGAACTGCTCCATATCCGCCTCCGTTGCTACCGCCCTCTTCACCAGCTTATCGAATCTCCTGATACCAAGAGGTATCATACGAGACCTCAAGCTCGGCCTCAGACCATGCTCGAACTTGCGAGCCTTCTTCGCCTCATCCATCACCAGTTCTGGAGCGTATCTGGAGAGCTGAGTAAACTTAGTCTCATACTCCCTCACTGACATGCTGCCTTGCTGAAGTGACAGAAACTCCATGGCCTTTTTCTCCTGGACGTCGGAGGGAAAATAATGGCTGCGGAATTCTTCCAGAAATTCCTCCCAGCCAAGCAACAAGCCGCCCATAGTCCTCTTCATCGACTGCCACCAAACAGCCGCATCCTTCTCCAACTGCAAAGTCGCCAATTTGACCTTGCTGCCCTCCGGTGTCTCCAACACCTCAAAGATTGTCTCCACTTGCCGAATCCAGTTATCGGCCGCATCCGGGTCGGACTTCCCCTCGAACACTGGTGGTTTCATTCTCTTGAACGATTCCACTAGCTTAATTGCCTCGGGTACTGGATTCACCGGCCCCCTTCCTTGGTTTGCAGCCACTGCATTCAGCGTCTAGTAAACCCTTGCAAACTCGGCCTCCAGGTCCAAACCTTCACCATTCCTGGCTCCCCTTCTCGCCATATTCTGATGCAAAAGATCCATTAAATTCGAAGTATAAGACAAGAAATTAAACCAACTTTCATTTCATTGAATTTCAAAGTTTATACATTCGAATTAAAACATTTCTTAACATCAGAATAGAAGAAAATAGAAACTAGGACAATCTAATCTCTACGGGTCCTCTTCGCTGCTCGAAGTTCATCCCGCAGTTCATCCACCTCATCTTTCAGCACATCAGTTAGGTTCTTTTTCTTCTCAAGTTCCCAAATCCGATGGCTAAGAGCAGAATAGTTAGCATTCCGCTTCTCCATCTGAGCCTCCAAAATACCAACTCTATACTTCAGGGTATCCACTTGCCTCTGCAGAGAAGCCACAGCGCTACTCAGAGCTGGTCCCTTTTCTTCATCGGAAGAAGAAGAATTGTCAGGTGAGTTCGGCGGTGGGGTGATCTCTCGAGATTCAGGGTACTCCTCATCATCTGAATCAGCTTGCCCAGGGTGATACTCGTCCTCAGAATCAGCCTGTCCAAGATGGTACTCTTCCTCAATAATATGCCAGTCGTCGCCTCCAGCAGGGTCGAAGTGATCAGCCATCTTAGAATAGAGAGGAGAAAGCATAAATCATAGAGCAACACAAATGTAAGTCACTTACATTTAAATCTCTAGACTCAAACACACACTCTAATGTCCACATCTAGGGTGTCGTTCCTTATAAATTTGTACAAGTGTGAAAGCGTAGGAAAGCGTGGCTCTGATACCACTCTGTAACGCCCCGAACCCCAAAATTGCTGAGTTCGAGATGTTCTTCAGGATCTTTTCGCTTTTCTCGAGTACAATTTTACAAGGAAGTTCAAACTTTTCTTTTTACATCAGAGTTACAACATCTCACATTTAAATTTACACAGCGGAAGCAAAATATACAACATTTGAACAACATAATGAGATCTTTATGCATCCATTCCTCTTTACATGTAATTTATCCTGCATACAAAACTGTGGGTACGTCAGTTTATTCAACCGATGATAATTATACATGGCCATCCTCTCTATGCCAGAAACAGTATAATGAATCTCATTTCTTAACAAATCAACAATCTTGTTCATAATAAGCATGTAAAAATCAAAGGGGGAACTTTTAGAGATGTCGTGTCGTGATTGTGCACTTAATCCTTAATGCAATTTATTTAATTTTCACATGACACTAATGCACACTTGTTCGAATTCTATGCATCCCATTCTACATAGGTTCGAGGGCAAGCCTCTTAATCGTTCTTCATTTTTGTAGGGTTCAATCCCCCGCCATGACTTACTCTACTTCTGTAATTCCAGTGAGTATCCTAGATGATTCTATGAGTACAAGCATGTATCCTGGCCCCTGGAGTAGAATTTCGTGCCATGTCTTGACTCGTCAAGCATGCATTCTGCGACAATTCAGCCTCCTCCCTGAACACACTCCTCTTGCAGTCACCAAAACATTCCACAAGCGTGACTAGAGTCCGATCATTACTGAGTTGTGCCCGCGCCATGTCTTGACGCATCAAGCATGCATTCTGCGGCTCACACACCCGCACCGTACTCCAGCTCTCATACTCATGTTTTTCTCTTACCTTCATCACCTCCACACTATGTATTAAAGTTACATTAGAATCATGAATAAAAATCAAGCTCTAGAGTTAGCCTCTCCATCAACTGGACTTATCATTTCATTTCACTTGACCAACCTGGTCTATTTCTCAATATCATTTCATTTCACTGCCGGGGAGACTTAGCTACTCCTTCGTTCAATTTCAAATTCACAATATCCAATTGAGCGCCATCAGCTCATGATTTCATTTTAGAGTCCCACAGACTTTCTCATCATGATTTAGCCTTTCATAATTATTCATTTAATTCTCAATTCTCATCTATGATTCCTTTCACATAATTCATACAGCCATAAACAGAATCCATCGATTAAAAGCATAAAGTTCATCATTACCAACAGTAAATAACATGAATCAAATCATCAAAAGTCCACTCTGTACAGTCGACTTGGAAGAATACCAGTCGACTTATACAGTCACATACAGGTTCCTCATAAAAGCTCGGGATAGTCGACTGTTGCACTCAACCAGTCGCCTGTCCCGCAACCTTCCATATTCACAATATTATCCACATAACAGTCGACTGTTCATTAATCAGTCGTCTGTCCTGGAGATTTCAAACAGCATAATTTCCAAGTCCAGATCAGTCGACTTGCTACACGCATTCGGTCGACTGGACAGATCCATTTCAATTAGGGAATTTATTTACAGTTCTTACGTGTACTTGCATCATGATATCAATTAACAGTATACATCAATTCATATTTCATAAACAGAGTTTCTTCTTGTTCAGTAGCATTCACAACATAATTTTCCCAGTTATTAACATGCTCCTTTAGAGAAAACTACTCTAAACATGCATTCGCATTGCCCTACTTTCTTACAATGATGAAGGTACAAATCTCGAATCATCATAATGGGTCTATGTAAATAGAATATCTTTATTCAGGGGACTTTCAAATAGTCATATTCAGAAATGAAGCACCAGTCGACTTAACACCAAGTCAGTCGACTGCGCCGAGAACTTCAGATATTTATCACTATTAGTTCTTCTCATTTATTTACCTTCCCTCTATGTGTCATAAGAAAAATATACATTTAATAATCACACCATCATGTCTATTGCACACATTTTATCAGTACATTATGAAAAGTAGTGTCTCGTACCAGTCGGCTGGCTCACATGGCAGTCGACTGTACCGACAGTCCCGTCTCAATATTACTAGCATGTTCAAGCAATTTCTACCGCATTCCATTCACTATTTATAACATAGTATCAATCATAACAATTGTAATATCATTCCTACATTAGAAGTCCTGAGAAACACCCACCTTATATGGAGAAATAACGAAATCCCGCAAAGTCCTTCAACACCGTACTGCACTCCTTGCTCCTTTGTCCCACACCGGCTCCTCAGCAGTGTTGCTTGCCTCCACAGAAAAGCTCCCACACAACTCACAGATACTCTCTTGAAATCTTAGGAAATTTTAGTGTAAAAGAGATAGGGAATAGAAGGGGGTATTTATACTAGAATATAGGTGAAATGGAGGGATGAGATTTGTTGGGGAGTTGGAGATCAAAGGCTGAGATCAGATCGGGAGTTGAGAAAACTACCCACAACTCAAAGGTAACTACCCATGATCTACACCCATAACTCCACAATCCGGCCAAGGGTTGTGTCCAATGCACGTGTACGCGAATGCACGTGCATGCACCAACTACACCCTACAAATAGTATATCAAATACCCGGCCAAAAGAAGAAAAAAGATGTCACACATGCTGGTTATAAAAATACAATAGAAGGGGTTTTAAATCCATGGGCTAAAATTAATTGGGCCAAACTAATTATCTTGTAGAAAAACATTTGGGCTTAAGAAACAATATTACACATGCATGTCATATGTAGAATTAAATAATCTTTATATAGAAAAAATCGGGGTATTACAAGGATGAACCACACGATACTTGAAAGGGAGAGATGCATGAGACTTCATGCAGGTCTTTCGGTCCATCTTTGGGCCACTACAGTTGATACGGCAGTGTACTTGATTAACCGTTGCCCGTCTAGTACTCTTGATGGGGCCATTCTAGAAGAACTATGGTCGGATAAAACTGTTAATTATTCGCATTTGAAAGTTTGTGGTTGTATGGCATATGCACTAATTGACAGGGAAGAAAGAAAGAAGTTGGACTCTAAGTCCAGGAGGTGTGTCTTCATTGGCTACGGTGGCGATGAGTATGGTTACAGGCTTTGGAATTTTATGGATAATAGAGTTATTCGCAGCAGGAATGTAGTGTTCAATGAAGAGGTTCTATACAAGGACAGACACACGGGTCAAAACAGTACAACTAGTTCAGAATCAGATTGGGATTCAGACTCAGACTCAGATTCAGATTCTGAAGGCGGCCCTAGTGGTGGGGGCCCTACAGTGCAGCAACAGGTAAAAGTACCACAGGCAGCACAGGAGGCTCATGGTGAGCCTATTGGGAATGAGTAGGTTATCTAAGATGAACAGGTACAGCCATAACAGTTCGGGGAACCTGAACCGGTCGGTGAACCGGCACCCATGTTGAGGAGATCGACATGAGAGAGGTGGCCAACCAGGATATTTGATCTATCAGCTAGTGTTGTTCATGAGCACGTTCTGTACACGGATCCAGGAGAGCCAGAGACTCATGAGGAGGCTTTAAGGGATAAGGCTTGAATTCAGTGGGAGTTAGCCATGAAGGACGAGATGAGCTCCTTGGAACAGAACCAAACTTGGGAGTTAACCAAGTTACCTGCAGAGAAGCACGCTCTTATGAACAAATGGGTTTCAGAGTTAAAGATGAGGCAGATGGCAGTAAGAGATACAAGGCAAGGCTTGTTGTGAAAAGATTCTCTCAAAGAGAAGGTGTTGATTATAGTGAGATCTTTGCACCGGTTGTGAAGATGGCTTCAATTAGGGTTCTGCTCAGTATTGTGACAGTTGAAGACTTGCACTTAGAGCAGTTGGATGTGAAGACAGCATTTCTCCATGGTGATGTCGAAGAAGAGCTGTACATGAGACAACCCACAAGTTTTCGAAGAAGTGCTGCTCACTTTAAGTTATCAATGGACTTGTGTCCTAAGACAGAGGTGGAGATGGAGGAAATGGCTGTTATTCCTTATGCCTTAGCGGTTGGAAGCTTGATGTATGCGATGGTGTCTACCAGACCAGACATCGCACAAGCAGTGGGAGTTGTCAGCCGTTACATGAAGAATCCAGGTAAACAGTATTAGGATGCAGTAAGGTGGATTCTTAGATATCTAGTAAGTACTTCAGATCACTCTCTTTGTTTTGGGGGAGATTCTTTGCATATACATGGTTATGTAGATGCAGATTTTTTGGGCAATCGTGATAGTTGCAGAAATACTACAGGGTATGTATATACAGTTGGTGGAACAAATGTTAGTTGGGCTTCGTAGTTACAAAAGGTTGTAGGGCAGTCAACCACGGAGTTAGAGTATATGGCACTTACGGAAGCGACGAAAGACATGTTGTGAATTACAGAGCTTATGAAATAGTTGGGCAGGAAGCAACCCATAGGTGAACTATGGTGTGACAGTCAAAGTGCAGTTTTCTTGGCAAAAAACTCGGCATATCACTCTAGGACTGGGCACATTCAAATGAGGTAACATTTTTTCAGAATGGCGGTTGAGAAGAAATGGTTGAAGCTAACTAAGATTCTTGGCACTAAGAATCCGGCGGACATGCTCACTTAGGTGGTGGATAGCAAGAAACATCAGTTTTGCTATAGCGCTATCGGATTGTCTCCAGTTTAATTGTTGAGGCAACTCGCAAAGGCGCAGTCCTAGACTAGGCCAATGGAAGAATGAAAAACAGGTTAGAGACTTCGTGTATGTTACCGCTAAATCTGGTGTGGGGGCAAACAGATAGTATTTGTGGATTCTTGGAAAACTTAAATAGCAAACCTGAAACCTGTTCTGCAGGAGTTTGACCGTTGGCTCCCGCCGTTCACCTATAAAAAGTGCGAGACACCGGGGTTGATCCCGGCGACGTACCCTCCGATGCTCAAGTCAGTAATTAGAAATGATTATGAGAGAGCGTTAACTAGCAAAAGATTGATTACCTCTTAATAGTGGTAGATGGGGGGGTATTTATAGTCTCCGTTGGGATCTGATTAGGAATGTAATCCCTGTGATCAGATTAGGAATGTAATTCCTAATCCCCAGTGAAAGGATAGATGTGAATCAGGGCCGTTGATTAGTATGAATCAGAAACCCTAATTCTATCCTGCTGGACTGGGTTCTTTGCGGGTTGAAACCTACACCCAGTAAGACAGATCCGTTTATGGGTTATTGGGCTTTGAATAAAGACCCAGTTTCCATTTCAGACCCGTTAGTAGGTAAAATTACCGTTTTACCCCTGAGCTTTAAGATTCGTATCCGATTTGAACGGCCCCAATTTAATCCTATTTTTAGCTATATCACGAGCCCCCCACTCCTGGAGACTGAGTTTTACAGTCTTCGAGGAGTAGTTTTGTTGTTTTATTGGCGTACGGGATTTTATCGGCGTTCTTAAGGGAGCTTGGAATCTTGCTCGGGGTGTAACGGTGTTATTATGGGCTTGCAAGATACCCAAAAATATCTTCAGAATTTCTGGATTTTTGGTGATTTTTCCAGATTTTTATGAATTTTTTCTCATTTTTTTGAATTTTTTATTCATTTTCCGAATTAAATAATTAATTTTCAAAAATATTAATTAATTATTCTAATTTAATAATTATTTTTTCAGAATTTAAAAATATTTTTTCTGAATTAATAATTATTTTTTGAATTTTTAATTAATTTTTTTTGATTTTTTAAATATTTTTTTGGATTTTTTAAATAATTAAAACAATTAAATAAATAATTAATTAATTTAAATATTACCTGGACACGTGGCGCAATTCTAAGCATCGATCATGATTAGATGTGTGGGCATCGCAAGGCAGATTACGTTCTGGACACGTGGCGCGTTTCTGAGCATCGATCGTGTCGCGACGCGAATTTTGAGACGATCGGACGGATCGTGTGGGTCGGCGGGTTTTTTCTCCAATTACAAGTTCGGTACCTCATCCACTCGGTTCGGCACTTCGGCTCGTCAACTCAGATCTGCCGACCCTTCGAGATGATGCCACGTGGCGATTTTTTTTTCTTTCTTTCTTTCTTTCTTTCACGGATCCTTCTCCTCTGCTCCTTCTCTTCTCTGTTTCTTTCCTTCGTCTTCTTCATCTCGTCTCTTCTTCCTTAAGCTATGTTTTCCCTTAACCCCACGGTCTTTCGACCTCGACCTCGTCTCTCGCCCCCGACCTCGCCTCCTCTCCGAACTCATCTGCCGGGGAGCTCGGCGACGAGAGGAATGGAGCTCGGAGTTGGGTTTGATGAGTGCAAACTTTGCGAGAAAGCTCAGCGAGGTGGAGCTGGAGCTGGAGCTTGGGTTCGGGCAGGGAGCTCGGCACCATGGAGCTTCGACAGGTGGGTTCGAGCTTGGAGAAGGAGCTCGACAGTGGTGAGTTTTCGTCGATGGGTTCGACTGCGAGGAGCTTAAGCTCGGCGAACGGGGGGAGTTGGAGCTCAACATTAACGTTCGGCGAGGAGTTCTGTATGTTGACGAAGGAGATGGAGAGGTCAAGCTCGAAGACAAAGAATTTGGGCGAGCTTGGCAAATGAAGATGAGTTCAGAGCTCGACTGTTATGGGGAAGGTCGTTCGACGATCTTGGAGAGCGAGAGACGAAGGTCTTTTGGCGAGAGAGGAGCTCGGCAAACGGGCGATGGGGTCGAGCTTGATGGTGGAGTGGTGCTCGATGTCGTTGGAGTGAGCTCGCCAGTGGTGGAGTTTTGGCGAGGTGGGACGTCGGAGCTCGATGCTTCGGCATATTGGATGGAGCTCTGCCAATGGGAATGGAGATTCGGCATATTGAAGAGCTCGAAGAAGGAGATGACGGGAGCTCGGAGCTCGAAGCTTGGTGCTTTGGTCGGAGCTTTGAGTCTTGACGATGGGAGACGAGCGCAAGTACGCACGGTGAAGAAGAAGGGATTTTTGTTTCTTGTTTGGTTTTTGGCACCAAAGTATAGGGGAGAAGGAGTGAATCTGAAGTGGATCATGGGTTCGGATCCCTTAACGGGTCGACCCCGGCCCTCGTGCCCTTTTTTTTCTCATTTTTTTTTTCTTCTTCTTCTTCGCTGTTCGGCACCTGCTTCTTGTTCGGCAAATCCGAGCACAGGATTTTGAGGTGCATTTTTGCCACTTTGTAGCTCGGTAGATCGGTAGCTCAGATTTCAGATCTGAGCTACGTGGCTCCATCTGGACGGTTGATCACGATCGTGGCGCGAATCACGAGACAAGAGGCTCAAATTTTGAGAAAATGTTATCTTGTCGTTTTGTGGAGACGTGGCGCAATCTGAACCGTTCATCATGTTCTAGCACGAATTTTGAGACAATCTGACGGTGAAACTGGCTCGGCAGCATTTTTCTCTATATGTGGAGGTCGGTACCTCGTCACCTCGGCTTGGTGGCTCGGCCATGGCAGAGCTCGGCCCTGAGAAGAAAAAAGAAGGGGAGGAGAGGCATTCTGGTGCTCTCCTCTCCCTTGTTCTTTCGCACAGTGAAGAAGAGGAGAAGTGTTGGGTACTTTTGGCGGGAAGACTGAAGAAGAAGGAGAAGAATGAAGAAGCCAAGAAGGGTATGGGTCGGATCGTGGGTATCGGATCCGACCCCGACCCTGTTAGCCTTTTCTTCTTCCTTCCTCTTTATCTGCTTGCTTGTTCGGCGAATTCGAGCACGGATTTTGAGGCACATTTTTCGCCACTTTGCAGTTCGGTAGATTGGTAGCTCAGATTTCAGATCCGAGCAACGTGGCTCCATCCGGACGGCTGATCATGATCGTGGCGCGAATCACGAGATAAGAGGCTCAAATTTTGAGAAAACGTTATCTTGTCGTTTTGTGGAGACGTGGCGCGATTTGAGCCGTTCATCATGTTCTAGCACATTTTTTGAGACAATCTGATGGTGAAACTGGCTCGGCAGCATTTTTCTCCATATGCGGAGGTCGGTACCTCGGCACCTTGGCTCGGTAGAACGGCGGTTCGGTGGCACGTCGAGGTGCTGGTCGCCGAGTGAAGGAGTTAAGCATTTTGACCAGTTCTTGTTTTGAAACGTCGCAACGCTCCGACCCAGTGGCTCGGTTGCTTGGCCAAGCTGTTCGGTAGCTCGGCGTAGTGGAGCTCGGTCATGGCGGAGCTCATTGAGGTGAGCTCGACGACGGAGGAGGGGTCGGCATATGGCAGAGGTGAAGAGCTCCGAAGCTTGGTGATGTGCTGTTTGGCTTTGGATATTTTTGAAGAGGAGCTCCACCCCTAGGGGTGGAGAAGAGGTGCTAGGAAGATCCTCGTAAGAGCCATGGGAAGACCCGTTCTTTGAAGTGAGTGCAAGGAGCAACTCTAGGAGAGACTTGTGAGCTCCGAACTTGTTGAGGAGAGGTCCGCTTTGGAGGCGAGCGGAGTGAAGAGCTCGGCTGTAGGAGAGCCATCTGGAAGGTGAGTTTGAGGAGCTACTCTAGGAGAGAGTTGTGCTCCGAACTCGTTGAGAAAAGGTCTGCTTCGGAGGCGAGCGAAGTGAAGAGCTCGGCTCTAGGAGGGCCATCTGGAGGGTGAGTTTGACGAGCAACTCTAGGAGAGAGTTGTGCTCCGAACTCGTTGAGAAGAGGTCCGCTACGGAGGCGAGCGGAGTGAAGAGCTCAGCTCTAGGAGAGCCATCTGGAAGACGAGTTTGAGGAGCAACTCTAGAAGAGAGTTGCGCTCCGAACTCGTTGAGAAAAGGTCCGCTTCCCATTTTCCTAATTTAACCATACCTGCATTTCCCTTAGCCCTACCCGTTAACTATCCAACCCGAAACCCCTATTCTCCCATTCAGCCGCCATCAAAACCTAACCTACTTCATATATATATAAATACCCACATCCTGTATATTTACCCATGCATTATTTCCTTGAGCCGCCCTACCTCTCTGTGTACCCCCGATCCAAACCCATCCCATCTGCACCTCTTGCAAACCCCTGCTCTCGTCCCGCTTCTTCTCCTCTCCGTCTTTCCCTTGTACCGACCTCCGCCAGACGATCCCTACCGTGACCTGCACCGTGTTGCCCTCCCGACCACCGCACAACCCTGTGCTATTTCCCTGTGCAATGCCAGCACCGCTGGGCTGCCGTTCCTCGTCTCTCTTTGTGTGCGAGTGTGGTTGTGGTGCAGGTGTTCTCGTTGGCTCGTGGTTGTATTCGTTGGGAGTTCGTGTGTTCGTCATGGTTCGTGGGTTTTGTTCGTCGTTGAGTTCGTGGTTTTCGTTCATGGTTCGTTGTGTTTGTTTGTCCGGAATCCGTTCCCGTTATTCTTGCTTTTGCTTCGTCGGTTTCATCGTCGGTTAAGGCAAGTAAGTTGTATTCTTTTCTTTGTGTAATACAAGTACTAAATACCGCCTGTAGTGTAGTTGGGTTCTAGAGACAATTTGTGTGTGAATTCTCTGTTATCTATTGCCTCTATTGTGATGATTTGACCATAGTTGCCTCACGACATACATGACATGAAATAACCCAAGGAAGACCACTTCTTGTTGTATACATGCATGCTATTTTGTATATCTGTGCTTGATGTATTATTCGTGATATACTTGTCGAATACTTGCAAAATACCCTATACCATGTTTGGACATCTAGTACTCTATATTTCATGTTTGAGTTGATTTGGATGAATTTCGTGTGATCTATGTTGATTTGTATATGGAAAACAAATCTGTAATTTTTTGTTACTCTGATATTTCTCAGTATTTTAGACCCTATTAAGGTCAGTATTTGAAAATATTTTGTAAACATGAACTGTAGAGACTTCTGTCTATTTTCTAAACCTTTTGACGGATCTCAGTTTCGATTTACGAGTTGTGAGTTATGTCTATTTTACTACAGTAGTGATGAAAGATTTCCAGACTGCATTTTCTATGAATTCTGAAGAATAATATATTTTTATTCTGGTGTTAAAATTATAACTTTGATATGAAATTTTGCTCAGTACTTCAAGACTTCATTGGGGTTTACCCAGAATTTTTCTGGATTTATTTAAGGAGTTTTACAAACCTTTTCTTGCTCGCAAATAAAGATTTTACATACAGAATTTTACTACTGTTCAGTTAGAACCTGATTTTCGGCCTAATTCTACTTGTTTTCTCTAAAATATTTCTGAATATGAAAGTTATCCTACTGTATCTATCTTATTACCCTTTTGGTGGATTTGGATTTCGGTTTATGGTTTGTGAGTTATTGTTGTTTTTGTACTGCAGTGTTTGTGATTTCAGATTTACAAAATCGTCGGGTCTTGTTGTTTTCTGATTTTACTTGACTACTCTATTTTTGTTGGAAAATTATGAAACTTGGTTTTCTGTTACTACACATATAGGGGAATATCCCAGATTTTTCGTAGATTTAATTAATGAGTTTTCATGTTGTTTTCCTGACTTTGAATACAAATTATTGATTTCTGGCTGAATACGTTTTCTGGTTTCAATTCAGTTTTGACTCATATTTTTTTGAAATACTATATGACTTATATATATTCACTGGATTCGGCCGGGAGTCTATTTTCCATATTCTTTGACACATCCAGATTTGCATTTGTGTAGTAACGAGAACCCTTGTTTTAGTGTAGTACTGTCTTGCTGTCCTGAACGAGTTTTCGTTGTATTATCCAGTTATGAGTTATCTTTCATCTGAACATGTTTATTCTTCATCCTGAATCTGTTACTTGTTTATATCATGCTATTCTTGCTCTGGTTGAGACACATGCATGCATGTTTGCTAATAATAACAAATTAACAAAGTCGGGGTTAAGGGAAAGATCTAGTAGTGGAAAATATAAAAATGTGTACTGAGAAGAGGACAAGTGTCCTGCCTGTTACGAAATCAATACTACATGATTCATGATCCTATTTACCTGTACTTGACTGCATGTTTCCCTATAGGAAGATGTACTCGGAAGAGAGCCACTAGATTCTGCCTGTTCCTGGACCTGACTGCATACTTCCCTATAGGATGGTGTACTCGAAAGAGAACCACTAGGGTCTACCTGTTACTGTTATTCCTGTTATCCTGATCCCTGAGTACACTGCCCTATGGACTCCACTACGAAATCTAAACAAAACTGTTTGAATGTAACAACCATGTGATAAATGTTGGGGCACATGAAGTGCTACCTAGTTAGTAATAATATAAGACTTGACATAACCTTATACCTGTTACATGATTACCTGTACTTGTACCTATTACCTGTATACCTTTTTACCTAATTACTTGTTTACCTATTACCTGCATGCCTGTTACCTGTATACCTGTTACATGTTTACCTGTTTACTTGACACCTGATACATGTTACCTGTACCTGTTAGTATACCATGCTACTTGATTCTGTTTGCCTAATTCATGTTAGATATTCTATTCTGTTGACATGATTATACCATGCTTGTTTATTCCTGCAGTTATTTTATATTTGTTATTCTTCCCCATGTACTTGTATCTTGCAATACAAGCAGCCCGTAACTTGCATTGACAGGAGTTTGTTTTCTTTTTCCTATTCCTGCAATTGTTAAATTGCAGATTTTGGAGAGTAGGTACCAAATGGTGTTGGTGATATGAGATATT
The DNA here is from genome assembly GCA_017893485.1 of Hemerocallis citrina. Classification (NCBI taxonomy): domain Eukaryota; kingdom Viridiplantae; phylum Streptophyta; class Magnoliopsida; order Asparagales; family Asphodelaceae; genus Hemerocallis; species Hemerocallis citrina. The sequence goes on from CM030367.1 coordinate 28,166,026, forward strand.
AGTGCTGGAGTTTTGTTGCATTTATTATTATTATTTCCTGTTATTGCCTAAACAATTGTATTTGATACTTGGATATATTTCTGTATTTGGGCAATATGACCCAGGATATTATTAACTTGTCCAGACTTGATTTATTTGAGATTATTATATTTTGATTTCAAGTAAATTTCTGTTGGTTTATTTGATTCGATTATGCATACTTTGTTGATTTCTTTTGCTTCCGACTCTGATTATTCCTGTGAAATGTTGTAATGATTCTGAACAGCTTATGGATGATGAAAATCATTTGCTGGGCTTAGTCGCATATCCGTATTCTGTATTCTCTTTTGGGAAGCGCGGCGTGACAAGATTTTTAGTGGTATCAAAGTCCAGGTTTGGCTACTGTATTAGTTGCCTAATATATTAGACAAGTTTGGCTCAACATTTCACCAACCATGCATGCATAAATGAATTATTATTATCAACCTTGATCTGGGTGCAGATTATTTTTGGTTTTGTGCAGACTATGGCTTGTAGAGGTTCTACTTCCCATCCCCATAGAGACCAGCCTGGGATTGAGGCTGTCACCACTGTGCTTGAGCGCTTAATCAATATGCAACAGAACCACAGTGATTTGGTGATGGGTGCTTTGGAAGTCGCTCGGGTTTTGCCGCTCGCTGTGCCTATGCAGGAAGCTCTTCCTTCTCGTTTGGGTATAGTCATGGACTTCATGAGGCTGCATATCGATAGGTTTTCAGGCACTGAGACACCTTTGGAGGCCGAACAGTGGTTGACTCGGACAGAGCAACTACTTTGGCAGCTAGAGTTGTAGATGCAGATCGAGTGGATGTGGTAGCCATTCAGCTGGTGAACTTGGCTCATATCTGGTGGAGGTCCGAGTCCGAAAGGCTCGAACAACCGATCACTTGGGCCACTTTCACTAGGGGCTTTTTGGAGAAGTTCTTTCCTAGCAGCACTAGAGTGGAGATTGAGCAACAATTCTTGGGCCTGAAACAGGTTGGTCGTTATTTCTAGTAATAGAATTTTGTCACATATTGTCCATGCAATGTTGTAACATCAGACTTTCTTGAAACAAGGCTCCAGGTCTGTGGATGAGTACGCTGCTGAATTTACTAGATCTGCTTCGCTACCGTTCTTGTGGCAAACGAAGAGGACAGGGCTTGTAGATTCATTTTGGGACTTGCTCGTGATATCAAGGTGCAGCTTGTCTCTTTCTGCTTGCGTACTTATGTTGTAGCTCTCAAGGCAACTCGAGCTCTGGAGCAGGCTCGTGGAGGACTGGCTCCTCCCCAGCGGACTGTTCCGCACTCTGCTGTTGTTAGGCCTTCTGGTGGGCTAATTCGGAGGCCGGTCCCAACCCCTCTGGTCAGGACATCTCCTTACTCTTCTGCTGGTTCCCAGAGGAGTGGTTTCTGTGACTTCTTTTGGTTGGCTGGGCATGATCGCAGGGATTGTAGGCGCGCCAATCGCCGATGCTTTAGGTGTGGCTCTACTGATCATACAGTGCGAGATTGTCTGTAGCCACAGCAGCAGTTTGCTCTTCCAGCCAGGGGTTCCATTCAGCAGGTTGCCCCAGCTCGTGGTCCAGTTAGGCCACCGCTTCCTCCTCCGCGACAGATTGTTGGTCATAGGACCGCTGTTCCGAGGAGAGGTCAGGCTTTCAACCTGACTGCTGTAGAAGCTGAGTCAGGTGAAAGGTGTTGTTGCAGGTATATTTTGCTTTTACTGTTTTGTTATTTTATTGTTTCCTTTTTTTCTCCTTTTCATTTCTCTTGCATTTGTTCTTCCATTTTATCTTTCTGCATTTGTTTTCCTCACCCCTGTTCAATCATTCTTGTTCTGTTGTCTTTTGATTCTCTGTTAGGCATCATCCTTGTTTTCTCTTTTCCTGCTCATGTTCTTTTTTATTCCGGGGCAACCCATTCTTTTGTCTCCTCTCGATTTGTGGCTCGCCATCAGTTGGAGTGTAGCAACATGTTAGAGGCTTGGAACATTGTGACAGGTGGTAGAGTTGTCATTTGTTCCTAGGAGTGCAGGCAGTGTCCCGTAATTATTGGGAGCACAGATTTCAAAGCTAATATGACTGTAATTGGGAATTCAAGATTTGATGTTATTCTGGGTATGGATTGGTTAGGTGAAACCCACACCATTATTGATTGTCGTGCCAAGAAATTTGTGGGCGCAGAGTTTGAGTTCCATGCAGGGGAGTCTTTCCTTGGCCGAGCTGCAGTTGACCAGGAGGTTTGTGCGATGGAATTGCACTCAGGCTGTGAGGCTGCGCCTCTAGTAGTTCGGGATTTCCTGGATATTTTTCCAGAGGAGTTGCCTGGCTTACCTTCTGATAGAGATGTAGAGTTCGGTATTGAAGTTCAGCCAGGAACAGCTCCTATATCGAAGAGTCCCTAAAGGATGGCACCAGTTGAGTTGGCAGAGCTTAAGGTACAGATTCAGGACTTGTTTGATTTGGGGTTCATCAAGCCCAGTGTTTTGCCTTGGGGTGCTCCAGTCCTTTTTGTCAACAGGAAGGATGGTAGTCGTCGACTGTGCATGGATTATCGGGAACTGAACAAAGTTACTGTGAATAATCTGTATCTGTTGACCAGGATAGATAATTTGTTTGATCAATTGAGTGGGGCTGCTGTTTTCTCAAAGTTGGATATTCGTTCTGGGTATCACCAAGTCAAGGTGAAGGCTGCAGATATACAGAAAACTGCATTCAGGACTAGATACAGGCACTATGAGTATCTTATGATGTCATTCGGAGTTATGAACGTGCTGGCTGTATTCATGAGTCTTATGAACCGGGTTTTCTCTCAGTTCTTGGATAGATTTATGGTGGTCTTCATTGATGATATTTTGGTATATTCTCGGAATCGGGAAGATCATGCTGAGCATCTTAGAGTGGTTCTGCAGACTTTGAGAGAGAATCAGCTCTATGAGAAACTCAGCAAGTGCAAGTTTTGGCTCGACAGGGTTTGTTTCTTAGGGCACATTATCTCGGGCGATGGTATTTCTGTGGATCCGGCCAAGGTTGAGGCAGGTGAAGGATTGGCCTATTTCCAAGTCAGCTTCAGAGGTCAGGAGTTTTCTTGGTTTAGCTGGCTATTATCGAAAATCCGTCCAAGATTTTTCGAAGATAGCAGGACCGTTGACTAAGCTGACTGGGAAGGATCAGAAGTTTTGTTGGTTTGATGATTGTAGTGAGGCTTTTGTTGAGTTGAAGAACAGACTTACGTCAGCGCCTGTGTTGACTATTCAAGATGGTTCAGGCAAATTTGTAATTCACTGTGATGCTTCTGGTAAGGGTCTTGGAGCAGTTCTGATGCAGAAGGGCCAAGTTGTTGCATATGCATCGAGGCAGTTAAGTCAGCATGAGAAGAACTATCCGACTCATGATTTGGAATTAGCGGCAGTGATCTATTCTTCGAAGCTGTGGAGACATTATTTACTTGGAGACCGAGTGGAGATCTTTACAGACCACAAAAGTCTCAAGTACGTCTTCACCCAGAAGGAGTTAAACATGAGGCAAAGGCATTGGTTGGAGCTTATGGTCGATTATGACATCAGTTTGCAATACCATCTTGGTAAAATAAACTTGGTGCCTGATGCTTTGAGCAGGAGACAGGCAATTATGTTCTTGACTCAACAGAGGGATCTGATTGAGCAGATGCGGAGGTTGGAGTTGGGTGTTTTGTTGCCGAGTTCTGGTCAGAGTTGTTTGGCGCTCCAGCTCCAGTCATCTCTTGTTGATCAGAGGAGGCACAGGCTAGTGATGCGCACTTGTAGGGTTTTCAAGCTGAGGTTGAGTCTGGGTCCAGAACGGACATGGTTATTCATGCTGATGGATCACTTTGTTTTGGGTACAGGTTATGTGTCCCGAAGGGTGAAGTTCGTCAGAGGTTGCTCGAGGAAGCTCATCAGTCTTCATATTCTATCCATCCGGGCGGTACTAAGATGTATCGAATTTGAAGCATCATTTCTGGTGGCATGGTATGAAGAGGACTGTGGCCCAGTTTGTTATTAGTGTTTGATCTGCCAGCAGGGTAAGGCAAAGCATCAGAGGACCGCTGGACTTATTCAACTGCTTCCTATTCCAGAGTGGAAGTGGGAACATATCACTATGGACTTTGTGACCTCTTTGCCGAGGATTCCTAAGGGTCACAATTCTATTTGGGTGATTGTCGACCGTTTGACGAAGAGTGCTCACTTCATTCCTTTTCGTGTCGGACAGTCTACTGAGAGCCTAGCTGAGAGTTACATGCAAGAGATTGTCAGACTTCATGGATTTCCAGTTAGTATTGTATCCGACAGGGATACGAGATTCAGATCTCAGTTTTGGAAGAGTCTTCAGAGCAGTCTGGGGAGTAAATTAAAGTACAGTACAGCTTTTCATTCCGAGACTGATGGACAGTTAGAGAGGACCATCCAGATTCTTGAGGACATGTTGAGGACCATTTGCATCTCGTGAAATTCTCGTACAATAACAGCTTTTAGGCCAGTCTTAAAGCTGCACCATTAGAGGAACTTTATGTGCGAAAGTGTAGATCACCAGTGTGCTGGGATGACAATGGTGAGAGAAAGTTGTTGGATCCAGAGTTGATCACTAGGACAGTTGATGGTGTCGTTCAGATCAGAAAGCATTTGCAGGCAGCTCAGGATAGGCAGAGGCGATGGGCAGATGTCCATCGGAGAGCTTTGGAGTTTGAGGTTGGTGACCATGTTTTCCTAAAGGTATCGCCTTGGCGGGGTATCATTCGGTTTGGTGGTGGGGGCAAGCTTAGCCCTAGGTTTATTGGACCGTTTGATAATTTGGAGCAAGTAGGCAAGGTGGCCTATCGTCTTGTATTGTCGCCAGTTAAAATCCATTTAGATGTTATGCCTATATACCCATTACTTAAGTACCCATTATCCTATTCAAATCCATAAACCCATTTTCCTAATTTACCCATACCCGCACTACCCTTAGCCCTACCCATTAACTAACCAACCCGAAACCCCTATTCTCCCTTTCAGCCGCCATCTAAACCTAACCTACTTAATATATATATATATATATATATATATATATATATATATATATATATATATATATATATATATATATAAATACCCACATCCTGTATATTTAACCCATGCATTATTTCCCTGAGCCGCCCTACCTCTCTGTGTACCCCCGATCCAAACCCATCCCATCTGCACCTCCCGAAAACCCCTGCTCTCATCCCGCATCTTCTCCTCTCCGTCATTCCCTTGTACCGACCTTCTCCAGACGATCCCCACCGTGACCTGTGCCGTGTTGCCCTCTCGATCACCGCACAAACCCGTGTTGTTTCCCTGTGCAACGCTAATGCCACTGGGCTGCCGTTCCTCGTCCCCCTTCGTGTGTGAGTGTGGTTCTGGTGCGGGTGTTCTCGTTGGCTCGTGGTTGTATTCGTTGGGAGTTCGTGTGTTCGTCGTGGTTCGTGGGTTTTGTTCGTCATTGAGTTCGTGGTTTCCGTTCGTGTTTTGTTGTGTTCGTTTGTCCGGGAATCCATTCCCGTTATTCTTGCTTTTGCTTCATCGGTTTCATCGTCGGTTAATGCAAGTAACTTGTATTCTTTTCTTTGTGTAATACAAGTACTGAATACCGCTTATAGTGTGGTTAGGTTCTAGAGACAATTTGTGTGTAAATTCTCTGTTATCTATTGTCTCTATTGTGATGATTTGACCATAGTTGCCTCACGACTTACATAACATGAAATAACCTAGGGATGACCACTTCTTATTGTATACGTGCATGCTATTTTGTAATATCTATGCTTGATGTATTATTCGTGATATACTTGTCGAATTCTTGTAAAATACCCTATACCATTTCGTTTGACATCTAGAACACTATATTTCTTGATTGGGATGAATTTCGTGTGATCTATGTTGATTTGTGCATGAAGAACAAATCTGTAATTTTCTGTTACTCTGATGTTGTTCAGTATTTTAGACCCTATTAAGGTCAGTATTTGAAAATATTTTGTGAACATGAACTGTATAGAATTATGTCTATTTTCTAACCCTTTTGACGAATCTCAGTTTCGATTTACGAGTTGTGAGTTATGTCTATTTTACTACAATAGTGTCGAAAGATTTACAGACGGCATTTGCTATGAGTTCTGAAGAGTAATATATTTTTATTCTGGTGTTAAATATTATAACTTTGATCTAAAATTTTGCTCAGTACTTCTAGACTTGATTGGGGTTTACCCAAAATTTTTTGGATTTATTTGAGGAGTTTTACAAACCTTTTCTTGCTCGCAAATAAAGATTTTACATGCAAAATTTTACTACTGTTCAGTATAGAACCTGATTTTCGGCCTAATTCAACTTGTTTTCTCTAAAATATTTCTGAATATAAAAGTTAGCCTACTGTATCTATTTTATTACTCATTTGGTGGATTTGGATTTCGGTTTATGGTTTGTGAGTTATTGTTGTTTTTGTACTGCAGTGTTTGTGATTTCAGATTTACAAAATCGTCGTGTCTTGCTGTTTTCTGATTTTACTTGACTACTCTATTTTTGTTGAAAAATTATAAACTTGGTTTTCTGTTACTACACATATAGAGGAATATCCCAGATTTTTTGTAGATTTAATTAATGAGTTTTCATACTGTTTTCCTGACTTTGAATACAAATTACTAATTTCTGGCTGAATACATTTTATGGTTTCAATTCAGTTTTGACTCATATTTTTGTGAAATACTATATGACTTATATAAGTTCGTTGGATTCGGCCAGGAGTTTATTTTCCAGATTCTTTGACGGATTCAGATTTGCAATTGTGTAGCAACGGAAATCCCTGTTTTAGTGCAGTACTGTCTTGCTGTCCTGAACTAGAGTTTTCGTTGTATTGTCCTGTTATGAGTTATCTTTCATCTGAACATGTTTATTCTTCATCCTGAACCTGTTACTTTTTTATATCATGCTGTTCTTGCTCTGGTTGAGACACATACATGCCTGTTTGCTAATAATAACAAATTAACCAAGCCGGGATTAAGGAAAAGATCTAGTAGTGGAAAACATAGAAACGTGTACTGAGAAGAGGACCTGTGTCCTGCCTGTTACGTGTTCATGACTATATTATTCACGATCCTGTTTACCTATACCTGACTGCATGCTTCCCTATAGGAAGATGTACTCGGAAGAGAGCTACTAGATTCTGCCTGTTCCTGTACCTGACTGCATACTTCCCTATAGGAAGGTGTACTCGGAAGAGAACCACTAGGTTCTACCTATTCATGTTATTCCTGTTGTCCTGATCTCTGAGTACATTACCCTATGGACTCCACTACGAAATCTAAACGAAACTGTTTGAGTGTAGCAACCATGTGATAAAAGTTGGGACGCATGAAGTGCTACCTAGTTAGTAATAATACAAGACTTGACATAACCTGATACCTGTTACATGATTACCTGTACTTGTACCTATTACCTGTATACCTGATTACCTGTTTACCTGTGACCTGCATACCTATTACCTGTATACCTGTTACATGTTACCTGTTTACCTGTTTACTTGACACCTGATACATGCTACCTGTACCTATTAGGATACCATGCTACTTGATTCTGTTTGCTTGATTCATGTTAGATATTCTATTCTGTTGACATGATTATACCATGCTTGTTTATTCCTGCTGTTATTTTATATTTTTTATTCTTCCCCATGTACTTTTATCCTGCACCACAAGCGGCCCGTAAATTGCATTGACGGGAGTTTGTTTTCGTTTTCCTATTCCTGCCATTGTTAAATTATAGATTTTGGAGAGCAGGTACCAGATGGTGTTGGTTATATGAGATATTAGTGCTGGAGTTTTGTTGCATTTAATATTATTATTTTCCGTTGTTGCTTGAACAATTGTATTTGATACTTGGATATATTTCTGTATTTGGGCAATGTGACCTAGGATATTATTAACTTGTCCAGACTTGATTTATTTGAGATTATTATATTTTGATTTCAAGTAAATTTCTGTTGGTTTCTTTGATTTGATTATGCATACTTGGTTGATTTCTTTTGCTTCCGACTCTGATTATTCCTGTGAGATGTTGTAATGATTCTGAACAGCGTATGGATGATGAAAATCATTCGCTGGGCTTAGTCGCGTATCTGTATTCTGTATTCTCTTTTGGGAAGCGGGGCGTGACATACACATCTAAATTAGTCTAAATATGTAAAATCAAATAATTTGAAATTCATTTTTTCATTCATCATGTGACTATAAAAATAATGATTTTCACCCACATAATTTTGTAACACTTCAATGGATGGGCAAATGAATTTCAAATGATTTGATTTTACATATTTGGACTAATTTAGATGTGTAGATCAATGTGAACAGTTTGGATCGTCAATACAAGGCGGGAAGGCCGAATGCACACTAGTGCATACGGTGACCTAGTGCACAACGGAATATATATATATATATATATATATATATATATATATATATATATATATATATATATATTACTGCATACTTGTTTGTAGGGTAATACAAAAAGGCTAAATTGTGTAAAAAGAGACGATGCACTCCACTTTAAGGTGTAGAGAGGGTAGAGGATTACTGTCGTACATTTCTATTAACCTTGACGAGAAATCCGTACAAGTGTACCCACATTATAGACTGATCCCCCCCCCTACATTTTTCAGAACAAACATCAAGTAACTTGCTTAAAATATATAATAAACTTAACCAAATTTGAAATGTCCATGGTGGTCGTTGCTAAGGATAATCAAGTCTGAGGTTGTACCCCTCAATCATTGTTTTATCAACTCTCTAGCCCCTGATTCCTCCAGTCCCTAGTCCATCTTGGTCTTCTTCCTGCTTTGTTGAGCTACATTAAACCAAAGGGAGAACCAAAACATTACATCACTTATACTAAGGAAGAAACACTTAGTCTAGCGTTGAAAAATCTAGCGTTCCTTTCCAACCAAAGACTTCAACACAAAGATATCGTGCACAAACACCAAACATGTGCCAAATGTGGATGAGTTGGTGAAAAATACCATGTACTGTAGCATTCATATAGTGATGTTGGTACAGTGTGGATGTGAGAGATTTTGGAAGTGAAACCACACTTCTAAAGCAAGAGGGATTCGAAGAGGAAGTGAAAAGCACTTTCGAGGGAGTAATTGCACAAGCTGCATGCAGTATCTCCTGTCCAGCCATTCATAACAAGTTTCTCCTTCGTATTTAATCTATTCTAGGCCAGTAACCAGAGGAAGCATTTGCATTTCAAGGGTGAAAAGTCTGCCATGTAGCTTAGTAGAATGGAGATTTCAACCCACCATCTATAACAATTTACTGTGAATAATCCTACTAGAGTTAGTTCCTAGGATGCTGCATCTCTGACTTGTGTTGGAGTGAATGCTGCTATCATATGCATCAGGTTCTCTTTCTCTGACCTCTGGATCTCATCTGTCAATCTTCTCAAAATTTGTCTCCAAAGCCATATTCCACCTTCCCATCTACCTTGAGAGAGTAATGTTGCATTATGATTCCAAGCTTTGTCATGAAGAGCAGGAAAGTTGAGTCTGATACTACTTCCACATACCCAATTATTCTTCCAAAATAAGATTGAAGATCCCTCCTTTAGTTTTCATCTTATACACTGCATAAATGTTTCCTTACATTTCCCTTTCCAGAAACAGGAGGCTGTCACTAGTTCCAAGTAGGAATTTATAGATGGATTGAAATATAGAAATCTTAGGGTGGTAGCAGGAAGGCCCTCAGCATCATTTATTATTCTCCACCACCACTTCATGAGTAATGACTTATTGAACACTTACATCTCTGAGATCCCTAGTCCTCCTTAGAGTTTTGGGTTGCAAAATCTCTTCCAGTTGACTGTTGCGGCTCCCTTGAATCGTTATTTGTTCCCATCCATAAGAATCTACTTTGCACTTGATCAGTTCGCTTTATGATTGTAACACCCCGAATTCCAAATAAGTATGAATTCGAAGTTCCACAGGATCTTTACACTTCACTTCGTACAGTTTTACAAGGAATTTAAAACTTTATTTACATCAGAATCTTTTACATCAACACGCAGCGGAATAAAATAAAATAAAACAATGATAAATGTACAATTGTAACAACTTTAGTATTTAAGTAATCATCAGCTTCAAATTCACCTTTATATCTTCTTGTAAATTCCAAGTCCTGCATATGAAACTGTGGACACGTTAGTTGCTTACAACCGACGCAATATTATACAAGGCCATCCTCGCTATGCCAAAAATATAACGATTCTTAAATACTTTAACAAACACAAACTTAATCACAAACAAAGCTAAAGAGGGATTATCCTGTTGATGTCATGTGTGCTTGTGCACTTAGCCGTAATGCAGTTACTTATATTAAATGACACTAATGCACACTTGTTCAAACTTATGTATCCCATTGTACATAAATCCGAGAGCAAGCCCTTAACCGTTTTTCATCTTGTAGGGTTGAATCCCTGGTTATGAGTTTAACTACTATGATAACTACTGTAAGTATCCTAGATGTTTTATGAGTTACGAGCCCATGTCCAGACAGCCTGGAGGGGAATCCTACGTCATGACATGATGCATCATGCAGACAACCTATGGATAATTCGCCTCCGTCAAGGAACGATGCCACTACATAGTCACCAAACACCCCACAAGCGTCGCCACGTACCGATAATTCCGAAGATGTATCCATGTCATGACATGACACATCATGCAAATAGCATGTGAACACTCTCACAACGTAGATCCGAGGCCCTCATACTTGTGTTTTTCTCTTACTTTCATCACATCTCCACTATAGTGCATGTCCTTAAGTTTTTAGTTTGTTTTAAAAGAAAATCATCACAACCTAGAGCTAGCTTACCCTACCGGACTTAAACCAAACAAAAGAAACAGTCAACCCAACCTGGCTACTTCTCAAGAAATGCTCAACCCACATTGGTTAGCTCTCAAATTCATAATAACAACTGTCAGTTTCTAAGGGTGTCGCCTAACTTCTAGATTCCAACAACTATCTCATTCTATAGATCAACAATATGTTACATTCAATCCCAAAATAACATTTCAATTTCTTTATTCACAAACTCTTTCTCAAAGAAAACATTTCTTTATAATCTCATAACATGAAATAATTCAATTCAACTTCTTTTATCAATTTAATCACTTATAGCATTGTGTGCAATTCAAATATTCTCTTAATCAAATGTTAATAATCATAAAATTTCATCGAGTAGAATTCTAATTGCATTCCAAAATTTTCATTTTTCTTTAATTGTATAAGGTCACATTTTAAAGAAGAATTATCAAGTTCTTCATTCCATAGTTTTATTATAAAAACACTTCTAATTCTCACAAATATATCAAAATATTATGGAAATATTTTTTATAAAGTCTAAATAATTTTAGAGGAATAATTTAAAAAAAATCAATTTTTTATTACTCTTAAATTCAAAATAAACCAACAAATCAATTTTATAAAAAAATTTTTATCAAAAACCCAAATAAACGCAGAGGTCGGAATCGAACCCAGAGCCAAACCTCCGCCCAGCTACAGTAACAGATCCAAAGCGCACCCGAAGACCAATAAGTCCAGAGTGACTAACTGATATGGTATTACTTATTTACTTTGTATGTTGACTGTACTGTGTTTTGAGAAAAATCAATTTTTGATAAAAACAGAGCCTCTTCAAGACTCGAACCCGAGACTCCGTGTACTGTTCACAGCACCCTATACTCACACCGAAAGCCAATATACCCAAACGAATTCTCTGTTATGAAGAGGGATTAAAATAACTTTATACGTACTATTTAATTGTGAATTTCCCTTTACAAAACTTTCGATTTCTCAATTAGTTTGTATCTCTCAAATCAAAACTTTTTCCAGAATAATTTCTTTAAAAATACAGTATAGCAGCCAATAATAAACATTATAAAATTCTTTTTTTTTTACATTGTAATAAGTTTCTTCCCAATTGCATTTAAAGAGTACATTTTCGACTTTGAAATAAAACCATAGTTCCTTTTCAAAAATACCAATATAAATCCACTAAATGTATGTTCTTGTTTTCTTTCCATTCTACAAGAGTTCTAACATTTATTCTCTTCTCTTTTATCACATCAACATTATATAATAACAATTAGCCATTTAACAACTAACACATATCAATATTCATTCATCTCAATCTACAACTAGGCCATTCATTTCAGCAAAATCATCACACTAGCATGGTTCATTAAAATAGATAAATTACCATGATAATTTTTAATTACTAATCTAAATCAAGATTTTCTCTTTTTCTTACTAGTCTCTTTAAGCAATCACATGGCAAATTTAATTATTTACCTTCGCATATTCATGAATCTACTAACATGATATTTAAATTACAAGTAAAGAAATTGCCCATGTTCTAGCCATTTATTTGAATCACAATATCATGAAAAAATTAAAGTAAGATTATGCAATCTACATTTACCATACCAATCAAGATTTAACAATTAAATTATATATCATCTAGCATGCAACCTACTCCTAAAATTAGAAAGAATTTAAGAAACACCCACCCAAGGAAGCCTTGATGTACTCAATTGATCCCTAGAAATAAACTCCAATATAGGCTCCAATTTGCATCCTCGAAATCCGTGCACAAGGAAAACCCCATTCAGCAGCAACCTTAGACAGCACCCGCATCTTTCATTTACATATATATGTATATATCTACATTTCTATATATATATATATATATACAATAAGATATATTATAGTTGTATGTGGGTGGGCGGAGGAAGCAAAAATGAATGCTGCGGAGGTTTTCAGAATCTGACAGAGAAGAAGGAAAGGAGTGGAGGATGAGAGAGTGAATAGTTTAGGGGTCATTATAAAGGAGATTTAGGAGATAGTTAGTATAACTACTTCATACTAACCCCACTAACTCCACTCTCTAATTCAAAACTTTATGGTTCCCTCCATCTCAAACACAGCCGACCACCTCTCATTTGCGTAAACACGTGCACGTGCATCGCACTTGCACACACTTCATTCATACATATACATATATATATTTTTTTATTAAAATATAGATTATAATATATAGTAAATGTTTAAATAAGTTTAGTTTAATTATAAATTATACTTTTCATGTACAAATAAAATAAACACACACATACTTCAAAATTTTATTTTGAAAACGAATACGCCTAAATACGTGCACCGCAAATACGTGTGTCGCACGTAAAATATCAAAATACAAAGTTCAACTTTATCAAGCGGAAAAATTTTCATAAATAATTGAAAAACAATATACGAAAAATATTTTTCGTTAGTTTTTATATATTCAACAACATAATCAATACGTACATAGAAAACACGTGCACCGCACATATAATAATATTTTAATCCAGAATATGAGAAAAATGAATTTTTGTTTATAAAACAAATTCGAACACGTCATGAAACACAGAAAGTATTACACGTAGCGGTGGAAAAATACGTAATCAATACGTGCATCGATAACACGTATAAAGCATGTAAAATATACAGAAATTGAAATTTAATATTTGAGTTGACTCAAATAGGATAGAAAAGATTTTAAGAAGACAGAAAATGTATAAATAGTTAAAATCCAAAATACGTATTGAAGTACGTTACAAAATTACACGTGCGTAACACACGATGGGCAAAATTGTTATTTCCAATTTTGCGGGGTGTTACAATGATCCACATTGTAGTTTGAAAAATGAGGAGAAGTATAATGGCAATGCAAGCATAACAGAGTTTATCAAGATTAGTCTTCCTCCTTTGGATAATATTCTTCCCTTCCAGCTAGACAACCTCCTCTCAATTTTATATATAACTGACATCCATTCTCTCTTACTCAACTTTCCCTTTAGTAAGTGGAAGTCTCAATTATTTCTGAGGGAGAGATTCTTCAGCACATCTCAGGATTGAGGAGAATGTCACATGCTTTGCTCTAGATTTTCCAAAATAGACAAGTGATGATTTGTTGAAGATGATTTTCAAGCCTAATACATATGCATAAATGTGTAGTAGAAATTTGAGGTAATTATTTCTTCATCTCCATTGCAGAACACCAAAGTATCATCTGCAAATTGAAGTACTGCTAATTTTGATAGCTGTCAACTGATATTTAGTGGTGTAAAAATTTATTCCACCCTTCCATGCTTTAACATTTAAGCTAACTCATTCACATCTAGAATGAAAAGCATAGGGGAAAGGGGAATACCTTTCTTGAGGCTCTCTTAGAGGGGATTATTTTTCCTTTCTCACCATTGATTAATATAGATGATTGGCAGAATGGGGGATCATGTGAATCTAACGACACCACTTCTGTCCAAACCCCTCGCTTGCAATAGCTCCTCCAAGAAATTCCAACTCAGAGAATCAAAGGTTTTCGTGAAATCAATCTTGAGCATACAAATGCCTGACTTCTTCTTTGAGCAAAGATTAACAAATTTATGAGCTACCAAAAAAAAAATCTAGAGTAATTTTCGCTTTGAGGAATGTTGTCTGAGATGAGGACTAGATTATGCAGTACCAGTATGTTTACTAGAACTTTGGTGAAGATTTTGAAGAAACATTTTAGCCAGCTGACGAGCATTTACTCTCCTACCAAGCTAGCACCTTCACACTTAGGAATTAACATAATATCAGAATAATTGAATCTATCTACTGAGTCTCTATAATATACATCATTAAACAAGGAGAGAATACCATACTGAATTACTTCACAGGAATTTGATCGAGGCACATTGAAAAGTCATCAGGGCCAGGTGCTTTATCCCACTCTGAACATAGCACTTTTTATTTCTTCTAGTGTGGAGGGAGCATCAAATGCAGATAGGTCTAGTAAAGTTGGATACAGGGAGTGTTAGTCTACTATGAAAGAAGATTCAATTGATGTGCCACAAACACTCTCAAAGTGTTATTCAAACTTTTGCCTTATCAGCAACTGATCTGTGATAACTTCTTCCTCATGTAAGAGTGAATATATGAAGTTCTTCCTCTTTCTGCCATCTCCTATGCAATGAAAAAACTTGGTGTTTGTGTCTCCTTCCTTCAACAAAATGATTTTTGACATTTTCTGCTAATATATGTTCTCTGCCAAAACTATATAAGTATATGATTTACTTAACAGCTCTCTCTCCTTTTCCTTTGTAGTCCAATCTCTTGTTTCATGCAGCACAGCTATATCTTGCATTCTGCATAATATGGTTGTCTTCATCTGCCTGACTGCCTGAGGTTCCCATAGTGAGTTTGGCTCCACACATTAAGCCTTCTCTTGAGCAAATAATGCATCTTGGAGAACCTGTCAACCAATTCTCCTTGACATATGAAATGTGACCACCAATGTGATATTGCTTGTTTGTATTGAGGATGTTACAGCCACGACATCTCAAACCTGAAGCAATGAGGTCTCTTCTGAACATCCAATGTATCCAGAGCAATGGGGCAATGATCAGATGTTGTCCTAGGAAGGGGAACTTGAATAGAATTTGGGAAATGAGTAGCCCGTTCTTGAGATATTAGGAACTATCAAGTCTAACTATAGATGGAGAATCTCTGAGGTTGGACCATGTGTATTTTCTTCCAGATAAGGGTATATCAATGAGGGTTAGGGAGTCGATGAAATCTCTTAATTTCTGCATATCTCTATGCGATCCTCTTCCTCCTTTTTTTATTCATTTGAGATTGTAACATTGAAGTCACCACAGATCACCCACATCGAGGATAATACAATTCTTCTTTCGGTAATTTCATATAAGCATAGTTCTCTGACATCACTTCCAAAAGGGGCATATACAGAAGTAATTGACCATTCCATGCCGAATGTTGTCTCTTTGAAGGTTACTGACACTAAGAATATATCAGTTGCAAAATATACACATTTAAGTAGATTATCATTCCAACCTATCACAACATTTCTGCATGTGTCAATGGCATCAAGACATACCCATTTACTGATGATGGATCCTCCAATTGATGATAGCTTTCTGGTTGAAGGTGAACAAAGTTTGGATTCTTGCAGACAAAAATAGATACCCATATGCTTCTTATGTCATCCTTGACTAGGGCACATTTATTAGGGAAACTCAGCCCTCTAACATTCCAACTACCTATCTTAATTTAAGAAATAGAAGACACTACATACAATAATCAAAAGAAAAAATTAGACCACTCTTACGTTGTATTGGCCAATGTGGCCAACTGAAGCTTCCTCTGAAAGATTAAAATTGAAAGTTCATTTTTCTTTGTATACATTATCTGGATGATGCTCTTCTGGTTTCTCTTTAAAAAAAACTTGAAATATTTCAAATGCATTGTTTTAGTTTAAGGATTTAACTCAGAAATGCTTGGTTAGAATCATTCCTCTATCCTTCAGGGTGTCAACTTTTCAATGTGACTAAGAGGTTCTCTTGGATTGATTGCTACAAACTGTATATTTTTTTTATATGAGAAATTTTATTGTTCATATACTTCCATATATATCTGATGATGGTAAAAATCGCAACAGATCAGAGCCGTACGATTCCTGCAGAGATCTCAAAGCATCCACAGGCAGATTAGCCATCACATGCCTCTTTTACAGATCTGGGCCCACTCCAAGACATGGGCTTCTCCCAAGCTCATAAAAAGTGACAGACTAGGCTCACTAGGAGAGACACCCAGCCCATGCAGGCTAGGAGTCAAATCTCTTATCCCTTAACAAGGATATCTTATCTCTTGAGGGGGAGAGACATGAAAAAGATAAGGTAGTTAAATTGATCCAGCGACACAAATCAATCTCTTGAAATGTCTTTCAGGCCTATAAATACCCGTACCCCTCTTTAGTTAGAAGGTAATCAACAATTTTTCAGTTTTCACTCTCTTACTCTCTTTCTCTCTTTCTGGTTCTGACTTGAGCATCGGAGGGTATGTCACCGGGGCCACTCCCTGGTGTTTCAGGATTTTTGCAGGTTCATCGCCCACATCAGCAATCGTTGAATTCAGATTGTGGTGGTCAATCAACGATCCAGATTCATTCCCAGGAGCTCTAACCGTCTTTAACGGCCAAGGTCACAGGTCAGGCTTTTAGTAGTTTCCTTCAATTATTAACTCACTATCTGTTTGCTCCCACACCGAAATAAGCAGCAACAGATTGGTGCCGTCTGTGGGAAACACTACACAAGTCAGGCTTGTCTCCATGCCACCAAGACTAAAAGATAAAGGGGCAGGCCTCCATCCATCGCACTACCTCTCTTCGTCAACCACTCCTCCTATGGAAGTCAGATTCCTCCTCAATAGTCACCTCGACAGCCTAATCACGCTCCTTCCAATGGAGAGGCACCGGGGGGCTCCCAACATGAACAACATCCTCATTACGACCGCATCTCAGTCCATAATGCCTCAACTGATTCACTTGCCTCACGAGGCCCACAAGGGTCTAAAGATCTCCACCAGATTATCTGTAATAGGTAACAAGAAACTGACCCACGAATTAGGTTGGACGGGAGGCGTGCCCGGTTGGAGGCCTTTCATTCGGGACATCAAGCGAACCAGAGAAACCATATTTCTAGACAAAGATTATGGCTATCCTCCTCTCACAGGAGGCACCCAATAATGAGGAGCCCAACTCATGAGAGTCGAAGGCTTCTTGTGCAGAACAGGGGGCAAAACGCCCCAGTCACTAGGGCCGAATTGGATAAGTTCAAGCTCGACGTCCTCCATGCTATCCAAGGAAGTCAAGATCTAAGCCTGCCCTCTAACGAAGGATTCGCCGACTCAACTGGATCCCAATGGAAGGACGACCAATTCCTCCACCGTATCCAAGAAGTAGAAGAACGTCTATAACAAATGAAGAATGAGAGAAACTGCCCCAACAGGGTCTACCGCCCTAGCCGATCTCCTTTCAGCTATCCTCAACAAACCTATCCCAAGGGGCTTCAAGGCTCCTCAATTCGGATCCTACAACGGGGAATCAGACCCGACAGACCATATCGAGAGCTTTAAAACACTCATGATGGTCTATAACGCCACCGATGCGCTCAATTGTCAAACATTTTTCGCAACACTGAAAGGATCAACAAGGAAATGGTACTCGTGTCTGACTCCAGAATCAATATTCTCCTTCGATCAGCTCGAGGAGCTCTTCATTGTGCACTCGTTACTAGTCAGAGAGCTAAAAAGACCAATGTCTCCCTGCTAGAACTGAAGCAAAGAGATGAAGAACCACTAAAAGACTTTGCCAAACGCTTTACAACTGAAGCAAGGTCGATTTCCTCCTTGAACACTTCAGTAGCGGCTGCAGCTTTCCGCCACAACGTCACTAACAAAAACCTGAAAGCCTCCCTCTCTAAACAGCCACCCAAAAGTTTCACTAAGATTTTGAAAAGGAGTAACAAGTACATCAGGGTGAAGGAAGCTCTCAATCTTCAAGGCAAGAATGATTCATCTTCCGGGATCAAACGGAAGAACACAAACGAGGAAGAACTCAGGAAGTTTCAGAAAAATGGTGCAAGTTCATGCCATCCAACTCTAGGGCCATGCTTCGACAAGTTCAATCCTCTTAATGCAAGCGTATCAGCCATCCTCATGGAGAAGGACGAAATAATCTACCCTCCCCCCACGATGTCAACGTCTAACAGGAGAAGAGATAAAAATAAGTGGTGCATATTTCACAGAGATCATGGACACACTACTGACAACTGTCGAACCCTTAAACAAGAACTGGAAGTCCCTGATTCGCAGGGACTATCTCTCCAACTTTGTTCAGAAAGACAACGATGCCAAAAACCCTCCGCCCCGGGGGCTAATAAGCGTCAAAAGAGGACATACGAGCCGCAAGACTCTCAACACATGGTCGTACTCCACTCCATTCATGCAGGGCCCAATGGGGAGAGATTCCAACTCCTCCCGCAAAGCTTTCGTCACGAAAGTCAACTCCATAGATAACATTCTGCCTGCCAAAAATACCGGTGTCCTGATATCTTTCTTCGACAAGGACTTAGAAGGCATCCGAACACCTCATTGCGACGCATTGGTCATAACCTTTGCATGCTAAACCATGAGGTACGCTGCATCTTGGTGGACAATAACAGCTCAGTAAACATCCTCTTCATGGCCACATTCGAGGCTCTCAAGCTCTCTCGAGACCGACTTAAGCCAGCCGGTTGCACACTCCATGGATTCTCTGGTGTCCCCGTTCAAGTAGAAGGAATCGTCACACTGGATTTGATAGCAGGAAAAGACCCCGCTATTCGAACGGAAGCACTAGACTTTATGGTAGTCGAAGTCAAAGCCGCATACAACGCTATATTCGGCCATCACGGCCTAGCAGCCTTCAATGCAGTTGCCTTCACATTTCACATGAAAAATAAAATTCCCAACAACAGCTGGCATAGGACAAGCTTTAGGAAGCCAACAGGCAGCACGAGCATGCTACACCGCTACAATGGGGGGCTCGGTCCTTCCCCTCGACGCCATAAAGCTACCACCAGAAAGTAGTCGCAATAATTCCAAGGTTGTAAACAAGCTTGAAGCCACTGCCATAAACAATTCTACCAAGAACTTCCAAACCTGCTACATCATCTCTCACCAAGTCCAAACTAGTTCCCATCATAACACAGTAATAGACATGGATCCCTCGTCCGAAGCCATTTCGCTCATTCAACGTAGATAAATAGTCATGCCTAAACACATTGGTGCATCAGAAGATTTTCCTTTCTCTATACAAAACAATGGGGGACTCCCTCCAAAACAGGCAAGTCCAGGCAAGGTCTACCAAATTGTTCGCCCAACGGCTCATCAACTTGAAGACCCGCGGGGCAGGGAGATATCAGTAAAACTTGGAAGGGAGAACACCTTGAAGGTGAACGAGGGCGTCTCAAACGTCCTCTTTTAATAGTAGTGGAAAATTTTCTCAATTTGTAATAATGGCCAGCCACTAGAGCAGCTGCATAGTTTTATTTTTTAGTAAATTTTCTCAAATTGTAATAACGGCCAGCCACTAGAGTAGATGCTTAGTTTTATTTTCCAATAAAATGTAGTATGACTTTTTGAAAAATTCTTGTACAACTCTACAGATGCATACAATGAGTTGAGTGCAAAACTTGTACACAAAAATGGCACCAAAAACTCGTTAAAAGCTTTCTATAAGACGGGTTCAGAGTCCATACCCATGGTTCGAAGTTACTCTATTCAGAGTGCATTTCGCCATTCGATCTGCTCTAGCAACCTGTTAATTCGTTAAAGCAAACAATGAGCTAAAATGCCCAACTCATACTTAGAGCGGCACAAAACACTCATTATAAGCTTTCCACAACACAAGTTCAGAATCCAAATCCACGACTCGAGGTTACTCTCGCAACATGCAATCCCGCACATTTAGAGGACAACTCACCAATCGATCTGTTCCTAAAACAATTAAAGTTCCTTAAAGACTTATAAAACGAGTTGAGTGCCAAACATATACACGTAAATGGAACCAAACACTCGTTATAAGTCTTCCCGTAAGACGGATTCGGAGTCCATACCCATGACTCGAAGAGACTATAACAATTTGCAATAAAGCAAGTTCACAGTGCACTTCGCCATTCGATCTGATCCTACAATCCGTTACCACCTCGACAACTGGTTCAGAGTCCATACCGATGGCTCGACAGAGACTCTCGCAATTTTCAAAGAAGCAAGTTTAGAGTGTGATTCGCAATTCGACCTACTCGTGCAACCTGTTAATACTCAAACTAACAAGTTTGGAATCCATACCCATGGTTCAGAGTTACTCTCGCAACTTGTACACATTCAAAGTTCAACTCGCCATTCGATCTGTTCCTACAACTAGTTAAATTCCCTCAATGACAGATTAAGAGGTTCAGAATCATGGATCGTAGTTACTCTAGCAACACTTGTAAAAAGCAACACTTAGAGTTCAACTCTCCATTCGATGTGACTCTCACAATCTGTCAAAGGCCCCATACAGCAAGTTTAGAAAACAACTCTCCTTCAAAGTTATCCCTACAACTAGCTAAGTTGAAGATGGAGCAATGCCAAACTCCATCATACACTGTTGGCAGTTCGTTAGCTATACACAACAGACTTGAGGCCCAATTATTTAGCTACAAAGACCCAGTCGATGGCACCTCAACCATGACAGCAAGGATCAAGCATATGAAAGGAATTCTTCAAATCAAAGAACTATCGCCGAGCCTCGCCATTGCTGCTCCTCGCTAATGTTGTCGCAGTCTTGTTGTCTCGTTGTTGTCACCGCTTTTTCTCTTGCTATACTCATTGCCGTCTCTCACTGTTGTCGCTCTTGCTCTTGCTGTGTTATTGTCTTTGCTCTCACTCGTGTTCTCGTCGCACATGCTAACACCGTATAAGGCAAGTATCTCTTGTACATCTCTGTTATTCCGTACAAGCATTTCGTTTGATCTCTCGTAATTAGTAATTAGATCATCACATTTGAAACCCGTTATTCTTGTAGTTTTCATATTTTGTGATGTAGATTAGTCATTATATTAAATCGAATCAATTCTTTTGCCTCCATGATTCAATGCCATCAAAAGATCATAGTTTTCCATTTTCCCCACATTCATTGCACAAACACAAATTTGAAACTATATGTTCGCAAGTAAGAACTGTTACAATTTAAATTGGCAAGTTGTTGTCATGCTGTTGCTTTAACTTGTAGCTAGATTTTGACCAAGATACTGTTCAAATTAATTAGAGCTTTTTACACGAGAATCGTAGCGTTGTGAATCTAGTTTGTGGAACATTCAACGGATTCAAATTTCGAGTTGTAGGTAATGAGTTATCATGTTTTTCGTACTGCTAGGTCTACACATTCTAGATTGTTACTTATAGCACATCGATATGTTTCACAAATTAAAATGTCAAGTTAATAGGTGAATTAGGACTTGATATTTATCAGCATACGACTAACTAAATTAGGAGATGTGATATAATTTTTATAGGATTTTTTAATAGATTCCCAGACCTGTTATATATATGTAGACTTGACTCTAGAATCTAGTTAGTACACTAGACTAGTAGAGGACCCAAGTTTCGAACTAGTAGCAGTTAAAATCACTTAGAGAAATTTAAATAGAACTCCTAGCCCACTGTGTTAGGAACCCAGGACACTTGACGGATTTATAATTCGATTTACGAATCACAATTATCCGTCATCATGTTCTAATAATTCATTCAGTAGATTAACTTAAGAATTTGAACCTGGAATTGTATAATTTTTTGATGAATAGTCTCAGGAGTTTAATCAAGACTTTTGTGAGAATTTTAGTAAACTTTCTAGTCAAATTTCACATGGGATAATCTCATGCTGAGTTGCTGCCTGCGCAGTAAACCCAATAAGAACTAGACGGTAGACTATGCTTCTGCAGTATAAATGTATCGTGTGAATATGTATTGGAACCAGCAGGGAGTCTAGTTTCTAGAACCGCTGACGGAACCTGATTCTCTTTCCTATAGCAACGGAAAAGTGAGTTTTTGTACAGCAACTTATTGCTATCCAGAATTATAACTTCATATTCTTGATTATAAATATGTTTATTTCTTGCATTTAATGAATTAAAATTTATATCATGTATTGCATAGTCTTGATTCTCCTTGATCCTGTCCTAATTCATGTTCTCATTATCTCATGTTCATGTTTAATTATTGTAAGATAATAAGTCGAGGTAATAAAGGTCTAGTAGTGGACAATATAGGAGATTGTACTCGGAAGGGGGTCTTTGTTTCCCAAGCTAGTGATTTCTATTACAAGTTACATGGAACTATGTGCCATGTCATGGGTGACGGGGGCCACCTCTAGAATCCACCACTGGACTACATGATTCCTGTTTACATGATTTTCCTAGTACTTGACCCTGTATAATTTACCACTAGAGTGTAAACGTTAACATGTTTGTATGCACCTGAATCTGTGGTATGGGATGCGGGATTACGTGCATTAGATAGGACTGATTAAATAAATACACTTAAGATTAACACTGAGCACATGCATATTCATGTTTACATGTTACATGTACTGTTTACAAGTTATATGATTCCTATTTACCAGTTTCATTATTCATGTTTACATGTTACATGCTCAGTTTACCAGCTACATGATTCTTATTTATAAGTCAAGTTTTTATGATCCTCGTTTACATGTTGTATTTTTCCTGTTACATGACTTGTTTCCTATATACATGATTATCTGTTTTTGCTATATTTCAGTCCTTGTTCATTTTCTTGTACTACTTGTGGCCTGTTACTTGCTCTAATAGGTGTTCCTCTTCCTCAACTCGAGATGATGAATTGACAGGCGCAGGAGAAGAATTACCTGAAGTACTTGGTGATCAACTATTCTAGAAAATGAGATGATTCCAGCCTGCTTTATTTTGCTTATTACTATGTTTCAAGTTTCTATTACTGGTACTTCATACTTTGTATTCCGGGCATGTTGTCCTGGAGTTTATTTCTTTCCGGATGTTAGTTATTTATGGACTACTGTATGATTTATTTATGTTATTCATGTTTATGTGTTTATATTTTGCCGTGGTTGTATTTATTTTCATATTGTTGAGTCGATTATGACAGCTTATGGATGATGTGATATAAGCCTCAGTCACGACCCTGTATCTTATTATATTCTGGGAAGCGGGGTATGACACTGGTATAAGTGGACGATGATGGGGACCACGAACACTCTAGCGGTGGTGCAGGACACGGACACACAACTGCACATATAAGTTGTATTTAATTTCTTAGCACATTTTTGAATTTTTATTTATAATGTTACATCTAATATAACATATCTTTCATGTTTGTATAGGTTGTTGGCCAATCATCTTCGTCTACCAATGTTGGTAAAGCATCTTTGTCTTCCGCTACACCTGAATGTCCAAGTCCAAGAGATCTTATACTACTAACCTGCAACAGAGTCACAGATCCCAGTTCGTGTGGAACAGTTCATCGAAGGAGTGCACTTTCTGTATGCACACGACGTTGCCAATGCACCCACGTACATACGGCTTGTTAGTCAATGTTGGTTTCTACAGTAGGATTGATGGGAACTATGAAGCAACATTGTGCTCTACTTACAACTCTTCTCGAGAGATGGTGGCTGGAGACATATTCGTTCCATCCACCCTTAGGAGAGATGATCGGCACACTTTAGTATATGAAAGTCAATTCAGGACTTACAATTAATGGGATGGCAGTGAGTGGTAAGTTTGGAATTTGACAGGGAGCAACTTATTAGAGATTTCGTAAGTGTTCAACCAAGTGAGTTGACTTTTGTTGTCCATTCCATCAGACTCTCCTAGCTTAAGTCAATGTTCGACAGATTCTTGAATGACGATTCATCCGAGTTTCATGTATAGTGCTACACCCGGGCCTGCCTGCTGACCCTGTTTGGAAGTGTTATCTTCCCGAACTCCACTGTGATACTGTACCGCTGATGTACCTACTACTGATAGCTTACCTTAACAAAGTTGGCTAGTACAGTTGGGGCAGTGCCCGCATTAGTTTCCTTATTAAGGAGTTTGTGAGGAGCAGTTTCGCATTTGGTACAGATGACAGGGCTGATGGCGATACTACATATTTGGAGTTGGGAGTGCTTACATGTCGGTCAAACTCGCCTAAGAAAGCAGTCGCAGAGATGGCTAGAACACGTAGACATGAACCTATGTTTCCTCCCATCGGTATGCACTGGGCTTAGAGACTCACATGGAAAGATAACCCATGTGGGGTGTTGACCTACTATAGAGATAATTTGAGCAATTGTGAGATGAGTTCGTCAAATAGGAGCCATACACGACCGAGAGATTGGAGATACTACCACCTGCTTGCACGGCGAGTAGAGAGTTGTGGTTAAAGAGAACCATCATCAACTTCTCTGTTGTAGAGTTCTACTTTTCAAACCGAGTGCTTTGGCGGTTCGGACTCCAACAGAACATCTCGATCGCACGATCGTATGACAATGCTTTGCACGGAGTAAAAGGGATGGGTCATTTGCCTGATCATGAATGGGCAAAAATATCACCAAGTACATGTTGAATCATGGAATGACCGGATGTTCGATATGATCGTTGAAGGTATTCCTCCATACGAAGGCTCGTTGCACGGTGCCTACATGTCCTAGTATTGGAGCGTCACACAATTTTATATTGCTCATCCTTCCACTGTACCAGCAGGGGTCCTGCTAAAAGTTTCGAGGAGAGAGACATAACCATCTCCCGAATATTTCTCTTTGCAACCCATGTATCAACAAAATGCGTTGTCACCTCGATCTATTTGTAAGATGAAATATTTTGTTGTTTATTTAATATATTTATCATTAATTTTATTTTTCTTATTTGAATCATTCTAATTCTACAAGTAGGTGATAGTCGGCCAATCTCACGTCAGAAGAGGAGGAAGCCTACACTTTATACACTGAGTTGTGCTTATTTATCTTCTATAAATGTGAAAATTTTGAAATTGTGATATATTGTGAAAATTTTGTGTATGTTAGCCACTGATCTTTGTGATATTGTGAAAATGTGTATATGTTAGCCACTGATCTTTGTGATATTGTGACAATTTGTGCATGTTGTGAAAAATTGTGCATGTTCGCAACTTATCTAGCATTAGTATCGGGTCAGGTCCTTCACTACTCGGACCCGAACCCGGTTTCGGGTCCTATTAAAATATTCCTACCTGTTCGGGTAGGAGCGAGAGTGTGAGTGGCGAGCGGATGCGGTGAGTTGAGAATTTAGAATAGAGGAGAGAAGAAAAAGGCATGAGTTTTGAGTTTGGAAGAACAAGATTTAGAATTGAGGAGGAAGGAGGGGAGAGATGAGGATAGAATATTTATTTTTATGTTGACTTTTTGGATTTTTTTCAACGGATCCGGGTCCGGGTCCAGGTCGGGTCTCTTTTTAGCAGATCCGGACCCGGACCCGAAAGTACAACGGGTCCCATTTTAGGACCCGGACCCGGATAGGCCGGGTTGGTTCCGGTCCAATGCCGGGTCCGGGTTGGGTCCGAGTTTCGGGTATTTATACCAATGCTATCTTTGGTTATTGTGAAAATTTGTGGGTGATTTGCTTGTTGTGAAAATTTGTGATATTGTGAAATTTTTTGATATTGTGATATAGTGATAATTTTTGAAATTGTGAAAATTTGTACATGTTTTGAGCTGTAAACAGAGAAATAGTAATATCTGATTTTCAGATATCATAGTTTCAACTCAAGCTGTATGCTCAACTACGGCTTCTGTGCAAATGAAGCAACAGTTTCCAATTGCCGCTTTAGTTTGAAGCATTTTTTTTTTCTCTCTGACTCAGATAGCTAAATTGAAAGTATAGTGTAGACTGCAGTTGAGAACTGCAACCTACACATAGAGAGCATGCAGTTGGGAACTTCAGCTTCTCATTAAAGAAATTTTTCCAAAGAGCGCTTGCTCTCTTGCCTAAGTGTAGTATTGTGTCTCAAGAATGTCTCAAAGTTTTGAGACTCAATCGTTATTGTCAACTATGATAACGATTTGTACTCTTGTCGCAGTCGTGTCAACTGCGCTAATACCAAAAAAATTCAATGAAAAATTTGTAGTTCGCAGTTGCGGCTTATGCTGAGCTGGCAATGATAAGCTTAAGTTGTAAATAAGTTTGGTATGGAATGAGGATAAAGTTTGAAAAAGAGGCTTACCTTGAGAAAAAATTATACGTTTTCGCAGGGAGCTTTAGAGCTGCAGGGACTTGATGCATTAGAGCATCTGTAGTCGTTGTCTAAAAACCCAAAATTTGGAAAATTGCTAAAAAAACATGCTGTAGTCGTCGGCTAAAAACCCAAAATTTGGGTGTACGAGGTACTGTAGCTGGCCAAATATAGCAGACGAATTGGCCAAATGCCAAATATAGCGAACGAATCATTTTCGTTCGTCCGTCAGAATTGACGAATGATAATGCTTCGTCTCGTAGGCGAGACGAAGAATTAAATAAAAAAAAAGAAGGGACGGACGATTATACATCGTCAATCTCAACGGACGAACAATAATCAATCGTCCCAGGTATTTTTCCATTTTTTTTTTTTCGTTTAGTGCTTTTAAAAAAAAAAATTAAAAAAAACAAAGGGACGGTTCATTATACATCGTCAATGTTAATAGACGGGCCATTATAGCCCGTTCGTTTACTGTTCATATTTTTAATTTTTTTTTTTTTTCCTTGTCTTTTAGCGCTAAAAAGGTCAAAAAAAAAAAAAAAAAATTCAAAAAAACAAACAAACGGATCATTATACCTCGTCAAAGTTAAGGGACGACCCATTATAGCCCGGAAGTTTACTGTTCATTTTACTTTAATATATATATATTTTTTTTGTCTTTTAGTGTAAAATAAAAAAAAAATTAAAAAAAAAAACTTAGGGACGGACGATTATACTTCGTCAATCTAATTGGACGAACAATAATCGATCGTTCGGCTATTTTTTAGCTTACAACGACTGCAGCAACATTCTCTTTTTTCTATTTGCTATTTGCTATTTAGCCAAAATTTGGCATTAACGACTACAGATGCTCTTAGTTTCTGTTGTCACTTGTCAACCCAAGTCAGAGAAGTAACCAAGTAGTAATGCCTTGAGAAATACGCAAGCATGTGCAAACTAAAAGGACAAAACACTAGGCGCACTTTCGTCTTTTCACCTACCTTTTTGTATACTCCGTATACATTTTCCTACTATGAGAGTCTTCATCGATGTTGGCAACCCCGTACCAAACGAGTCAGTGGTAGTGGCAGAAGAGCCACGAGAACAGAGCCCAATTTCCAACAACAAATTGGTAAGTGCGCGCATCTCAAAGCTCAATCTGACGGCTTCAGACATACATGAGTTTGGGGTAAATGTATGTCTAGCATTTTACCCCAAACATACATTCATCAAGAGGATTCAAATTTCTAGCATTTTACTCCAAACTCATGTATGTCTAGCATTTTACATGGTTAAATAGGCCAGTGAACGTCTCTAGTGAATTATTCACCAAGAGGATTCAAATTTTATAATTACCACTGTATTACACATAATTTTTAAATATAACACTATGCAATAATACATTGCACATAATTTTTGAAAAGTGAACAATTATGAGGACTATTTTTGAAAAAAAAATTCTCCCGATAACATATATAAAATATTGCATGTTTTTTAAGGTTTGATTAAGAAATATAATTGCACTTCAAAATTTGGATGGAGAAGGAGTGGGAAGTTGCCTCCTATATTTGCTATTCTTTTTTTTGTTTGTTTTAAAAAGAAAAAATTAGAAAAATACTTGAACCAAAAGTGAGTTAGCATAATATATTGTATAGATTACAACTAGAAAAATAAATAACCAGCATCATTGTATTCTTATTTTTCAGCTATTAACCTGGTAGTAAAAAGGCAAATAAATAACAACAAAAGATGAAAAAATAGAAAGACCATACAAAGTATAGAGTTTTACTAAGGAAATTAGCTCAGACGATCTTGAAAGTTTTAAACACGTGCATGTTATGATTTTAGACCCAATAATGCTTTTCTTTCTAGATTTAGGACAACACCCATCACACCAGTAGATAAGAATTGAGAGATAGGATATGCAGCAGCAAATATTTCAGTCGGTTAATCAAAGAAAAAGATGCAATTATTTTCCAGTGACTAGTGGAGAGAAATATGCACCTAAATGAAGGACATGAACTCACCTTGGTCAATAATATTCACTATAATAATTATAGTTAATTCTAAAAGTTTTTACCAATATAATCCACTTTTGAAAGTATTTACCAAACTGACTCACTTTCGAAAGTATTTACCAAAATGACTGCACGGTCTTTGAAAGACTCGGTCTTTCAAAGACCGAGTAGGCCGTTTTGGGAATTAAAAAGAAAAGTAGGTCGGTTTAAGAAAAACTTTCAAAAAATAGATCGGTTTGGGAAAAAATTCAGTTATTTCAATAGGCACAGAATAAAGGTCTTGGTCAAAGATTATGTAAATTTTAGTAGAGGATGGAGAGCGAAATTCAAGACTGACTTGAGTGTGTTAATATGATCTATGAGAAAGGATATAAGGACCTGGACAAAAAATAAATGTGGAATGTTCACTGTAAAATCGATGTATAGTTTTCTTAATAATCGGGATACTAAATCGATGGAGACATTATGTGGAATGTTCACTATAGACACTTGAGATATCACCAGTGCTAGTACTCACAGGGTGCTACCTTGGTTAGAAACAATTTATGTTTTAATAGTGTTACAATGTATATTGATTTTATCATTAGATATATAATGAATTTGGTGTGTGAATGGGCAGAAGTAGCAGCTACCAAGAAGAAGAGGAAGATAATTGTTGCTGCTTATTTCGGTGTGGAAGCAGACAGATAGTGAGTTAATAATGGATGGAAACTACTAAAAGTCAAATCTGTGCCTTGGCGTTAAAAGATGTTAGAGCTCCCGAGATTGAATCTAGATCGTTGATTGACCTCCTGTGATCTGAATTTGACAGTTGGTGATGCGGCCGGGGGACCTGCAAAATACCTGAAACACCGGGGGTGGCCCCCGGCGACAGACCCTCCGACGCTCAAGTCAGAACCAGAAAGAGAGAGAGTATGAGAGTGTAAACTGGTGAATTGTTGATTACCTGGCAAGTGAAGAGGGGAAGGGGTATTTATAGGCCTGAGAGACATTCTATAGATTGAATTGTGACCGTTGGATCTTTCATGTCTCCCCCCCTGAAGAGATAAGATATCACTGTTAGGGGATAAGAGATTTCACTCCTAGCCAACGTGGGCTGGGTGTCTCTCTTAGTGGGCCTAGCCTGTCACTTTTTATGGGCTTGAGGGAAGCCCATGTCAGGCTTGCAAAATAGGCCTGTGATGGCTAATCTGCTTGTAGATACTTTGAGATCTGTGCAGGAATCGTACGGCTCTGATCTGCTGCGATTTTTACTATCATCATAAGCTCCCCACTCCTGGAAGGCAATTTTCATGGCTTTCAGGAAGTAGTACGTCTTATTTTTAGAATCTGGCGAATAATCTTAGCAGTCGGAGTGTTCGGATATACCTGGAACTGATCTGTGGCTTCTGAAGGCAGTGAATATTTTTCTGAATTTTTTCATATTTTTCAGATTTTTCTGAACTTGCTGGAATTTTTTGGGAATTTTTTTGTATTTCTTTGGATTTCTCCAAATTTTATGGAATACTCTCCAGTCTCAAAATCACTTTTTCAAATTTTATAATTAATAAATTCAATTTTAATTATTTTTCGAATTTTTAAATTTATTTTTTCGAATTTAAATAATTATTTTTGAATTTTTAATTATTTTTTTGAATTTTAAATGATTTGAAAATGATTTTTCTGATTTATCGTAGTTGTCGTGAATCTTGAAGTGACCAGGCTCATTGATCAGAGCTACACTGATCTTTGTGTGATCTAAGATGTCGGTCGTGCGTGACTCGCACGCTGAGGGAAATCCAACGGCGGAAAGGCTCTAATCAAGTTAAAAAATCTCTGAAGCATTGATTACGGGATGCGCGAATTCCGTGGAGATCGGACGGATCTCAGTCGTCTTCTTCGACCCCTCAGCTCGGCAAACCAATTCGCCGAGCTACACGTTCGCTGTCAATTTTTGGGGATCTCGCTGAGCTGCCATGCCCTCGTCAACCTCTGGGAGTGTCGAGCTAGCTCCGCTTGGTCGAGCTATGGGGTCGCACATCGCTCGAGACTTCGAAGTTCTATTTTTCACTCGTACGTCGACTATGACGCTCCATCGACCTATGGGAGTGTCGAACTAACTCCTCTTGGTCGAGTTGCGGAGCTTGGAGTCCTTACCGAGCTATGGAAGCTCTGAATTCGCCGAGCTATGGCGATAGGTCGCTGTGGTCGAGCTATGGAGTCTCGCCGAGCTGTAGGTGTCTCATTCTCGCCGAGCTATGGGTTTTGACGAATTCGCCGAGCTACAATTTTGCTAAGCTATGGGAATAGTTGCCTCGCCGAGCTATGGGAGTTTTGAATTTGCCGAGATATGAAAGTTTCGAATCCACCGAGCTACGAACTCAAGGTCTCGCCGAGCTACGGGATATCGAGGCTTTGCCGAGCTTTGGTCATGGAGCTCTTGCCGAGCTACGATAGTTTCGAATCCGTCGAGCTATGCGCTCGCTCGTCTCGCCGAGCTATGGCCATGGAGCTCTCGCCGAGCTATGGAGTGCGATCTTCGCCGAGCTATGGAGCTATGGGTTCGCCGAGCTATGGGGACGTCGAAATCTCGCCGAGCTATGGCGATAGCTCGTCTCGCCGAGGTATGGAGCTGAGCTTTCGACGAGCTACCAAAGTTAGAATTTTTTGGGTTTGAAATTTATTTTCGGTCGAGCTCTGTTGTGGGCGAGCTGCGGCTAGGTTTTCGACCTGGAGTTTCGACAGAGCTCTTGACGAGGAGGAGCCTGGAGTTATGAAGGGGGATGGCGAGAGTGGTCAGGATGTGGAGCGAGGAGGAGAGGGGCTCTTGGTCAAACTCAGTGCTTGGGTTTTTGACGACGAAATGAAGAAGGATTTCGGAGGAATTTTGGCACCAAACTCGAGGAAGAAGTAAGGAAGAAGCGGAGCGGGTTGGTTTCGGGTCTGGATCCGACCCGTTAAGCCCCTTCTTTGATTTCTTGAATTTTGTTTGTGGGTTTGGGTTGCGAACCTGACCCTTTCCGAATTTATCCAATATCCAACCTTCTTGTTCACGATATAATAAGTGTTTTTGTACATGCACTTTTGCAGTTTTGCAACCTTTTGAGCTTTTGGAGATTTGTGGAGATTTTTTAAGTTTTTTTGGGCTTGGGTGTGCATATAAATTTTTAAACATATATTTATTATCGTGTATATGCAACAACTCATATATATATGTATAATTACTTATATGTGTATACCCAACTTTTTACTCCATCACCGTGGATTAGTGGATCTTGTACGTATATCAATAGCTGTGCTAGGAGAGCTGTTATAGACTTGTTGTTTGATCTCAACAAGTTGTTGTGGCATATTCGAGACACAGTTAAACGTTTGAGCTTGTCGTTTGTGCCCGACAAGTTTATAGAGAGCTATCTCTTTGGCTAAGTTGGCATGGAGCTCGCTGTTTGATCCTAGTGAGTTTGTGGAGACAACTTTGTGGTAGAATTGTGGTAAAACCCGTTGTTTGATCCCGACGAGTTTAGAGACAACCCTGAGAGAGAGTTGATGTAGAAACCGCCGTTTGATCCTGGCAAGTTCGTAGGGGCAACTCGTAGCTGAGTTTGCGTAGAGCTCACTGTTTGTTCCCAGCAAGCGTTGAGAGACAACTCAGATATATAGTTGAACGTTCAAGATTGTCGTTTGCACCCGTTAAGTTTAGAGGGACAACTCTTTGACTAAGCTGACGTAGAGCTTGCTGTTTGTTCCCAGCAAGCATTGAGAGACGACTCAGAGATAGAGTTGAACATTCAAGCTTGCTGTTTACACCCAGTAAGCGTGTAGAGATAACTCTTTGATCGAGTTGGTCCAGAAAATGTCGTTTGACTCTGGCAAGTTTAGAGACAACTAAGAGATAGAGCTGATGTAGAAACTACCGTTTGATCCTGGTGAGTTTGTAGAGGCAACTTGCCGTGGAGCTGTGTATTGAACTTGTTGTTTGTTCCCAACAAGCTTAGATATGGCTCTATGACGGAGTTGGATGTTGCACTTGTTGTTTGCGCCCAGCAAGCGCGAAGAGACAACTTGTTGATTGAGTTGTCCAGAAACTGCCGTTTGACTCCGGTAAGTTTAGAGACAACTCTGAGATAGAGCTAATGTAGAAGCTTCCGTTTGCACCCAGCAAGCGTGTAGAGAACTCTGCGACGGAGTTGAATGTTGAGCTTGCAGTTGATCCTGGCAAGTTCGGAGAGGACTCTATGACAGAGTTGGATGTTGCACCTACTGTCTGTGCCTAGAAAGCGTGTAGGGAAAACTCCTTGGTTGAGTTGGTCCAGGAACTGCCGTTTGACTCGTTATTTGGAGCCAACTAGCTATTGATGGAGCTCAAGCGGCAATCAGAGCATTGAATTCATTGTTTAGGACAAATGAGTTGTTGATGAGCTCAAGCGGCAAGCAGAGTTCTGAACTCGTTGTTTGGGATTAATAAGTTGTTGATGGAGCTCAAGCGGTGAGCAGAGCGCTGAATGCGTTGTTTGGGACCAGTGAGTTGTTTATAGAGCTCAAGTAGCGAGCAGAGCGCTGAACTCGTTGTTCGGGACAAACGAGTTGTTGATGGAGCTTAAGCGGCGAGCAGAGCGCTAAACTCGTTGGTTGGAACAAACGAGTTGTTGATGGAGATCAAGCAGGAGCAAAGTGCTGAACTCGTTGTTTGGGACAAACGAGTTGTTGATGGGGCTCAAGCAGCGAGCGGAGCGCTGAACTCATTACTTGGGACCAACGAGTTGTTAATGGAGCTCAAGTGGGAGCAGAGCGCTGAACTCGTTGTTTGGGACAAACAAGTTGTTGATGGAGCTCAAGCAGAGAGCAGAGCACTGAACACGTTGTTTGGAACCAACGAGTTGTTGATGGAGCTCATACGGAGAGCAGAGCACTAAATTCGTTGTTTAGGACCAACGAGTTGTTGATGAAGCTCAATCATCGAGCATAGCACTGAACTCGTTGTTTAGGACCAACGAGTTGTTGATGGAGCTATAGCGGCGAGTAAAGCGCTAAACTTGTTGTTTGGGACCAACGAGTTACTGATGGAGCTCAAGCAGCGAGCGGAGATCGGGGTGTTGGAACCGTTGCTCGATGTTGATGAGTGGTTGGCCGGAGGAACTCAAGTGGCGCGCGGAGCGCCAAACTCATTTTAGAATGGATGAGTTGTGGGTATTCTGAATCTTCTTAGTATGGAAGTGAAGTCACTTGTGTTTATTTAGCATTGAGATAATTTCATTCTTCTCTTCACTGACAAGTAGTTGCGTGCATCGAACAAGGTTCTCTGGGACACTGAGCTTGCTCTCCTTCATGGTACGATGTGCTTGACAGAGTTGGAACTCTCCCGTTTGCACGACTCTTCAAGCGAGACGGAGTTGGAGCTTGCTCAAGTGAATGTGGTCGGATACATCTGGAGTTTGATCGTCTAAGGAAGACTTGTCTTGAATATTATCATCAAGAGTTGAGGCGGCCCTATGGAGTTGTTAGCTGGTAGGAGGCCGGCGAGGAGTTTGGTTTCTCTTAGGTAGAGCATCTCTCCAGTGTGTATAGCTGGAAGAACAGCTTACATGAAAGTTTGTCGCACAGTGTTTGCGGGACTTTTGGTAGCGATTCTTCGACGTGAATCATGGAGTCATTGTAACTTTGCTGTTGTAATGAGACTTTTAGTTTTTGGAATGAGAAGTCTTCTACATGCCAGTGTCTTGTCCTTTGATACATCGTCTTGGGGTTGGCTAGTCGTATGAGCTACTCTTGGGAGAGTTAGACTTTGGACTAGTTATTTTGTATTTGCAGACGTCTGTTGTGCTACTGGATCTGAACATATGAGTTGGTGATAGTTGTGTGATTAGTGGGATTCATTTCACATGCTTGACCCTTGCTGTCATGGTTAAGGTGTCATCGACGGGTTCTCTGTCGCTAAATAACAGGCCCCAGGTCTGTTGCGTATAGCTTAAAGAGCTGTCGATGGTGTAGACGGAGTTTAGCATTGCTCCGTCTTGAACCTAGCTAGTTGTACGGACAACTTTGAAGAAGATTCATTTTCCATACTTGCTGTATGGGGCCTCTGACAGATTGTGAGAGTCACATCAAATGGAGAGTTAAACTCCAAGTATTTCTTTTTACAAGTGTTGCTAGAGTAACTCTGATCCATGATTTTGGACCTCTTAATCTGTTGTTGAGGAAATTTAACTAATTGCAGGAATAGATCGAATGGCAAGTTGAACCCTGAACGTGTGTGATTACATGTTGCGAGAGTAACTCTGAACCATGAACATGGATTCCGAACTTGTTTGTTTAAGTATTAATAGGTTGCAGGAGCAGCTCGAATGGCAGAGCACACTCTGAACTTGCTTCTTTGCAAATTGACAGGGTCTCTTTTGAACCATGAACATGGACTCCGAACCGGTCATCGAGGTGTTAACGGGTTGCAAGAGCAGATCGAATAGCGAAGTGCACTGTGAGCTTGCATTTTTGCAAATTGTTAGATTCCCTGTCGAGCCATGGGTATGGACTCCGAATCCGTCTTACGGGGAGACTCCCAACGAATGTTTGGTGCTGCTTTAGTGTATAAGTGTGGCACTCAACTCGTTGTTTCAGAACCTCCAAGGATGTTCAACTAGTTACCGGAACAGATCGATCGGTGAGTTTTGTTCTAAATGTGCATGTTTGCACGCTGCAACTTTCGAGTTCTGGATTCCAAACTTGCGTTGAGGAAAGTTTGTAACGAGTATCTAGCGCCGCTTTAATGTTAGTTGGGCATGTAGCTCGTTGTTTGCTTTGATGAATTAACAGGTTGTAGGAGCAGATCGAATGGCGAAGCACTCTGAACTTGTTTCATTGTAAATTGATGTAGTAACTTTGCACTATGGATGTGGGCTCTGAACTCGTCTCGTAGGAAGCTTTTAAAAATTTTGGCACCCAACTCGTTGGAATTCATAAGTTGTTCTACTTTCCAATTCCCTACTGATATCTCCTTGCCCCTAGGTCTTCAAGTTGATAAGCCGTCAGGTGAACAATTTGATAGACCTTGCCTGAACTTGCCTGTTTTGGAAGGAGCCCCCCATTGTTTTGCACAGAGAAAGAAAAATCTTTCGATGCACCAATGTGTTTTAGGCAAGACTATTTGTCTCCGTCGAATAAGTGGAGTGGCTTCGGGCGAGGGATTCAAGTTTATTATTGTGTCATGATGAGAACTAGTTTGGACCTGGTGAAAGATGAGGTGTCAGGTATGGAAGTTCTTGGTAGAGTTGGTTATGGCAGAGGCTTCAAGCTCGTTTACAGTTTTTGAATTATTGTGACTGATTTTTGGCGGTGACTCTATGGCGTCGAGGGGGAGAATGGAGCCCCCATTGTAGCGGTGTAGCATGCTCGTGCTGCCGGTTGGCTTCCTGCAACTTGGCCTACGCCAGCTGTTGTTGGGAACTTTATTTTCATGTAAAATGCGGAGGTAACTGCATGGAATGCCGCTAAGCCGGGACGGCCGAATATAGCATTGTATGCAGCTTTGACATTGATTACCATAAAGTCCAGTGCTTCTATTTGAATAGTGAGGGCTTTCCCTGCTGTTACGTCGAATGCGACAATTCCCTCGACTCGGACAGGTGTACTAGAGGAGTCATGAAGTGTATAACCGCCTGGCTTGAGTCGATCTTGAGAGAGCTTGAGAGCCTGAAATGTGGCCATGAAGAGGGTGTTCACTGAGCTGCCATTGTCCATTAGGATGCGGCGTACCTCATGATATAGCATGCAAAAGTTTATGACCTAATGCATCGCAATGAGGTGTTTGGACGCCTCCTAAGTCCTTGTCGGAGAAAGATATCAGGATCCCGGTGCGTTTGGCAGGCGGCATGTTATCTATGAAATTGACTTTGCTAACGAAAGCTTTGCGGGAGGAGTTGGAATCTCCCCCCATCGGGTCTTCATGAATGGAGTGGAGGACGGTCATTGTTCAGAGTCTTGCAACTCGCATGACCTCTGCTGACGCTCATTAGCCCTCCGGGACAGAGGATTTTCGATGTTGTTGTCTTTCTAAACGAAGTTAGAGAGATAGCCCCGCGAATCAGGGCTCCCAGTTCTTTTTTAAGGGTTCGACAATTGTCAGTAGTGTGTCCATGATCTCTGTGAACTGTGCACCACTTATTTTTGTCTTTTCTTCTGCTAGACATTGACATCGTGGGGGAGGGGGCGGATTATTCCGTCTTTCTCCACGTCCATGAAGATGGCTAATACGCTTGCATTGAGAAGAGCGAACTTGTCGAAGCGTGGTGCTAAAGTTGGACGGCGTGAACTTGCATCGTTTTTCTGTAACTCCCTGAGTTCTTCCTTGCTTGTGTTCTTCTGTTTATTCCCTGAAGGTGAATCATTCTCGCCTTGTGGATAAAGAGCTTCCTCGAACTGGTGTATCTGTCACTCCTTTCCAGAAGCTTAGTGACACCTTTGTGAGGCCTTTTGGCGAGGGAGGCTTTCAGGTCTTTGTTAGTGAAGTTGTGGCAAAAAGCTGCAGTTGTGACTGAAGTATTCAAGGCGGAAATTAATCGTGCTTCAGTTGTAAAGCGCTTGATGAAGTCCTTTAGCAGTTCTCCATCTTCTTTCTTCAGTTCTAGCAAGAAGGCACTGGTTTTTTCAGTTCTCTGGCTAGTAACGAAGTGTGCAATGAAGAGTTCCTCGAGCTGATCAAAAGAAAATGTGGATTCAGGTTTCAGACGTGAATACCATTCCCTAGCTAATCATTTCAGTATAGCGGGAAATGTCCGACACATGAGTGCATCGGTGGTATTATAGAACATCATAAGTGTTTTAAAGCTCTCGATGTGGTCCGTCGGGTCTGATTCCCCATTGTAGAATTCGAATTGAGGAGCTTTGAAGTTCCTTGGAACGGGTGCATCGAGAATGGTTTTTCTGAAGGGATGTTGATTTGGGCAGTAGGCCCTGTTGGAGCAGTTTCTCTCATTCTCCATCTATTCTAGGCGATCTTCTACTTCTTGGATATGGCAAAGAACTTGGTCGTCCTTCTTTTGGGATCCAGTTAAAGCATTGTGGACTGAGATGAGGTCATACTGAGGATGTTGTTCAGGATGGTTTTGTAAGGAGCCCCCCCGGTGCCTCTCCATTGAAAGGAGCGTGATTAGGCTGTCGGGGTGACTGTTGAGGAGGAATCTGATCTTCCATGGGAGGAGCTAGTTGACAAAGAGTGGTAGTGTGATGGCTGGAGGCCGTCCTTTTACCTTTTAGTCTTTGTGGTATGGCAATAAGTCTTAGTTTCCCACAGACAGGCGCCAATCTATTGCTGCTTATTTCGGTGTGGGAGCAAACAGATAGTGAGTTAATAATGGATGGAAACTACTAAAAGTTAAACCTGTGCCTTGGTCGTTAAAAGAGGTTAGAGCTCCCGAGATTGAATCTGAATCGTTGATTGACCTTCTGTGATCTGAATTTGACGGTTGGTGATGCGGCCGAGAGACCTGCAAAACGTCTGAAACACCGGGGGGATGGCCCCCGGCGACAGACCCTTCGACGCTCAAGCCAGATCCAGAAAGAGAGAGAGTATGAGAATGTAAACTGGTGAATTGTTGATTACCTGGTGACTGAAGAGGGGGAGGGGTATTTATAGGCCTGAGAGACATTCTAGAGATCGAATCGTGACCGTTGGTTCTTTCATGTCTCCCCCCTGAAGAGATAAAATATCCCCGTTAGGGGATAAGAATTTGACTCCTAGCCAACGTGGGCTGGGTGTCTCTCTTAGTGGGCCTAGCCTGTCACTTTTTATGGGCTTGAGGGAAGCCCATGTCTCGAAGTGGGCCCAGGCTTGCAAAATGGACCTGTGATGGCTAATTTGCCTGTAGATGCTTTGAGATCCATGCATGAATCGTACGGCTCTGATCTTCTGTGATTTTTACCATCATTAGTGTTACTGCTGATTCTGGTGTGGGGGTAAACAGATGAGATTTGTGAGTTCGCAGGAAAACCTGAAAAGCGGATCCAAGCCTCCTGATTCCCGCTGCTACCTGCAAGGAAGTGCGATACATCGGGGTTGATTCCGGCGACGCACCCTCCGACGCTCTTGTCAGTAACCAGTGATGATTAAGAAAGAGCTTAAGGTGGAAAAAGAGTGATTACCTGGTCACAGTGGTAGGTGGGAGGTATTTATAGTCGCCATGGGATTGATTAGGGACCTGATTTCCTGTGTAACTGTCAGGAGTAAAATCCTCACAATCTGTTTAGGAAACTGACCCCTGATTCCCGGTGAGAGTAAATCAGGCCCGTTGATTCGGTCAAACCAGTGACCCTGATTTTCCTCTTGCTGATCTGGGTTTGTCTTGGGTCGGGACCCATACCCAGTTGGAGTGGATCCGTTTGTGGGTTATTGGATTTGTGAGAAGGAGACCCAGTACCTATTTTGGACCCATTTGTATGTGAAATTACCGTCTTACCCTTGAGCTTCAAGATTCGTGCCCAGTCTGGACAGGTTCCGATTTAACCCCATTTTTAGCCATATCACGAGCCCCCCACTCCTAAAGACTGAGTGTGATCAGCCTTTGAGGAGTAGTTTAACTGTTTCAGTGGCTAGTGGAGTTGTATCGGAGTCCGAATGGAGGGTTTTGAATCTCGAAGGGGGTAGTGAGGTGATTTTGGAAGCCGTGAGCTGTTCTGAAGCCTTGTTGAGTATTTGACGGTTATTGTCTATTTTTTTCGGATTATTTATTTGATTTTGCGATGTGTTGACTAGTCGTTCGGGGGCTTCAACAGTACATTCTGGACAATAATTATTCGTTCAGGGGCTCAAAAATATCCCCCGAATTTTTCATTATTTTCCAGAATTTTTAGTTAATTTTCACTAATTTTTAGCAATTTTTCGCAATTTTTAAATAAATAAAACGAATTAAATAAATAAAAATTGATTTTTAAATACCGATTTATGGTGTGGCGCAATCTGGACCGTTGATCTTGGGCAAGCGCGAATTTCTAAGAGATCTGGCGGTTGTAGTCGCTCGGCAGTCACTTTCTCGCTTTCGACGCTCGGATGGGCACTTGCTCGGTTGGTCGACCGGAGGGTAGGGGTTCGGCCGTCCGAGCGGCTGTGGCGCAATCTGAGCCCTCGGATGGTGGCGTGAATCTCAAGACGGGCGCATTTCCCAAGAGAACGTTATCTTGTCGTTTAGCGCACGTGGCAAGATCTGAACTGTTCATCATCAGAAGCACGAATTTCTGGAAGATTCGACGGTTGTGATGGTACGGGTGCTTCTTTTTTCCGTTTTGATGCTCGGATAGGCACTTGCTCGGTTGGCCGACCGGAGGTCTGAGGGCTCGGTTGTCCGAGCGACGTTCTGGGCCGCCGGATGAGCACTTGCTCGGTTGACCGACCGGAGGTCTGAGGGCTCGATTGTCCGAGCGACGTTCTGGGCCGCCAGATGGGCACTTGCTCGGTTGACCTACCGGAGGTCTGAGGGCTCGATTGTCCGAGCGACGTTCTGGGCCACCGGATGGGCACTTGCTCGGTTGGACGACCGGAGGTCTGAGGGCTTGATTGTCCGAGCAACGTGGCGCAATATGAGCCGTCAGATGGTGGCGCGAATCTCGAGACGGGCCCAGTTCCCAAGAAAACGCTATCTTGTCGTTTAGCGTCGCTGGCGAGATCTGGGCCGTCTGATCGAGATCTTACACGAAAGTTGAGGAGAAAGTGAGTTTTCTCTGTTTTGACGCTCGGATGGGCACTTGCTCGGTTGGCCGACCGGGGACCTGAGAGTTCGGTTGGTCGAGCGAAGATCTGGGCCGCCGGAGGGACACTCGCTCGGTTGGCCGACCAGAGCTCTGAGGGTTCGATTGGTCGAGCGACGTGGTGCAATCTGAGCCGTTGGATGGTGTCGCGAATCTAGAGACGGGCGCGTTTCCCAAGAAAACGCTATCTTGTCGTTTAGCGTCGCTGGCAAGATCTGTGCCGTCTGATCGAGATCTCACACGAATGTTGAGGAGAAAGTGAGTTTTCTCCGTTTTGACGCTCGGATGGGCACTTGCTCGGTTAGCCGACCGGATGTCTAAGGGTCCGGCAGTCCGAGCGTGGTAGCGCGATCCGGGCCGTCGGATGGCGGAACGAATCTCGATACGGTTCAGTTCCCATGAGCATTAATGGTATCCCGGGGTTTGTGCGGCGTTCCAACTTCCCGGGGTCATTAAGAATGGTGTCCTTCAATTAATGCGTGGCGTTTCAGCTTCCGAGGGTCATAATGGCTACTTCTTGGAGGGGAGGTTATAAGTACCCCATTCCCCTTGTCATTTCAGTCACAACAATGTTGAGTTTTAGCCCTCGGAGGTGTCTGCCTTGGGTGGTTGCTCTTCGGCCATGGTCTCCTCCTGATTCTGACGGCCCCGATGCGGATGTCAGGGTCGGGGGAGATCAGAGCAGAAGAAGTGACGACCGAAGTCAAGGCGGATGCCTGTCTTCTTTTGAAAAATCCTAACCCTGAGGTCATCGGACGGGTGGTCACTCTTCCGCCGTGATCTTCTCCCGATTCTGACGGTCCCGATGCTGATGTCAGGGTCAGAGGAGATCAGGGCAGAAGGGGTGATGACCGGAGTCCGGAGCCGGGGTGCTAGATGCTTCGGAAGGATGGGTGGTCATCCTTCCGCCGTTATCTTCTCCTAATTCTGACGGCCCCGATGTAGGTGTCAGGGTCAGGGGAGATAAGGGCAGAAGAGTTGACGACCGAAGTCCGGACCCGGGGGACAAGGTGCCTCGGAAGGATGGGTGGTCATTCTTCCGCCATGATCTTCCCTGACTCTGACGGCCCCGAGATGGGTGTCAGGGTCAGGGGAGATCATGGCAGAAGAGGTGACGACCGAAGTCTGGAGCCGAGGGACAAATTGCTTCGGAATGATGGGTCTCCTCCGATCTCTGTCTTCCTTCCGGGCTGACGGCTTCTGAAGGTCGTCAGCCCGAAGGGGTTAGAGATGGGAGGTGCGCCGATCTTCTTTCTGACTGGGCCCTGCGCGACAGTGGTTTCTCTCCAACTTTTGAGCGACTCGTGGTTTCGGCTCCGAGGCCGTAGCCTTCGAGTTACTCACGGGTGAGAGGGGAACCGATCGAGACCTGGGGCCTGGGGGGCTCGCCGAGGGCGGAGCCTTAAAACTTTAAACACAAACTTTTTCTTGCTTCTTCGGGTAGATGCGGAGTGTCTGGGTCCGAAGTGCTTCGTCCGGGCCACCTGGCGTGATCTGAACCATTGGATGGCGGCACGAATCTCGAGACGGACCCAGTTCCCAAGAAAACGCTATCTTGTCGTTTAGCGTCGCTGGCAGGATCTGGGCCGTCTGATCGAGATCTTACACGAAAGTTGAGGAGAAAGTGAATTTTCTCCGTTTTGACGCTCGGATGGAGACTTGCTCGGTTAGCCGACCGAGCCCTTCGATGTTGGGTTCGGATCGCACGTTGCTCGGATTTCGAGCCGGTTGTGCCGAGCCGCTTGACTTGGTGAAAATACAAAGCCGTTTTGGGCCTCCGT
Source organism: Hemerocallis citrina (assembly GCA_017893485.1). Taxonomy (NCBI): domain Eukaryota; kingdom Viridiplantae; phylum Streptophyta; class Magnoliopsida; order Asparagales; family Asphodelaceae; genus Hemerocallis; species Hemerocallis citrina. The sequence goes on from CM030367.1 coordinate 28,208,239, forward strand.
GACGTTTCGAGAGCGGCCCAAAAGTCGCGCCCTTACGTTAGGAAGCCCAAGCGACTTTTCTTTTACTATAAATCTTCACTCCCCCTTTCCAGGTCTCATTTTTCACTTTCACTTTCTCTCTCATGTTTTTATTTTTTACCATCGATGTTTTTAGCTCCCGGGTGGTGCTGTTGGCTGTCGCGCCTAGGTGTTTCTTTGCTCCGGCAAACTTTTCTGACCGTAACTGTCACTTCAAGGTCAGTCTCTCTCCTTTCTTTTTAGAAAAATGGTTGAGATTACTTCTTCGGATGAGACCCCCGCCTCGGACCAAGTCGTTAGCCGAGCGGGTAAAGGAAAGGAGGTGATAGAGCCGACCGAGCAGACCGTTGTTCGGCCGAGCAAGAGTGGCGAAGTAGCCGAGCCGCTCCAGGAGGTTGTGGCAAAGTCCCAGAAGGGCAAAGGAGTGGTCACGAAAATTGAGCAGCCGAAGACGGCGGGGGAATTCGGTCGGCAGCCGATCATTCTGTCGAGTGTGGGGGGTGTTCGGAGCTATTCCGAGGAGATGTTGGAGAAGGTGACTCAGGGCACTGCCAAATTGGTAGAGGAGAATGAGCCGAGAAAGTTGTCCGAAGTGGACCATACCATCTCGTCTCTCACGGAGGCTGATCTGCATTGGATCCGGACCAGATTCCAGATCTCCGCCGAGTACGGGCTACTTCTCCCTGGACCGGGTTTCCGAGCCAACACTTCGTCTTCGGCAGACGTGTGCGTTTTTCCTCTCGACTCCTTGGCCGCCGGGCTTCGTTTTCCGCTTCATCCATTTATCGTAGAGGTTCTCATTTGGTACGGTTTGAGCCCTGCCCAGCTGATGCCGAACACTTGGAGGCACGTCCTGGCGTTTGTTCTCCGATGTCAAGAGATCGGCGCTGAGCCAAGTATGTTCCTCCTTCGGAGCCTCTACTGCCCCTGTTAGCCGAACAGAAATGAGCAGAGGTTCTATCTTTCACCGCGGACCGGCGTGAAGTTGATCGAGAACCCGGACTCGATCAAGCATTGGAAGGAGAAGTACTTTATCGTCCGAGCTCTCGAACCCTGGGTGATTCCGATAACTTGGTCGAGGGAAGGCCTGCCCAAGCGGGCGTAGAAGGAGCCGGTGCTGAGTGACGAGGAGGCGGAAGTCCTCAAGAAGCTCCTTGCCTTGTCGACGCTCAGTTGGAAAGATATTACCGAGGAAGCTTTGTTCCGAGGGGGTCTCAGTCCGATCGACCCTAGTACGCTTCTGGTATTTTTACTCTTTGCTTGAAGTTCTTGAAAAATTTGTCTAAGTTTTTTCATTCAGCTTGTGCAGAGTCTTCTAAGATGGATTATAGGGCGTTGATGGCGAAGGCCAAGGCGAGGGTGCAGGAGACGAGAAAGAAGAGACCCTCGACTGGGCCTTAGGGGGGCCGAGTGCCAAAGATACCTTCGGTCCCGAAGACTGCTGACCTGCAGAAGGTCATCGTCCCGGAGGCCGATCCCGAACACGAGAAGGTCACGGCCTCCGATCCTCCAGTTTCTGATGCGCCGACACCAACGGCGAAGGGGGATGCTCCCGGCTCGTCGAGCGGCGCGTTCGGCTTGAACGAGGTGCTATCCCTCCAAGTTCCGCCCCTTACTACCGATGCGGAGAAGATCTTGACCGAGGGGCACAAGCAGATCTTCGTCCCCGACTGGCAAGTGATGAAAGTCGATGGTTTTTTGGGCGACGGCAACATTTGCATGCAGGTGGTGAAGCACCTGCCGACCCCAAAGGACCGAGTGGCCCTTAAGTCCGGGTAAGTTGGGGACGCCACAATGCAGATTGCTCGGAACACAATGTCGGTGAGTGGACCGAACACTTTCTTATTGAAGCATTTTTCTGAAATTTTCTAAGTTTCTGGGTTCGGACTCTAACGGTTTGTTCTCTTTTCAGACCCTCTGCCACTTCAACTTCTTGCTCGAGGAGTTTGCGAGCAAGGAATAGGACCTGACGGCGCAGTATGACTGGGAGAGGTCGGAGCGCGTCAAAGCTACGAAGCTGCTCGATGCTGAGCAACTCCTCTCGACAAAACGAGGTGCCGAAGTGGCAGGGTTGGAGGCGAAGTTGGCCGACGCCATTCAGCAGTCGAAGGACGCGGCCGTCAAGCTGGAAGCCTCGGAGAAGGAGAATGCCGAGCTGAAGGAGGAGTTGGCCAATGCTCGGTCGGAGGCGGAGAGGGCTCGGAAGAGGGCCGAGAAGATCATGGCCAGGCACCGGTCTAAGGTGGCGAAGGCGAAGAAGGCTGTCCAGGACGAGGCCGAGCGCCACATGTTCAAGAACATGGAGGACGCATACGGCCGAGCCCTTCTACATATCGCCGCTCGGAACCCGGGGTTCGACACGTCCTCTTACCGCTTCTACGACCCTGTGGAGGGGGAGGAGGAGCTTCCCCCGGCGATGCTTGGCCCCGAGGGACAGATCGACGGTGTCGACGGCCCGGGCGAGACTGAGGCCGAGGGTGAGGAGGAGGACGACTCTGAGGAGGAGAGCGAGAGTGGGGATGAGGACGAGGATGAGGTCGAGGGCGAGGACAAGGCCGAGGGGTCGACAGACCCGAACGACAAAAAGGTCGAACCCTGACTTGGTTGCGTCTTTTAGTCTTTTGTTTATTTTTGTAAGCCTAATTGCGGACTGGCCACCGCTCTTGTAACGCTTTTTTTGAGTTTTGAATGAAAACACTCTTTGTTTGGCCAAAAATTCACCAAGTGTCAGTCTTCGGATTTTGTGTTTGATTAGGCTTAATATTCTCCAGTGTTGGGCGTCGAATTTATCTCTGCTTTTCAGGTGAAGTTTTGTCCGATCACGGAGGTTTCGTACCTTCGTAAGGAGCTGACCAAAACGAAGCGAGAGCTTTCACTTAGCCGAGAGAGGCAGGTTTTATATGTTCTTGAAGCTGGAGGAGATAAAGGTAGCTGCGATGGGGTATTGTCGCGAGTTGAAGCAACTGCGAAAGCAACCCCAAGCTCCTTGTCCGAAGGTGAAACTGAGCGGCTTTGTAGAGAGCTTTCCGTCGTCGAGCAGAAGAACAACGAGCTCTTGGCCGAGATCCGACACTTGGAGTTAGCGGAGAAAGAGCGTTCGGCGGAAGAAGGGAAGCTAGCTTCCGAGTTGGAGAAGGTGTCATCCGAGCGCAAAAAACTATTGGCCGAGGTCGACAAGCTTAGGAGGATTACGATAGACAGGGGGATCGAGGTCACCCATTACCGATGGCTCGCGACCGATAGCGCCAATGTCTCGGGCTCGTCAAGACCTCTCCGTTTGAAGATGCCGGCGAAGGACGATGCTCTGGAGGATAGGATTATCGAGTTGGAGGAAGAGGTCGCGTCGCTCAAGCCTCTGCCTGAGAGGGCCAACGTTCGTAGTACGTCGTGTACTCGCGAAGAGAGCGATAGAGGGATTACCTTCTACGAACTTGCGACTCGTTTGCCTGTGGCTAGGCGGAGTCCTGTCGACGCTCAGAGTAGCGTAGTCGTCTTGTCCAGCGGTGCCTCGGTCGGCGCCACAGTTGGGGTCAGTGGTGAAGGGGGATCTCGCTTCGCTGGTTTGGAATCGAGTTCGGAGGTTAGGCGTCGCCTGCCCCCGCGTTTCCTTGAACCGAAGCGTACCCCTTCCGAAGAGGCACTGAACATGTCGCCTTATATTGTAAAACTCTTATTGTAGCGTCAGTCTTGTTGTATGTAGAGTTACTTTATTGGAATAAAAGCTTGATAGTTTGTTTTGAAGAATTCTTCAAGTGTTGGACTTCGGCAATGTTTGAAATTTTTGTTGTTCGTCTCTTCCTTTTTTCAGCTCGTGGTGGTAGCTCACGACGCCGACCCCAATCGCTCGGATAACAACGTCCGAACCGAGGTTGGACTGGGGGTGACGAGGTTTTGCGCGGCGGGGTACCGAGAGCGACTCTATGAAGTCGAGCTGGAATTACACCGAGCAGAAAGCGAGCGGGGCCACCTTCAGCTCATCCTGGGTCAGTGAGACGCCGAGATCCGGCGCTTGGAGAGCCGGATCGCCGAGATGACCCCTGCAGGAGAGGACGAAGGTTCGCCAACCGCCTTTAGCAACGCCCTTCGGGTCCAGTGCGTTCGGCACAATTTGTCGAAAATAATAGCCGAAAGGGACGATTTGCTCTCCGAGATCCGTCACTTGCAGACCGTAGAGGCGAAGCTTCGGAAGGAGGAAGAGGAACTGGCGGCCGAAGTTGCCGAACTGACGACCGAACGGGACGGTGATGATTTTCCATTTAAAAACCAAGTGTAGTGGGTCGGCACTGTTACTTTTGCTCTTTAAGGCTTTGTGGCCTCGTTGTATGGAAGAGTTGTTTTGTACTGTGTCCCAATTATTAATAATATTTCTTTCACGAACTAGCATGTCCTTTGTAGCTCTGCGTAGTTGTTTCGGTTCTGATTGTATTCGTCGTGCCGAGGTCTCCGACCCGGCCCCTCTCTTGTTCGTGGTTCGGCACCGTAGCGCGATCTGAACCGTTGGATGGTGGCACGAATCTCGAGACGGACCCAATTCCCAAGAAAATGCTATCTTGTCGTTTAGCGTCGCTGGCGAGATCTGGGCCGTCTGATCGAGATCTTACACGAGAGTTAAGGAGAAAGTGAGTTTTCTCCGTTTTGACGCTCAGATGGGCACTTGCTCGGTACGACGATCGGAGGTCTAAGAGTTCGAGCGACGTGGTGCGCTCCGAGCATACCTCTCGCTCGTTCGTGGTTTGGCGACAAGAACGTTCGGCCGGAGGTGCCGAGCGGTGCTTCTGTCTCCTCTTATCGCAAAGTTGCGAAGCGAATCGAGCCTTACACAAGGGTCGGCTCGCTGATCCTCATGAGAGTTCGATAGTCGTGGGAGAAATTCCGAATGGTGACCCACTCCTAGCCCGCTTAGAAGCAAGCTTGTGGAGTAGAATCGAACCAAGTGTTGGACTCCGGAATCATCGTTAGAGTTCAACGGTTGTGGGAGAAGTTCCGAACGGCGATCTACTTCTGGCTCGCCTAAGGGCGAGCTAGGGAAGTAAAGTCGAGCCAAGTGTTGGACTCCGAAACCATCGTTAGAGTTCAACGGTTGTGAGAGCAGTTCCGAACGGCGATCTACTTCTGGCTCGCCTAAGGGCGAGCTAGGGAAGTAAAGTCGAGCCGAGTGTTGGACTCCGGAACCATCGTTAGAGTTTAATGGTTGTGGGAGCAGTTCCGAACGGCGATCTACTTCTGGCTTGCCTAAGGGCGAGCTAGGGAAGTAAAGTCGAGCCGAGTGTTGGACTCCGAACCATAGGTGTAATTCAACGGTTGTGGGAGCAGTTCCGAACGGCGATCTACTTCGGGCTCGCCTAAGGGCGAGCCGGGGAAGTAAAAGTCGAGCCGGACATTGGACTCCGAACCATTGTTTGAGTTAAAGAATAAGGACGGAGAGATACAAGCAACTTTATAAATACGAAAAAATCATTCTTTATTGATAATTGACAGCGGCTGTTTTTACACATGGCGACTTAAGAAATGAATTACAAGTTAGAGGAGAGGAATGGCTCGACACCTTGTGATACTCAGAGAGGTGCCGGAGCGCTTTCTTGGTATTTTAAAAGGTGGTCCGCATTCGAGGTCCTCGGAATCTCTCTGCCCTCTAGGTCTTCCAGACGATAAGCTCCGAGCCGAACTACCCTTGTGATCTTGTAGGGTCCTTCCCAATTCGGAGCTAGTTTGCTCCTCTGATTTAGGAAGGAGATGGCTAGCTTTCTGAGGACCAAGTCCCCTTCCTTGAGATCGGTGGGTCGGACTTTCTTGTTGTACGCCAATTCGACCCTCCTCCGGTAGTTCTGCTGGCGTATTGATGCTCTTTCCCTCAACTCGTTCACCAGGTCTAAGTTCGCCCGGAGGTCTCTGGCATTCTGTTCCTTATTGTAGGATGCGAGACGAGGAGAGGGTATTCCGACTTCGAGTGGTATTACTGCCTCGGACCCATAGGTGAGGTTGAACGGGGACTCTCCTGTGGGGGTCCGTTTGTTGGTGCGATAGTTCCACAGCACATTGGGGAGTTGGTCGACCCATAGGCCTTTGGAACATTTGTCCAATCTCTTCTTGATGCCAGAGAGGATTTGCCGGTTAGCGTTCTCCACCTGTCCGTTCGACTGAGGGTGGGAGACGGAGGAGAAGCGCTGTTGGATGGCAAGGTCTTCGCACAGGGCTCGGAATGCGGCACCGGTGAACTGAGTCCCGTTGTCCGGTACGAGGACACGGAGGATGCCGAATCTGCAGATGATGCTCTTCCAGAAGAATTGAAGCACCTAGTTCTCGGTTATAGTGGCGAGGGGCTCGGTCTCAATCCACTTCGAGAAGTAGTCGATGGCTACGACCAAGAACTTGAACTGGCCCGGAGCTAGAGGGAAAGGCCCTAGTAAATCCATCCCTCACATTGCGAAGGGGATAGGACTTGATAGGGAGGTGAGGTTGGCTTGAGGGAGGCGACGAACGTTGGAATGTCTTTGATAAGAGCCACATTGCCGAACGTGTCGCTCGGCATCTTGGAGGAGAGTCGGCCAGAAGTATCCGTAATTCAGAGCTTTCTGAGCCAAAGACCTAGACCCTGAATGTGCTCTGCCGATGCCTTCGTGGAGCTCCTGTAAGGCGTAGTTGGCCTGTTCTGGGGAGAGGCACCTTAGGTATGGTCGGTTGTCAATCTGCGAGAAGGAGCGCTTGTATAAGATCCCCTCGATCACGACATACGGCTCGGCCCTGGTTCTGACTCGGCGTACTTCTTTGGGGTCCTCGGGGAGGAGTCCATCCCTTAGGAATTCCACTAAGGGTTTCATCCAATTATCTTGTAGCAGGACCGGTAAAGACTCCACTGAGTCGAGGGTCTCGTCTTCTATGCTCGGCTTCATGAGGACCTCGATCAAGATGGTCTGCTCGAGACCTTGGAGGGAGGATGAGGCCAACTTGGAGAGGGCAGTCGGCTTGCGAATTCTCTTCCCGAGGGACTCGTTGGATGAGTGCCTCTTCGAAACGGCCCATGAGAGTTCGGACCTTGGCGAGGTACTTTGCCATCCGTTCGTCTCGCGCCTCGTACTAGCCCAAGACTTGGTTCACAACCAGCTGAGAGTCACTATGTATCTGTAGGCGCTGTGCCCCGGCACTTCGGGCAAGTCCGAGGCCCGCGATTAGTGCCTCATACTCCGCCTCATTATTTGAGGCCTTGAAATGCATGCGGAGTGCATACTGGAGGACGAAGTCATCAGGGCCGTTCAGGAATGATACCGGCGCCGCTTTCCTCGTTGCAGGAGGAGCCGTCCACGAAAACCGTCCAAATGGGGGGACCGTTCTGGACATGGTGTAGCACCCCGATTTTCAATACTGGGAAACCGTGACACGAGCCAAGACCTTTTCTTCAATTAGTCACAATACACAGAAAAAACAGGAGAATTTAAAACTTTTTATTCAACACCCAATGTATTACAAGTCCGAATAATATACAACTGCAATACCTTACAATAAAGTTACAATATTACCTTTACATTTCCAAGTATTACAACCTTCAACATCTTACATCAGAGTACAAGGAATGAAGAACAACACTTGGTAACTCTCACTTGAGTACTTCTCAACTAATAGATAATCAATACATATACTGCAGCGGAACTAAATATAACACTGACTCCTTGCTTTCCTTGCCTTGAGTCCTCCTGAATCTCGCCTTTGTTCTTCGGCAATCCAGTACCTATGGAAGTGGGGACGTCAGTATTCACTGACGCTTAAAGGCTGATATCAAAGCAGCGAATCTCCCAAACAACATACAAAACATAGCAATGGTGTTGGTGTAGCTTAAGTATTTGTGAGTGCTATGACTAGATTCTAATGCGATATTTAAATAGAACTAGGATGCTCCTATTCTAATGTCAGCAAGTCTCCGAAGCAACATGCAGCCCATACTACACGCGACCCCATCTCAAGCCGTTTCTCCATATATAGGGATTTGAACCCGCGTTACGAATTCTAATTGTACACAACCTGTTCCTGACAATACTCCATGACTCTGTGAGGTTGCAGAAGGGGTCAAGTCCCCCTACGCAGTCTGCTTATGGTGTCTCCGTTTTCCACTACTACCCGGCATGCCGGACCTCACTCGATCCCAGTTCATCGGGCCTCGTTCCAAAATCAAACCATAGGGTCTTGCAAGCGCAGGGTAGCGCGAAGCCTACCCTGTGGCACCCTCTGGGGTCTCGCAAGCGCAGGACTGCACAACGTATCCTGTGGCACCCCAGCCACGGTATTTCAGGAATTAACAGCACGAGATACGCAACCCGTGCCTTCAACTTGTGAAACGGCACCGTACGTATCCCTTTGACGGGAAGGTACAACCCACTATCACCACCTAAGGCCTGCCTCAAGGAACAAGTTGGTCGTAAGGTGCCCCCTACAACCAACTCCTCTCTCTTCGGCTAGGGTCTGAGCAAAAATAATCTTTATAAGTTACTACCTTAATGATGTCCCTGACTCGAAAATCCTAGGGACGATAATATTATAACATAACATGCTAGGCCTTAAATTAGGCTTCGCAAGACAACTCTACTAGGCTGCTCAACCTAGACTCACCAGAATCCTTCGGGATCCGGTTCCTGGCCCATCGATCCAAGACCTCGGCCGTGCGAATATACATGCATGCCGCTACCCTAAACTTGGATTCCGTCTATACTCCGGTCCTCAATCAACCTACCCTGGTTAAGACTCAACGGTACACAAGGAGTGACTCCTCTACAGTTCCTTAGGGTAAGAAAACATATGTCTTGATGGTCGATAGCCCTTAGGGTGGTAATATCACCCTAGACGAACACAACGAACTATGTACTAGCTAACAAGCTATACACGAGTAACAACCACATACGAGCCAATAAGCTACGTATGAAACAATAACTACGTACGAGCCAGACGAGCCTCGTAGGAGAAAACAACGTACATACCAGCCAAATAAGCCGCATATGAGACCAACAGCTACGCACGGGCCGGTCGAGCCGCGTACGAGACAATAACCTACATACGAGCCAAATAAATAACGTATGAGACCCACAGCTACATACGGGCCAGTCGAGCCACGTACGAGCACAACCATAGGCAAACAATCATACAGGTAATCAATCCTAGAAGCAACCAAACGTGCTTACTAGGAAACTTGATCTTCTATTATTAGAAGCAACAGAAGAATCTACCAATAGTCTATGATCGGTATTCTACTAATGAAAAACCGAAGGCGACATAACAATCTTTATCAAACTAATTATTACTAGTGGTCTCCCAAATCCTTATTACCTCAACGTATAGTACTTTAAGCATGACATACAATTGCAAGCATCTTCCTACGATAATCTAATTATATAACATAACTACTCACCACAATACTCCTAAGTACGAATATGATTAAGCATGTGCTTATATCAAGCTTAAGCATGAAAATCACTACGATCTAGACATGGAGTCCACTATGGTCAAGCATAGGTTATAACTTGAGCGTGAATGCTTACTACTTATCATGACTAATCACCACAACCCAAGCATGGATATATAACTAGTATGAACATACAACATTCCAAGGTATGGTAGGTATTCTAACATTAATCCTACAACATTCTAAGCATGTATTTAAACTTAGCATGGTATACCTCATTCCTAGACATGGTATGCTACTTTCACATTAACATATAGCATGGTATACATTTTAGTAACATTCTAGTCATGTATACTAGTTAAGTATCAACCTACAATATAGCACGAGTTTCTACAACAATTCTAGCATGGATAGAATATAACATAAAAATCACTACAACTAACCATAGATAGTTACTTTAATCTAAGCATGAATATCTACGATATTTTAAGCATGAATCTCATTAGCATGGATACCATTAACTTATCATAAACAATAATTAGTATGACACCTATTTACTTAGCATGAATAATGATTAAGCATGATCATCTACTAACATAGCATGAACAAATACTTATTAAGTATGGGTATCATGTAAGCATGAATATTTATTTAATCTAGCATGGTATACAACTTTCCCTACCATTAATCTGGCATGGTATACAACTTCCATATAATTAAACTAACATGGTATACAACTTTTCTACCATTAATCTAGCATGGTATACAACTTCCCTACAATTAAACTAACATGGTATACAACTTTTCTATCATTAATCTAGCATGGTATACAACTTCCCTACAATTAAACTAACATGGTATACAACTTTTCTATCATCAATCTAGTATGGTATACAATTTACCTATAATTAAACTAACATGGTATACAACTTTTCTATCATTAATCTAGCATGATATACCACTTTCCTACAACTATCTAGGCATAAATAAATGAAACTAGCATGGTATACTACTTTCCTACTATCATCTAAGCATGAATCTTATTAAGCATGAATAACTACTAAGCATGAATATCTTACTAAGCATGGATAACTACTAGTATGAACATACAACATTCCTAAGTATATATATATATACTTCTAAACATGGTAAGTAATTTTAGCATTTATCCTACAACATTCTAAGCATGTATGTCATTCCTAAACATGATAGACAATTTTGGCATGAATCCTACAACATGTATATCATTCCTACATATGATAGGTAATTTTAGAATTAATCCTACAATATTCTAAGCATAAATATCCTTCCTAAACATGATATGAAATTTTAGAATGAATCCTACAACATTCTAAGCATAAACATCATTCCTAAACATGATAGGTATTTTTAGAATGAATGCTACAACATTCTAAGCACAAAATATGATAGGTAATTTTAGAATGGATCCTACAACATTCTAAGCATAAATAAATTAATCTAATCCAATCTTAGCATGGTATTTACTTTATTTTAATATGAACATAAAATAAACATCTACAACTATCTACTACTACTACTACTTCATTTTAACCAAGAACATCTCATACAATTATCTACTACTACTACTACTTCATTTTAACCAAGAACATCTCATACAACTATCTACTACTACTACTACTTCATTTTAACCAAGAACATAACATACAACTATCTACTACTACTACTACTTTATGGACAGAAAACATCTACAACTACTTCTTTTAACACTTACTACTACTTCTTTATTTTAACAACATATCACTACTACTTTATTTTAACAACATACTACTACTACTTTATTTTAACAACATACTACTACTACTTTATGTCTACTATTCTTTATTAGCATTGATTTCTTATTATCACTAGTGATCATAAAAAAAAGATCTTTTCATTCATTCTACAACTAGTGATTTAGGTTAGTTTCTTTTCCATTAATTAAAACTAACATCTAATTTAGGTTCTTTTACTTAAGATTGTAAAAGAGCACAACAATAATAAAAATAAGGTAAGAACCTTCATTTGGTTCAACCAACATATGCTTATCTTTTTAGTCCAGGTTCAATACAAGTCCTACAACCAAAAATGGTTGTATAAAAAGGTTCATATGCTTTATGTATAAGTCCATATTCAAGTCCTACAATCCCAAAATGGTTGTATGTACAAGTCCATATGTATATGTCATTTTAGTCCACAAAACAACTACTACTACTACAAGGATTTAATCTTTATGTGTATTTAACACTACCATTTGTTTCTTTTCTTTTTATGTGGTTATTACCTTTAACCATTCACAAACATACAAAAATAAGTACCACATACAACAACATCATCACAATAAACCATTCTCAAAGAACAAAAGAAACAAAACAAGGAGGATAAGAAGAAGAAGAATCATCAAAACAACAATACAAACAAACAATCAAACAAAAGAGAAACCCCCATCTTAATCTTCTTAATGGAAGAACTAGCTTGCTACACTTCTCCTTCCCCTTAGCTCCTAGAAAACTTCTAAACCTACAAAGAAAACTCTCAAGTTAGAATGGTTCTCTCTTTCTTTTCCTTTCTTTCTTTCTTTCTTTCTTTCTAAAATGAGACAAGGTGGAGAACGAGGGGGTATTTATAGGTGGAGAGAAGGGTGGATAGTGCAAAATTGCACTTAACAATATGCACAAAACCCCTTCCCCAATTCAAGGGCCGGCCATGCTCCTAGGGTGGTAGGGATGAGGTGGAGGTATGGTGAGGTATGGTGTTATGTGGTGGAGGTGTTATGTGAGGGTTTCTAGAAGGGGTTTTAATCTTCTCATGCATACAAACCCTAGTTTAACCACTTAAATAAAACCCTAATCATCTAATTAAGTTGTCATGACAAGAATGAGTACATTGTCCAAGGGTACATACTACATATTTTGTATAATGTACTAGGTACCATACAAATGTATGTATGTGTGCATGTATGTGTATACAAAAAATCCTCATATAATCTCCATAAATAGTTTAATTTGAAAATAATAATAAAATAAGTTTTATTATCAATTCGGAGGATCGCGCTACCAATTTGATGTATTTCGGATGTACACTGACCGATATATGCGCGTAGACAATGTTTGTGGACAAACCGGCAAAAAATCACCAAAATAATTTGATTTTGGAATTAAAATAAAATAATAATAAAATAGTGATTTATACGAGGTAATATCCGTCTGGGATATTACACATGGCTGGCCTCGGGAATGGTGGATTCGACGATGAAGTCGGCGAGGGCCTGAGCTTTGATCGCAGTCCGGGGCTGGTAGGAGATATCGTGTTGGCTCAGCTCGATGGACCACTTCATAAGTCGGCCTGAAATTTCCGGCTTGTGGAGGATCTGCTTCAGCGGTTGGTCGGTGAGGACCACAACCGAATGGGACTGGAAGTATGGGCAGAGCTTCCTTGCCGCCATGATCAGGGCGTATGCCATCTTTTCTATCTTCGAATAACGGAGCTCGGCATCCCGAAGCACCTTGCTCACGTAGTAGATGGGCCTCTGAGCCCGGTCTTCTTCCCTCACCAAAACAGCACTTAGGGTCTGCTCGGAAGTAGCTAAGTAGATGAAGAGGGTTTCCCCCGGAACGGGCTTGCTGAGCAGGGGAGGGTTCACCAAGTAGGCTTTCAGCTGTTCGAATGACTCTTGTTGCAACTCGCCCCACTCCTGGCCCCCCTGAGAGCCTTGAAGAAGGGGAGACACTTTTCCCCAGACTTTGAAAGGAATCGGCCAATAGCGGTGAGGTGCCCCGTAAGCTTCTGTACTTCCTTGACGTTCCGGGGCGGAGCCATGTCCAGTATGGCCTTGATTTTCTCAGGATTTGCTTCGATCCCTCGCTGGCTCACCATGAAGCCGAGGAACTTTCCTGAGGAGACTCCGAACGCACATTTGTTCGGATTTAGTCTCATGTTGTGCCTTCTTAATACGCCGAATGCCTCCTGGAGGTCGGCCACGTGGTCGGTACCTCAGATGCTCTTCACGGGCATGTTGTCGACGTATACTTCCATGTTGCGGCCTATTTGGTTTTGGAAGACTTTGTTGACGAGGCACTGGTAGGTGGCTCTAGCGTTCTTCAATCCGAACGGCATGACTCTATAGCAGTAGAGGCCCTGGTCGGTAATGAAGGAAGTCTTCGGAATGTCCGGGGGGAACATTCGGATTTGATTATAGCCGGAGAAGGCGTCCATGAAGCTCAGGAGTTCATGGCCCGAGGTGGCATCGATTAGGGTGTCGATATTTGGGAGAGGGAATGGATCCTTCGGACACGCCTTATTCAGGTCGGTGAAGTCGATGCATATCCTCCACGAACCATTGGACTTCTTAACCATGACCACATTGGAGAGCCACTCGGGATAGTTCACCTTCTGTATGAACCGAGCTTTTAAGAGCTTGTCCACCTCCTCCTTGATGGCTTGTTGTCGCTCGGGGGCGAACTTACGCCTCTTCTGCTGAACTGGTCTGCACCCCGGTTCGACGCTGAGGCGGTGCACTAGAAGGTCCTCGGAAATCCCGGGCATATCCGCGGAGGACCAAGCAAATAGGTCGCGGTTCTCCCGGATGCACTGCACCAAGTCGGAGCATAGGGCGGTCGGCAAGGACTTGCTGATGAGGAACTTTCGACTCGGGTCCTCGTCCGAGAAGAGTACTTCTTCCAATTCGTCCACCGGCTCGGACGTGGGTCGAACATTCGGCTCGGGGATTTCTAGATTCTCGAGGGAGAGCACCGGACCCACAGTGGAAGTCATATAGCACTTCCGAGCCGTCTCTTGGCTGCCCCTTGACTTCTCCCACTCCCGCCCTGAGTGGGGAACTTCATCTTGAGGTGGTACACCGAAGGAACGGCTTCCAGGGCAGCTAGGCCAGGTCGGCCTAAGATAACATTTTATGCAGCCGGCACGTCAACGACCATAAAGTCCATCGGCTCTGTCTGGGTAGTAGGGGCCTTTCCAGCAGTTACGTCCAGGGTGATAACCCCTTTGACAGTTACTGGTACTCCCGTGAACCCGTGGAGCGTGTAGCCGGCCGGTTTGAGGATATCTCGGGACAGCTGCAGCCCTCGGAAGGCCGAGAGGAAGAGGATGTTGACCGAGCTCCCGTTGTCCACTAGGATCCTCTGCACTTTGAAGTTTGCCATGCGGAGGTCGATAACAAGTGCGTCGCAGTGGGGAGTTCGGACCCCCTCGAGGTCTTCATCAGAGAAGGTCACTGGGACGCCGAGGCCTTCGGGGGGAGGGGCGCTGTGAACCGAGTTGACCTCTCGGACGAAGGCCTTCCGAGAGGAGTTGGAGGAGCCCCCCATGGGGCCTCCGTGGATGAGGTGGAGGACCCGCTCTTCCTCGAACTCGGGGGTCTCATCGCGCCGCTCGGAGCGCTTGTTAGCCCCCCAGGGCGGAGGAGTGGCGCGATCCCCCTGATTGTTTGCCTTCACAAATTTGGCCAATTGCCCCCTCTGGATGAGGGCCTCTATCTCATTTTTCAATGTCCGACAGTCATTGGTGTCGTGGCCGTGGTCCCGGTGGCAACGGCACCATTTCTCTTTGTTCCTCCTCTTGGCTGGGGTGTTCATCCTCGGAGCGGGCGGTATCACCCCTTCCTTCTCCACTTCCATCAGGATGGTGGAGACATTGGTGGTGAGAGGAGTGAACTTCTCGAACCTGGGGGGAGGACGGCGCTGACCGCTGTTGTCCTTCTGTAGCTTTTTGGACCCCTCCTCCTCTGTCGTCTTCCTCTTCGATCCAGAGGCGAATCCTCCGAAATTCGGGAGGCACTCGGCCTCCTCCGCCCGAATGTACTTCTCGCATCTTAGGAGAAGATCGGTGAAGTTGTGCAGGGGCTTCTTGGCGAGGGACGACCGGAGGTTGGAGTTGAGGACGTTCGACTGGAACGCGACGGTCGCCACTGACTGGTCCAGGGAGGCGATCGACCTGACCTCCGCGGTAAATCTCCTCACGTAGTCCCTCAACTTTTCTCCCCTCTCATGTTGAAGGTGGAGTAGGGAGAGGCTAGTCTTCTCCGTTCGCCTGCTACTCACAAAGTGTTATGAAGAGCGTTTCGAACTGCTCGAACGAGAAGATGGAAGAGGGAGCGAGCTAGGAGTACCATTCCCGTGCCGACCCCTTGAGAGTGGCGGGGAAGGTCTTGCAGAGCATGGCGTCGGAAGCTTGATGGATAAGCATTAAGGTCTTTAAGCTTTCGACGTGATCAACAGGGTCTGACTCCCCTGAGTACGTTTCAAACTGCGGAGGTTTGAAGCCCCTCGGGATGGGAGCCTCCATGATTGTCCGAGAGAAGGGGGGTCTGCTGGGGTGGACGGTCCCTGCTCTCGACTCCTCCTCTTTGTCCATGCGACCGATGCACCTCTCCATCTCGTGGAGACGGCGGTAGAGGGCATCGTCCCTCCGTTGGTAATCAAACGATCCCCTGGACTCTTCTTCATAGGAAGGGGAGCGGGGACTGCACCGTCGATAGTCCTGGGATCGGCGAGGACTATGATGGTGTTGCTGGCGACTGGGAGCCGGGAGAGGGCTTCTGGATCGGTGGCGAGGACTTGGAACCCGTGGGGGTGTTGGAACCCTCTGGGCATTATGGTTGTTGGGGCGAAGGTTGAGGGCCTGCAACACAGTCCCCTGGAATTGTAGGAACTCGGCACGAGTGATAGGTGCCTCATCGTTCCTCGGATGATGTCGATCAGCGGGGGAACGTGGCCTCCTCCTACGACGCTCGGGAGATTCCCCCCGGCCCCTTCGGTCCGGAGACCTCCTACCATCTCGGCGATGAGGAGATCGCTCACCTTGATGCTGGCAGGGAGGCTCCCTCTCGGGCCCGCCTCTCATCTAGATGGTTGCGAAGGTCCTCATCCTTTTGGCGATTCAGAATGGTGTTGCGGAGATCAGAGGCTCGGGAGTTATAGGAAGCCATAGAGTCCGAGGAGGCATTGTGAATTGAGACATGGTCTGGGTGGAGAGGTTGCTTCTGCCTCCGCTGGTTCTGACCAGCAGGACCATTTGGGGGTTGTTGGTTAGGAAGAGGAGGCTGGCCCTGTTGGACCGGGGGAGGAAGATGTTCGGGCTGCGGAGCAGGATGGACGGGGACTTCCTCTGGCTGATCGGCGGGATTGGGTCCGCGGTTGGACCCCCTAGACCTGACCTTCTTGGGAGGCATGGTTGGAGAAGGGCTAGTCGACGAGGAAGAAGCGGAGGCTATTCGTGTGGTTTTTCCCACAGACGGCGCCAATCTGTTACCGCTGATTCTGGTGTGGGGGGTAAACAGATGAGATTTGTGAGTTCGCGGAAAACCTGAATAGCGGATCCAAGCCTCCTGATTCCCGCCGCTATCTGCAAGGAAGTGCGATACACCGGGGTTGATTCCGGCGACGCACCCTCCGACGCTCTTGTCAGTAACCAGTGATGATTAAGAAAGAGCTTAAGGTGGAAAAAGAGTGATTACCTGGTCACAGTGGTAGGTGGGAGGTATTTATAGTCGCCATGGGAGTGATTAGGGACCTGATTTCCTGTGTAACTGCCAGGAGTAAAATCCTCACAATCTGTTTAGGAAACTGACCCCTGATTCCCGGTGAGAGTAAATCAGGCCCGTTGATTCGGTCAAACCAGTGACCCTAATTTTCCTCTTGCTGATCTGGGTTTGTCTTGGGTCGGGACCCATACCCAGTTGGAGTGGATCCGTTTGTGGGTTATTGGATCTGTGAGAAGGAGACCCAGTACCCGTTTCGGATCCATTTGTATGTGAAATTACCGTCTTACCCCTGAGCTTCAAGATTCGTGCACAATCTGGACGGTTCCGATTTAATCCCATTTTTAGCCATATCAATTAGTAATGCTGATGGACAAAGGATGGATGTGGAAGGATAGGAGAAACGGGTTAAACACAAATGGTTGCAAAAGAAGAGGAGTGATTGGGAATGGTTGGCATGCAATCGTGTATGAAAGGGATCTAATCTAGGTTATTTCATAATTATGTATGAAGTTATGACTGCTGTATAATTCAAACTGGTCTACTGGATCTATGGTAGAATTTCTCTAATGATGTAATATTGAAGGATCTTAATTATCTCGTATGATGAATTGTTTTGGACATGTAGTAGTGGAGGTTTTCAGAGAAATTGACTGGTCTTTGGAAGGATGATGCATTTTAGTTTGTTAATCAATGAGGCTGATATTCTGCTGCCTGCTTCCTGCTTTCGTTGTTGCACTATAGCTCAACGTCGGGTGCAGACCTTGGTTTTGTTGTGGTGCTGCTTTCTTTTATGTATATATGCTTCAGTATCTAACTATTTGATTAGCGTTTGGTGTTACCGCCATCTTTATTGTAAATATTATTGTATTTTCTTTCAACTTTTTATCTTGTAAACTAGCTGTTTTTTGGTTTGTATCTTTCTGGATTCTCATATATATATATATATATATATATATATATATATTAAGCCAGAGTTGTTTGACTCTATACTTTTATCAAAAAATAATAACAATGAGGCTGATGAAATTTTGCTTCTAGTGCACTAAACTCTAGCATCAGATTTTTTAGTGTTGCCTACTAGGGCAATTGACAAGGGTGGAGATGATTTTGCTTCTTCTCCAGATAATATGCATGCGATGATTGAATTTTAGTTCATGGTCTGATACTTTCTAACTTGTCAGTTGTTAATTTCTTCTGTGATTTTGCTTACTGATATTGCTTGTATATGTTCTTGTATGTGCATGTTTTGATGTACTTCATTTATGATGCACTTCTTGTACAATTATAATCTCAATTTTATTAATGAATTTGATGGTCATCATCATCCTCAATATAAAAGAACTATTTAATGGGGGAAGCAATAGGTAACTGTGCGTAACTATTTAAAAAAAAATTTATTAAGAATAAACTTGGGCTAGTTAACTCCATGCTAGCTGTGTTGAGAATTGATATCAAAGTATCTAAAACAAAGATTGTTGGAATGCTTCAATCATCTTATTGAATGCAAACTTCTAGCTTTATAGCCTTACAGTCTAACAGAAAGAGAAATTGCAACCCACTAACATAGTGGTAATACAACAGAAATTGAAAAATTCAAAGAGAACAACTACATCCTAACTTGTAGGATCATTATTTGACTGAGACTCTAGATAACCAAAACTCCTACTTTCAAGTAACAAACAGAAACAACCATGACTAAGTCTTCAAACAATCCCTCCCTTAAGTTAGTGCATTCAAGCACTCAGCTTATGCTGTTCAAATCACGAACTCCCAACACCTTTTTGAGTTTCTCAAAAGCCTTAAGTTTCAAAAGTTTTGTAAATATACCTGCCAGCTGCTCACTTGTGTCACAATGAACTAATTTAACAACACAATCATGAGTTAAATTTCTAAGAAAATGAAACCTGACTGCAATATGCTTGCTGCGTCCATGAAATACTGGATTCTTTGAGAGATTTATGGTTGAACTATTATCACACGAAATCACAATGCTTCCATCTTGTTTGCTCCCCATCTCCTCTAAAACTTGTTTCAGCCAAATGGCTTGCTGAGCACAACCTGTTGCAGCAACATACTCTGCCTCTGCTATTGACAATGTGACCATAGGTTGCTTCTTCGATGCCCAAGATACTGCACTTCGCTCAATTAAGAACACATACCCGGAAGTGCTTTTCCGATCATCCAAGTCTCCCGCATAATCACTGTCCGTAAAGGCAACAAGTTCTTTATATTCATGCTTCTTATAAAAATTACCATAACTTGTAGTACCTTTAAGATATCGCATCACCCTTTTGGCAGCTTGGAAATGCATTTCTGTTGGTTGGGACATGAATCTGCTCAGTAGGCTTACCGCAAACATCAGGTCGGTCTTGAGGCCGTCAAGTACATCAAACTTCCTACAATTTGTTTGTAGTAGGTTTCATTCACCAACTCCCCTCCTTCATTCTTGCTCAGCTTGCAGCCTGGAACTATTGGACTTTTCACTCCTTTGCTTTCCTCCATCCCGAACCTCCTAAGAACCTCCATTACATACTGCCTTTGACACACAAAAATACCATCATCCCTCTGGAAAACTTCCAAACCAAGAAAGAACCTCATCTTTTCCAAGTCTGTCATTTCGAACTCCATCATAGAGGCTTTGAATTCTCCCAACATCACATCATCATTGCTAATATATATAAGATCATCAACATAAACACTTACTAGCAAGATTTTACCTCCACTACCGACTTTAGAGAAGAGAGTCTGCTCCCTGCCACATTTCTGAAATCCTTCTTTGTTGAAGTCAGCATCAATTCAACTAAACCAAGCACGAGGTGCTTGCTTTAATCCATACAGTGCTTTCTGCAGCTTATAAACTTTATCCTCTTCTCTTTTCTTCTCATACCCCAATGGTTGCTCGACGTAGACATCTTCAATCAATTCACCATGCAAGAATGCTGATTTGACGTCGATTTGATACACGATCCAGCCTCTCTGTGCAGCAAGAGCAAGCATCACTCTAATTGTATCCATTCGAGCCAAGGGAGCATAAACCTCGGTAAAATCCACTCCTTGCCTATGCGAGTAGCCTTTTGCTACCAACTGAGCCTTGTACTTATCAATCTCCCCTGCTTCATTGTATTTAGTTTTGAAAACCCATTTTACTCCTATCCTTTTAGCTCCTACAGGTAGTTTAACCAGCTTCCATGTGTTGTTTTTCTCAATGGACTCAATTTCTCAATCCATGGCCTTTGTCCACTTCTTACTTGCTACTGCATCCTCAAAGTTTTTAGGATCATCGGACATCACCAATGCCATATTTGCCTACAACTCCAAGTCTGAAACTCCCGAACCAGAAAATTCCGAACCTGGTGTATAATCACTCATCCAAGCTGGTGGTCCTCTTTCTCTTGCCACCCTTACTTCTGGTGTCTCGAAACCCATAGGTGAATTTTTGACATTTATGTCTGCTTCACTTGAGTTCGAAGCACCTTCTCCAGATCTTCCATCTTCTTGATCTTAACTCTCATCATCACTGTCAAAGGCTTCATCTTCTATCTCACCAGTTTCACTTTGACCATCTCCCCACTCCAGCTCCGTTGACACTTGTTGCTCATAGCTTGTATCCCCAGTCCCACTCTTTGTTTTCTTCGAACACTGCATCTCTACTAATCACTATCCTTTTGGTGATGGTATTGTAGAGTCTGTAGGCCTTTGACTCTTCACTCACTCCAAGTAGGACGCAAGGAACACTTCTATTCTCCAACTTGGTTCTTCTAGCTTCTACAACATGGACGAAAGCTATACAGCTAAAGACTCTGAAGAATTCCACAGAAGGCTTCTCTCCGCTCCAGGCCTCTTGAGGTGTCATATCTTTCACTACACTTGTAGGGCATCGGTTTAACACAAACGCCGTCCACTTGACTACTTCTGGCCAAAAATTCTTCGACATCTTCTTTTCTGAAAGCATTGATCTCACCATGTTTAGAACTTTTTTGTTTTTTCTCTCTGCAACTTTGTTTTTTTGTGGTGAATATGCTGCTGTCAACTACCTCTTGATTCAATTCTCCTTGCAAAATTCATTGAACTCGTTTGAATTGAACTCTCCACCTCTGTCAGTCCGAAGGCACTTGGTTGATAGACCTGTTTCCTTTTCAACAATTCTTTTGAAAGCTACAAAGAAACTAAATGTATCTGCCTTGTTTGTCAAATAAAAGGTCCATGCTCTTCGACTATAGTCATCAATGAAGCATAGTATGTACCTTTTACTACTGTTGGATTCTAGTGTGATTGGTCCGCAGAGATCTGCATGAACTAGCTCCAGCCTCTGTTTTGCCTTCCAAGTGCTCTTCTTTGGAAAGGGATTTCTTTGCTGCTTCCCAATGAGGCAATCTACACATTCCTTCTTTGCAACATCAAACTTTGGCAGCCCATGAACCATGTTCTTACTCTGCAAGGTATTTAGACCCTTGAAGCTTAGATGCCCGTACCTACAATGCCAGAGTTGTGGTAGGTCTAGTGTTGAGGTGAGAAGACAGTTTGTGGAGGTTGCTCCTGCTCCGGCCATGACAACGAACAACCTATTCGCAGTCATCGCCGTTTCAACGATCACTCCTCACCTTGGATGGTAAACTTTGCACTTCCCTTCATGCATCAGGATTGCTAGACCTTTTTCTTGCCATTGGCCTACGCTCAATAGGTTGTTCTTGAGCTCTGTTACATAATATACTTCTGTGACTATATGCTTCACTCCTTTGATGCTCAGGTGTACACTGCCTTTTCCTTCCACATTCATCCTGGTGTTGTTTCCAAGCTTCACCAAATATATGAAATTACCATCAAAATCTGAAAACATCTTCTTGTCCCCACACATATGGTTAGAACAACCCGAGTCTATGAACTTAGCTTCTGCGCTGCTTACTCCATTTGCCTCTGCTTCTGCCATCAATGCCAACTCTTCTTCTTGGCTGAGCTTCACCACTGAACCTCTTGCATAGCTCTCGGTGACTTCAACATGAGACATAAGCAGTAAAGTCTCATGTTGCTTCTTTCTCTGTCCCTGGACACTCATATTGAAAGTGTCCAAGCTTGTGACATCGAAAACATTCTATTGTTGCCCGATTGAATGTTTTTTGACCTCTTCCTCTACCTCTTCCACAAAAACCTCCTCGAATTCCTCGTCCTCTTCCACCTTCATATGTAACTTTGAGAGCTTGTTCTTCATCAGTACTCCTTCTCTTCTTGAACTTCTGTTCATGGACCAACAGAGAACTTCGAAGTTGATTAACCGAAAGACTTTTGATATCTTTCGATTCCTCAATGGAACATACAACAAAATTCCAGCTATCAGGAAGAGTACGCAAGATCTTCTCTACTATCTTAGCATCCTCCAAGCCTTCTCCTAGATTGCTCATATTATTGAAAACCAACACAACTCTGGAAAAATAGTCAGTAATAGACTCACCAATTTTCATCTCAAGTAACTCAAAATCTCTGCGAAGAATCTGTAGTTGTGCATTGCGCACCTTCTTATTTCCTTGAAACCTTGTCTTCATAGAATCCCATAGTTGCTTGGCCGTCTCCTTTTGGGTGATGGTTTTCAAGGTTGTCTTGTCAATGGCTTGGAAAAGGTAATTCTTTAACTTTAAATCCTTCAGCTTCAAATCTGCTAGCTCTTCTCTCTGACGACTGTTCAGAATCTCGCCTCGTTCTGGTTCGGTGTAGCCTGTCTCCACCAAATGCCACCACTCCTTAGATCGTATCAGATTCTCCATGAGCCCCAATACTCATAATCCTTAACAAACTTAGGGATGCTTAAAATAGCATCCTTCTCTGTTGCCATCTCTACACTCTCTAATATCTCTATTTTTTTTTTACTCGTGTTTGCACTCTCACACTTTTCACTTTTCTCTCTTGTTTACACTCTCACACTCACAATTAGGCCCCTGTGGTGGCTCTAATACCAATTGTTGAGAATTGATTTCAAAGTATCTAAAACAAAGATTGCTGGAATACTTCAATCATCTTATTGAATGCAAACTTCTAGCTTTATAGCCTTACAGTCAAACAGAAAGAGAAATTGCAGCCCACTAACATAGTGGCAATACAATAGAAATTGAAAAATTCAAAGAGAACAACTACATCCTAACATGTAGGATCATTATTTGACTGAGACTCTAGATAACCAAAACTCCTACTTTCAAGCAACAAACAGCAACAACCATGACTAAGTCTTCCAACAAGCTGATAAGCTAGATTTAAAATTATGAATAGATCATATTCATGTATTTGCTGGAAGGGATTGACAACTCACTGTCCCGGGTTTCTTACTTATTTTCGCACATAAGGAGGCATACTTTGAGATGCACGCCAAATAACAATAGTTGGACTACATTGATCATGTTTGCGACAAAGGATCCTAATTCAAGGATTCGAATCTTCTACACTGACAAAATATAAGTGAATAGTTCACTCAACCCGTAAATCAAATTTAATAAATGGACAAAATTAATTACATTACTTATCATTAAAACTAAATTTGCTTCAATCAAGCTAATTAGAATTCTTTCCATTTAAATGAAATTTAACACCCTAAATGAGAGATCCACTCAATAATTTTTGGGCAAGTTTCTTTTAATATATAAAAACCACTCTACAACAACTTATTTTTTCATCTTTGTCACTTCTGAAAATTTTCTTAGCAGAATTCTCACATGTGATTGTACAATTGAATCAAACAATATACAAACAACACCACTGATACAGAATATAAATTTAATTTATTCCCTAATAATTGTAATGATATCCAAAAGTAAATAACATTATAGTATGTGAATCAAACAATATAAGGAACAACTATAAACTATATATTTTATCAAATTCATTGCATACTAGTAAAATTGATAAATCTGGTCATTGTTCACATTAAGACTGATGCTTCCAGATTCAAAACTTCCACTTTGAGATTCATGATTTATGATGTCTGCTTCAAGATTTATCTCTAGAAACTCCTTCAAGATTCTTGATGTCCACTTCCTACATATGATAATAATAAATAAATTAGTAATTGGATTTCAATTTTTTTTAAAATATCTCTACTACTATAATGGGATAACTCAACCCGTGCAACGCACGTGTTGGTAAATTTTTTTTTTTTGCTCTTTTCATTCCCCCAACCAAAAAAAAATTTCCCCACATGCAAATCACGTAAATTTTTTTTCCCTTCTCATTTCCCCCTCAAAAAAAAAAAATTTCGCACGTGCAAAGCACGTGTATAATACTAGTAAGTCTTAATTCCAAAGTAGTCTTAAAAAGTTCTTACTGTAAGGGTCTCTTCCTGTTTCTTGCATTTCTTCTTTACTGATTAAATCCATAGCAAATTGTGAAGACATCTAAAATTCAAAAAATTAAAAACCTAAATGTATGGTATTGTAAAATTAATTCAAAATCACAATTTATAATCTTCTTTAGTAAATCGGTAAAGCTTGAGGTTTGGGCATAAGCCGTCCATGGTAATTGAGAGGGGATCTCGATATTCTAGATCATCAAAAGCTCAATGTTAGAATAGTGTATTCCAACTACAATATCTGTCACTATTAGTTCCTAACAACCAAAAAAAAAGAAAAAAGAAAAAAAGAAAAAAGTCATCCATGTATCTATCACATATACTCAAACGGATTTACATGTATATGTTGTGTATATAAGTATGCATAGGTGAAGTCGACATGGCAATGTTCTGCATCATAGTAAAGAATTAATTCATACTAGTAGTTTACACGTGCGATGCACGTCTTAATAAATATAGTTTTTTAAAAGTAAAAATTCAGACGTAGTCTGGATTTAATCTAAAACCTCATTTACAATAGTTATGCACGTGCGTTGCACGGATTGGTAGATGGACAAATTACACTAAGGCCTTCTAGTTCTCCCATTATAGTAACTAGTATTATACACGTGCTGTGCACGTGGGAAAAAATTGGGAGGAATGAAAAGGGCAAAAAAAAAAATTTACCTACACGTGCATTGCACGGGTTGGATTGGACAAAGGCCTTCTCCCATTATAGTAGTAGAGATAGAGATTAATAAATATCGTTTTTTTAAAAGTAAAAAAAAAAATCAGACGTGGTCAGGATTTGATCTAAAACCTCATTTACAATAGTTATGCACCGTGCGTTGCACGGGTTGTTAGATAGACAAATTATACTAAGACCTTCTTCCATTATAGTTGTAGAGATGACTACATCTTGTTAGATACTAATAAGCAAGAGTCATGACTCGGTTTCATTTAATAGCTATTAAACAAAGTCACGGAGTTATTTCAAAATTAGAGAAATTATGGACTCTTATTACTTACTATATCTACTACATTCACTGGATGAGAGACAGAGCGATTGCATGGAGGTGAAGAAATTGAAGCATCCTATGTTAAAAATAATTCGATCATTGTATATATACATATAAAATATATATTGTTAACAAAGCTTGAACACGTCAATTACAATAAAATAATTAGCAGATTCTATGTAAAATAGATAGAACTACCTTGGATTTTATTATTTTACGAGATGCAGAAGTGTTTGCCCTTTTTGGTTGCTTTTCTACCCAATTCTTTTGTCTTCTTTTTATTTTGATGCCCTCTCTTTTCTTCATCCTGGGAGTAGAAGAAGGTTGTGAGTTTTCCACACTAGCAGTTAAATTTGCTGCTATTGAATTATCATCCTTATTCATGTCCTCGTTAGCAGACTTCGAATTAGGTTGCAATATTCGGTTCATGTCCTCTCTTAATTGATTTGCCATCTTGCAAGCTGCAACAAACGTTTCTTCACCTTCAGCAGCACGAGAAGCAATCTTTATAAAAAGTCAGCAAAGCACCTCCTACTGTCAAATTTGAATTATTTTGAGTTTCAGATGAATCATGAAAATCTGTAGTTCCATTCCTTGTTTCTCTGTGTCCATCTTTTCAAGATATATTGCTTTGGAATATAGAGAAAAGAAAGATAGAATGAATTTTATTCCACTCACTTTCTTATTGATTACATAAGTATTTATAGCATTTAGGCTTAAAGCTTAGAAGAGAATATTATTGCAACGAGAAATTGTTGCAACAGATAAGGATGATTTGTAAGCATTCCTTCAACTGAACCTTGTTAGGATCCTTAATACACCCCTTCAAACTCAAGATTGGCTGAGCTACTTGAAGCTTGAGAGCCAACGAGGAGAATCGATTTGTTGATAGTCCCTTTGTGAATATATCAGCGATTTAGTCAGTGCTACAACGGTAGCATATCTAAATTCGTCGATGAAGAACGAGTTCGCGAATAAAGTGATAGTCCACCTCCACATGTTTCGTTCTTGCATGGAAGATAGGATTGGAAGCCAAGGTTATAGCACTTAAGTTATCACAGTGAATTGTAGGTGTGGAAGGAACCGGAATATGCAGATCTCGAAGAGGAAACAACAACTAGCTGATTCGGTGGCTGTGTGCGCTAATGACATGTACTTGGCCTCTGTGGAACTCCTGGCTACAGTGGTTTGCCTCTTTGCACTCCATGAAATGGGATTGAGACCCAAATATATGCAGTAGCCGGTGGTGGAACTACGGTTGTAGGGTGGCCCTGCCCAATCTGCATCAGAGTAGCCACGGATGTCAAGGCATCCCCGTTTGAAGTGGAGACCACTTGTGATTCTACCCTTTAAATACCGAAGGATCCTTTTGACAGTTTCCAGGTGAGGGGTACGAGGGTTTTGCAGGAATTAGCACACTTGATTGACTGCAAAGGCGATGTCAGGTCGTGACCAAGTGAGATACTAGAGAGCACCAACAATAGAACGATACTCAGTGACATTGGTAAGGGGATCCCCAGAATTTGGACCAAGTTTTTGATCAGTTGCTATTGGAGTTTTGCAAGGCTTTGCTCCGTCAATGTGAGATTTGTGTAGGAGGTCTGTGATGTATTTAGTTAGGGAGATTATCATATCAGTGGAGTTCCTGGTGAGTTCTAAGCCAAGAAAAATAATGAGCAATGCCAAGATTTTTGAGAGGAAACACTTTGCTTAGGTCTTGAATGAGAGTGGAGCACACAGCCAAAGAGGAGCTTGTGATTAAGATATCATCAACATATAGTAGAAGCATTGTGATGGATCCATTAGGATGTCGAACAAAAATATATGCATCACTTGCGGAGATGAGAAAACCCATGTCGAGCAAAGCAGTGGAGAGACGTTGATACCAAGCTCTTGGTGCCTGTTTTAGGCCATAGACTGAACATTGGAGAAGACAGACATGAATAGGAAAGTGGGGATCCTGGAACCCCGGTGGCTAAACCATAAAGACCTTCTCCTCCAAATTTCCATGAAGAAAGGCATTGTTGATGTCTATCTTTCTGAGCGGCCAGTTATAGGTGACCGCAATTGAGAAAAGTAAACAGATTATTGCGGCCTTTGCAACCGGATTGAATATGTCTCCATAATCAATGCCTGGTTGTTGGAGGAAGCCCTTGGCAACGAGGCGAGCTTTGAATCGATCAATAGTCCCATCTTTGTGTTGTTTGATTCTAAAGATCCACTTGCAGCCAATTGGTCGTGTGTAGGACGAGGGGTACCAACTTCAGGTGTTAGCTTGCATTAATGCACTGAGTTTGGTGACCATAGCATTGCGCCATTTAGGATCTTTGATTGTCTAAGAATAGCATTTTGGTATCGATGATAGAGAGTTGAAAATAGCAGAGAGAGAGAATATGTTTGGTGGCTAGGTACACCTTAGGTTTGAATATGTCTTTTTCGATCTGGTTGTCATTGGATGGATATTGTTTGTGGAAGATGATGGTCGTGGTGGTGGTGGTGGTGGTGGTGGCGGCGGTGGAGGCGGAGGTGGTGGTGTTGTAGGTACTGAAGGTGAAGATGGTGAAGTGGATTGTGGAGGTGATATTGTTTCTGGAGATGTTTGTGGGTTGTGGGAGGTAGAGGAAGAAATATGTTGAATGCTAGTATCCGAATTGGTTTGATGGTCTTGTTGTTGCTGTGATAGGACACGGTGATAAAAAGGTCAAGAAGGGACCATAATGAATGATGGAGTGGGAGTAGCTGGGGGTGTAGATGGTTTGCCCAGATATGGAAAATAATCTTCATCAAACATTACGTGCCTGGAGAATGGAACTTTGGATGTGACTATTTCAAAGCAACAACACCCTTTGTAAGATCAGAGTATCCTAGATATATTGGTGACTCCTGTGGTCAAGTTTATGCTTGTTGCAAGGTCTTGTCCAGGGATAGTAGCATGAGCCAAACACCCGTAAGTGTTCAATTGATGGTGGCTTCCCAAATAGATGAGTGTATGGAGTGACATTTTGTAATTTTGGTGAAGGAAGCCGGTTAATAGTTAGACTTCCGTGAAGAATGCTTCGACCCAAAAGGAAAAGGGTATGCCTGATTGAGCTAACATCGTCCTACTCATGTCAACCAAATGTCTATGATTGTATTCTGAGATGCCATTTTGCTCTAGTGTGCGGAAAAAATACTGATGGGAATTCCATGTTGTCGAAGAAAGTTCACCAACTTGGTGCTGCAATATTCTCCCCCTCCGTCTGACCGGAGAGTTTTAATTTTGGTATTGAACTTATTCTCAACTTGCAATTTATAGTTAACAAACACTTAATAAACATCAGATTTATTATATAAAGGAAAGATCCATGAGAATTGGGAGTAATCGTCTACAAAGAGAACATAAAATCGAAAACCAGAATTAGAAACTACAGGGGATGGTCCCCAAACATCTGAATGCAATAATTCTAAAGGAACGAGAGACCTAGACGTAGAAAGGTTAAATAAAATTTTGTGACTTTTTCCTAAGTTGCAAGCATGACATGAAGAGGATGGTGCTATATGAGGACGACTTGGGAAAAGCTTGGTGATGTAGACTCAATGTGACGAAGAACCAAAGGAGATGGATGACCTAATCCGTAATGCCAAAGTGTAGTGCATGGATCATGAGTAGGGTTGAATAAGAGGACGAGTTTGGAAGGATGTAGAGGCCATGTTTATTCGGCACCTGAAAAAGAATTTCTCTGGTGCGATTATCCTTGGCAAAGAAATTGGTCGATGTAAAGGTTAGAGAGCAATCATGATAAGAGACAAAATGATGTACATAGACCAAATTATAATTAAGAGATGGAGAATGCATGACATCTTTAAGACCGAAAGTATGTATGGGTGTTTGTAGCAATGTGGTACTAATATTATGCTTAGTTAGTTGAGATCCATTTGCAGTGACAACTGAGGATTCACCTTGGTATTCTGAGTGCATTGAGTGGTTCGAGAGATCGCCTGTTAGATGGCTGGTTGCTCCACTATCGGCAATCCAGTCAAGTGGAGGGGATGAAGAGTGTGCTACCATAGCAGCTAGGCGTTGAGGAGGTTGAGTGACTGGATATGCAGAGTTCATTCTTTGATAGCAGTTAGATGCAATGTGTCATTGAGTATTGCAGATCTGGCATGTTGGGCGAGTAATGGTGGATGGTGTTGTTGCCGGATAAGTGGAATTGGATGAACGAGACCTGACACCATGAGTCTTTGAATTATAATTGGGAATGTAATTACAAAGCTTACACTACAAAAGATACTCGATTTCCCGGCGTTTTTTTACATCTTTACCGACGTTTTTTTACGCCGGTGAAACTTTCACCGGCGTTTATAATAGCGCCGGTCCAAATGCCGCCGAAGCGAGCGTCGCGGAAAGGAAGGGATCTACACCAGCGGTTTTAGTGGACGCCGGTAAATGTGACAACTACACCGGTGGCCATAAAACGCCGGTGTATGGTGGTCTCTGAGTGCCATTCTTTTACCCCCAATATACATTCACCGGCGGTCATAAACCGACGGTGTTTATTCATTCGCCGGCGTTTATAGAAACGCCGGTGTAGAATGAAAGTATACCGGCGGCCATAGACCGCCGGTGTATGTGCGTTTATGAGTTCCCGGTTTTTTTTACTTACAAGCACCGGCGTGATCAACAAACGCCGGTGTAGTTCGGTTCACCGGCGTTTTATAAAATGCCGGTGTTTCTTGGTGCCGTTACAGCTAGCGGCATACACCGGTGTGTGTGGGAATGCCGGTATCGCACACTGCAACTAATTCATTAGATAGATCGGCATTTTATAAAACGCCGGTCTAGCTATGCCCGTTTGTTTTCCATCCTCCGGTTTTCCGTCCGATTTCAATTCACAGTTTCATTTACAAAACCTGTAAACTAATTCACAACTGATTCAACCAATTTCGTTGCATATTAATGCGCAAATCACAACCAAACACAAAAATAATAAAGTTTCACACGTGTCATATCCCAAATATCTCAACAAACTAATTAACAGTGTCATAATTAACGGTTTCATAATCACAACCAAATTCACCGCAAAATTAACAGTGTCATAATTAACAAATTAATATAGTGACGAACATCCCAAATATCTCAACAAACCAGTCTGACAAATATCTCAAATATCCCAAGTTAACAGTCTGACATAACTCTCATAAAAAAAACAGTCTGACATAACAGCAAGGAGGACATAAGAACAACAATCATACAGCAAGGAGGACATAAGAACAGCAAGGAGGACCACGGATTCATACCCCTCGAGTAGCTTCAAAACTGATCATCAGAATTTCCTTCATCTGGGCGACCGCTCTGTGAAAAAAAATAATAGTTTAATTCAACAGTAGACCACAATACAGAATATACATATATTTTGAACTTGCAAAAAAATCTACCTGTATCTTAAATTATAAGATCAAAGTGCCAATTGCAAATGGAATTGTTAATGATATACAGAGGTAAAATAATTACATTGCAATGCTAAAAATCTAGTACTTAATTTTGTTTTTAAATATATCTAAAATACACTACTAATCGGAAAGCCTATAGCGGCGTTTTTTTCTGTCTATAGCGGCGTTTATAAACGCCGCCATAGATGGTAGCGGCGTTTTAATTATTGCCGCGAGCAGCGCCGTTACATCGAACGTCGTTACAGATCATGGGCCTATCGCGGCGCTTTTCTAGAGCGCCGTTACAGACCATAGGTCTACAACGGCGCATCTTAAAAGGCGCCGCTATAGGCCTATGATCTGTAACGGCGTTCTAGAAAAGCGCCATTGTAGGTTGGATGCCTATACCGGCATTTTTAAAAAACGCCGCTATATGTGTACAGCTTGTAAGCATTTTTAAAAAGCGTCGTTACAATTCGTAGGTCTATTACGGTGCCTTTAAAAGCGCCGTTATAGGTTCAATTTTTTTAAAAAAAATAATTCGCCACGTTCGGTGGATCGATATGTATCCCGGCATCGGGGTTTTTTCCCAACTATTTTAAAAATAGGTCACAAATTCAAAATATCTGTAGTCACATCAAATTTTCAAATCTTAAAATCACTAATAGCATAATAAACAACTATATAATCATGGACCACAATAAATAATAATTACTTGTCTAAAAATGGTCATACGAAAAGTTAGAAATATACATGTTATACATCAATTTCTTTAACAAAACATAAATTCAGTTTCGACAAAACATAAAAAGACTATAGTCCAAATTAAACTAAACTATTGCAAGTCTCCTGATGTGGCTCGGCATTGCTTTCATTCCCATTGATATTTCGCCCAGATGTATGTGCGTGACTAGAAGTCGATGGAATTCCCTGGCTCTGTATAATTCACAATAGTGTCATTTATTAGTTTATTCACCAGATAGGTTTGTTATAACAGTCATTTATTAGTTTATTCACCAGATAGTTTATTCCATCTAAAAATGTCATACGACAAAGTCAATATAATAGACACTGATAGCTCAATACATTACCTTCTCTTCTTGACAAACATCATCGTCTTCCTTTGTATGATGAGTATCTAAAAATGTCATACGACAAAGTCAATATAACAGACACTTATAGCTCAATACATTACCTTCTCTTCTTGACAAACATCATCGTCTTCCTCAGTATGATGAGTGTTGTGCTTCCTACGGAACATGATTACTACTTCTATGGTCAACTTCAACCTGTAACAATGGATCAAGTCTTACAGGCATGCTATGTCGTCTTAAACACAGTTAATATACTAAACCAATAAACTGACTTAGACAAAAATAAATAGACCCCTGACTGACACTAAATTTCTATTAGGCTTCTTGACTTTTGCAACTCTGTTATAAACCCTTCAAACAATTACCAAAATATCAACTTTCTTAAACAATTACGAAAATATCAACTTTTCAACATACACTCTATTTTATATATCAGTCATTATTTTCCTCCAAAACATAGATGTATATTTTGGTAACTGTGCTAAAAAGATAAGGGAAAAAATTGAATATGGACCTGCAAATGCAATTGCAATGTACAAGCTAACAAATATCAAACACCTCCAGTCGTATTAATTGATACAACAAGTATGTTTCCGCCTTGTATTTCTATTTCCATAACAAGGAGCTAATAGATTTCCATTACTTCAAAGGAATCCTTCTATTTCCCTCCATTTTTCTCAAAGATACAAATTGCTCCTCCATGAACCAGATAACATCAGGTAAGTAGAAC
Source organism: Hemerocallis citrina (assembly GCA_017893485.1). Classification (NCBI taxonomy): domain Eukaryota; kingdom Viridiplantae; phylum Streptophyta; class Magnoliopsida; order Asparagales; family Asphodelaceae; genus Hemerocallis; species Hemerocallis citrina. The sequence continues at coordinate 28,240,722 of CM030367.1, forward strand.
ACACGACAAGACCAAATAGAAGAAGAAAAAAAGTTTTGCAAGATTACAGGACTGTACAGTAAGTACCTGTTGTTAGGGGTATAAGTATCCCTTTCCCCCCTTTCGCGAGCAAAATCAAGTTTCACTTCACGCCCTAATAGCTCTTGCCCATTCATTTCAATTGCCTACAGAAAAAAGTATTACGGGCATTACCATCATGAAAGTGCCATCTAATTCCAAATTTAACATAATAAACATAATAAACGAAAAAACATAATAATGAAAGTGCCAAAAGGTTAGGTACATATCTTGAGAACTTCAACATAATAAACGAAAAAACAGCACACCTTCTGAGCCGCTTCTTCATCTGAAAATTCAACATGACCAAATCCCTTGAAACGTCCATCAAAATCTTTGGCCAAGCGGACAGCAACAACTTCCCCTGCCTCTTTGAAAAAATCCACCCTACACAGATTACAACTATTAAAAGGACATACACTAAGAAAAAAGAGAAGAAGATGAAGATGAAAAAACTCAGAAGTCATTAACAAGTATAACACACGTACAAGTCATCATCTCCAGCATTATATGACAGATTTCCTACAAACAGTGTTTTTGATCCAGATTTCTGACTCTGGTTACTTGCAGGAGTTTGTAACTAATTAGATGGAAAAACTTTAGTCAGTTCTGATAAGTAAAGATGTGATACATAAAGTTACATTAATAAAGGTACAGTAGCATTACCTCCCTCTTGTCAGATTTTGCTAATGGTGACGCCTCTTCCATTTTCACATCTCCATCCTGGATTTTGAATATTAACTAATCATAAAGCTTACTATGGAAGGAATGTTAAGCATTAGTACTAGAATTGGACCAGACCATAGTGCAATGCACTGCAAGCATAAACTAGCTATGCATTAGTCTATTGCACTACCCAACCCTCATGCAATGTAACAGTCCTATAGAGAAAAAAGTCACAGTCACCTTATTTTGTTTTGCCTTTGGGGCTTCATCCTCAGAATCTTCATTGGAGCTGTCATCATCTTCTTCCTCGCTGCTGCTGTCGTCACTGGCAGCTTTGGAAGTAGGCTTGACATTGGAGACAGCATCCTACATGTAGATGATAACTTAGGGCATAAGTAAATGTGCATGAATTGGACAGGTTATTGATAACATTGATCAACATATAATTGACATGCACCAAAGCTTTGTTCTTGGTCTGGGGTTCTTCACTTTCGTCAGAACTATCACCAGAAGTCTCTTCTTCTTCTTTGACCTCGCTTGGTTTCTGCGGGATCAGCATTACAAAACATCAAGATTTCAACATTATACAAAAACAATCAATTAATAAGTATGCAGAATACTATCACAAATATAGTAAAAAAATTAGTAAAGGTTAATTCCTGATTACAAAGATACAAAAGGCTCCCCCCCACACCCACACCCCACGTCTAAAGAAGTAAAATGACATCAAAAGCATTAACAAGTAGAGCAAAGTGTCTTCAATGAAGGGCCTAAAAAATGTAAATAATGCTCCAAAATATTGCCAGGTCAAAGAGGGATGAAAATCAACTTCAGTCAATAATTAGTTCATGATACATATAAAACTATTTATGCAAAGAAGTAATGAATGGATAATTTTTTTTTCAAGGCATCTATACTAGATGTGCATAATATAATGGATAAAAAAGGAAGAAATAATCACCTACCATTTTTTATATTTATACTTCCACAAACATAGATTTGCATACACAACATCTTCCTGGTCAACTAGCAATAGCATGATTCCAAGAGAAATTTGCTCAACTTGCGAATGAAATACGGAGTATTCAGGTTATACCAATCATTCTTTTTTTGATGTAATATACCAATCATTCTTAATTTACAATAGATTACACTATGCAATCAGTAAGCATTGAGAAACCGTATATTCAAATCAAAAAGCACAAGAAAATGGAAATACTCACAAAATACATCACTCCATCTAATCAATAGTACGTTAATTTCACCACATTACCGATCTTACTACCATCTTATGTGTTAATTATGTAGGGTAAGTATGAATCTATCAACATAAGAATACAAAAAAGCTTTCGGTTCAGACTTGTTTAAATGCAACATGCAAGGGATAAATTTGATAAAAATCACATCTAATAATCAGGATTGACCTAGATTAATTAAAACAAACCCACTTCCAACGAGACCCGCTCTAACCTAACGTGAGGATTACTCGACTGGAAACCTTAACTAGAGTAGGGTTGAACTTGGATTGACCCATCGAAAGGTCAGGTTGCGCTTGGAGACTGTAGCTCAGCAAACAGCATCATCTTTGCCCAATTCACACTCCTAGCATGTGTTAAGGACAGTTGCTCAGAAACAACAAAAGCCTCATTAATTTTCTCTTTAATACTGCCCCACATATTATACACCAACGACACTCTTCCTATATTAGCTCCAACAAGAGAAAATTAACTATTGCAAGTAATTGAGGTTATTAAAGTCCATCATATCAATTAATCGGGACTAAAGCATAACTGCTAGTTCTCTACAACAAGAACATAGACAATCTTCAAGAATCTTTTATTTAAAGTCTAACTTTGGTGGTAGGCCCAAAGTTGGGTGATACAGTGGAGTTCTTAATCAAGTGGTTATTCACCAATTCACTCCTCTCAGTTTAATAGACACATACTATCATCAAAAGCTTTTGAATTAGCATATATGTGACACCATAGTCCGATGCATAGGTTTCACCCCACATTCTGACATTTCATGTCAACCCAAACCCACACCATTTTATGACTCAGGAAAATGTTTTAATATATCAAGGCCCATAAAATTAACAGGAAATGAAGTATAAATTAATTCGGCAGTCCACCCAATTTTCATATTCAATTCCCAAAAATATCCACAAATCTTTGAAGTGTGTGTGCCTATATAGCAAAATGCAATATTCATTTTTAAGAGGTTTAGAAAAACTTAAGTTATACTTAGAATTCCTTTGCATAGTCCCTAAGGAGCATTACTAGGCAACCCACAGCACATTATAAGGAAAAGATACAAATTTGATGGGGATATCTAATACTTAATTGTAATCCACCAGAATTTAATGGTACATGGACATGACTTTGTCTCATACTCAAACTGTGGTTAGTAAAATTCAAAGAGAAGTAAGATAGATACCTAGGCACAAACTTTTTCTTAAAACAACATGATCACACTTCAATGCAAACATAGAACTCCTAATACATATATATCCAATAACAAGATCCATCGCAATACAGCAAGAGGAATGCTTACCATCCGAAGAAGTGTCCTCCGTTCCCTTTCCCGGGCATGCTTGATAGCCTACAAACAACTTACAAAAACCCTTTAATTCACTATCAATACAAAAGTATACAATACAAGAGACGCGGAAAGAGGGAAAAAAACCTCATCAAACTCCTTGCGCTCGGCCTCCACCTCCGAGATATCCCTATAGGAAACCAAACTGCCAACCATAAGATCACGCTATTCGTCTAATGGGAAAAGGGAGAAAAAAAAAAGTAGGATGAAAATTTGAACCTGCCAATGGTCTGCTGGACTTGGCAACAACATTTGGCACACACTTTCTGTTCCTTCGCACATCCTTAACACAATCACAGAAGCGAACACAGTCAACATTTAAGAGTTTAATTTCTTTGTCTTGTTTCTTTAAGTGGTCATTAAATGTAAAATCCAAACAAACCAAAAAAATAAATAAAATCTAACCATTGCAAAGATTGTGATACGCCTGACGAACCGCCCTTTTCCCACATTTCTGACTAAAATAAAGTAAAATTAACAAAAGAAAAGATTACATAATAAAGCAAACCATCAAACAACAACAACAACAACAACAACAAAATCAATCGAAAAATAGAAAATTAGTTTACCATTTGGCAGGCTCCACTAGAGGCTTGTACTTGCCGTACCTGACCAAAATTGAAATTAGAATTAGGGTGGCAACTGAAAAATCCCCAAAACCCAGTAATTCAAAAACCCTAGATTCTAGAAGAAGAAGAAGAAGAAGAAAGGATACTTGAAAGTGACATCAGAACTAAGAGGATGTGAAATGTACCAATCAAATAGAGAATGAATCCACACGGAGCATCTTCTTGAATGGAGAAGGGCGACGAAGCCGTGTGGGGAGAGGGGAGATGGCGCTGAAGAGGTCGACAGGTTAGGGGGGGAGAGAGAGAGAGAGAGAGAGAGAGAGAGAGAGAGAGAGAGAGAGATTTTGGAGACGGATGTGGAGCGGGCAGGATTAGTTAGGGTTAGAAGCATACGTTTTTGGGGGGAAAGGAAAAGTGGAGCGGGAGGAAATATTTGGCAGGCGGCAGCTGAGCGAAACGAAATAGGCGAATAGCTATTTGGTCTATAACGGCGGTGTCAATAAAACCGCCGTTATATATTATATATCTAACGGCATAAAATAGCACCGCCGTCATAGATCAAAGCTATTTAAAAGAATATTATAATGGCGAACTATCGCGGCGTTTGGGCATAGACGCCGGGATAGATACGCCGTTATATCCATTCCGATTAGTAGTGATAACAAAACAAATGAACATTCAGTATCTAACTTGAAACCTTTATATTCTCCTCTGATTGGGAATATCCACTATCTAAAACAGTAAAACAAATGAAAATTTAGTATCTAAGCATGTCTTTCATGGATTGTTCAGACAATCCATGAAACTGTCATCGTGGACGGAAACCAAATATAAGAAAAATAAGAAAAATAAGATAGGGCTCATATCAAGTGTAATTTTAGGGAACTGTCATCGTGGAAGGAAACCAAATATAGAAGCCAGAAATGGAAACAGAAAGAAGAATGGTAGAGACTTTGGATACACCAGGTTAACATAGCGGCATTTTTCCTCACCTCTCTCTCATCCCTTGTTTCCCTTCAGCACACGAACACAAAGAGACATCAGCAACAACAGCAAGATTGACAAGAACAACAATAATAATAAATTATTATGAACAAGATGTCTCTATATGGGTTTCCAGATCTCCACTCCAACTCGTCTCTTTCTAATCACAGCCCAATTAAGAACAATTGTTCACAGTCACTGTTAAAGAAACATACATGCTCAGATAATGGAAATTTTCATTTTAAGATACTGTTAAAGTAACCTGATTGCCATCTTTGGCATGATTGCCATCCTCATCTTCTTTTACTGTTAATGAAGCTTATCTCATGCATCTGATTGTCATCTTGGCATGTTTTTTTGACCAAAATGGGTTCACTGTGAACTGAGGATGCTATAGGTACGTATGCCAAAATCCTCCGGATATGTACAACAATTGGGTTTTAGATTTAGTTGGGCTAAAGAATTAGTAGAGCAACATATATGCTCAGATACTGTTAGAGAACCTGTTTGCCATCTTTGGCATGATTTTTTAACAAAAAATGGGTTCACTTTCAAACTAAGTATGTTGCTAGCATACCAAAATCCTCCAAATCAGTACAACAACATGGCTGAACAAACCTTATTTGCAGGTCATACAATGTCATCTAGGCATGTTATGTGCCAAAGTGGAGTTGGTCATACAATGCATGAACGACACGTATTAGTTGTTTGTGAGTATGCAATAGGGTGCAGCTATGAACATGGCTCATATCAAGTGTAGTATTACGGACTGTCATCGTGGAAGAAAACCAATTTAATATAGAAGCCATATATGGAGCCAGAAAGAGGGATGGTAGAGAATGAGGATACACCAGGCTAACATAGCGGCATTTTCCTCAACTCTCTCTCATCCCTTCATTCTCTTCAACACACGCACACAAAGAGACATCCGCAACAACGGCAAGAGGGGGTTGGTCCAACAATAAGTATAGATTATAATAAACGAGATGTCTCTATTTGGGTTTCTAGATCTCCACTCCAGCCCTTTCTTTCTAATCACAGCCCACTTAAGAAACATAGACGAAATGCTTATAGACGACAGCCACAATGCAGACTCACAAACACTAGTACGTGTCTTTCATGCATTCAAGACCATAATCTCTTTAAAAATACCAATTTAAAGACTTACCGAGGGTGGGACTTGGGATTGCTGCCCTATTAAATTGGCCATTTGTTCTTGTAGGAGTGCAACTTGTGCCTCTAATAAAGTCATCTCCTCGTCCCGATTGGCACTTGAACTAGATTCACTCCGTCCGAATAGCCGCGAGGGGGTTGGTCCTAGCCCCATACCACGGACACGTCCATGCCTCTCCTTTCCCCTAACCTCGGTCAAGGCAACTCTCTGCCGGGTACGCCAATCTGTGCATGCCGCTGTAGGGTTAGAATCTGAAGCGGAAGAGATTTCACCATACCTTCTCCGAGTGTTAGTCTGTAAAAGGACATAACAATCAGAGTTAAAAGCAGATGAGATTTCGACTACTCATTAGATATTAGTTCACAAATTACCAGAATCCGTGCTGCCTCAGGGCTCGCATACGTCCCATCCTTCGATTTGTAGGTGGCATCGAAAAAGTCAATGTCGCCAAACTCCGTAGGACCCCCCAAATCTTCTTCCTATATATTAGTAAGATGAAATGGTTATAAACAAATAACTGTAAGTAAAAAATGTTCAATACGATTGCGCCTACCAATTCTTCCCGAACCAGAGCAAAGCTCTGTGTACCAGCGGTGTGCAACACTAGCTGCTTTGACCGACTGGAAACTCCCATCTCCGCCATTTTCTGTACATGCCACAATGAAGTTAGCAGAAAAATTCATTACAGTAGCAATACAACCACATACTCATTAGATTTTTGTGCCTTTAATGTAAATACCTGACCGATCGCCGAACTCCAGTAGTGCACAAGAAATTGCCAATCTGAAGGCTCCACATTTTCTGGCACATTCATTGCATTCTCCTCCTCTGAAAGGTCTTTGTCATAAAACTTCGCCTTCAAGTCACTCTTGTAGTCCCTCCACTTTTTGGAGAGTGACTTTTCAACCCAAGGCGTCAGGGAGTCGGCGAACGAGAAGTATTGCTGCAAAATTTATTACCCATCACTAAAAATACATATTTCAATAATATATTTGCACCTACCAATTATTTATTTTAGATGGGAAATACCTTGATTGTCGTAATAGCAGTGGCCTTTGTCGTGGTTGGCACCTTCGGCCAACTCTCGTATGACAAAGGAAGTATCCGGGGGTTCCTTGCTATAACCCCAATAAAGGAAGAAAATTTGCTGGCGTTATCGCCAACCGATTGCCCGACACCGTTTAACTCCACCACGATCCTTTCGTCATTCTGAAGCCTCCAAATATTCGTCATCTTAGTTCGCCCACGATGTTTTTTGACAGTGGGCGGCGTGCTACCCTCACCCTCATCTGTTTGACTGCCACTATTATGTAGTGGCTGCTCATCCCCATGGCTCTCGTTGCCATCATTTATATTTATCCTCTTTCCACGCCTCGGCATGTTGTACCTGTCAAGGATTCAATAACTTCCTTAGAGATGCAAATTTAATTAATAACATGTTTATAATAACTATCATAAAATTTGTACTTTAGTAGGATTAACAAACCAACATAATTATAAAAAAATTTAAAAAATGAGATTTGTAACAAATTAAATTACAATGATAGTTTGGTTCAAATGACACTAAGCATAGTTTAATGTAAATAACACCAAGCAGTAGAAAATAGGAAGATAATTAAACCGGTGTATTAAATTGTTGTACATATCCGGAGGATTTTGGCATACGTAGCTATACCATCCTCAGTTCACAGTGAACCCATTTTGGTCAAAAAAACATGCCAAGATGACAATCAGATGCATGAAATAAGCTTCATTAACAGTAAAAGAAGATGGGGATGCTAGTAGCATACTTAGTTTGGAAGTGAACCCATTTTTTGTTAAAAAATCATGCCAAAGATGGCAAATAGGTTACTTTAACAGTATCTTAAAATGAAAATTTCCATTATCTGAGCATATATGTTGCTCTACTAATTCTTTATCCCAACTAAATCTAAAACCCAATTGTTGTGCATATCCGGAGGATTTTGGCATACGTACCTATAGCATCCTCAGTTCACAGTGAACCCATTTTGGTCAAAAAAACATGCCAAGAAGACAATCAGATGCATGAAATAAGCTTCATTAACAGTAAAAGAAGATGGGGATGCTAGCAGCATACTTAGTTTGGAAGTGAACCCATTTTTTGTTAAAAAATCATGCCAAAGATGGCAAACAGGTTACTTAACAGTATCTTGAAATGAAAATTTCCATTATCTGAGCTTATATGTTGCTCTACTAATTCTTGAGCCCAACTAAATCTAAAACCCAATTGTTGTGCATATCCGGAGGATTTTGGCATACGTAGCTATAGCATCCTCAGTTCACAGTGAACCCATTTTGGTCAAAAAAACATGCCAAGAAGACAATTAGATGCATGAAATAAGCTTCATTAACAGTAAAAGAAGATGGGGATGCTAGCAGCATACTTAGTTTGGAAGTGAACCCATTTTTGGTTAAAAAATCATGCCAAAGAGGGCAAACAGGTTACTTTAACAGTATCTTAAAATGAAAATTTCCATTATCTGAGCTTATATGTTGCTCTACTAATTCTTGAGCCCAACTAAATCTAAAACCCAATTGTTGTGCATATCCGGAGGATTTTGGCATACGTTGCTATAGCATCCTCAGTTCATAGTGAACCCATTTTAGTCAAAAAAACATGCCAAGAAGACAATCAGATGCATGAAATAAGCTTCATTAACAGTAAAAGAAGATGGGGATGCTAGCAGCATACTTAGTTTGGAAGTGAACCCATTTTTGGTTAAAAAATCATGCCAAAGAGGGCAAACAGGTTACTTTAACAGTATCTTGAAATGACAATTTCCATTATCTGAGCTTATATGTTGCTCTACTAATTCTTGAGCCCAACTAAATCTAAAACCCAATTGTTGTGCATATCCGGAGAATTTTGGCATACGTAGCTATAGCATCCTCAGTTCATAGTGAACCCATTTTGGTCAAAAAAACATGCCAAGATGACAATCAGATGCATGAAATAAGCTTCATTAACAGTAAAAGAAGATGGGGATGCTAGCAGCATACTTAGTTTGGAAGTGAACCCATTTTTGGTTAAAAAATCATGCCAAAGAGGGCAAACAGGTTACTTTAACAGTATCTTGAAATGAAAATTTCCATTATCTGAGCATATATGTTGCTCTACTAATTCTTTAGCCCAACTAAATCTAAAACCTAATTGTTGTGCATATCCGGAGGATTTTGGCATACGTAGCTATAGCATCCTCAGTTCACAGTGAACCCATTTTGGTTAAAAAAACATGCCAAGATGACAATCAGATGCATGAAATCAGTTTCTTTAACAGTAAAAGAACATGAAAATTTCCAGTACCTAAGCATATATTTTTCTATTAATTCTTCATCCCAACTAAACCATTCATGTTAAGGAAATCAAGATGCATCTATCAGAGAAAACATGCTAAGTTTCAAAAATAAGGGAAATCAAGAGATGATACCGAAGAGAGAGAGAGAGCGGGGCGACGAGCGCGGGGGGGAGGAGATAGAGAGAGAGCGGGGCGACACGGTGGTTTCCGATCACCGATTTACCTCCAAATAGAGAGAGGGAGGAGGGAAATCGAAAATGACGAAGGGAAGAAGGGACGATGACGAAAGGTCGAAGGCTGTCGAAGAGGACGAAGCGGCGGAGGCAAATGCACGGGAAGTAGAGCGAGGAAGGAGGGAAAACGAAGCGCCCCCTTTTTTTTTTATTTTTTTGGGGTTTGGGAAAATGGCGAGCGAAATATTAGGGTTCGCGGGATTTATCGCAGCTTATTCACCGGCGTTTCAATTAGACACGCTGGTGAATGTGTAGTATATTCACCGGCATTTATTATTAAAACGCCAGTGAATAATACACTTCACCGGCGCTTTTAAATAAAATGCCGGTGAATACGCGGATTGACCGGCGTTTTAAAGCGACCGCCAGTGTATAACCATCCCATCTGGCGCCCCATTCCTATTCGCTCCCTACCCCGGCGCTACTAGTAAAACGCCAGGGAATATTCGCCGGTAAATCGAGTATCTTTTGTAGTGTTACCCTTGTAGTTAGGGTTCACATAGGAGGGTCTGACTCCATTATTGTTGGTGTGGATAACAGAAGTCAGTGCATGAGTGGACGGATCTGGAGAGGCCTGAATGCGAGTGCGCTTTGTAACTGATATCCTCGCCAATAACAAGATCATGAAGCTCTCCAACCGTGAGGGTGTCTGCTCGAACATGGATCGGTGCAGAAAATACATGGTATTCAGCAGGAAGACCGCATAGAATATAAACTAGCAAGTCTTCATCGGCAAATAGAGAACTAGCAGCTGCCACATTCTGTAGATGTGTCTTCAATTGGATGATATGGGATCGAGACTTCGTCGCGAAATGACGCTCCAAGGTTCCCTATACATCCTTGGATGTTTCGCAACCGACAACATATGACAACTGATCTTCAAAAATGGTAGCATTGAGCCAGATTAGAAGCATCTGGTCCTACCTAACCCAATCTGTGTGAGAAGGATTTGGTGTGGTGGCTGTAATTCCGTCAGAATTAACGACGAACTTGGGTGGGCAAAGTTTGGTACCATCGACGTAGCCTTGAAGGTCATAGCTCTGGAGGATGGGAGTGAAGAGTGATTTCCAGAGAAGATGATTTTCTTTGGTGAGCTTAATGGGAACGAAATGGGCAATGTTTTAGATGTTAAGAGTTGCCATGAGGGTTAGATGGATGTTGTGGTGGTGGGAGGGAGAGAAGCAGAGAATTTGGATCGAGATCATGAAGAAACGTGGCTCTGATACCAAGAATAGAAAGATGGAAGATGATTTTAATTCCACCCACTTTCTTATTGATTACATAGGTATTTATAGCATTTAGGCTTAAAGCTTACAAGAGAATGTTGTTGCAACAGATAAGGATGGGTTGTTAGCATTCCTTCAACTGAATCTTGTTAGGATCCTTAATATATAGTGGGTATTTGATATAGTAAATACTTATGTGACCACATAGTATTCCAAATGTCTCGAACTTCTTGCAACTATGACTATATGAAGATTCTGAAGACTTTGAAGAAACTGTATGCTTTAAAGCTCCATCTAAAACTATGTACTCATCTTTGTTCCCACCTCCAGTGCTCTGGCTTATTGAAGCTCCTTGTGAAATATCAAACTGATCAACGAATACTTCATAAATTTTAGGTGTATAAACTGCTAATGCTTGTTGCAATATGCAACACCTCTTTATTATCAGATATGGTTGTCTCTGCCTAGAATGGAACTCAGCTTCTAACTCTTTGTGGCGTTTTTCGGATACAACCCTTTCAAAGTGCAATGTCAAGATCTGACTTTAAATATGCTTTTAGGTATGCATTTAAACTCTTACTAATCTGAGTACTTCTTATTCCTAACGTGACAACTTTTTTCATATATGCTTTGGCCCATTTTTCTTTGACTTTATATGTAGAAACCAACGAGAATGTGTCCTCAAATTCATGTGTAACCAGCATTTGTTTCCATGCTTGTTCAAATTCTTCCACATCCTCATAGTTAAACATACATCGTTTTAATGGCTTAAATAATCCACCTCCTTCCTTAAATGTGTTTTCCAAATGTCTAATTCCATTCATCATAATATGCCAAACACACAACCCATGGTAAGTTTCTGGCATAACATTGGACAGAGTTGTTGGCATTGCAGGACATTGATCAGTAAAACTGTTAGAGACATTTTCTGTTTGTATGCTTTCAAAAAAGTTTTAAACTGTTGGCTGTTTGGCTTCAAAACCCAAGATTCCTTCTTTTCCTTTAGTCCCACATCGGTGGGAATGACCACCATGTGAGTGTATATAATACAAACCACTCTTTATCCCATTGTAGTCTAGTGTGGTGTGGAGAGAACCAGTGGGCCACACACGCGCGCCGCCGCCGCCGCCCGGTTCGGTTCGGTTCGGCGCGCATAGTGGGCACAGGTATGCGCGCCGCATCTGCGGACACGAATGCCGATCCGAAATTGCTCTTCGGGTTCGGGTTGAGATCCAAAACTTCTTTTGCTGTTTTTTTTTCTTCTTTTGACTAATTCCACTTAAACGTTGGATTAGTTTTCAGATCCGATTTTTCTGGCCTCCTTCTCTCCCAACGTTCATGTGTATTTATATTCCCAACCCTCTTCCGTTTTCCTACTACTTAAAACTGAAAAATATTGCATCGGATCCACACAAAGAATTCTTCTTCCTTGCTGCTTTCGCAATCCGCAAGCACAACAAACAATACCTTCGCTGTTTCCGCTCCTTTTCTTTTTCCCCGTCGTTCTGGGCAAGGCTAAGTTCGGGTCATCTCTCGACGTTGTGTGCGACAGCGAGACGTCGGTGATACCGGGGGTTTTACCACTAGGAGCATCTGCGAAGCGTCTGCACATAAGACCGCGGATCAACTCTTAGGGCAGTGCGTATCGCGCGACTTCCCCATAGGCCGGTAAATCCGTTTTTATTTTCTTTGTTCCGACAAATTAAGAAAATTAGGGACAATCTAAGAGTTGAAACGTATTCTTAATCTGATTAGTTTAGCATAAATTGTTAATTAACAACAGCCATATTGTTAATCTGACTAGTTTAGCATATCTTGTTAATTAAGAATAGTCGGATTAGTAATCTGATTAATTAAGAACAGCCGTATTGTTAATCTTATTCATTTATCATATCTTGTTAATTAAGAACAGCCTGATTGTTAATCAGATTAAATTAGTATTTATTGGTAATTAGCACATACATACTGTCAATCTGGTTAGTTACCACTTTTAAACAAAATTGCCTTTTGTTAATCTGTCAATTAAGCATATACATATTGATTAACTGATTAATTAGCACATATAATCATAATTGCTTATTGGTAATCTGTTAATTTAGTACATTCTGTTAATTCACTTCATTATTAAATATTGTAAGGGCTAAATAAATAAATTATTAGTGAAATCCGAAGCTTTAATATTATCTTCGTTAATCACAATTTCGAGACAGATAATTAAATTTTGTTGCATCACTATAGATCCCACACTGTAGAATATCTATAGCTTTAAAATCCTTACATTATTAATTTATTGTTAAATCACAAAATTTGTTGGCACGAATTTGTGTTGTTAGGTTCACTTTAATATTCTCAAAGTCTTAGAATATTCCTTGCTGTACATTTGTTTTATTAGCTTGCAATTTGCTAGTATAATTAAGTGTCTTGTTATATTGTGAATAGCATTACTACCTACATAACAATATCAAGACTATTATTAGCTGTGGTGCTAGATATTTCTTAGTATCCTTTAAACATTTAGATAAGGAATAGTTATTGATTTTGCAAATTCCTTAAAAGAAATCTAAAGGTCTTAAAAGGAAAGATAAATTTGGGAACAAGCCTAAAGGGTCCTTCTGTCAACCGGGTGTAAACAGCCCCAAGCGACACGGTATTTAAGCGTCTTCGGACCACCACTAGCTGGGAACCGACTCCTACAGCTAACCCAAGTTAATCAGAACTTGATAGACTAAAGATTTGTTTAGGTTGATTAGCAAGATCATTAAACTATTGTCTAGAACCCGCGACACCTTTATTGAGTAGCTACAGTATTATTTCTGCAGCCTCTAGACTGTTATACTATTAAATCATGACTGGGAAAGAAGAGACTGCTTCAGCAAAGCCAGCCAAGTTTGATGGCACCCACTTCAAAAGGTGGCAGAGTCAGATGAAATTCTGGCTCACCACCTTAGGACTCCTTTCAGCAATTGATGGATCCACACCCAATACAACTGAGTCTGACAAATTTGAGTCCACCAAAGAAGTTTCTGAATCCACCTTTTCATCTCAAACTCCTAAGGAATCCGCTAGTTCCCAAAAACCAAAAACCCCTAAGGATATAGACTTCCACTGTTTTCATCAAATCCTAAGCGCCTTATCTGACTCCCTTTATGACATATTCTTTGAATATAAAAATGCTAAAGAACTTTGGGATGCTTTAGACGATGAATATGGTTGTGATGATGCTGGAATTGAAAGATTCAATTCTTCAGCTTTCAATCCAAATCTATGAATTCCAAGAATATGTGAGGCATATTCAAGCCAAAGGTACAACCTTTTCTTCTGAATATAAGATAGCTTGCCTAATAGATAAACTCCCTCCATCTTGGTCTGATGTCAAGAAGGAACTCACTCATACTCAAGGTGAGCTTACCTTTGTCCAAGTCCTAAAGAAGATTAGAACAGAAGAACAACTTAGGCTTAGGTCAAACCCTAAAAATGAGTCTAAAGCAAAGGTAAACCTTGTAGTGTCAACCCAAGGCAAATCCAAACCTAATAATCCTCACAAACCTAAGAAAACCTCCTTCAAGAAAAAGAACTTTCAGCCTCATCACCAGAATCACCAAAACCACCAAAACCGCCAACACCAGCAAAACCACAGGACTAGAAACTTCGGTCAGACTAAGGACCAACAGAAGTTTTGTTTGGTGTGTGGAAGAACAAATCATCTATCCTTCAATTGCTTTCATAGGAAGAAGGAACCAATGAAGACTCCTTATAAGGGAAAATGCTCTACCAAACCAGAAGCCAACATGATTCTAAATGGATCTTCTAGTTCCTTCAGGTCAGTGTCTTTCCAACCATCTGTTAATATTTCTTACCATTCTGATGACTGGTGGTTGGATTCTGGATCTAATGTTCATGTTTCAATTGATCGCTCCTGTTTTTCAAACTATCAGGAATCATGTGGAGGAGGCATAACCCTAGGAGATGGATCAACGGCACAGATTGTAGGAAGAGGAAGAATAGACCTGAAGATGACATCAGGGAAAAATCTAGCTCTTCATGATGTACTTCATGTGCCGTCAGTTAGGAGAAACTTAGTTAGTGGTTCCCTTCTTGTAGCGTCAGGTTTCAAAATTGTAATGGAAGCAAATAAAATTGTATTTTCTAAGAATGAATCTTTTGTTGGAAAAGGATATGTAAAGGATGGTCTTTTCATTCTCAGCACTATAAATAAAATGTCAGATCCTTCTCCTGTTGTTTCAAATATAGAATCTTCCAATGTTTGGCATGGTAGACTAGGTCATGTGAATCTGGGTTCTCTTAAAAGGATGATGAACTTAGATCTTATTCTCAAGTCTCCTGTAGATAATAAACACAAATGTGAAATTTGTGTTCAAGCCAAACATTCTAGACTGCCTTTCAAATCTATAGAGAGGAACTTTGATCCTCTAGAACTAGTTCATAGTGATGTTTGTGACTCAAATAGGGTTTTGACCCGAGGCGGTAGGAAATACTTTGTCACTTCTATAGATGATTGTTCTAAGTATTGCTATACCTACGTTCTCAAAACCAAAGATGAAGTTCTAGATAGATTTAAGGTTTTCAAATCCGAAGCTGAGAACCAATTAGAGAAAAAGATTAAGATCCTTAGATCTGATCGTGGCGGAGAGTATACCTCAAACGAAATGACTAACTTCTGTGAAGAACACGGAATAATTCATGAGGTGACTGCTCCTTACTCACCACAGTCTAACAGAGTTGTTGAAAGAAAGAATCAAACTCTGTTAGACATGGTGAATGCCATGCTTCTTAGCTCAGGAGCTCCTGATAACTTGTGGGGAGAAGCCTTATTGACAGCCTGTTACATCCTAAACAGGATCCCTAGTAAGTCAAAGGATAAGACTCCCTATGAATTATGGAAAGGTAGAACTCCTAGAGTCCATTACCTTAAGGTCTGGGGATGTCTAGCAAAAGTAGGAATCCCTGAACCTAAAAAGAGAAAGATTGGACCTAAGACTGTAGATGCTGTATTCATAGGATATGCCCTAGATAGCAATGCCAATAGATTTTTAGTGGCTCATTCTGAAGTAAATGAAATCTCTAATAATACCATCATAGAAGCTAGAGATGCAGTTTACTTTGAGAATATATTCCCTTTTAAAGATAGAATTTCTTCCAACCCCTCTAGTCATTCCCTGCCTCCTTCTACCAGTTCCCATTCTCAACCTTCTAGCTCTCAACCTGATCAAGACTCAGAACCTAGAAGGAGCAAAAGAGGTAGGATTGAAAGAAATTTAGGAGAAGATTTCTTCACTTATTTGATAGAGGGTGATCCCTCAACTTACGAAGAAGCAATATCTTCTCCTGATGCACCTTTCTGGAAAGAAGCCATCAACAATGAGTACAACTCCATTATGGAGAACAGTACTTGGCATTTAGCAGACCTGCCTTTAGGTAGTAAACCCATAGGTTGCAAGTGGATCTTCAAAAAGAAACTTAGAGCTGACGGTTCAATAGAGAAATACAAAGCGAGATTAGTAGCCAAAGGTTTCACACAGAAAAAGGGATTAGATTATTTTGACACCTACTCTCCTGTAGCTAGGATTGCCTCTATTAGAACTCTTCTAGCTTTAGCATCCATTCATGACTTGATAATTCATCAAATGGATGTAAAGACAGCCTTTTTGAATGGAGACCTAGATGAAGAAATCTACATGGAGCAACCTGAAGGTTTTATTGCTAAAGGTCAAGAAAAGAAAGTTTGCAGGTTAGTAAAATCTCTTTATGGCCTAAGCAAGCTCCCAAGCATTGGCACAACAAATTTGATAAAGTTATTTTAGAATATGGCTTCTTACCAAATGAGTATGATAAATTGTATATACTCTAAAAATACTGATGGAAGTTGTGTCATTATATGCTTATATGTAGATGACATCCTTATTCTAGGATCAACACTTGAGTTAATAAATAATACTAAAGATTATTTATCTAGCATGTTTGATATGAAAGACCTAGGAGTAGCTAACCTGATTCTAGGAATGCAAGTATCCAAATCCAAGGAGGGTTATACTCTCTCCTTAGTACATTCTATTGAAAAAATGCTAAGAAAATTTGAGTACTTTGATAAGACACCTGCTCGTACTCCTTTTGACAGTAGTATCATTCTCAAGAAGAATGAAGGTTCACCTGTAGAACAACATAGATACTCTCAAATGATAGGTTCTCTTATGTATATATCAAATAGAACTATACCTGATATTGCATTTGCTGTTGGGAGACTTAGTAGATATACTAGTAACCCAAACCGGTCACATTGGTCAGCATTAGAAAGAGTATTTAGATATCTTAAGGGTACTATAGATTACAAACTTCATTATTCTAGACACCCTGATATCATAGAAGGTTACTCAGATGCAAACTGGGTAACTGACTCACATGATGTGAAATCCACAACTGGATATGTCTTCACCTTAGGAGGTGCTGCAATCTCCTCGGGTTCATGTAAACAAACCATCATAGCTAGAAGTACTATGGATTCTGAAATGATAGCTTTGGATACTACTTGTACAGAAGCTGAATGGCTAAGAAATTTGATTATGCATATACCTGTTACTAATATTCCTGTTCCTCCTATTTCCATAAACTGTGATAATAAATCTGTTATAGAACTACTAAAGCATGATTCTGTGAATGCTAAGATGAACAGGCACCTGCAGCTGCGCTTCAAGTCAATCAAGAGCCTATTAGGCAAATATGTGGTTCTTGACTATATAAAGTCAGAAAAGAACCTTGCAGACCACTTAACAAAGGGTCTGTCTAGGACGTTGATCCTAGAATCATCGAGGGGGATGGGGTTAAGCCCATAAGTAAGTCACCAGCAGTGGCAACCCAACTGAGTCTGACTGGAGATCCCAAGAAGCCGGTTCAATGGGTAGAAACAAGCTGGACTTCGGTGACTATTATGGAACACTGACTCAGAGATTAAATTCTCATAAATTAATGCCCAGGTGGCTGTACGAGGTTGTACAATGATATCCCATCCCTATGGTGACAGTTTTCCTGTGTGATCTGGTTAGGATGAGTTTTAAACTCTTAATAGGTCCAAACATTATTATGTAGGGTTAACTCCGATCACCAACCCTTTGAGGACTTACCTATATGAAAGGTCGTGAAGGCCGCGACTATGGGACAGGGCGATCCCAGACAACTCTCATGAATATGGAAAAGTGCGCATGGCCATTCAAAAGCGCTACCCGATAGACCCAAGAACCTCTAGCGTACTATGTGTGCTATTTTCTGAATCTGAGTCAAGAAGTCTGATTCAAGGCGTAGTCCATCAAGCACTTCTTCAGACAAAGACAATAGTCACTACGTGAGATTCAAGGCTGTAGTCCATCTCATCTATGCATAGTATACTCTTGCCCAGAACTTCTTTATCATTACTCTTTTGTTATCACTGTCTGTGAATCTTGGTTTTGGGGGGGGGGGGGATTGTTGGCTGTTTGGCTTCAAAACCCAAGATTCCTTCTTTTCCTTTAGTCCCACATCGGTGGGAATGACCACCATGTGAGTGTATATAATACAAACCACTCTTTATCCCATTGTAGTCTAGTGTGGTGTGGAGAGAACCAGTGGGCCACACGCGCGCGCCGCAGCCGCCGCCCGGCCCTGTTCGGTTCGGCGCGCGTAGTGGGCACGGGTATGCGCGCCCGCATCTGCGGACACGAATGCCGATCCGAAATTGCTCTTCGGGTTCGGGTTGAGATCCAAAACTTCTTTTGCTGTTTTTTCTTCTTCTTTTGACTAATTCCACTTAAACGTTGGATTAGTTTTCAGATCTGATTTTTCTGGCCTCCTTCTCTCCCAACGTTCACACGTTCATGTGTATTTATATTCCCAACCCTCTTCCGTTTTCCTACTACTTAAAACTGAAAAATATTGCATCGGATCCACACAAAGAATTCTTCTTCCTTGCTGCTTTCGCAATCCGCAAGCACAGCAAACAATACCTTCGCTGTTTCCGCTCCTTTTCTTTTTTCCCGTCGTTCTGGGCAAGGCTAAGTTCGGGTCATCTCTCGACGTTGTGTGCGACAGCGAGACGCCGGTGATACCGGGGGTTTTACCACTAGGAGCATCTGCGAAGCGTCTGCACATAAGACCGCGGATCAACTCTTAGGGCAGTGCGTATCGCGCGACTTCTCCATAGGCCGGTAAATCCGTTTTTATTTTCTTTGTTCCGACAAATTAAGAAGATTACGGACAATTTCAACAACATAAACAACCACTCAAATGATGGAATTTTCTCAACAAATACACCAAGCTGTCTATATTCCTTGTTTGTGTTGTATGTAGTGTCAAAAGTGACCACATCACCAAACAAGGCATAATAAAGAATCATTCTACCATCCGCCCAAAAGATGTTCATAATTTGTTCTTCATCGTCTAACTGCTCGGCATGAAAAAATGAAGGATCCCTTAAAGATTGATCTTCAAAATATCTTAACAAGCTTCCTGCCTCATCATACTTAAGATCTATTTTGCTCTTGGTCCGAAGATAGTTGTTTAAATCTTGTCATGTATATCCAATTCCAAGACTTTCCCTCCCTCTTGCTTGCCTACTAGATAATTCATATATCTTCTTTGAAGTAAGTCCAGATGCATATGCCAACACAACTTCATTACATTGCGTCTCAGTAACCTTGCGTTGAGATGGTAGCATGTACGAAGTATAAAGGAGATGGAGGATGTGATTGTGAACCGCATTGAACTCATAAATCTGAAATTTTCCACTCTTTATTTTGTCTATAGACATTTTGGCCAAGCATCCACATCTAGTTTGTGCCCGCGGCTTCTTGGTTTGGTGATCACGGTTGTCAGCTACTTGAAAACCCTCTTTAGAGCATGCAAATATCCTCGAAGTTAATTCTTTTGTTTTTGGATTTTTATTAACATGCTTCATCGTACCCCAAACCCCAATCTCCCTGCATAATGAAGATATAAATTGTGTCCATCTTCTGTGCTCTCAAATTCTTGATTTAACTTAGGAATCCAATCTTCTTGTAGTTCATCATCACTTGTTGGTCTGTGTGCAATTGAATTAGCTTAAGAACTAGGATCATTAATTCTGAAGATGAAAAATTAAAGCAACTCAATTTATATAAATACATTGACTTAAATTTATTTTTCCTATAGGAAAGAAACATAGCATTATAAAACCCATTATTAAAATAAATAAAAAATCGAACCCAAGTTAATGGTTAAAACAATTGTATGTTTAAATTGTAAGAAATCGAAGGTACCTTTCTTCCATCTTTCTTGCTTCTAAAATCTCAAAAAGTTTACTTTTTCCTTATCAATTATTTGAAGAGATAGGGTAATGAATAGAAGTAGTGTTAACACATGAGAGAAAAAAACACATGAGAGAAAAGTGTGCTAAGAAAACAAAGATGAAAAATTAAGTTGTTGTAGGGGGTGCTTTTTATAAAAAAAAACTTACCCAAAAATTAATGAGAGGATCTCTCATTTAGGGTGTTAAATTTCTTTTAAATGGAAACAATTTTAATTAGCTTGATTGAAGCAAATTTAATTTTAATAATAAGTAATGTAATTAATCTTGACCATTCATCAAACTTGATTTACCATAGACGGTTGATATTAAGTAAGTGTATCATTCACTCATATTTTGTGAGTGTAGAGGATTCGTATCCCTAATTCATTGATTTCAAACCCTACAAACAAGGACAATCATTCTTTCAATTCAGCTTTTGCTTTAATTAATTTCGACCGGATTTATGGACCGCAACCAAAATTCAGTCCAAATAAACTTTGGAGTGATCAAACTCTACAATAAGATACAGAAAAATGCTTGAAACTCAGAAATAAAAGAAGTCACACGGAGCAAGTGATGAAATTCTGCAACAAGATACAAAAAAAGAGCCATTAAACTCCCTACCAAGAAAATATTAAAAACTCGATAGAACAATCACAACAGGACTGTCAGACAAAGTTGGATATCAGAGAGGCAAGCTACCCCCCCTCATTATGCCCACCATTTATACATCTCTGATGCAATTGCATATATGTAGAGCCCATAATCTTAAATTTGACATATATCTCACCATGAATAATATCATCTGACAAATGCACAACTATCATCATGATGATCATTTCATGCCCAAGCAGAATCGAACAGTATCTCCTACTCACATTGCAGTCAGCATACTGTTCCAATAATGATTGAGGTGGGAGGGATCGGGAGAGTCATGAGAGAATTAAAAGTTTTTACCTACCCATCCACAACCCTCCATATTCACCATTAATTTTCTCACTGCAGCTACTACTGCATGCCTACATCTGTTCATCAATGGTATAATATATACATCGAGGTGATTTACTCATATTGGAAAAATCAACACTTGTTCAGACTTTACATTACTGTTATTACTGTTTTATCAGGACATATTCAGGGGTCTGAGAACAGTAGAAATTTGTTCTTGATCAAAATCACATGAAACCTGTGAATATCAGTCTCTGTTATAAGCTTTGGTCAAGGATTTTCAAAGCCCAATGTGAGAGAGATGGAGAGTGACGTGACCCTTGTCTTTACCTTTCACTTTCAGCTTCGGCTTGCTATAAATAAGGCCTCTCCTTCTCAACCCTCTTCTCAACTCACTCATATAGTACTTAATCTCAATATAATCAATAATTTTCACAAGTCATAGTGGGAAAGAATCCTTAAAGCTCAGGAGGGATAGCGCCTCTTTAGCTTAATTTGTAGTATATGAAATTAGTGGCGCTATCTATCCTGAGCATTATGGTTTCTTCCTGCTCTCTCTGTATCTTTCTTTCGTGGTCTCTGTTTCGCAATCTAAGTGCGAGAACATGTTTGTTTTACTTTCTTTTTCTTTCGGGTTGGTACATACCTTTATTTTCTTTTATTTTTATTTTATTTTAATGTTGTGAATTTCTTGGTGGTAGGTTGCTTTTGTAAGTAGTTCATTTTCTGAGGCAAATATATACTGATAAATTGCTCATATTCAGCTACACTCATATAATACTTGAGGGTTGACAGTAAAATCCTTTTTAGAACTTTTTGCATCAACTTTTAGGGAGGAGAGGGCCTTCAGTGCTTTTTGACCCGATAAATGTATGCATCAGTTACTGACTTGATAGATGTGGTTAACAACTTCAAAAGTTATAAGTGTTTGATGTAGATCTCATTTCCAAAAAAACGAGGAAAAGAGAAGTTGTTCTCCTCGGCAAATTGGTTGGTAGAAGTTAATTATTATTTTTTTTGAGCGAAAAAATAGCGTCTGTTTATTATTTTTTTTTGTTTTTTTATGTTCTGTTTTTTGCAGCTTTTGTTTTTTTTTTTGGAATAGTTAGATGTAATGTATATAAATCAATCAACTCTCATGTGATTTAGAAATTAGCATATGAAAAGACGGGTTGGTAAAATAGAGGAAATTAGGGGCTTAATAGTTTCAAGGCTTGAAGAACCAACAAGAGAGAAACGTTGTATTATATATATATGCATGGGAAAATATGGAAAAAACATATTTCCTGCTCTTTCATTAAAGAGAAGCAAGTCATAAAAGAGCAAAAAAATTAAACTACAGAATATAAATTTTAGATCCAATGATATGTCTCTAATATAATACTTATAACAATGTGATTTTGGTAATAACTCAAGGTCTGTAAGAAATTAGTTTATATATCACTCTTTTCATCTAATATTAAGAGTTTCCTATAGCAAAAAAGGGCGTGCTAAATCGTTGTAAGGGCTTTAATCAGATAGAATGGAATGAATATGGTATAACAACTATGTACATTTCACAACATAATTCTAAATAATGTACTATGTCGTGTATTGCGGTAGGAGCAACCTCTAGGCTTGGAAAATTAAAGTTGGGAAATTAAAGTTCATGTTTATTTTGTTTTGGACGAGACTTGTGAGCTCTTCACACAAGTCGTTGATCCCCGATTGCGAGTCACTACATATGGAACCAAGCAATAATATTGGCAGATCCAGGTTGTCACTTGCCCTCAGGAGCCGCAGAGCAAGGTGATGTTAACCTGTAGCTTGTTTTGGATTTCATTTTAGTTCCGATACATACATGGTAAGCCACCTAAAATTTTCCTTTTTTCCAACTACGATGTTCTATTTTGGTGGCTGCTATGCATACTTTGAATCCAAAACGTTTGTTTTCTGGTGAAACTGCTGGTTATTTCGATTGGGGAGGTTGCAGCATTTTGGCTAACTATTTGCATCTTTTAAATTAAAGTTGTTCTTCGTGCTTGCCACCATGTCCACACTCTTGGAGCCATTCACGGCGATCTGCCACTGTGATTTGGTGTTTCTGATGGTTGGTAGTGCGCGTGAAGAAGCCGGGTGTGCTTGGAGGTGCTGTAATCCAACAATAGGGTTAGGTTGTTTTGCACGATTGCGGAGCTTGGGCCCAAAGATGGGGTCCCTCCGTGATGTGCGCTCACTTGCCTCTACTTCCACGATGCTTGTCTCAACCGGCGCGGAGCGACTATGTCGTGCCAGAGCATCCTTCCGCGCCGGTTGTCGTGAAAACCCTAGATCTGGGGTGCAAGTGTATGAGTTCGGTGGTTCGGTTTGGGGCCAGGTGTTTGAGTGTGGAGTTTGGGTATGGTTGGTCTGGCGCGTCCTACGATGTCGCTAGTGAAGTCTTCACAGTACCTACTATCGGGCTATTGAGTGCACCTCAGCTTAGGCCACTGACTCATGACAGCGTCGTCTCTTCCTTCGAAGTGGGAGTATGAGTCGAGATAAGTCTGTTTGGTAAGAAATCGTCGGAGAGAGCTTGAGCGTGAAAGAGGTGAAGATATCCTCTACGCGGCTCTCTCTTGGAGTGTGGTGGTTGGTGGGGTGAGCGAGATAGTTGTGTGGTGAGAAATCACCTGAGAAAGCGCTATCGTTTGAGAGGTTAAGGTATCCTCTTCACAGCTTTCTCTTTGGTAGCGGCTGTGGGAGCTACTGGCACATTTGTAGGAGGTGTGGTGGAGATGGTGGGAGGGTGCAATCGCTGTGCGTGTGCCGTGGGGTCAGTTTTCGTTCTGCGGGGCTTGGGCCCAAAGATGGGGTCCCTCCAGCGAGGTGAAGGTAGGGATCGGCGGGTGATAAAATCCTGCCAGACTTGTTTCAGGTGGGTGTGCATGTGCCGTGGAGGCACTGTACGAAGCTAATCTGACGTACTCACAATTTGGCTGGACCGAGCTTGTTTATCAGCCCACCCTCCAGGGTTGTTGGAGAGATTTGTTGTCTGTACGCGTCATGTTGCTTCATATATGTTTTATTTTCTGTTTGTAGTTTGTATTTGGGCCCAGTACTCTGGGTTTGTTTCGTTATGCACTTATTAATGAAACAGGGTGGCCTTATTCCACCTTTTCCTTCAAAAAAAAAAAAGAAACAATTAATTTTACAACAATGTTAGTGTACTACTTTGATAGTACTAGACTCATAGAGGTTGAGCCAATGTAAAATGATTTTGAAATAATTACTTTTGGGCTTTATCTCTATGAGAATATATAGTGTTGGGTTTATGTCTTGCATACTATGTTGGATAAGAAGACGATGAGACGATGGACGAATCGAGACGATCGGAGACGGAGTGGAAGCAAGGGAAACAGTCAGTAGCAGTAACAGCAGGAGTTGCGGTCGACCGTACTTGGGGTGCGGTCGACCGCCCTACTCAGCAGAAGTTCCCGAGAGGGGGACGGTCGACCGAACTTGAGGTGTGATAGACCGAACGCGGCGCTGATGGATTATTTTTGGTTGGGTCTTGGTGATTCGTGAGAAGCCCAACTTGCTCTTCAAGTCAAATTTTACGGCTCTTATCGTAGGATTATCTCTTCAGAAATATCCAATGGTTATTGTATCAAGATATCAAACTAGGTTTTCTCTAGATCTCTATATATTGTTATTATTGGCCTCCATTAAGAGCCAAGAGAGAGAGTACGTTATTGAAGGAGAGATTGAGTGATTCTCTAATTGTAAACAACTAGTACTTGCTAGTGAGGCTTGAGAGAGGTCGTGGTGAGAATTGTATTATTCTTGTATCTTCTCTAGTTGAATAACATCTTGGGTTTCTTCTCACCCGGATTAAGGCGAAAGCCCCAACCGGGACAAATTTTTGTGTGCTTTGGTGTATTTGGTATGATCTCATATGTGCTTGGTAGATTGTGTTGATTACATTGAATGACTCAACATGATCCTAAGAGGGGTTTTTGGTTGAAATCCCTAACAATTGGTATCAGAGCTTCAAGTTAAAGGGTTTGTTCAAGTACCTTGAAGATGATGGCAAATCAGATCACGAAGATCAAGCGGTTCAAAGGTAAGATCAACTTTGATCTCTTGAAGGTGGACGTGCAAGAAGCATCGGTTCAACAGGACTTGGATCTAGTCTCAGAAGGAGATAAAAGGAGAGCAGTCGGCACAAAGCAGGAGAATTGGGAGGAGATTTATTCAGAAGCCTTGGGTTTAATCCGTATGTATTCGATGAGTGAAGTCAGGTATAGGAGAAGTGCGGCGAGTATTTGGGCAAGATTCATAACTGACTACTCGGGATCGTCATTACAGGGTCGGATGCATCAGAAAGGAAAGTTGTGGGATTTCTCAATGAAAAGAAGTACCTTTCTTCTAGATCATGAAGTGGAGTTCAATATGGAGTTATCTGAACCGAGGGCGTTCAATGCAGATGATCTAAAGGTTTTCAACTCGATATATTCACCACCAAATCCATCCAACATGATAACCATGCTAGTTGAGAAATCTACCAAGGAGAAGTTTTTCATAGCAGGTATGATCAAGGGGTTGGAGGAGGATGAACTTAGGAAGGAAGTCAGAAATTTGCGTCAAATTCTGTGAGTAGCTTGGAGATGGAGTATACTTTGATTGGAAGGGAAAGTGTATGTAGGGGTAAGGTCCACGACCACCAGTGCAAAGGGATTGAGCATTACATGAGAGACTGTTGCAAGCAGTTGAGTCAGAGGGGCACCAAATCTAGTGCCGCTGAATCAGGTGATGGCTTAAACAGTGTTTTTGTTTCAAGTTCTTTAGATGTGAATTCCGTTTGTTCTTTTGATTCAGTTAGTTCTTCTCAAGTTTGCTCCGAGAGGGAGATGATTTCTACATGCAAATTTGCATTATATCATTGTGTGGGAACGAAGGTTAATAAGATTTGTGAAGTAATGGTTTCTACTTACAAGTTTACCACATGTTGTTGTGTGGGAACGAAGATTGACAAGACTTGTAAAGTAAGGGGTGAGAAAACTAATGAGTCGAAGATGATAGACGGAAGAAGATACACACTAGAAGAGGGCATGTATATTCCTTTGATGAAGCGGAACCTTATTTCCATGAGAACTCTAGAAGCTCGGGACTGCAGGTACACTGATCCAGGTGGAGTTCGTTCAGTTTGGAAAAGTTATCGTAAGGTGATAAAGGGTGAGAGGGAGATTGAACAGGGTCAGTACAACCTCTACTAGCTTTGGAGGAATAGAAAAACTTGCTCAAGTGTTTCAAAGCCCATTGTTCCTAAAGCACCATCTAGTATGCCGTCACTAGAATCATCCGAGCGAAACTGCGACATTCGAATATCGTTGGACGGTGGAGAAAGCATTGAGGTAGGTGGAGTTCGTGTGGAGGGTGGCACCTCCATGATTACATCTACTGGGGTGTGCCCTTGAGGGGAACGTATAGCGGGAGAAAAACTGGTGGAGATAGATTGAACTATTAGAGGAAGCCATTGAAACGAGTTGTTTGCAAGAAGAGAAGGAAAAGAGTCTAGAAGGTTTTAAATCACACAGGTGTGGATTTATGAGTATGCAATCTAAGGTGGAGATTGTTGGGTTTATGTCTTGCATACTCTGTTGGATAAGAAGACGATGAGACGATGGAGGAATCGAAACGATCGGAGATGGAGTGGAAGTTAGGAAAACAGTGAGCAGCAGTAGCAGCAAGAGTTGCGGCCGACCGTACTTGGGGTGCGGTCGACCAAACGCGGTGCTGATGGATTATTTTGGTCGGGTCTTGGTGATTCGTGAGAAGCCCAATCTGCTTTTCAAGTCAGATCTTACGGCTCTTATCATAGGGTTATCTCTTCAGGAATATCCAATAGTTATTGTATCAAGATATCAAACTAGGTTTTCTCTAGGTCTCTATATATTGTTGTTATTGGCCTCCATTGAGAGCCAAGAGAGAGAGTACTTCATTGAAGGAGAGATTGAGTGATTCTCTAGATGTAAACAACTAGTACTTGCTGGTGAGGCTGGAGAAAGGGTCGTGGTGAGAACTGTAATATTCTTGTATCTTCTCTAGTTGAATAACATCTTGGGTTTCTTCTCCTCCAGATTAAGGAGAAAGCCCCAACCGTGATAAATTTGTGTGTGCTTTGGTGTGTTTGGTATGATCTCATATGTGCTTGATAGTTTTTGTTGATTGCATTGAATAACTCAACAAGATCCTAAGAGGGGTTTTCGGTTGAAATCCCTAACAAATA
The DNA here is from genome assembly GCA_017893485.1 of Hemerocallis citrina. Lineage (NCBI taxonomy): Eukaryota > Viridiplantae > Streptophyta > Magnoliopsida > Asparagales > Asphodelaceae > Hemerocallis > Hemerocallis citrina. Next base: position 28,268,054 of record CM030367.1, read on the forward strand.
GTAGTACAAAAGAAGTAAAAATAGAGTAGTACAATTACCATTGCTCTTAATTTTAACAGAGGTTGTTCTTTCTTGCTTACTATTGTGAAAAAATTATTGAATAATAGTGATAATGATAAAAATCACAGTAAATTAGGACTGTACGATTACATCACAGATCTTAATGTTTCTACAGGTAAATTAACAGTAATGAACCTCTCTAACAGGATCAGATCTTCTCTAGGCTCACTAACAAGACATGAGCCACATTCAAACTCATCAAAAGCGACTATGCCCACTGGCAGAGACACCCATCCCATCAAGGCTATAAGTTAAATCTCTTATCCACAACAGGAGAGTAACTGATTCTATCAAGAGAGGGGGGGGGGGGGGGGGGGTTGTACATAAGATAACATATTTATGTCGATCTTCTAATCGATTCACATGCCTATAAATAGGTGATTGAAATCCCTCTTTCTACTCTCAAACTCTCTTGCTCTCTCTGGTTCTGACTGGAGCATCGAAGGGTCTGTCGCCGAAGCCAACCCCTGTATTTCAGGTTTTTTTGCAGGTCCATTGGCCGCATCGGCAACAGTCAAATCATGATCCAGATGCCCTTTCAAGGATCCATATTCAATCTCAGAAGCTTTAATCACTTTTCACGACGACGATCAAATGTCAGGTTTTTAGTAGTTTCCTTCAAAATATAAACTTACTAAATATTTTCTTCCACACCAAAATAAGTACCTAACAAAATAGAATCTTAAAAAAAAAATAAAAAACATAAGTAATACAAAATCACATTCTAGTTTAGTGAATAATAACAAAGTGATGGCAATTACATGGAAAATCAAAAGAATCATAGAGAAGGCACAAATCTTGGTCAGGCCATCCGTGAGGTGGCAATAACTAAAGAACGGTCGACTTTGAGCTTGGAATAAACAAAAAAATAATTATTCAAAACAAACAAACAAATAAATGTGGCAAATAGCGGAAACCACATGAACTATTGGTCAAATGCAGAAAACCACTTACCTTTCAGTTAAAGCGAACCAAACCTTCCCCCTCCCTAACACGGTCATTTCACTTCTTTCTAACATTGTTAATTAGTGGATAATTAATAGTTACGTAATGTTCAAATATTTATTTTCACATATCTTTCCAACATACCCTTAGGATTAGGGTTGAGATTGAAGAAGTTAGGGGGTAAAGGATTTTGGAGAGGTTGTGGAGTGAAGGTAAGAGGAGGAGGAGGGGGAGGTTGCGATGGTGGCGGAGGAGGAGGGGGTACAACAATTTTGCAAATACAAAAAACATGAGTTAATGAAGGTTAGGGTGTAACTAAGAATGGAAGGAGGTGAAAGAGCATAGAAAGGGAGATAATTAAGATGAAGAGGAGGCGGAGGAATAGAAAGGGTGAAAAGGGTAGTGTTAGGAACTTTGTGTCGAGTTTATACGATATGATCACTATGAATAACCACCAAGCAAAATAAATGATCAAATCAAACACACCAAAGCACACAATTTTGTTCCGGTTGGCGAGAACCCTAATCCGGTGGAGAAATAGCCGAGATGATATTCAACTAGAGAAGATACAAGAGTTACAACCACTCTCGTCAAGAACCAATTTGTCTCACAAGTCTCACCAGAAAATACTTGTTGTTTAAAATAGGAAAACCTTTCAAACCATTTCAATGAAGTTATCTCACTCTTGCTCTTCTTTGAGCTGTAACAATGATATATATTGAGATCTAGATAAACCCTAGTTTAATATTTACAATAACCATCTGATGTATCCTAAAGAGGAAGCCATACGATAGGAGCTGTACGATCTAACCTAGAGGAGAAGTTGGGCTCTAAACAGATGACCCAAACCCGACCTAAATACTGCCTGCCTCTGTCGCCGGTCGATTGCCCAAAGTGGCAATCGACCGTGTTTAAACGCTTCCGAAATAGAAAGCTCTGGCGGTCAACTGCCCTAAGTGGCAGTCGACTGCCTAATGACTGCTGCTGCTGACCTCTACACCATCGACTCTTCGAACCTTCCTTCACTTCACCTGCTTCTCTTCTCATCGGGCACAGTATGCAATACATAAACCCAACAATCTCTACCTTGGATTGCATACGCATGCTTCCACACCTGTGTTATTTAAACTCTTCTAAACTCTTTCTGTTTTCTCTTCAAAACAATCTGGTTAAGTGGATTCTTCTGCTAGTTGAATCTACCTCCACATTTTCCCTCCAATTCGTATACCCCTCAAAGACACACCCTAGTAGGAGCTAACACGAAGGTGCCACCCTCCGCACGAATTCCACTTACCCCGTGGAACTTTCCACCTTTCTACGATATTCGAACGTCGCAATCTCGCTTCAATGATTCTAGTGACGACGAAATAGATAATGCGTTATAAATAATGGGCTTTCAAAAACTTGGTCGAGTTTTCATGTTCCCCAAAAGCTGGTAGAGGTTGTGCTGACTTTGCCCAATTACCCTCTAACTCTTCATCACCTTGCGACAACTTTCCCAAACTAATAAAACTCCACCTTGATCTATGTTCCTGTAGCCCCGTGCTTTCAGAGTTCTCTCGAATATTAGGCTCTGTTTTATCAAAGGAATATGCATGACCTTCTCTAGTATGTATCCATTTCTGTCTCACATCTCCGACTCAACTATTCTCTCACACATTACTTCACAAATCTCACAAATCCCTGTTCTCACATAACAACCTGATATAGACTTGTAAGTAGAAATCATCTCCCTCTTAAAGCAAATATAAGAAGAACTATTTTGAATCAAGAAACCATCCAGAATATACATCCTAGGAACGTAAAATAAAAACACAATCTAAGTTATCACCTGATTCAGTGGCACTGACTACGTTGACACCCTTTTGACTCAACCACTTGCAACAGTCTCTCTTGTAATACCTAATCCCTTTGCACTGGTGGCAACATACCATACCCACATGTGCACTTTTTCTTCCAATCGAAGTACCATTCACCACCAAGCGTCTCAAAAAAGTAGACGCTAATATCTTATTCTCCTTCCTAAATTCATCCCCCTCCAAGCCCTTGACCAGACCTGCTGTTGAAAACTTCTCATTGGCAGATTTTCCATCTAGCATGGTTGTTATCAAGTTGGATAAATTTGGCCATAAATATATCAAGTTGGGAGCTTTTAGATCATTTTCGCTAATTGCCCACTGTTCGGATAACTCTGTGTTGAACTCTACTATATAATCTAGAAGCACGGTACTTTCCTTTATTGAGAAATCCAACAACTTTCTCTTTTAGTACCTCCGATTATGTAACGACAATTTCGAGTAGTCAGTTCTGAGTCTTTCCTAATGTGCCCCTCCATGAGGTCGCACTTGATGTCGCTCGTCAATTACATCCGGATTAAACTCAAGGCTTTTGAATAAATCTCCTCCCAATTCTCCTACTTTGTGTCGATTGGTCTCCCTTGATCTCCTTATAGGGCTAGATCTAAGCCATGTGGAATCGATGTGTCGTGTATGTCCACCTTCCAGAGATTAAAGTTGATCTTACCGTCGAACCATTTGATCTTCGTGAATTGATCTACCATCTCCAAGAAACTTGAGAAACTCCTGAACTATGGGAATGTACGACCTGACGCTCTATTACCAATTGTTAGAAATTTTGTGCTGAGTTTATGCGAAATGATCACTATGAACAACCACTAAGCAAAATAATTGATCAAGCCAACACACCAACGCACACAGTTTTGTCCCGTTGCGGCGAACCCTATTCCAGGGGAGAAATAATTGAGATGATATTCAACTAGAGAGGATACAAGAGTTTCAATCACTCTCACTAAGAACTTATCTATCTTTCAAACCTCACTAGAAGATACTTATTATTTACAATTGGAAAATTTCTCAAACTCTCTTCAATGAAGTACTCTCCCTCTTGCTCATCTTTGATTCGTTACAGTGATAAATATTGAGATATAGAGAACCCTAGTTTTCTTTCTACAGTAACCATCCGATGTATATTAAAATTGAAGCCATACGTTCTAACCTGGAAGAGAAGTTGGGCCCAAAACTGATCACACATACCTTGCCCAAATATTGTCGGTCGGTTGCCCAAATTGGCAGTTGACCATGTTTGAACGCATCCAAAACAAGAGAGCTCTGGCAGTTGACTGTCCAAGTGTCAGTCGACTGCCAATTGCCTCTGCTTGCTGACTGCTGATGCCGACCTCTACTCCATCGATGCTTCGAACCTTCCTTTGCTTCACCCGCTTCTCTTCACATCAGGCATTGTATGCAAAACATAAACCCAACAATGAGCAGAATAGGAGATAGAGGAAAAAAGAGGAAAAAGGTGAGTATTTTGGCCATTCTGGTTTCAAACTATGATATGTGTACAACATGTGAATTATTAGTAACTGCTAACCAGCTAGATTAACAAAAAAAGCTCTGGCAATTGAATGTCCAAGTGGTAGGCTACTTCCAATTGCCTCTGCTTGCTGACTACTGCTGACCTATACTCCATCGACGCTTAGAAACTTTCTTTGCTTCTCCCACTTCTCTTCACATCGGGCATAGTATGCAAGATATAAACCCAACGGAGAGTATCTGAGATGAAGGAAAGTGAGGAAAAAGAGAGTATTTTGATCATTCTGGGTTCACATTCTGGGTTCAAACTATGATACGTGTACAAAATGTAAATTATTAGTAACAGCTATCTAGATAGATTAAAAAAAGAAGCTCCCGCGGTCGACTATCCAAGTGGCAGTCGACTGCCAATTGCCTCTGATTGCTGACTATTACTGCAGAACTCTACTCCTTCAACGCTTCGAACCTTCCTTCTTTTCACCCGCTTCTTCTCACATACGGCATAGTATGCAAGACATAAACCCAATAGAGAGGAGTATACGGGATGGAGGAAAGAGCATAAAAATGTAACGCCCCATAAATTTTAAATATAACATTTTGAATTAATAAATAATTTTATATGAATTTATTTAATTATTTTGAATTTTTATGAAATCGTCATTTAGTAACTAATAATTGACGATTTCATAATTGGATATATTTGAAACTATAAGATTTTACTGAATAAGTGAAACAACTTTTGTAAATATTTCGAAAGAAGGGGACTTTTTTTGTAAAAAAATTGTTGGGAGGTAAAATTTGAATTCAAAAATTGGTTGGCACAATATTGGGGATTGGTTTTGGCGGTGGAGAGATTGGGCGATGAGATTTTATCTATTTGATTTGATTTAATTGAATAAATAATTAATCTTGCAAATTGGGACTTCTTGGGGTGGGGGGGGGGATTTGTAAAATAACCTAAAGAAACCCTAGAAATTTATCCCAACCTATTTAGAGGGTTGAAGCTTTCGACCTTGTTTCTTTTCTTTTGGCATTGATGATTTATGAGAATGGAGAGTAGATCTTTTGCTTGGAGGAGAAGACTACTAGTTTGTAACAATTTCTTCTTGAGGTGGGTAACACTCCAACTCTCTTGCTATGTTTTATCTCATATTTATTTAGTATCATGCTAGGTATGAACTCTTGTTAATCATGGATTGTATGTAGCATGAATGTAGAACTTGTAGAGATGTATGTGTAATATTAGATTGTTGATTATGAGGCATAAAGATTGAATCTTGATTGTTTGTGGATCTAAAATATTTTATTCTTGAACTATGGAGTTTCTATGCATGAAAGACCTAGTCTTCATTTGTAGAAAGTAATTTAATAAACCCATAAATTGTTGTAGATGATTAGAACTTGTCATATGTTCTTAAAATTCATGTTGATCATTAAAAGATGATATTTTTAGGGTTTATTCACTGTTTTAATACAAAAATAAATTTTATAAGATGAATCTTGTTTGTTTGAGCATGCTAAGATGTGTATATTGCAAAAACTTAATCAAATATTAGGGGTTAGGGTTCTGGCCACCAAGGGTTAGGGTTTGGCCGCTAACCCTAGGGGTTAAGGGTTTCAGGTGTCAAGGTTTGCACAGCAACCAGGGTTGCACAGTGCAAACCCAAGCACTGTGCAAACCCCAAGGCTGCTTTGTTTGGCTTTTGGTTGTGGGCTTGTGGCTCGAGTTTTGATCAATTTTGTAAAGGGTTTGCGTGTTAGGGTTTGAGGACCCTAGTGTGCATATAGATGAGTATATGTATATGTTTAAATCAAGTATTTGTATGAAGTTTAGTTGATTCTTTTGATCGTGTTTCGAATGTGCAATTTCAGATTTTGTTGAAATCTATTTCCAGGTTTAATGTGATCAAATAATAATTTTGGGGGTGCAAATCTATATTTTTCAGAGACAAAATTCTTAGTTTTGAGCGGATATATGTTCTAGTATTTAAAGATGAAAATTTTGGATTTATAGGGGTTTATTTTCAGTTTTCAAAGAGGCAAATTTTAGACTTTTAGAACTAAAGGATTTCAGATTTTAGGGATGAGATCCCATATTGTCATGCTCCACTTTCCAAAATGAGAATACGGAATACGGATACGTGACTAAGTCCAGTGAATGATTTTCATCATCCATAAGCTGTCAGGATCTTTACAACATTTCACATGAATAATCAGAGTAGGAAGCAAAAGAAGTCAACCACGCATGCATATATGAATCAATACCAACAGAATTTACTTGAAACAAAATTTAATCATCTCAAATAAACCAGATCTGAACAAGTCAAAAATTCTTGGTCACATTGACCAATACAAAATAATCGAAGTAATCAAGTACAATTATTCAAGATAAGCAACAAGAAAGTAAATAGATTTAGCAAAATCTCTAGCCAACTAGAATCTCAGATCACCTACTCCATCGGACAGCTGATCACCACAATCTGTAATTTAACAAATTGCAGGAAAAAGAAAAGAGAAACAAAACGTCCGTCAATGTAAGTTACAGGCCGCTTGTAGTGTAGGCAACAAGTATAGGAAAAGGGAAACAAGAATAGAATAACAGCGGAAGCAAGTATAGCATGGAAAGGATGTAACAACAAAATAGAGAACTAACTCTATATCAAGAACAGGACAAGTAGCATGGCAAGATGAACGACAACAAGTGGCATGTAACAAGTATCAAGTAAACAAGTATCATGTAAACGAGTTACAGGTAACAAGTGTCAAGAAATCAAGTATCACGTACAAGTAACAAGTAGAAAGTGTCAAGTATCAAGTGATCATGTTCAAGTATTGTATCTAGTCCTATCTAGATAGCACTTCATGCGTCCTAGGTTTTACCACATGGTTGCTACATTCAAACAGTTTCGTTTTAGATTTTATAGTGGATCATAGAGGACATTTTACTCAGGGACAAATATCAAGTAATCAAGTATCAAGTATCAAGTATCAAGCCTCGAGTTTCAAGTATCAAGTCTCAAGTATCATGTATCAAGTATCAAGCCTCAAGTATCAAGTATCAAGTAATCACGTAGGATCTATAGATCCCCTTCCGAGTACACGTTTATGTATTTTCCACTATTAGATCTTTCCCTTTAAATTCCGGCTTAGTTTCTTGTTATTATTATTCAAGAAAGTATGGACGTGCACAAACATGTCAAGAAATATGGAGATACAATAAGAGACAAGTACAAGTTGAACAAAGGGCACGAATGGGTGATGAAAGACTCAAAGTAGGCTAAGACAACAAAAATTCTAGTTCAAGACAGCACGACAGTACAACACCAAATCTAAGATTCCCGTTGCCACAAACATGCAAATCTGGATCTGTCAGAAGATCTAGAAATTAGACTCCCGGCCGAATCCAGCAAATATATATAAGTCATATGGTAATTCACAAAAAAACATGACTCAAAACATATTTGTATCCAAAAAATATGTTCAGTCATCAATCAGAAGTTTGTATTCATAAATAAGAAAATGGAATAAAAACATACTGATTAAATCCAAGAAAAATCTAGGGTATTTCCTAGTATGTCTAGTAACAGAAAATAAAGTTTCATAATTTTCTAACATAGACAGAGTAGTCAAGAAAAATCAGAATGCAGCAAGATACCATAGTTTTGTAAATCTGGAATCATAAACACAACAGTACTAAAAGAGCAATATCTTACAAAATATAAATCGAAATCCAGATCCATCAAAAGGGTGATAAAATAGATATATTAGGATACAATTCATATTCACAAAGTTTTTATAGACAGCAAGTAGAATCAGGTCGAAATTCAGGTTCTTTACTTAACAGCACAAAAATTCTGCAAGTATAGTAGTTATTTGTAAGTGTAGAATAGTTTATAAAAGTTATCAATTAAATCTACAAAAATTAGGGATTAATCCCAGTCAAGTCTAGATGTACTCAGCAAAATATTGGATCAAAATATTACCTTTAACATCTGTAGAAAAATAATTTACCATACAGAATTCATATAAAACTGGATCTGGAATTTTAAACACCTCTGTAGTAAAATAGTCATAACTTGCAACTCATAAATCAAAACTGAGATTTGTCAGAAAATATGGAAAGCAGACAGAATTCTCTATAATTCATATTCACAAATAGTTTTCATATACTGACCTTAATAGGGTCTAAAATAATGATAAAAAACGGAGAACCGGCAAAACACAAAATATCCTTCATTCAAAAAATCAACTATTTCATATGAGACTCATCGAAAACATAACCAAATGTGAAATAGGGTATACTAGATGTCCAAGCAACATGGTAGGGTGTTTGACAAGTCTACAACGAGGTATTCTACATCGAACACATCATGCACACAAGATCATACAATAACTCATAATCACGAACACATGCAAGTATACAAGAATTGATTATCTCTAAGTCTAAATTCATGTCGAGTGTGTAATGTGACAACTACGGGCGGGTCAACACATAGAGACAAGATACAACACTGGCTTCATGGGGATAGATCTTGAAGCAATTACACTACAGGCGGTATTTAGTACTTGTATTATACAACAAAAAAAAATACAAGTTACTTGCCTTAGAGATGACAACGAAAACGATGAAGCAAGAACAAGAATAACGGGAACGGATCCCGGGCACGAACACAAACGAACAACAAACCATGAACCAATAACGAACACCCGCAATCACAAGAACACAATACTCACGAACCACGAACACAATCTCGAATTAACATGCTCACACACCCAAGAAAGAGGGAGAGGAGTCGAGTGCACGAGGGGGGTGCAGTCGCTGGCCTCGGGGTGCTGCATCGGAGAAGAGTAAGAGGAGGAGGAACTCTGGGCTGTCGCTGCGTCTGTACTGTGGTCGACGCAGGGAGGGCACACAGGGAGATGGGGGCGACGTTGCTCTGGCTGTTGCTGTCGAGGAGAGAGAGAGGGACGCAGCACTGTTGCTGCTGGCTGCCGTCTGAGGTGGTGTCGGGGAGGTGCTGCTGAGGTCGCGACGGCGAAGCGACAGTTGGGAGGAGTCACAGACCGAGAGGGGATGACGAGGTGGGGGAGAGGATCGGGAGAGATGGGTTGAAGAGAAGGCAGCTGAGTAGGCGGCTAGGTGAGGAGATGGTGAACATGGAAAAGTTAATGAGTATATATATAGGGTATAGTAGATATTAGGGTTAGGTTTTAGGTGTATGCTAGTATACACATGGGTAACAGGTAGGGGGTTATAAACGGGTATGGGTGTACAGGGATTAGGGTTGGTAGAGGTTGTAAAAAATAGGATCCAATAGGTATGAATCGGGTTAAAAAAAAAGGTTTAAAATAGATCCAACAAATGAAGTGGGAAAAAAATGAACAAAAAAAATAAAATAAAATAGGACATGAACAATAATAGAATATGCTCAAAATAATAGTTCGATCAACAGAGACAAAACCATAAGAGACAATAAAATCAAGAAACTAAAGTAAGAAGATGACAAATAAATGGATAAATAGAAAATAATGATCTAATACACGGTCCAAATGAGATACAAATTGAATAAATACACAAAAAGAAGAATACACCAAAAAATACATAAAATGAAAAATAGTGGTTGCACATATAATAAAGAGATTTGTTCATTTAAGTCGATTTAAATTCTAGAAGAATATATTGAGTTTCATGTATGTATGGAAAGTGAGATTTAAAGGTTGAATTTAAAGAATTTCTGTTGAATGGATTTTGTTTCCGTATAAGGAGGAGTCTCTTATGATAACAACGGTTTATTAAATGAAATGTGATTAATGAAGAGATTTGTGGATGTACAAAAATTTATAAATTTTGGAATGAGATATTTCTGTTTAAGATTTTGATTCATAGTTGTGGTATTGTGGGAAAAGTATTGTTTTTTAGAAAAGAGTATATAAAGAGTGTTTTGAATGATTGAACTAAGTGGGGTTTTGACCGTAATTAGGGTTATTGTGAGAACCCTAGATGAACGCTTGAAGCGGAGCACTAGATACTGAGCAAACCCAAGAGTACTGGCAGTGGATACTTTGATTGTAGGAAATTAGCCTGAGGGGCTAGTGTTCCTGGATTGGCAAGTGAAGTCTAGTAGGGTAGAGCTAGTTCTATTACAAATCTAAGGACATGCACTAAGTTGGGAGTTGTGACAGAACTTGGGCAACATAAGTTTAGGCTCTGTTTTCAGTCGGGAGGATGTATTTCAGGATTGTGTATTTGTCGTGTCTCTCTAGTATGTTCGCGCGTCGACATGCCTATTTGCGGAATGCCAAGAAGTGAGAAGGATTTAGTATATTCGCAGATCAAGGGTCGGCAGGCCTATTCGAAGAATGCACGATATGGTTGTGCATTGAGGGTCGGCATGTCTATTCGCGGAATGTACGGTGTACCTGCGCATTGAGGGTTGACAAGCCGATTCGCGGGATATACTGTAGGGAGGTGATTCTCCAGAGTTAGAGTGATGCTTGAGGGATGTTTGCGTGTTTACACTTGTACGCATGGCGGGTTGCGTACCGGGGCAAGGGTCTATTCACGGAGTGTCTTATCTTGTCTCTGTCACTGGTGTAGTTTTCATGGCGGGGATTGAACCCTTAAAGGTGGTGAACGGTAAGGGCTTACCCTCGGACCTATGTAGAATGAGATGCATAGTATCCGAACAAGTATGCATTAGTGTGCATCGTGTGCATTATGTTTTCTTGAACATTGTCTTATGCATTTTCCCTTGTTTTTCTAACACACACTTAATCATTTAGTGTAGTTTCACTTGTTGATTTTATGAGTTTTTAATTGTTGTTTTATTTTATGTTATGCGATAAGTTTGTGATTGTGAGACTTTGGAGGGTTACTGTTGCTATGTTATTGCGTCAGTTGCATTCAACTGACATGCCCACTTTTCTGGTCAGTTTTGCAGGATTTGTGAGTAAGTGGTTTGATCAAGGTTAAAGCTTGAAATTGGAGATGACTGAAGTTCAAATGTTGAGATTTGATGTAATAAATGTGTTAAATTTTCCGCTGTGTATTGTAATGGAGAACTGTTGTAAAGAAAAGTTTTATTTTTTCCTATGTTTTATTTTGTGTTCGGATTACATTGAAGTAAAGATTCTGGATTTGTGTCTCTTATTTCCATTATTGAAATTCGGGGCACTACATAAGTTAATATCAGAGCATGCTTCAATAAGTAACACTAAACATGGTATAGGGAAACCTAGGTGAACATTGGAGTGTGTGTATCAGTCTTAGAGTATGAATGTGTAGTTGTTTGAACTTGCATTCGTGTTTCTCTATTCTTGTACTGATGTTCTTTTTTTTCCCTTTTATGTAGGATGGCGGATAATCACAATCCTATGGAAAATATGGAAGAAGAAGATATTATCAATGACCCCTTAACGGTTTCCGAGAAAGATCCGAAGGAAGAGCCAGAAGAGGAATCAGAAGAAGAACCAGTTGATTAGGAACGACAGGAGTCTTGGGAGATTACTCCCCATCATAGTGAGTCTTTGGGTGAATCTTCGAATGAATCACAAAGGTTGACCAAGAAGGATCGTGTGATCGCATCACTTCGACGTGAGATGCATGTTTACCAGTGGCGAGTTTCCAACTTGAGGGAACATCATGAGCAGAACCAGCGATGTATCACGTCTATGCAGCAGATGATGAAGATTCTCGATGAAGGTCAATGTGCAGCAGAGGAGCGTTTCACCAAACTGGACGAATACGCAAAGTGGGGAGAGAACGTTTATTGTCGGTGTTGCGATAGGCTGAAGATGAAGCTTGATGCTCTACATGTTGAGATCCGAGAGATCAAGAGGAGCTGCAAAGATTGATTAATATCATGATTGTATTATTGGAGTTTTCTAAATTTAAATAAAGCTGCTTAGTTATTTTTCAACAGATGTATGAACTACTTTGGTGAATAAATTTATTTATTTTGATATATGAAATTTTCGGCAATGTTTTATGTTCTGAGCATTGATGTGAATTCTTATGATTTTATTCTTCTAACCAAATGGTGTGTTTTGTAGACTCAGAACAATGGCAAGACCTTGAACCAGAAGCAATGGTGATGGAGTAGAAAACTCCATTGGGGGTCGACTTGACTTAGAAGCTGAGATTGCGAGAGTCTATCAAACTCTTAATGCATTCATGACTGCTGGGATGGGTCAGAACCCTGGACCGGGACCAACAAATCCAAATGCAGATCCTGTCAGACAGGTGGAGTCGTTCAAGAGAATGAAGCCGCCTGTGTTCGAAGGGCAGTGTAACACCCCGCAAAATAAAATGATTTATTTTACATTATTAAATAATACTAAATTGGTAAAGTTGACTATTTTGACTATTTTCTTGCAATTGCAATTTTGCACGTGCAACACACGTGCAAAGTTAGGAAATTTAGAATTCTTAAAATTTTTTGGTTAATGATTTATTTTCCTCATTTATTTATGATATTTTAATTTTTCAGATTTATTTAAATTAATTTGACTATTTTATGAATTTGTCAATTTTACACGTGCAAATAGTTTTTGGGTGCAAATCTCCAATTTCAAATTTCTGGATAAATTATCCTATTTATAATTTATTTTATCCTAAATTTTGGGATTTTTCTGAATAAAGAAACTATTTTTATAAATACTTCGAAAGAGGGGCTTTTATGTAAAAAGCCGATTGGATCTCAAACAAATAATGAAAATCCATTTTTGTTGCTTTTTGGGCTGGTCATGGTCATTATTAAAGATAAAATTTATTTAAAATAAATTTAGAGTTTATTTTGTAAAGATTTAAACATATATGGTATTTTTGCAAATATGAATTTAAGTTGAACCTTGTGCTAATATTTTTCTTGGAAACTAAAATTCGGAAATTTTAGTTGGAAAACCTAATATTTATTAGTATTCATTATTTATAAATATTCAGGATTTTTTTGATATTTATTTGACATATTTGCAAATACTACAAAGAGAGGGACTTTTGTGCAAAATTACCACTTTGAGTACAAATCTGATTTTTAAAAAATTTCCGGGCTATGCTTGATGGCTGGATAACTCAGTAGTAAAAAGATTGGGTTTTATTTTAATTTATTTAACTTATTTTATTATTTTATTAAAGAAAGGTCTATACATGTAAAAGAATAATTTGTTAAGGGATGTTTCCATAAACTTGTAAAACTCTAAAAACTCCAGATTTTGGCCTATATTATGGCCACTACAGCCGTTCCTCTCCTCTGCAAAAATAAAATATACTTATACTATTAATTTCTTGGAGTTTCGAACCGATGATCTTGGACTTTTTTCCAAAAGAAGGGCTTTTTCTTATTCTTTATTAATTCAGTTGATTTCTTCAATGAGATGAGTGACATATGTTTGATTTTTTTTTTGTTCTATGCATGTTTTATGTGATGATTTGTCTATTAGAAAGCATGTTAGGGATTGGTATGAGGATATAATGAATTATTGATTGAGGGATGAATAAAAATTTAGTCTTTTCGTGAAACCTATGCTTCTAATGATTAAAACTTCATATAGATGAATTGAGATTGTTAAGAACTTAATAGAAATCATGAGTGGGTTGTTTTCTTTCTGTTAATTCTTGATTTTGATGATTACAACACAATGCAAATTTGTTATGCTACATCTTATACATTGCAGGTTGACAAAATGTTCAATCAAAGCTCTCACAGCAAATTAATCAAGAGCTCTTAAGATTGATTCAGCAAGCTTCATTGTCAAAGACAAAGGCTAAAGCTCCAACTCAAGACTCAAGTCAAGACTCAAGACAAGACCTTTGCTCCAAAGTGTTATATTACATGTCTTGTAAAATAATTGTGATTTTCCTTTTTTGAGTCTTAGATTGATGTAACAGCCTTGTCACACACACACACACACTCATACATTTTTTTTTTATAAATGAGTGTTTTTCAAAAGATTAAAGATCAAAACAGTTTGAATTAAATCAGTTGTTAAGTACCAGTCGACTCTCCTATGGAACCAGTCGACTGTACCAGTACGAAATTGTCTGAACTTTTACAAACTCTGACCAGTCGACTCATTATGGCAACCCAGTCGACTGTTCAAGTTGTTTTGGCAGTTTTCTGTTTTTAAAAACTCGTTTTTCAAAATCAAATCTTTAATTCCGTTGGTTGACAGTTGGAACAACTGTTTCCCAACGTCCAGTGTTTCTAACTCTATAAATAGAGAATAGAATTCACTGTGAAAAAGTTAACAACTTTATAAGCTTTCAAGTCTTTAGTTTTCAAAAAGAGATATAAGAGTTTCAAAAGCTTTCAAATTCTCTAAGTTTTTGGTTCTCTGAATTTTAGTCCAATATAACTTTGATTTCGTTTTGAACTGATCTCAGAAGTGACCTATTAGCCACTATACAAAAATCACAACCACAAAACAAGGCTATAGGTTGATTGTAAGTCTTTTGTTGTTGTTCTTCACTCTCAGGTTGTGAGAGTGGTTTCCTCTCGATTGGAGAGTAGGGCCCTAGGGTGTAGAGTCAGGTTTGTCACTCTTGGTGGAAGAGTGGGTTGCTTTATCTAGTTGTGAGAAAGGACTACGGGTTGGACAAGGTTGTTGTCTAACGCTGTAGGATGTTCTTGTAATTATCTCAAGAATAGTGGAAAATCTCAAGTGGATTGCTTGGGGACTGGATGTAGGATACATCGTGTGTACTCTCTGGCTATATCTCTTTGAACTTGCATTTCATTTTCTTGCTTTATAGTTTTTCTGTGAAACTTGTCTGGACAGTCGACTGTGTACTTTTGTAAGTCGACTGGTCAGACTCTTACTACTCTCTCTGAAAACTTGTGTGATAAGTCGACTGGCTCATCTATAAGTCGACTCCTCATACTCGCTTTAAAAATACTCTTCTTAATTGTCGCTTCAGTCGACTGGTTTATCTATTCAAGTCGACTGATCAGAAGAAAAATTTAATTCCGCATTTTATATTTTATAAAACACTATTCACCCCCCTCTAGTGTTTCTTGCCTTACCTACAGGATCCAACACTTGGTATCAGAGCCTGGTTGAGTGCAATGGCAACTACTTCGAATGCAAATCAGTACCATGAAGGCCAATCTACACAAAGGCCACCTCTCTTCGATGGAACAAATTACAACTATTGGAAGTGTAGAATGAAGATCTACCTACAATCCATCAACTATGAAATATGGAACATGACAGGAAACAGAGTACACCGCTCCTACTATTCCATATGCACAATGGAACGATGACATGAAGAACCAAAGAATGAACAATGCAAAAGCGATGAATGCGCTATTCTGTGCTCTTACAAAGGAGGAGTTCAACCGTTTGTCCAATGCAACAACCGCACATCAAATTTGGCACACACTCGAGGTAACTCATGAAGGAACAAACAAAGTGAAAGAATCTAAAATATCTATTCTTGTTCACAGGTTTGAAATGTTCCGCATGAAGGAGAATGAGAATGTGTCCGAGATGATTACTAGGTTCACAAACATTACAAACTCACTTGTGGCACTTGGGAAGACATACACTCAAGCCGAGATGGTGAGAAAAGTACTCCGTGCACTAACCCCCGAATGGGAGAAGAAGACCACCGCCATAGAAGAGGCCAATGATTTATCACCACTTTCTCTTAAAAATTTTGTGGGAAATCTTATGGCTTATGAGGTACAACTTGAAGAGCGAAAGAAGGATGCCGAACCACAACAATCAAAAAAGAAGACATTAGCATTCAAAGCCATGTCAGACTCTGAGGATGAAGAAGAAGATGAGGAAGAGATTGCCATGTTCACGAGGAGATTCAAAAAGTTCCTAAGAAAAGGTAAGTTTAATTCAAAAATTAAGGATTCTAATGAACCTCCAACTTGTTTCAGGTGTAACAAGGCAGGCCATATGAAGAAGGATTGTCCACTAGAGAACGCAAAATCTAAGGTAAAGACATCCAACTTCAAGAAGGACAAGTACACAAAGAACAAGTTCGTGAAAAACAAAAAGGCATACCAAGCAACTTGGGATGACAGCGATTCTTCTTCAGAAGAAGAAATTGATCAGACCAACGAGGTTGCAAACGTGTGCTTTATGGCGTCTCAAAATCAAGTAAGTAATGAGTATGATTCTAATGATTTACTTGATGCCTTCAATGAAATTTTTCAAGAACTTAAAAGGGAAAAGATTAGAGTTAAGAACTTAGAGAAAGTTAATCAAACACTTTCTCAAGAGAATCTTAACCTTGATAAAGAAGTAAAATCTTTAAATTCTCGTATTTCTAGTTTAGATATGGATCTTGAATCTCTAAAGAAGAATTATGAAGAGATATCCAAGAACGTATCTAAGTTTAATAAAGGAAAAGAGAATTTAAATGATGTTCTTCAAAATCAAGTAAAATCTAGTCAAAAGTTTGGACTTGGTTTTAAAAAATCACTTGAAAAACCTCATTCTTCTAAGAACACTAGTATAAATAAACCTATCTATTTCTAGTGTTAAACATAAACTTTATGAGTTCTTTGAAAAGCCTAAAATTGTAAGTTCTCCTGATAAAAGCAAATCTAAAATTCAGCCAAGTCGACTGCACCCATCCATCAGTCGCCTGTCCAGAGGTACTGAGTCTTATTCAATGAGACTAAAACCTTATATAAGTCGACCTATACTACCCCCCAGTCGACTAACTGATAGTAAAAGTCGACTGAAAGGTGTTATAAAGTCGACTGGACAGAGCAAATATGTATGGGTTTCAGTCAACCTGAGTTCGAAAGATAGAATTACTTATATCAATTCATATATGCTGAATGTATGTAATTCTGCTAATTTCATTTCTGCTTATGGTGGAAAATCAAACTCATCATGGGTTTGGTTTTCCCCAAACTAATATTTTTTGGACCCAATGAAAAGGATACCATATTCACATTAAATATTTTATAGGTACCTAAGAAAGATCGTTGGATACTTGACAGCGAATGTTCAAAGCATATGACTGGTCATGCCAACCTCCTATCTTCCATACAAAACATTGATGGAGGAACAGTTACATTTGGCGACAACAATAAAGGAAAAGTCATAGGAATTGGTATGGTCGGTAAGGAGACTAACCCCTCTATAGAAGATGTTTTATTAGTTAGTGGACTTAAGTATAACCTGTTAAGTATTAGTCAACTTTGTGACAAAGGTTATAAAATCATGTTTGAAAAAGATGCTTGTTTAATTTATGATTCTACCATGCAAAATATAATTTTGTAAGGTTTTAGGAAAAATAACATTTATGAATTGTGTTTGAAAGCATATGAGTTTTCAAATGATTTTTGCTTAGTAACTTCTAATAATGATTCTTGGCTTTGGCATAGACGTTTTGGTCATGTGAATATGAAAAGTCTCTCTAAATTGTCTAAATACAACCTAGTTAAAGGGCTGCCAAGACTATCCTTTAAAAAGGATAAGTTATGTGATGCATGTCAACTAGGTAAACAAATAAAATCTACTTTTAAAACAAAAGAAGTAATTTCTACTAGTAGGCCGCTCGAATTAATTCACATGAATTTATTTGGCCCTACTAGAGTTGCTTCTTTAAATAAAGTAGGTATGTATTTGTTTTAGTAGATGATTTTTCACGATTCACTTGGACTTTCTTTTTAAAACATAAAAATGATACTTTTGAAGAATTTGCAAATTTTTGTAAACGAATTCAAAATCAAAAATCTCTAACCATAGTCACTATTAGAAGTGATCATGGTGGAGAATTTGAAAATGAAACGTTTGCAGAATATTGCAACAAGAATGGTATAACTCATTCATTTGTATTTCCTAGAGCTTCACCACAAAATAGAGTGGTTGAAAGGAAGAATAGGACTTTGCAAGAATGTGCACGTACCATGCTTGTTGAATGCAATTTACCTAAGTATTTTTGGGCTGAAGCTGTTGCTACAGCTGGTTATGTTTTAAATAGAATTTTGATTATGCCTAAGCTAAAGAAAACTTGTTCTGAGTTATTTTTTAATAGAATTCCTAAGGTCTCTTACTTTAAAATATTTGGATGTAAGTGTTTTATTCTGAACACTAAGGATAATTTAGATAAATTTGATCCTAGATCTAATGAGGGTATCTTTGTAGGATACTCAAATAGGAGTAAAGCATATAGAATCTTCAACAAGTCAACATTGACTATTGAAGAATCCATACATGTTACATTTGATGAATCTCTGCCTTCATCGAATTTAATTGAAGATGATGAAACTAATTCAACACCTTTAAATAAAGTGATTACATCTTTAGAACAAACTAGTCTTGCGGATAAGTCGACCGATAAGGAAGTCAAGTCGACTGATGTGAAACAGTCGACTGAGGAACTTGTCAAGTCGACTGATCCTGTTGTGATGTCTCCAACTTTACCAAAATCTTTTGTTGAAGTTAGAGATCATCCTCATGATTTAATAATTGGTGACATTTCACATGGTATTCAGACGAGATCACATGTTAATATGATATCTCACACAGCTTTCTTGTCGGATTTTGAACCGAAGAATATACAAGAAGCATGTGAGAATAAATTTTAGATGAATGCCATGCAAGATGAGTTAAACCAATTCATAAGGAATGATGTATAGGATTTAGTTCCACGACCTCCTGATCATACTATAATTGATACTAAATGGGTATTCAAAAATAAGTTAGATGAATCAGGACAAGTTGTTAGGAACAAAGCTAGACTAGTTGCTCAAGGATATAATCAAGAAGAAGGCATAGATTTTGATGAAATATATGCTCCTGCTGCTAGATTAGAATCAATTCGTATCTTATTATCTTTTGCTTGTTTTATGAATTTTACACTTTTTCAAATGGATGTTAAAAGTGCATTTCTTAATGGGTTTATAAAGGAAGATGTTTATGCTAAACAACCACCAGGTTTTGAACATGAACAATTCCCAAACCACATTTTTAAATTGAAAAAGGCTTTATGCGGTCTTAAACAAGCACCTCGTGCTTGGTATTGTCGACTGAAGAATTTTCTTTTAGAAACAGGTTTTGAAATAGGTAAAGTAGATACTACTTTGTTTATTAGAAGAATTAAGAATGATATTTTAATCATACAAATATATGTTGACGATATAATTTTTGGTTCTACTAATAGCAATCTATGTCAAAAGTTTGCTAACACCATGAAAAACGAGTTTGAGATGAGTCACATGGGTGAACTCAATTATTTCCTTGGACTACAAATTAAGCAGTCACAAAATGGCATATTCATTAATCAAGGAAAATATGCCAAGGAATTACTCAAACGGTTTAACATGGATAGCGCGAGTAGTAAGGTTACACCTATGGCTATTACCACTACCCTTGACAAAGATGTATTAGGTAAGAGTGTCGATCAGAAACTCTATCGAGGTATGATTGGCTCACTCTTATATATAACTGCTAGTAGAACAGACATTATGTTTAGTGTATGTTTGTGTGCTAGATATCAGTCAAGTCCTAAAGAATCTCACTTGAAAGCTGTGAAACGCATTTTAAGATATATTAAAGGCACATCTGATTATGGTCTATTTTATCCGCAGCGACAATTTTCAACTATTGTCATATAGTGATGCAGATTTTGCTGGCAGTAAAACTGATCGCAAGAGCACTAGTGGTACATGTCACTTTTTGGGACATTCACTAGTTTCTTGGTGCAGTAAGAAGCAAAATTTGGTATCCCTATCTACTACAGAAGCTGAATATATCGCTGCAAGTTTGTCTTGTGCCCAAATTTTGTGGATGAAACAAACCTTATTAGACTATGGTATTTCTTTTGAAAAACCTTCAATAATGTGCGATAATACCAGTGCCATTAACTTATCTAAGAATCCGGTTCAACACTCATGTATGAAACATATTGATATTCGACATCATTTTCTACGTGATCATGTTTTAAAGGGAAACATTTCTTTAGACTTTATTTCTACTAATAAACAAGTAGCTGATATTTTTACCAAACCCCTTAAAGAAGACACCTTTATAACCCTAAGAAGAGAACTAGGGATTTGTAATTTTTATGATATTTCTTGAATTTTTTTTGGTAAGTCGACTTACACACATTGGTCAGTCCACTGCCAAGTATTGTTTTAAATTTTGTTTGCAGTTTTTATGCACTGGACAGTCGACTGAGATTCGCACCCAGTCGACCGACCAGTTGTATTAATAGTATGTTCATTTTTCATTAAACTCTCGACTAAGTCGACTGCCTACTAATACCAGTCGATTGTCGCGAATCATTATTCTTCTGATTCAAATCTTGGAACATTTTTTGAGGCGACTATTCATCTTTTTACTCTTCTTTGACCATTCTAAGCCGTTGATATCCTTATCCTTTGATCTCAGCCGTTTATATCCTTGTAAAACCCCTAAAACTTACCCCCTTCCTTTCACTTTCACCCAACCTTTCTTTCCCAGATCTGAAGAAGAGAAGAGAAGTCGACTGCACAGTACTACTGCTGTCAATTTCCAGCAGTGAGAGGATCCAATCCGGTTGATTTCTTGTAGATTTCAAGTTCCCTTGCAGTTTTTAGAATCTCCTTGTTGGTATACTTCCTTCCCTCTTTTTTCTTTCCTATTATGGCTCCTGAGAGATCTAAAACATCTCATATAGAGGAGAGTTCTTCTTCTAGAGATTACATTCAATATCTTAGAAGTCCAGATCTTGTAGAGAAATGGTTCATCATTTGTTCTATGATAATCTTTGCGGGTCGATTTATCAATTTTTCGGATCTTGATAGGTTTAATCTTGTATCTTGTTTCAACATTGTAGTCTTTTTGAATTCTTGTCTTTAGAAAATCAACCCTACTACTACCCTTAACTCATTTACTTATTTTATACAAATACGAGGGTTGTTTAATCGGATGATGGTGAGGTACTCATTTATTCTTCTGTCAAAAATAAGAAGATGAAACTCACCTCCGAAAGAATCAACCTTATTTTGGGTATAGACGATGAGGGACTTGACTTAGGAGAAATCTTGATGGATGATGCCACCATTTTATCTAGAATTTATTTGCCGAATCATGGACCTCCTATGACAAATAAGTCCATTAACCCTGTTGCAAAACTTGTTGCACGGATACTATCATACAATATCATCCCTAAAACAGGGAGTTATGATCAGTATTCCATGGAATTACAAGCCGTGTATGCAATATTCGGCAAAATCAATCTCAATTGGGGTCGTATCATTTTTTCTAGACTTCATAAGTCTCATTCTTCTTTTCTTCCTTTTGGTGCCCTACTTACTTGTGTCTTTTGTTCTTATGATGTCGATCTCGATTCGGAGACCAATGTAGTCAAGCACTATGAATGCTTTGATCATGCAAGTTTAGCACGCATGAAGCTTCTTACTTCTCCACCTAGGTCTACCTCTAGGACTTCCCCTCAAGTTCCTTTAGCCACTTCAGCTCGTCTGTCTTCTACTTCTAGTTCCTCTCATCCTCGAGCAGATTTTGATGAACCGCGCAGTATTTATAATGCCGTCAATTATATCATGGATCGTCAAGATGTTCTTGAATCACAAATTTCCCATCTTACTCACCTGTTCATTGCTCAATTTCCTCCTCCTTCTCATGATGACCAAGATGACGAAGACGAAGACTAATGAGTTCCTATTTTTCTTATTTTCTATGTATTTTTTTGCTCATTGTTGCATTTTTTTTCCTATTATGTACTAGTTTGAACTCAGACTAAGTTTCTATGAATGCATTTTGTGTTAGTTGTTTGTGAGAAGTATTCCTTCTTCCCATTTTTTTTGTTGATGACAAAGGGGGAGAGGACATCCAATATCAGTTTTTTATGTTAATGTGTATTTTTATGTATGCTTTTTATGTATATTGCCGTTGTAAGAATATATGCATGCCTTGTATTTTTTACGCTTTCACCTATGCATGATGTACATCTGATAGGGGGAGCATGTGAACACTTGTATTTTCTATTCCTTTTATTATAAGCTATTGTGTTGTCATCATCAAAAAGGGGGAGAATGTTGATTCTTGATTTTGATGATTACAACACAATGCAAATTGTTATGCTACATCTTATACATTGCAGGTTGACAAAATATTCAATCAAAGCTCTCATAGCAAATTGATCAAGAGCTCTTAAGATTGATTCAGCAAGCTTCATTGTCAAAGACAAAGGCTAAAGCTCCAACTCAAGACTCAAGTCAAGACTCAAGACAAGACCTTTACTTCAATGTGTTATATTACATGTCTTGTAAAACAATTGTAATTTTCCTTTTTTGAGTCTTAGATTGATGTAACAGCCTTGTCACACACACACACACTCATACATTTTTTATAAATGAGTGTTTTTCAAAAGATTAATGATCAAAACAGTTTGAATTAGATCAGCTGTTAAGTACCAGTCGACTCTCCTATGGAACCAATCGACTGTACCAGTACGAAACTGTCTGAACTTTTACAAACTCGGACCAGTTGACTCATTATGGCAACCCAGTTGACTGTTCAAAATGTTTAGGTAGTTTTCTGTTTTTAAAAACTCGTTTTTCAAAGTCAAATCTTTAATTCCGTTGGTTGACAGTTGGAACAACTGTTTCCCAACGTCCAGTGTTTCTAACTCTATAAATAGAGAATAGAATTCACTGTGAAAAGGTTACCAACTTTATAAGCTTTCAAGTCTTTAGTTTTCAAAAAAAGATATAAGAGTTTCAAAAGCTTTCAAATTCTCTAAGTCTTTGGTTCTCTGAATTTCAGTCCAATATAACTTTGATTTCGTTTTGGACTGATCTCATAAGTGACCTATTAGCCACTATACAAAAATCACAATCACAAAACAAGGCTATAGGTTGATTGTAACTCTTTTGTTGTTGTTCTTCACTCTCGGGTTGTGAGAGTGGTTTTCTCTTGGTTGGAGAGTAGGGCTCTAGGGTGTAGAGTCAGGTTTGTCACTCTTGGTGGAAGAGTGGGTTGCTTTCTCTAGTTGTGAGAAAGGACTACGGGTTGAACAAGGTTGTTGTCTAACGCCGTAGGGTGTTCTTGTAATTATCTCAAGAATAGTGGAAAATCTCAAGTGGGTTGCTTGGAGACTAGATGTAGGTAGGGAGGACCGAACCAGGATACATCGTGTGTACCCTGGGGCTGTATTCTTTGAACTTGCATTTCATTTTCTTGCTTTATAGTTTTTCTGTGAAACTTGTCTGGACAGTCGACTGTGTACTTTTGTAAGTCGACTGGTCAGACTCGTACTACTCTCTCTGAAAACTTGTGTGATAAGTCGACTGGCTCATCTATAAGTCGACTCCTCATACCCGCTTTAAAAATACTCTTCTTAATTGTCGCTTTAGTCGACTGGTTTATCTATTCAAGCCGACTGATCAGAAGAAAAATTTAATTCCACATTTTATATTTTATAAAACACTATTCACCCCCTCCTTTAGTGTTTCTTGCCTTGCCTACAGGATCCAACACTTTCGTATGCTTGCTGATTTGAACATATACTAAGAGCAGCATGATGAATATTGCATAAAAGTGAATAAAGTTGAACCCTTTACTGTGTATATAGATATACATACTGTTCTTGATGTTTCATGAGTATAACTTGATTAATATGTGTCATGGGCATGTTGTCTTTGTATTGTATCCACACTGATTCGATTACAAATTGAGTTGCATAATGATTATTTCAAAAAGTGCACAAAATCTAACCTTTACTGCTGAATATGTATGCATACACACTATTGGGTATTTCTGATGACTAAAACTTGATTATATACTTGTTATAATTGCATGTATTCATGGGTAAATTGTTGTGATCTGTAAAGTAAGTGTATGATGTGTTGTGGAAGGGGTCATTGGGTCAAAAAGATCAATTCTTGAAGTAAAGAAGGCATTGTGACTTTTGGTTCTGATGGTGTATGGCTGAAAGAAACTTTTTGGTGATTTGTGAAGTTTTTGAGTTGGATTTGAGTTGTTTGGTACTGAGATAGTTTTGAACATGATACTACCTCTAACTGAAGAGATCTTAATGCGTTAACTGATGCAAATATACACATATACACATATACACACTTACATACATATATGAACTGTTTTGAAGCATTTTGTGAAAAATTACTCTTTGAGATCTTGATGTGATTTTGATTTATTTTATAAACTCCAATATGTTATACAAGTTATATTTGATCATCTCAGGAAGTTAGTTTTGCAAATTTATGATTTTACAAAGTTTTAACGAAGTATCAGTAAAAAGGTGCACGAAATTTAAAGCTGCTATATGGGCTATTTTTGACATGAAGGTCAACTGCAAGGTCGATCGACATCATTGTTTTTGGCTGTTTTGTGAGTTTTTTGTCGTTTTTGTTGAACGATTATTTCTTCGAAAATATAGATTATTGATCTACTATTTTAGATGATGTTTTTACTACAGATTACAGTATTTTACCGAGAGTTACGTCTTGATTATAATAGATATTCAAATTGTGTACTATTGCCATATAAAGCGAAATAAGCATGGTTTTTGAAGAAATTGATGTTTTGTGACTTTCTACGACTTCAAAATATGATTTCAGTTATTTAATAGATTTAATACTTTATTTCAGTTCTGGAAATTTTGTGAGTATATAAAATAAATTTGGATTTGTTTATTTAAGAAGTTTTCTTAATATGAGAGTATTGATAATGGGATTAAGAGTTTTAGTGAAAGATTTTGTGTTGATGATTGAGCTGTGAGTCTCTAGAGGGTGTGTGGGATCCTAGTACACCGGCAGTTGAGATTTTTGTGGTTTGTCCAGTTGTGACTTTGTTGTTGATCAGTTGAGTTAAGTCCGGTAGGGTACATCAACTCTAGGAGATTCGTAATCAATTAATTAACTTAATAAGATAAGGATAGGCACTAGATGGTGATATGATGAAATGAGTGCAAACATGGGTTATGGACCTCAGTATGATGTGCAGTGTGAGATAATCCCCAGAATTAACCGAGGTGTGAGTGAAATAGTCTCCAAAATTACCTGCGGTATGGGATTGATCTCTGGAATTATCGGGGTCGAGGTGACACTCATGGGGTATTCATGTGATGAGGCGCCATATCTTGCGGTGTGGGGTATTCTCGAAGATTCCCAGGTGTGAGTGAAATAGTCTCTAGAATTATCTGTGGATAGAGATTGACCTTCGAAATTATTGAGGGATGGGCTAGATATTCACAGCTTATTTAAATCTCGTAGCAGTCATCGTAGTAGGATTAGTTGCATAACGAGGGATTTAACCCTATAAAGTGGAGAGCGATAAGGGCTTGCATCAGACCTATGTAGTATGGGATGCATAGAATCTGAAAAGTATGCATTAGAGAGTCATCATCCCGCATTTGTGTTTCTTGACTTGTATTATGCATGATTGTTTTCTATTTTTCCTACACTTGACACTAAGTCTAGTTTCACTTGATGTTTTCATGTATTATTTATTGTTCTTTCATTTCCCATTGTTATTACTGTTGATATATGTTGTTTATGACTTTATTCTTTATTTTTTATTCATGTTGTATTTCTTTTGATACCACTCCAACCGTTATGGATGACCCCGTAGTTTTGGGGGTTAGGGTTATCTCTAACCTCATGTTTTACAGGTAGGTACCATTAACTTGGGATGGGATGCATGTGGTAGAATGATAATACGGCTTAGGCAAATTGTAAAAGAATGTGTGTAAAAGAAAGAAAATGTAATTCAGGGTGTTTAATTTTCCGCTGTGCTTTGTAAAAAATTGATGTAATAAAAAGTTTTAAATTTTCCTGTATTTGGTTGCTATGTTTATGATTCGATTGAAGTTGATTCTGGAATTTGTGCCACGTATTTCTAATTTTATTTATTTGAAATTCGGGGCACTACAGGCAGGCTGACCCTAATGAGGTCGATGACTGGATTAGACAGATGGATACTATCTTTGAAGTGCTAGAGAGTCCTGCAGCTAGCAAGGTGAAGTTAGCCACGATGTAGTTGGAGAAGGGTGTCGGTGTCTGGTGGCAGTCCGTAAAGAGAACTTTCGGCGAGAAGACTGTAACATGGGATGCATTCCTAGAGGAGTTCAAGGACCATTACTTTCCCCTGGATATAAAGAAGAAGAAGGCGAAGGAGTTCTTGATCCTACAGTAGGCCAACCTGTCAGTGAGAGAGTATGAGACTAAGTTCACTTAGTTGTCAATGTACGCTCCTGAGTTCATTGCAGACCGTTAGGAATCCAAAGGTTTGATAAGCTCATTAGAAGAGCAGCAATGATGGAAGTAGATATGGAACTGTCCAAGCGAAGAAGGAAACCTGGACAAGAACAAGAGGCCAGCAGTGGTGACTCACAACAGAGGCAAGTTCCCACAGAAGAGGGACAGGTTCAGTGAACCCGGGAGAGGTTCAACGCCGGCTCAGGGAGTGACTTGTTATAATTGTGGAGAGACAGGCCACATTAGGACTTATGTCCTAAGGTAGGAAGGACCCAAACTTATTTCCAATGCAGCAAAGAAGGGCATACCAGGTCTAATTGCCCGCAGCTGAAGCATGGTGGCTCGGGCAGTGGCATGCATCAGAGGCAGGGGCGAGTATTCACGTTAACAGAGGAGGATGCTGACAACTCTGAAGACATGATTACGGGTATGCAAGAGTTTTAGATTTATGGCTAAAGTTTATTGAACAAAAACTTTGGATGAGAAAAATATAGAGTAGTAAATATGATAATTTCTCATGTAACAGGACATATTTTGTTGAATGGAGTAAAAGCTAAAATTTTGTTTGATATTGGGTATTCGCATACTTTTGTGTCGCCCAAGTTTGCTAAAGTGTTAGGTGTTAAGACTGAGATGTCACCAGGTACGGTTCTGTCGTTGGCGACGTCGTTAAGAGAGGAGTTGATTGCTTGTTGATATTACACAAGGTTTAACAACGAGATTCGAGGAAGACTTTTGGGATTGACCTCATCTAGCTAGATTTCTTGGTTGTCGCTGTGATTGTGGGCATCGACTGGATGAAAATATATGATGCCACTTTAGAGTGAAGCTTAAGGAGGTGGTGGTGAAAGCACCGGGAGGACCTGCGATGACTTTTCAAGGGAAGAATGGGAGCACGAAGGCGGTTGTGGCACTAGCAGAGACGGAATTTTCGGAGGAAGTCGGGGCAATTCTTGTAATTTGAGATTTTCCAACAGTGTTCTTGAATGAGCTAGCGGGGTTACCGCTGCAGCGTGATGTTGAGTTTTGCATCAACGTTCAGCCGGGTAATGCTCCGATATCTAAAGCTCCTTACAGGATGGTGCCTGTAGAACTAGACGAAGTGAAGAAGCAGATCAAGGAGATGTTGTGCAAGGGATTCATCAAACCGAGTGCTTCGCCTTGGGGTGCGCCGGTGTTGCTTATGAAGAAGAAGGATGGGTCAATAAGGCTGTGCATTGGCTATTGGGAACTGAACAAGGTGAAGATTCAGAATAAGTATCCGATTCCAAGGATTGATGATCTATTCGATCGACTATAGGGGGTAGCTGTGTTATCGAAGATTGATATATAGTCTGGATACCATCATATCCTGTTAAGGAGGAAGATGCGCACAAGACAGCTTTCAGGACGTGACATAGGCATTATGAGTTCCTGGTGATGTCATTTGGGGTGACGAATGCGTCAGCGATATTCATGGATTTGATGAACAGGGTTCTTCGTTCGTTCATTGACTCTTTCTTCATGGTATTTATTGACGATATTCTGGTGTACTTGAAGTCAGAGGAGGAACATGCTGAGCATTTGGTAGAAGTTCAAAAGAAGTTGCAGGAGCAGACTCTGTATGCCAAGTTGTCGAAGTATGAGTTCTGGCAATCTGAGGTGGCATTTCTGGATCACATCCTTTCTAAGGAGGGAGGCTACCGATCCTCAGAATACTGAGGCGGTGCAAAGTTGGCCTAGACCGACGACTGTCTAGACCGACGACTGTGAAGGAGGTCCGAAGTTTCTTGGGGTTGACTAGATAATATCGGCGTATCATTCAAGGTTACGCACAGATAGCAGTTTCATTGACGGGATTGACAAAGAAGAATGTGGAGTTCAAATAGACAGATAAGTGTGCAGTCAGTTTTCAAGAATTGAAGGAGAAGTTGACGACAACACCTATTCTTGTGTTGCCGCGAGCAGCTGTGGTTTTTGATATTTACAATGATGCATCTTTTAGAGATTTGGTTGTGTTCTGATGCAGGAAGGGACGGTCATTGCATATGGGTCAAGGCAGTTGCGTCATCATGTGAAAAGCTATCCGATGCATGACATGGAGCTTGCAACTATCATTTTTGCCTTGAAGCAGTGAAGGCACTATGTATATGGTGAGAAGGACAACATGTACATAAATCACAAGAGTTTGAAGTACATCTATCAGCAGAATGATTTGAATCTACGGTGGCTAGAAGTTTTGGAGGATATTTGTCCTGAGATCAAGTATCACCTAGGAAAAGCGAATGTGGTGGCCGATGCACTCAGTCGGAAGGTTAGTCTTTCTCGACTAATTACGATGCAGAAGGAGTTGGCTGAGGAGCTGGATCGGGCCGGTATCGAGGTGGTATTGCAAGTCTTGGGGGCATCATTGTCATAGTTAAGAGTTCAGCCTACTTTGAGGGAGAAAATCATTGAGGGCCAGAAGTAAGACGCGGAGATTCAGAAGATGTTAGAGCAGATTTACATCAGAAATTGCCAGAGTTTCGTGTCCAAGATGGGGTGCTTTGGATGGGAGGTAGGTTGTGTGTGCGAGAAAGAGAGGATTTGAAGGAAAGTATTATGAAGGAAGCACATACAACACTATTATCCGTACATCCCGGAAGAACTAAGATGTACAAGGACATCAAGCAGTGTTTTTGGGGGCCAGGCATGAAGTGGGATGTTGCAGACTTTGTGGCAAGGTGCTTGACTTGTCAGCAGATCAAGGTAGAGAATTAGAAGCCTGGAGTATTACTGTAGTCATTGCCCATTCCAGAGTGGAAGTGGAAGAATATCAATATGGACTTTGTGACTGGTTTACCGAGGATTCCAAAGGGTAATGACTCGATCTGGGTAATTGTGGACAAGTTAACCAAGTCGGCACATTTCTAGTCGGTGAAGAACACATGGTCATTGGAGAAGTTGGCCGAGGTGTATATTGGACAGGTCGTGAGAATTCATGGAGTTCCTGTGACTATCGTCTCCGACAGAAATGCAAGGTTCACATCGAGGTTTTGGAGGAGTTTGCAAACCGCTTGGGGACCACGACTGACTTTAGCATAATGTTTCATCCATAAACAGATGGACAAACTGAAAGGGTGAATCGAGTACTAGAGGATTTGTTGAGGGCATGTGTTATGGACTTCGGCGGAGGCTGGGAGAAGTACTTAGCACTAGTGGAGTTTGCCTACAACAACATCTATCAAGCGAGTATTGGCATGGCACCGTATGAGGCTTTGTACGGGAGGAAGTGCAGAACACCCGTTTGTTGGTATGAAGTTGGCGAGAGGTAGATGTTTGGGCCAGAGATCGTGTAGCAGACTTTGGAGAAGATCGAGCTGATTCGGAAGAGGTTAGTTGAAGCACAGAGCATGCAGAAGAGTTATGCAGATGTTCGACGCCGAGACTTGGAATTTGAGGTTGGAGATACAGATTTTCTAAAGGTGTCACCTACGAAAGGAGTCATCAGATTCGGAATAGGAGGCAAATTGACACTAAGGTATATTGGACCCTACAATATTCTGAAGCGGATTGGTAAGGCAGCTTATAGATTGGATCTACCAAAAGAGTTGGCACAAGTACACAATGTATTCTATGTGTCGATGTTGAGAAAGTACGTACCATATCAGAATCATCAGCTACCCGAGGTACCAGAAGGATTGTAGTTGAATTTGAGCTACAAGGAGCAGCCTGTGGAGATTTCAGATCGTCGATAGAAGGTTCCACGGAGTAAATTCATACCGATGGTCAAGGTGCTATGGAGGAACCAGCTATTCCCAAATCGCAGAGGACAGGATGAAAACTGAATTTCTGGAATTTTTTATGTAAATTCTGTGTTGTTTTCTTTTTTTTTCCAGGTTAGCAGTAGTTCTGAGGACAAAACTCTTCTAAGGAAGGAGAGATGTAACTCCCCATAATTTTTAAATATAACCTTTTTAATTATTAAATAATTTTATAATGAATTTATTTGATTATTTTTAATTTCTGTGAAATCGTCGTTTTTTATGTGCAAAACATGTGCAAATATTTTTGAAATGTAAGTTTTGTAATTTTGAGTTACTAAATAAATTCTATTATTTATAATTGGATATATTTGAAATTTTAGGATTTTTCTAAATAAGAGAAACTGCTTTTGTAAATATTTTGAAAGAATGAGACTTTTTTGTAAAAAGTCATTTGGGAGGTAAATTTGAATTCAAAAATTGGCTTTCTTCATTTTGGGGGCCGGTTTTGGTAGTGGAGACATTTGGGAACAAGGTTTTAACTATTTGATTTTTTTTAATTTGATTTAATTGAATAAATAATTAATCTTGCAAATTGGGACTTCTAGGGGGGCTTATTTGTAAAATAATCCAAAGAAACCCTAGAAATTTATCCTGGCCTATTCAGAGGGCGGAAGCTTTCGACCTTCTTTCTTTTCTTTTGGCTTTGGTGATTTTTGAGATTGGAGAGTTGATCTTTTGCTTGGAGGAGAAGACTACTAGATTGTAACAATTTCTTATTGAGGTAGGTAACACTCCAACTCTCTTGCTATATTTTATCTCATAAATATTTAGTATCATGCTAGGGATGAACTCTTGTTAATCATGGATTGTAGGTATCATGATTGTAGAACTTGTAGAGATGTATGTATGATATGAGATTATTCATTATGAGGCATAAAAAATGAATCTTGATTGTGTATGGATCTAAAATATTTTGTTCTTGAATAATGGAGTTTGATGACGAGGAGATCGAGATCGGACCGATGATCGATTGATAGCAAGCACGATCTACGATGGTCATTGATACCCACTACCCCAGAGTTTGTTGGGGGGAATGATGTATTCTTTGCGGGTACTCTATGTTTTGCTTTTGTCCCACCCCCCATGTTCGGAGTGGAGTTTATATACTTTTGTTTTTATTGTAGGATTTTGTGTAGGCTCAGCACTCTGAGTTTGTTTTATTAATCACTTATTAATGAAACAGGGTGGCCAGACTCCACCTTTTCTTCAAAAAAATATAATGGAGTTTCCATGCATAAAAGACCTAGGGGGTTGCGTTTGGTTTGTTGTTTGAAAACAGTTTTCTGAAAACAGTTTTGTAAAAATGAGAGTGTAAAAGCTGTTTGGTAATAATTTTTATAAAAAGAGTTCTCTCTCTCTCCCCATGTTCACTATCTTTCTCTCTCCTCCATCGTCGAGCCACTCGTCTTCCCCAGTCGAACCTCAGCCCCGCTCGTCGTGAGCACCTCATCGCTGTCCACAACCCCTCGACAGCTTCGTTGTCATCCTTTCGCCCTCCATCGACCTCCTGAGCACCCCCGAGCTCTTCACCTTCCTCGTCCTCCGCCGCTGAACCCATCGAATGCTCCCTCGATCACTCCTCCAACCCTTCTATTCCCTGACGTCCACTCCAAATCTCCATGGAACCACCATCTCTCTTTTGCAGGTAAACCTATATATATATATTTTGGTTTCTTTTTCTTTTCTACTTATGATTAGATCTGATGCTAAATTATGATTTGAAATTAAAATGCAGAGCAGAAAACGATGACAGGCATCGACATGAACCAATCTCCAGCTACTTCCAGTCATAGAGATCAGAGCGAAGGGGAAGCTGGAACATCATCGCCCAACAGCGACTCGATGATGAAGGGTCGACGACGATGACGACTCGACAACGAAGGAGACGGAGGCAGCGACTGGCGGAGAGGCAAGGAAGGGTCGCTCGACGATGGGTGAAGAACAGGGCGGGAGAGAGGAGAAGAGGGAGAAGGGGGATGAACAGTGCGAAAAAACTTTGGAAATGCATTTTGCGAAAAACGATATCCAAACAGTTTTTTAGAAAAAAAAAGAAAACAGGTTAACACGCTAGTCTTCATTTGTAGAAAGTTATTTAATGAACCCATAAATTGTTGTAGATGATTAGAACTTGTCATATGTTCTTCAAATTCAAGTTGATCATTAAAAGATGATATTTTCAGGGTTTGTTCGCTGTTTTAATACAAAAATAAATTCATATGATGAATCTTGTTTGTTTGAGCATGCTAAGATGTGTATATTGCAAAAAACTAATCAAATATTTGGGGTTAGGGTTTCGGCCACCAAGGTTATTGGCAGCTAACCCTAGGGGTTAAGGGTTTCGATGTCGAGGTTTGCCAGCAACCGGGGTTGCACAGTGCCAACCTAAGCACTGTGCAGACCCCAAGGCTGCTGTGTTTGGCTTTCGGGTGTGGGCTTGTTACTCGAGTTTTGATGGATTTTGTGAAGGGTTTGTGTGTTAGGGTTTGAGGACACCAGCGTGCATATAGATGAATATATGTATATGTTTAAGTCTAGTATTTGTATGAAGTGTAGTTAATTCTTTTAATCAAGTTTTGAATGTGCAATTTCAGATTTTGGGATTTAATGTGATCAAATAATAATCTTGAGGGTGCAAATCTATATTTTTTATAGACAAAATTCTTAGTTTTGAGGGGATATATGTTACAGTATTTAAAGATGGAAATTTGGGATTTAAAGTGGGTTTATTTTCAGTATTCAAAGAGGCAAATTTCAGATTTTTAGAACTAAAGAATTTTATATTTTAGGGATGAGATCCCAGATAATAAAGAGACTTGTTTCAATTTAAGTCGATTTGAATTCTAGAAGAATTTATTGAGTTTCGCGTATGTATGGAAAGTTAGATTTAAAGGTTAAATTTAAAGAATTTCTGTGGAATGGAATTTGTTTCCGTATGAGGAGGTGTCTTTTATGATAACAACGGTTTATTAAATGAAATGTCATTAATGAAGAGATTTGTGGATGTACAAAAGTTTATAAATTTTAGAATGAGATATTTCTGTTTGAGATTTTGATTCACAGCCGTGGTGTTGTAGGAAAAATATTGTTTTCCAGAAAAGAGTATATAAAGAGTATTTTGAATGATTGAACCAAGTGAGGTTTTTATTGTGATTAGGGTTATTGTGAGAACTCTGGATGGACGCTTGAGACGTTGAGTTGGGAGTACTAGATACTGAGGGAACCAAAGAGAACCGGCAGTGGATATTTTGATTGTAGGAAACTAGCCTGAGGGGCTAGTGTTCCTGGATTAACAAGTGAAGTCCGGTAGGGTAGAGATAGTTCTAGGTGGCTCAGGTTGTTATTATTACAAATCTAAGGTCAGGCACTAAGTTGGGAGTTGTGACGGAACTTGGGCAACGTAAGTATGAGCTCTGTTTTCAGTCGGGCGGATGTATTCCGGGACTGTGTATTTATTGTGTCTCTCTAATATGTTCGCGCATCGAGAGTCGGCAGGCATATTCTCGGAATGTCTAAAAGTGAGACGGATTTCATATGTTCGCATGTCGAGGGTCGGCATGCCTATTTGCAGTACGTCTGATATGTGTGCGCGTTGAGGGTCGGCAGACCTATTTGCGGAATGTACGGTGTAACCCTCGTTCCCGTAAATAAATATTTTCGGAATATCCTCTGTACTTTGATTATTTATAATTTACTCTGTGTTATGTTCGTTTTGGGTTTTCTATTAAAATCTTTTCTAATCGAAAATTATATTTATTTCAAACGATGGTTTATTTTAACTTGTTTTCTATTCATAATTAATGAACTATTTACATTTTAGCTCAAACCAAATATATTATTACTATTGGATTATGTTAATCTTATTATTATTATTGTTATTACTTTAATTGCAGTTATTATCATTATTATTATTATTATTATTATTATTATTAACATTTTCGTAAACCCCGAACATTCTTTATCTATATGTATCTTATTATTTGACTTAATGTATATGTATATGTATATTTTATAAACCCTATAATCCTAATTGTTTCCCTATTGGATTTTAAACCCAATACCCTATGGCCTATCTCTTATTGGGTCCAAACCCATTACCCAATAACCCCATACCCGTTACCCTATATATATAACCCCTAACTCTAACCCTAGCCTAAACCCTACCCAACTCTACTATGCAATCCCATTTGCCCTAAGATGCCAACCCCCCAGATCCTTGTTTTGCCTTCTTCAACCTCCCGAAACCCACTCCCACCCCCTGCATTTTATCTCCCCCTTCGTCAACACCGTCCTCTACCCATCTCCAGCACCTACGTCCCCCCAATCCCAGTTCTCCTCCACCGAGCCACGATGACCACCGCCAGGCCAGCCATCGCAGCCACCATCGAAGCCACGCTTGCCGTAGTTGCTGATGTCGGTGCCATTTGCTGTTCGCCTGTGTCGGTGCATTGCTGGGGTGATCCCACTGTGTGTTGATTGAACGACCTTGTCGCTGCCACTGTCCGCAAACCTTGCCATTGTCGGCTGCCGTTGCCTTGCTATTGCTGTCCCGAACCCCCGCTGTTGCTGCTGTCTTGGTTTGCACATGTACTGCACGTAGAATTGCTTCCGCGTGCATTGCGCATGTTGTCCGTTGTTAGTGTTGCACGTGCTTATTGGTAGCTTTGCTCGCACATGTTGATCATGTGCCCTCACGGATCTCGTCATTCCTCTATCCAATCAAGGCAAGTATCTTCTTGTACAATCCGTTGTTCAGTACAAGCTTTTATTTGAAAAAACCGCAAGTAGATTGTAGTTGTGACCCCGCTTTGGCTTATCATTTGATGATCTCATTTTACTCGTTGTCATCTTTATCAATTCTAGGATCATAAGAGTCGCAAATCTTTCGTTGATACACTCGTTTCACAACTAGTATAATTATAATACATTTCATGCAAAAGTATCCTTATTTGCTGCTGTCCTATTTTTGGTCTGCTGTTTCGACCATGATAACATCTGAATCTGGACTTGGGCTCTAAACATGAAATGTATCCCCAGATGTCTAGTTTACTACCCTTTTGCCGGAATTGAATTCCGAGTTATGGTTTGTGAATTATCAATATTTTAGTGTTGTTGTGTCTGAAATTTCAGATTCATAAATTTACTGCGTCACTTTGTTTCACAAATTAAATTAATTATGATACTTGTAAGATAATGACTTGAAATTTTTCATGATGAGACCAGACACACTAGAGAATCTTTCCTAATTTTTCTAGAGTTAATTAATAAAGTTTTAGACCTGTTTCATGTTTCTAAACACAATTTTACGAATTCTGACCGAACATGAATTCTGTGTAAAATGCTGTTTTGAGCCCAGTTGCTATAGTTGTTATATGACTTGTGTATATGTGTTGGATTCGGCAGCGAGTCTAGTTTCTAGATTTTCTGATGGATCCAGATTTAAATTTCTGTGGCAACGGGTATCTTAGTTTATGTGCAGCAACGTCTTTCTATTCAGAATTGGTATTTTGCTATGTTTAAATATTTGCGTGTTGCTTCTTGTATTTTGTTATTTAGAACATGTTCCTTACATCATATAAGCTCTTGATACATCCTTGTCCTGTCCCGATTTTTTTCTCGTAATCTCTTGATCATGTTTGTTTTGCAATAAAAAGTAACAAGTCGGGGTTAAGTGAAATATTTAGTAGTGGACAATATAGCAAAGTGTACTCGGAAGGAGGCCCGTGTTTCCCGTAATTGTGGATCCTGGTTTGGTTACATGACATGATTTGGATTACATTTGGATGATTTGGATTACATTTGGATAATTTGGGTTACTCGACATGATTTGGTTAATATGATTTGGATTACTTTATATGGTGCACCACTGCATGATACCTGAGTACACAACCCTCTAAAATCTACCACTAGGCCTAAATGTAACTTTTTTGTAAGTAGCAATCATGTGGTAAATAAATGGGATGCATAAAGTGCTACCTAGATAGAATTAAACAATAGACTTAAGAATAACTTGTTACTTGTACACACTTGACACCTGCCTCGCATGCTACTTGATACTGGTTACTTGATACTTATTACTTGATACTTGATACAACTACATGCTCACTTGTTACCTATTCCTGCCACTTGTATTTGTTACCCGATCCTGTTACTTGATTTGTTTCACTTGCTAGCTAGTCTCTTGAACTTCACTACTTGTTGCATCCCTGTCATATAACCTTGTATACTCTTGATTCAAAATCTTGTTTAATATTTTCTTGCACTTGTTTTCATACCCCTTACTTGTACTACTTGCGGCCCGTAACTTGCACTAACGGGCGTCTGTCTTTGTTTCTCTATTTTTCTTCTACATTATATATATACAGGTTTTGGAGATCAATTGCCTGCTGGAGTTGGTGAACAAATATTCTAGGCTTTGCTTGGGAAAACTTGCTTTATTTATTTTGTATTTGAGTTTATTTAATTTTTGTTGCTACTTAAAACTTGTAACGGGCTTGTATTCCCGAAGTTTTACTTTGATCCAGATCTTGAATTTATTTGGAATATTTATATTTGCTTCAATGATTTCTGTTGGTTAATAAATTATTCATGCATGCGTGGTTGAATATATTTTGTTATATTCCTTGTTATGATGCTGAGTTGATCATACAGCTTA
This sequence comes from Hemerocallis citrina, assembly GCA_017893485.1. NCBI lineage: Eukaryota > Viridiplantae > Streptophyta > Magnoliopsida > Asparagales > Asphodelaceae > Hemerocallis > Hemerocallis citrina. The sequence continues at coordinate 28,305,024 of CM030367.1, forward strand.
TGAATGATGAAAATCATTCGCTGGGCTTTACCACGTACTCATATTCAGTATTCAATTTAGGAAGCGGGGCATGACATATGGTGTATCTACGAGTTGAGGGTCGACCGGCCTATTCGTGGGATATACAGCAGGGAGGTGAATTTCCAGAATTAGAGCGATGTTAGCGGATGTTTGTGTGTTTACACTTGTACAGCTTGGCGGGTTGCATATCTGGCTGGGGTCATTCACAGAGTTTCAAATCTTGTCTCTGTCACCGGTGTAGTCTTCATGGTGATGGATTGAACCCTAAAGGGTGGTGAATGCTAAGGGCTTGCCCTCGGACATATGTAGAATGAGATGTATAAATCCGAACAAGTATGTATTAGTGTGCATCGTGTGCATTGTGCTTTCCTGAACATTGTTTTATGCATTTTACCTTGTTTTCCTGACACACACTTATTCATTTAGTGTAGTTTCACTTGTTGATTTTATGAGTCTTTTATCGTTGTTTTATTTTACGTTGTGCGAAAAGTTTGTGATTGTGATATTTAGGAGCGTTACTGTTACTATGGTATTGCGTCAATTGCATTCAACTGACGTGCCCACTTTTATGGTCAGTTTTGCAGGATTTGCGAGTAAGTAGCTGAAGCAAGGTTAAAGCTTGGACCTTGAGATGACTGAAGTTCAAATGTTGAGATGTGTTGTAATAAATGTGTTAAATTTTTCGTTGTGCATTGTAATAAAGAACTGTTGTGAAGAATGTGTTAAATTTTTTGTTGTGCGTTGTAATAAAGAACTGTTGTGAAGAAAAGTTGTATTTTTTCCTATGTTTTATACTGTGTTTGGATTACATTGAAAAAATAATTCTGGAGTTGTGTTTCTTATTTCTATTATTGAAATTCAGGGGCGCTACAAAAAAGGTGAGTATTTTGATCATTCTGGGTTCAAACTATGATATGTGTACAACATGTGAGTTATTAGTAACTGCTAACTTGCTAGATTAACAAATAATAGGAAGTTTTTCGTGTTGACTAAAAGATGAGGTTTTTTTTAAACTTTTGACATATTGATCATGCAGATTGTTTGAAGTTAAACCGATATATATATATATATATATATATATATATATATATATATATATATATATATATATATATATATATATATATATATATATTGAGAGAGAGAGAGAGAGAGAGAGAGAGAGAGGTGGCACAGGAGGAAATTTCCTCCTATGACACCCTAAAAATCCTACCCCTTCTTCCCAAATGTATGATCAATATCATTCAAAGTGTTGAGCATGTAATAAAAAATAAGATGAAGAAATATTATCAAAATTGAATATTTTTTGCCAATGCATTAAGTGTTGTTCTGTAGCTGAAAACCTTTTATTTTGCAACTTCATTGATGAATGAGATAAACATGTTAAAAAATTATAATTTTACATCAGTCTATTTTATAGGGTATGATGATAAATTTGAACGGTGTGGATCATAAATTTCAATGGCGGGGATTGAGTTTTTAATTGCCATTTCCCTCTTGTGCTATATGACATTTCCTAATGTGTGTGTGTGTGTGTGTGTGTATTAGGGAAGGTCATATAGCACAGGAAGAAAATGGCAATTAAAAATTTAATCCATGCTATCAAAATTTATGATCCACACCGTTTAAATTGATCATCATACTCTATAAAATAGTGTGACGTAATATATATATATATATATATATATATATATATATATGATCCCAATATATTTTACAATACAATATATCATCAAGTACTAGATGAAGAGGAAACTATTTCATGTAGGAAAGCTTAATTAACATCTTATTGGACCACTTCTTGATCCACATCGTGCAATAACTGAACTACATGTGTCAAATTCTTTTTTCTAATATCTGCATGAGTCAAATACAGTCCGTGGTTGGACAAAGAATTAATCTCATCATTCATTAAGTAGACAAATTGATAGCTCGTATGAGTTACTTAGACCCTGACATATATTGATATATTAACACGTGATGCAAACAAATGCTTCATACCAAATCTCAAAACATAAACCTTTATATTCACCATCCATAAAATTTGTAAGAAATATATGCATCATCTCTTGTAACTACATGGGAAATAATTCGATACACACAAATACGATAAACTTCTCTACATGAAGAATTGTAATAGCCTGAACCTGAACTAAGTGCTAATTTAGCTTACTCGCATAATCAATAACTTCTAATTTATCTCAGAGCTACCAATTAATATTATCCACGAAACCCATAAATAATAATAATAATAAATATAGAGATATTTATTTACCAAATAATACACTAACTTCTTCGTAGCACTTATTGCTGCTTTTTTGGGTATAGGATCACTCCGATGATGAGTTCGGATTTTGGAATAACTTACTATCTGGACTGTCAACCTGAAGTGGGATGGCTGGGTGTCGGAGGAATCTACCCTCAACTCGTAGTGCTAATAGCGGAAGTGCACCATAAACAATAAAAACTTTCAAGAAATAGATGGATCTCACAAGAACACAACCAATATGCAGAGATAACCAATACTTCTTATTTCCAAAAAAATACAAAGATTACAAAAAGAGAATACATCTCTCAATCTCTCTTTCTCTCACATTTGAAACACTCGGCACAATCTCTCTTGAAGTTGAACAATGATAACGGCTCACCTCTTGATACACAAGTTATGGACTAGATCAACTAAACCTTAGAGTTTACGGCCATATATATAGCCCCCAAGTAAAACCTAAAATATGAACACAAATCTAGAAATTGGGCCTTTAAACTCGTAAGCCAAAAACAATCAGCCGACGTTGCCGGTCGACCGCACCCCTGGTGACGGTCGACTGCAACGTGTAGAACCAACCCAGAGAGCTGACCGGTCGACTGCACCCCCTCGGTCGTTCGGCCGTCCTCTCCTCTGCTGAACTTATACACTCGAAGAACTCTCAGTAGCTAGGGTCGGTCGACCGCACCCCCAGGTCGGTCGACCGTAACCCTCCAGGCTGCATTCTTCTACTCGCTGCTTGTCTTCTCTTACTTCTTTGTCTTCTCCTCTTCTTCTCCAACTTCAAGTACCCCGTTCCTACGTGTATTTGAGGCCACAATTCCTAACAGTCTCCCACTTGGACCAAATACACCACACTTCAAAGTTATTGCAATCTTTCCTCACATTATCACTTCCATCTCCCACTTTCATGGAAGACCCAAGTACCCCCCACTTTCATGAAGAGCACCTCCGCCACTCCACCACGTGGAGTGCACCAACCACCCCTCATCGCCTCATGGAGGATGTGCTCCATCAATCGTATAGAGCACGAATACTGGAGAAACAACCTCCCGTGTCGGATTCCGTGTTATGAGACTCTCCAACTCGCAAGATCTCCATCAACACCGGACATGGTTCAAAGCCTCTTAATGCACCCTCTGCACTAGAAACCTCAGTGGACGACACCTCCACAAACTCCACAGACTGTTCAACCCCTACAGTCCCAATTCGGTTACCCTCATCGACATCACCCCGCATATCGATACCAGTGCACTCTATCACACAAGAGCGACTTGAAGCTTCAACTGCAAATTAGCAAAGTACCATCTCCGCACCAACGTCTTGCCCTCTAGGATCACTTCCATGGCCAGTAGCTCTCACGAAATTAGTAACCTCCCCTCCACAATTGAAAGAACTCGATTGCCCCCCACAACCTACTACTCGATTTCGGCTGAGAGTCAATTACAGGAGAAATGCCCCTCACGTCTCTAAGCTAATACAACGTTACCTCATGCATTCCTTTTGCAATCACCCTTAAACCTGTATCTATACACCACTCCCCACTACCAACTGTAGTAGACAATCCCTCCTTGGGTAGCCTTCCAATCGAGATAAGATTTTCCTTCAAGTCTGGAACATGCCTTGTTTTCCGCAAGACAACACTTTGATCATTAATGGTGTTTACACGAACAGTACCAACCCCACGTACAGGATACCGTTGACCATTCCCCAGGATCACATCTCCAAAAGAACCCTCCTCGCAGTCATCAAATCTCTCTCTCCTTGGAGTGCAATGAAAAGAAGCTCCCGAATCAATACACTAATCTTGAGTGCCCAACTCCTCTCGAGCTGATAAGCATTACTCCTCAACAAGCCCTCCTTGGACTTCCTTTGGGTTATCTTTCTTCGGTTTCTCCTGCTTATTCATATAAGCCTTGCAACTGCACATCATATGACCCTTCTTGTGACAATACCAGCACTCAGGTCTATGTCCCCCATCGCTGTCATCAGGCCCACTCTCAGATAAACTACTCTGATCCTTTCTTCTTCGACTGCTCTTATCCCATTTCTCACCCTTCTCACCTCCTCGTTCAGAATGCTACTCACCACATCCTGTAGAGTCGTCGAATCTGTCATAGTGCCTGTAATAGTCTGTTCCACCGTACCATAGCTATCTGTTAAAATAGATAGAAGTAACAATGACTGTACCCCCTCTGAAAATTTCAAACCCGCAGCTTCCATCTGGTTGCAAAACCATAGAGCAATTGTTCACATGCTCTGCTACTGAACCCCCTTCCTTCAACTTCATATTAACCAATTTCTTCAGATGAAGAATTTGATTAGATGCCGATGATTTCTCATACATATCCGTGAGAATCTCCATAGCCTCCTTCATGGTCTTCGCCTTCGAGATATGAAATAACGCCTTCCTACTCAGCCCCAACTGAATCTGCTCCAGCGCCTTCTGATCCAAACGATTCCACTCCGCCAAGACCTTCCATCCTTGTCAGCACCTACCGGCTTCTCATCAAACAATGGACCATCAAGATCTTTCTGACAAAGATACACTATCATTTGAATCTTCCACATCACGAAGTCACTCTCATCAAATTTCTCGATCTTCATCTAGTTATCGGCCATCTCGAACCAACTACTCTGATACCACTTATCGGAGGAATCTACCTTCAACTCGTAGTGCTAATAGCAGAAGTGCACCACAACCAATAGAAACTCCCAAGAAATAGATGAACCAAGAACAAGTCACCACAATATATAAATCTCACAAGAACACAACTAATATACAGAGATAACCAATACTTCTTATTCCCAAAGAAATACAAAGATTACAAAAAGAGATTACAACTCTCAATCTCTCTCACTCACTTTTGAAACACTCGGCACAATCTCTTTTGAAGTTGAACAATGATAATGACTCACCTCTTGATACACAAGTTATGAATTAGATCAACTAAATCCTAGAGTTTACGACCATATATATAGCCCCAAAGTAAACCCTAAAAGATAAACACAAATCTAGCAATTGGGGCTTTAAACTCTAAGCCCAAAACAATCAGCCGACATTGCCGGTCGACTGCACCCCTAGTGACGGTCGACTGCAACGTGTAGAACCAATTCAGAGAGCTGACCGGTCGACTGCACCCCCTAGGTCGGTCGACCGTCCTCTTCTCTGTTGGACTTATACACTTGAAGAACTCTCAGCAGCTAGGGTTGGCGACCGCATCCCCAGGTCGGTCGACCACACCCCCTAGGTCAGTCGACCGTAACCCTCCAGGCTGCATTCTTCTACTCGCTGATTGTCTTCTCTTGCTTCTTTGTCTCCTCCTCTTCTTCTCCAACTTCAAGTACCCCATGCCTACGTGTATTTGAGGCCACAATTCCTAACACCGGAGACATCTGACGAACCTACACAGTCTAAACACCGGAGTTGGCCACAGCGAAAGACCCTCTGATGCTCAAGTTAGTAACTCGGAAAGAAAATTTATAGTTTTTATGTAACATTATTGATTACCTCAATGATGGAGGTAGAAGGTATTTATAGGATAGGAGTTAGTTCCAAAAATTAGACTTGAAAATGTATCTTTTGGGTTTAAACTGCAGATTCCCATGGTGAAAGGATAAAGTTAGTTGCTCTTCTTGTGGAAGAGATAGAGTTGGTTGCTCTCGGGGCGATTTGACTGACAATCCTAATAGGCTGGAAATCCCCTCTTGCTTAGGCTGTATGTAAGCTAAAATTGTGAATCTGGTTGAGCTAGTGGGCTAGGAAACGTTCTTCTAGCAAGCCAGCTGCTAAAATTATTGTTTTGCCCATGGTAGCTTTGAGATGTGTGCTAGAATCATACGATTCTGATTTGTTGCAATTTTTACCCATGTCATAAGCCCCCCATTCTTGAATATTTTGTATAGCCGCCTTCGAGGAGAAATTCACCAAATTTTGGATTATTTAGAGAGCTTGCCTGACTTTCGGGGATGCTAGGAGCCTTGTTCGAAGCTTCAGGGGGCAATAACTATTTTTTTGTACCTTCAACTAATTTTTCTGGGCTTTTAAATATTTTTTATATTTTTAAATTAATTTTCCCGGACTCATAACTATTTTTTAGAATTTTTAATTAATTTATCCAATTTTATAATTAACTTATTATAAATTTTTAACAAATTCTCCCAAATTAATAATTATGTTTTTGTAATTTAAAGTAAATTTTATAAATTTATAATTAATTTATGGAAATATAAATTAAAAATCAAGAGGAGCGCGACCTTGGGAGCAGTCGGGGGTTGTCAGGTTGTGTAGGGGCAGATTTTGATGTGATCGGATGATCGAGGTGCGCCTAAAGCCAGCAACCTCCTCAGATTATGAATTTTTCACCGAGGAGGGGACGCCCAAGAACTGGGCACAAAATTTGAGGAGATCTGATAGCAGAGGAGACGGGGCATTTTTTTTAGGTGATCGAATGGCAGAGAGCAGCTGAAAATGCTGTCCTCCTCAGACGACGTGATTGCCGCTGAGGAGCATTAGGCATGATTTTCCATGTTGAGCAGGATGGGCAGGAGAATGCCATATCAGCATGATTGCATGGCCACGAGTGGGGCCCGTGTGACCCGTCACCTGGCCATGTCTGTATGATTTTTGATTGGGTCAACTTGCCATGTCAGAACGTAGGTGGGGAAGTGGTTTTGAGCTTCACATGTGAAGAATGGAGGGGGGCTGCAATTGCACCACATCGCCTTGATCAGGCGACTGAGATTTCACCACGTTAGCAGACACGATTATCGGGGGTGCTCAGCTGATATGAGCTTAGTCCCATTTAGTTCATGCCCAACTAGTTGAGACATTTTACGGGTTTCATCCTGAAGTACCAAAAAGTTGGCACCGAGTCGAACTTGAGGATATAGAGCAGGCACTTCATGCTCCATAAGGAACGGATGGCAGATTACTAGTATTATATCTCTCCTCACCCAAGAAGAGAGTGATAAGCAACCTTGACTCTATCAAGCACTAGAAGTATAAATATTTTGTCATCCGAAGTTCCTAGGCATGGGTATTTCCCAAAAGGTAAGGGAACAATGTGTCGAAGAGGGTGATGGTTGAAACGGAGGTGACTAGAGATGAGGAGAAAGTGAGTAACTCTCTCCTCAAGTGCAGGGAGATGAAGTGGAGAGACTTAATGGAGTCGGTCCTCTTCTCAGGGAAGTTGAGCCTAATGGACCCTAGTATGGCTTTAGTTTTTGTTTTCTTATTTTGATTTCAGCACTCAGCTTTCTTACTTGTTCTTTCTTTGTAGAAGCAGAAGTATGGGCTTCGGCGCTCTCCTCATGGCTCAGGTGCATTTGCACAACAAGGCACCTGAGGAAAAGAAGAGGAAGAAAATAGTGAGCCGACCAGGGGCTCCAAAGGTCGCTAAGAGTTCTTCCACCTCCACTCCGTCGGAGGTGCAGCAACCATCGGCGGTAGCAACAATGAATCCTACTGAGGGGAGTTCATGCTTAGATGAAATCCTGGCTCTCCAGAAAGCTCTACTAACCGAGGTGGCCATCGCAGTTTTCACCACTGAGGAGAAGAAGATATACATGCCAGACTGGGGCTTGAAGCAGTGTGATGTACTCTTCGGTGGCTCAGTAAAATGCATCAAGGTAGAACAAATTCTCTCCCACCCTTTCGGGACCAGCATACTCTTGAGAATGAGTCAATCAATGACCAAATTCACATATCACTTCCCGGGTTGGGAACCTAATTAAGCAAATCAATGTTGAGGAGAAGGCTTGGAGACACAAGGCCGTCAGAGCTAAGAGGAACAAGAAGAAGATCACCAAGGAGATGGAGATGATGAAGGGTAAGGAGGTGGTTCTCCGTGCTAGTTTCGAGGCGGAGGCGAAGGCGAAGGCCCATCTCAACAGCGTAATGAAGCAATCCTATGCTAAGGCCATCACAAATGTGGTGGAGCGGATCCCTAGCTTCGACGGGAAGGGTTACCATCTAGAGATCCAACTCTAGATGAAGCTAGTGGTGGAGGAGTCCGATGAAGAGGAGGTGGAGGATCAGGGGGAGACCCTGGAGGAGTCTGTAGGTGAAGAGGATGGGAAATGGCAACTGAGATTTCCCCTCCCATGGAACTATCAACTAATGTGAACTTTTGACTCCTCTTCTTGGTTTACTCACCTTTTCTTTTGATGATTTTGTAATTGTCTAACTGCGGACTCGCCACCATTATTTACTTCCAAGTTCTAATGAATAATTTCTTTAGCTTACAAATTTTTCTATGTGTTGAATGTAGATTGCTTTGTACTTGTTCCCCTATGTAGAATGTTGAACTTTGTACTTGTTAGAGTTGAAGGGGGTAGTTTTGGGGTTGAGCCAGACTCTGAACTTGAAGTTTGAGAGTTAGCAAGTTGTAGGAGCAGCTCTAGGGAAGAGCTCGACTCCGAACTTGTTTTGTTTAGAGTTAACGAGTTTTTGGAGCATCTCTAGGTAAGCGCTGGACTCCGAACTTGTTGTTCAGAGTTAGCAAGTTTTGGGAGTAGTTCTAGGGAAGAGCTAGAATTAGCAAGTTTCATGAGCAGTTCTAGGAAATTGCTGGACTTCGAACTTATTGTTTGTAAGTTGGGAAGTGGTACAAGGACTTACAGAATTAAAATGCTGGGTTTAATTTAAAAATAAACCTAGGTGGCTCTGCCTTGATGTCAAGCGCTTATTACATGCATTGAACATTATGTGATAAGCTTTTTACAAAATTAAAACCTACTGCTAGTGGAGGGTATTAAGAACCCTCATGGAACAAAATCAGATAATTGGCTTGAGTAGGACCTCAATAAACGCAGTGTGTTCGAGTCCTTCGAAGGAAGAGGAGGCTAGCTTAGTGAGGGCGTCTGCTTACTCGTAATCCACGTGGGAGATGCGAGAGACTTCTGCCGCTTTGAATGTTTCTAAGGATTTCTTCATGCAAGCTAAGCACTTGACCATGCGGCCGTCCATCGCCTTATAGTCTCCTTGGATTTGGTTCACCACAGCTGGGAGTCGTTGATTTCTTTGACTCTTAGGAGCTAAAAGGAGGCCGGCGATCAATGCCTCATATTCAGCCTCGTTGTTGGAGACTCGGAAGTTGAGGCAAAGTGAGTTCTAGAAATGAACCGTCTAGACTGAGTAAGATTACACCAGCCCCGCTCCCTACGATGCAGAAGGAGCCATCGATGTAGACGCTCCAAGTGGGAGAATCCTCATCCTCTTTGTGGGGATTGGGGATGGTGTTGTCTACAATAAATTCGGCTAAGGCTTAAGCTTTGATGGTCATTTTGGGGCGATAGTTGAGGTCGTATTGGCTCAACTCAATGGATTACTTCACAAGTCACCCCGAGTTATCTGTCTTATGAAGCACTTGCCTAAGGGCTTGGTCAGTGAGAACCGACACTGAGTGTGCTTGGATGTAAGGGAGAAGTTTTCGGGCGGCTGTGACCAGGGCATAGGCCACTTTCGCCATCATAGAGTAATGAAGTTCGACATCATGTAGCACTTTGCTCACATTATAGATTGTCTTCTGGACCCAGTCTTCTTCTCTAACCAAGATGACACTAAGGGTCTGATCTAAAATTGCCAAATAGAGGTGGACCACCACTCCCGGCTTGGGCTTGCATATGATTGGATGATTGGTGAGATATGCCGTGAATTGTCTAAAGGTTTCTTACTATACTTGCCCCCACTCAAAACCCTTTGACCCCTTGGGAGTTTTGAAGAAAGGGAGGTACTTCTCCCCGAACTTAGAGAGGAAGCACCCGATGGCGGCAAAACGCCTTGTAAGTTTCTGGACTTCTTTGATGTTGGACAGGGGAGACATGTCAAGTATAGTTCGGATCTTCTCCGGGTTAGCTTCAATTCCTTTTTGGCTAACAATGAACTTCAATAATTTCCCCGAGGAGACCTCGAAGGCACATTTAGAGGGGTTCAACCTCAAGTTGTGCTTTTGTAAGATGTTGAAAGCTCTTGGAGATCAGCAACATGGTCTTCCTTCTTAAGGCTTTTCACTAGCATATCATCCATATACACTTCTATGTTTCGGCCAATATGTTCTTTAAAGATTTTTTTTACTAGGTGATGGTAGGTAGCTCCAGCATTCGTCAGTAAGAAAGCCATGGCCCGATAGCAATAGAGGCATTGGTCAGTGATGAAGATTATCTTTGGGATTTCTAAAGGGAACATTTGGATTTGATTGTATCCCGAGAAGGCATCCATCAAAATGAGGATCTCATGCCTGGATATGGCATTGATCAAGGCATCAATGCTGTGGAGAGGAAATGGGTCCTTCGGGAAAGCATTATTCAGGTCGGTGAAGTCGAAGCAAATCCTCTACTTGTCATTCACTTTCTTTACCATGACTACGTTGTGTAGCCGCTCAGGATAGCTAGTTTCTTGAATGAAGCGAGTAACTAAGAGTTTTTCAACCGATTCCTTGACTGCTTGTTCCTTGTCGGGGCAAACATACGGTGCTTTTGCTAGACCGGCTTGACTTCGGATTGATGTTGAGAAGGTGCATGATCAAGTTTTCCAAGATGTCAGGAATGTCAGCAGCATTCCATGTGAATAAGTCTCAGTTCTCCCTAAGGCATATGACACTTTGCTCCTTTACTTGGTGGGAGAGAACTTTGCTTACATGAAAACACCTGGTCTGATCTTCTTTGGAGAAGGGGAACCCTTCTGGTTCATTCACGGGCTTATGCTAACCTAACTCCTCTCTTAAGGGAGTTCTTTGGCGTTAAGAGGGATGACCGAGCCCCCCATTGTGGCCATGTAACATGCTCATCCACTTCTTGGCTTCCCTTAACTTCTCCTACCGCTGCTGATGTGGCCAATTGTGTATTAATATTACTAGTTTATATTGTATCATGACATTTATTTCTTATTTAGGCATTTCATTTATTGTGTTATTTATTGTGAATTAAATGAACATAATGAAGTCCTTATAATAGTAAGTTCAGTGCCATGGGATATCGAGTGCATGACTTGATTGTGAGATCCAATACCTATTGGTTGAAATTAGAACATTGTTCTTAAATGTCCCTAGTCAAGTACTATTGTGAATTAGGACAATGATAACACATAGAGACTAGTATGTGCGTAGACTAATGACCATTCTCATAGGTCATGGATAGGATATGAGATATCGAGTCTTCACATGGTACATATTAGAGTAATAATGTACTGGACAGACGCACCATGAGAACGCTGCATGAATCGTTACGTGAGTGTCATAAGTGGATCCCACATTGACCATGGTGTACGTAGTCCTTTGACTTAAAGTCACTATGGTTCATAATGTCGTCAAACATTGCATGTAATAAGGTGATTATAAAGTCGACTATTGGAAATACTACAAATCATGCGGGGGGATGTCAGTGAATTAGATATGATTTGTCCCTCTTACATAACATGAGCGATATCTACGAGCCCCTCGATTGAGTGAGACTACAAAATGCATGGCCGTGCTCAAATTAGTCAGTTTGAGATATTGATCTCATTTGTTTAAGTAAGTCTACTCTAACATCAATAAACCAAAGATTTAACTATACAAGGGTGACACGCTCTATACCTTGTGATCAATTAAGATATCTAGATTAAAGGACTACACTACATGGTAACATTGGTCACGGATAGGTTATGTCAAATTACTGACATTCCCGTTACTTGAGTAGCCGTGATGTATTGCTAGATATCGCTCACTGTTTTTAATAAAATTGTGATTTAAATTCATAAGATGAATTTATTGGATCCTTTAGGCAATGCAAATAACACTAGGGGGGGGGGAGGGGTGAAAAGTGTTGTTTAAAAATTACTTAAGAAATTGAACTTTTCGTACTGTCCAGTCGACTGTTGCGTTAGAGTAGAAGAGTATCTTACTGAAGAGTTACTAGTCTGATCAGTCGACTTACCAGACAAGTTTTCGAAATAAAAAACGAAAAAATTGAAATTGCAAGTTGAGAAAATACAACCACCACAGAGTCAATCACAGAGTACACAACGATGTATCCTGATTCGGTCCTCCCAACCTACATCCAGTCCCCAAGCAACCCACTTGAGATTTTCCATTATTCTTGAAAAAAAGTACAAGAATACCCTACGACGTTTGACAACAACTATGTCAAACCCGTAGACCTCTCTCACCACTAGAGAGAGCAAACCCACTCTACACCCAAGAGTGAAAAACTGACTCCACAACCAAGAGCCCTACTCTCCAACCGAGAGGACCACTCTCACAACCCGAGAGTGAAAAACAACAACAAAAAGAGTTTACAATAACCTATAGCCTTGTTTGTGATTTGTGCTTTTGTATAGTGGCTATTAGGTTAACTTCTGAAATTAGTCTAAAACGAATTCGATGTTATACTATACTGAATTTCAGAGAACCAAGACTTAGAGAATTTGTATGCTTTTGAAATGCTTGTTCTTCTCAAAAACAAAAAGTTTGAAACTTAAAGAAATGCTTGGAACCTTTTCAAAGTGATTCCTATACTCTATTTATAGAGTGAGAATCAGAGGGACGTTGTAAAACAGTTCCCTAAACTTTATTAAAACGGATAGAAAATGATTTGAATTTGAAAAAAAAGTTTTAAATTCAGAAAAAACTGTTGAAACGACTTGAACAGTCGACTGGGTTGCCATAATGAGTCGACTGGCCAGAGCTTGTATGAGTTCAGACTGTTTCGTACTATGACAGTCGACTGGTTCCAAGGAACGGTCGACTGGTACTCAACAACTGAACTTATTCAAGCTTGTTTTGACCTTTTAATTTTGTAAAACACTAAGTTATTAAAAGTATGTGTGAGTGTGTGTGTGACAAGGCTATTACAAGTTTCTAAGACTCAAAGAATGAAAATTACAATATTACGAGACACTTTTTACAAAATATTTGGAGTACTTGAATCTTGTCTTGAACTTGAGTCTTTGACTTGAGCTTGAGCCTTTGTCTTTATGTCTTGAAGCTTGCTTGATCAATGTGGCTTGAGCTTAAATCTTTGTAGCATGATCAATTACTTTTAAAAGCTTCATTGGATTGTTTTGCCTTTGTGTATTCCACCATGGTATTGACTTTGATACACCCGGCAAGAGATATGTGATAGAACAAATTTGTATTGTGTTGTAGTCATCAAAACCAAGAATCAATAGAATTTGATTGGGGATCCAAGTAAGACTTGGACTCCTAATATTGATTGGACATTTAATTAGATTAAATCAGCCAACTAAAGTTCAAAGGGCCACACACGAATCTTATTGAGGTCAGATTGTGGGCCCACAGCCTCATTACTCTCTTAGGGTTGATTTTCTGCACCTATATATATAATATGTATCTGTGGAACAGACACGTGAAAAAACCCTAGATGTCACAGAAAGTGAGAGAGAGAGACCTTGAGGAGGAACATCCCCTTCTTGCAGCTAGCACCGTGGTCTAAGGGAGAGCCATTTTTCGTTCCATTCGTGTGGATACCGTAGAGGCGCCACAATATTGAAATGCTATGATCGGCATACTGTGGAGACAACAGATCCATCTTTAAGGTATAACTCCTAAACACGATTTATGGTTTTCACATGAATCAATGGCTAGGTTTTGATATTTTGTAACTGCTGTGTATTTAATCTGTGATTACCTTCGAAACCTAACAGTGGTATCAAAGCAACTTGTGAAACCATAATTTGGTTATGTATGATATGTGATTATTCATGATATGTTCGCACTCTTGGAATAAAGATTCATATGTGATATAATTTTTGCAACAGTTGCAATATAAGGATTCATTTATGTGTTTGTTGTTGACATAGATGCCATACCGGGGCAGCCCTCTGATTGAAACCATTAAAAACACTGGAGCAGTAAGATATAATTTTCAGTGACGTTAGAGTTTCTTAAAGCATGAAGAGTTCATGCACCTGCGTCGTTTGCAGTGGCGTTAGGGTTTCTTAAAACATCTTACTGCCAACGTTGTTTGCAGCAGAACCCCTGTGCCAACTCTGCGTAGGGCAATACTGATTCCCCGAAAACCAATCCTTTTTAAATACACTAAATAAAATCATAACAACATATTCTTTGTTTATTATGTTATGTGATGCATGGTGTGTGGTTGTGGCCTTAGTTTTGTGATGCATGGTTTATGTTCTGTGATGTATTGCTTATATTTTGGTATTTTAAATACGGCCTGTGTGTCTTACCTTTCTCTCTACATTCTTAATGTAATCATTTCTATCTACACTGCGATTGTACATTTTTTCTTTAGATGTAAATGTAATCTCATTGAGGAGACAATGAATTGGCAACCATACAAGGACAAGATTGGGAAGCTGCTTGGAGAAGATAATATAATCCCTTCGTTCAGTTTTTGATACTCTCATTGGCTTGGGAGAATCATTGTATTTGGGCCACAACCAAGTCACATATATTTTATGCTTTTAATTCTGTATGAGATGCTTTATTTTAGTTGTATGCTAATAGATAATAAATGGTGAGATCAATTAATAAAATAACAAAATTTCTCAAAGTAAATATTAAGTCACAATAAGATGTCTTCCAATGTGTGGTACTCATCTAGGCAAGGATCGATTAAGTGTAGGTCTGCTAAAGCAGGGGGGGCTTCATCTATCCTAGTGAGACGCGATGGGATAAAAGTAATATTCAATTGCCAACCATTGGTTCTGACTTAACTAGGCTATTTCAATAGGATTGAAAGTTTAGTAGCATAGAGTTGGGCTTTAGTCTTTGAGATAGATTAGAATAAGTGTTATTCACCCAACTATCCAAGAGTTGCATATGACTTAATTGGGAAATGTTCCCTACCTAAATAACTAAATTTTTGGTGATCAGCCAAAGCTGACTCAGAACTAAGTGAAATATGGATCTTGGCCTACTAGAAAATCTTACAATGGGATTTTCCGAGTCAATGATTGCGGTCGTTGATTTGAATAAAAATAATAGGAGGTGTATTTAATAAAAGACTTTATTAAATATTTCAATGTCATGATACATAATTTCCATATTTCTGTTTAATATGTCAATGAAATGATATTTACTTTGCATATTTCTGTTGATAGATTACCATGGCATCCAACACATTAAATAACATATTGTTGCAATCTGTCCTTGGGAAGGAAAAACTATCTGGGATAAATTTATTAGACTGGTACAGGAATCTGAGGATAGTCCTCATGCATGAGAAAAAGCTGTATGTTCTAGACCTGCCTATTCCTGAGCCACCTATTGCAAGTGCCCCTCATACCGAGAAGGATGCTCATAAGAAGCATCGAGATGATGCCTTGGACGTTGATTGTCTCATGCTAGCCACCATGAACACTAAGCTTCAGAAGCAACATGAGAACATGGATGCATGCGATATGATCGTACACCTCAAGAGACTATCAAGATCAGGTTAGCCATGAGAGATTTGAAGTTTCAAATGCATTGTTTCAGTGCAAACTAGCAGAAGGGAGCCCTTGCTAGTTTGCACTGAAACTAGCAATTAATGGGTACATAGAGAACCTTGAAATCCTTGGTTTCCCTTTGGGTCAAGAGTTGTCCACTGACTTGACCCTGCAATCATTGCCGAAAATTTATAGTGAATTTATCATGAACTACAACATGAATGAATTGAAAAACCTCTGCAATAACTGCTAAGCATGTTGAGAACTGCTAAGCAGATTATTAGTAAGGGAAAGACCATTATGATGGTCAAACATGCCAAAGGTAAGGGCAAGGGCAAAAAATAGATTAAGAAACTCAAGGGCAAGGGGAAGGGCAAGGGTAATTTCAAGCCTAGCACTTCAACCTTGAAACCTAAGGGTGGGGTGGCCAAGAAGGGCACATGCTTTCACTGTGGTGAAACCGGACAGTGGAAGAGGAACTGCCATATGTACTTGGAGAAGTTTAAGAAGAAGAAAGGAAGTGAGACTTCCACTACTGGTATTTTTATTATATAAGTCAATTTATCTTGGGTATTAGATACTGGATGTGGATCTCATATTTTTGCAGGATCTAAAAAAAAAATATACCATTGGCTAAGGGCAAAGTTGACCTACGAGTTGAAAATGGAGCAAAAGTTGCTGCTTTAGCTATAAGAACTTACCATTTATCTTTGCCCACTGAGCTCATCATTGAGTTAAAGAATTGTTATTTTTTGCATGCTATTAGTAGGAATATTATTTCTATTTCTTATTTGGACAAGAAGGATTTTTCATTTATAAAAAATGACAAAAGCTGTATTATTTCTTTGAATGATATCTGTTGTGCTAGTGCTGTAGTGCCACGAATTTCCAATATGATATCCTAGAAATACGTGGCACAATTCCCAACATGAACTGTAACACCCTGAATTCCAAATACCACTGAATTCGAGATTCCACAGGATCTTTACACTTCTTTCATACATTTTTACAAGGAATTTAAAACTTTTCTCTTTACATCAGAGTTACAAGAAATTTTTGCACTTTACATTTTACAGCGGAAGCAAATTTACAACATTTATATACAAGTACAATAACATTTGAATAATTTCTAAGCATCAGTTCTCCTTTAATTCTTTATCATGTCATTTACCCTGCATACAAAACTGTGGGTACGTCAGTTTATTCAACTGACGAATATTATACACGGCCATCCTCTCTATGCCAGAAACAGTATAATTGATTTTCCATATTTAACAAACACAAACTTGTTCACATATCAAACTAAGGGGAATACCCTATTGATGTCATGTTGTGATTGTGCACTTAGTCCTCAATGCAGTTATTTATATTACATGACACTAATGCGCACTTGTTCCGATTCTATGCATCCCATACTACATAGGTCCGATGGCAAGCCTCTTAATCGTTCTTCATCTTGTAGGGTTCAATCCCTCGTCATGACTTAATCTATTACTGTAACTACGATAAGTATTCTAGATGTCCTATAAGTACGAGCTCATGTACAGAAAAACTGGAGGGGAATCTCACGTCATGTCACGACGCATCGTGAAGACTATCTATGGACAATTCAGCCTCCTTCATGGCACACGATCCTCTCGCAGTCACCAAACACCCCACAAGCGTAGCCAAGATCCTAATAATTCCAGAGTAGTGCCCACGTCATGTCACTACGCATCGTGAAGACAAACTGTGAATCACACCCACATCGTAGACTCGAGGCCCTCATACTTGTGTTTTTCTCTCACTTTCATCACCTCTTCACTATGCACTAATTCTTAATTTAATGAAATCATGAACAAAATTAATCTTTTAGAGTTAGCCCTCTCACTTATACCAGTCTTATTTCTTTACTTTACAATGACCCAAACTTGGTCTTTTCAATTTCAATAATCATATCTCATTACTTTTCACTTGTCGGTGTGAGTTTTGGCTACCCCCCTAATTTTTAATTTCAATTCACAAATTCACATGTTTGAGTTGTCATACTCAAGAACATTTTCCTTTTTCAATCTCATGATTTCTAATCTTTTCATGAATCGATAATCATATATGAAGTTCAATTATACATCATGCATTTCATAACTAACATGTATTTCCACATTAAAATCAGATCACAAAGTATCAAGTCAAAGTGAATATTCACAAACTCACTATTGTCACACTATTCTTTAATAAGAAATAACTCATATTAAACTTCACATTTATACTTTCTTTCTTTCAATTTTTCATTTTCTAACACTTATTTCAATTTCTTCGTGAAACACATTTTTTATGAAATTATACGAGTGTAAAAACTATAGTTCCAATTACACTTTTACTTTCAAAAATGCACTTTATTTCATTCAAATGACTCCCAATTAATTTTCATAAGTCACACATGATTTTAGAATAATAATAGTATTTTTTTCGGAATTTTTACACATCAAGAAAACCCAAAAATCATGTTTTTAAAAAAATTTACATTCTGGCCACACCAGGAATCGAACCCACGACCCAAGAGAAAATAGCTGCACGCGCTAGCCATCTGGCCACTTGCGCTCAACAATATAAGGAGAAGACAGAGAGTTATATACTCTCGGTCCGAAAACTGATTAAATTTTAAAATGCAAATAAAAGAATGGTGGCCACAAGTATCGAACCAGCGACCTCATACACACACACCCTGCGCTACTGTAGCGCTGAAAGGCTCTCCGACCACTTGAGCTATAGGCTCAAGTTGTCTTAACTACAACTCGCATTTTATTTAATCCAACTCTCTGTTCATTAGAACATTTCGATGTTCAAAAGCTCTTATTTTAGTTTTGCTTTCACTAAAATTCCTGTAAATCTCCAGAACGTCTATTTTAACATAATTCAACACTCCAGTATTTTAAAATAATTTTTTTTCAGTAATTAAACACACATTTCTCATACAATTATTTAGATCGCATACTACTATTTTCATAAATCATTTTGACATTTCTCACACAACTTAGTATCAAAACTTCCTACATTATTTCCCTGTTTTTCCCTCTTTCATAAACCCAAAAGCATATTATAATTTATTCATTCTAAACAATATCACGAAAGTCCATCTAAGCACATAAAGCAACAATTTCATCTACTAGCATTTTGTACTTAGTTTTGATATTAACAACAATTCTAATTCATATATTCCATAACTACAAAACGATTCGCATACAACTTAAGATTCATGACAAGATAACATACAATCTATCAAGCATCAATTTAATCAACTAGCAAGTCCTTTTTCCAATTAAGCATATTCTTATTAGTTTCTTTCATGCATTATCATTTCAATCACCCCTAACATGGTATCTAGTTAGAAATATAGAAAACCAACCCACCTTATTTGGAGAGAAAGATTCACAACACCTCCAAAATGAAAGAGTCCTTCTCGAGCTTGCCAAATGAGTGCTCCTCCTCCTCCTTGATGTGTAACCCGAGCCTTCCCAAGTGCCGGCCTCCTTGAATGCAAGCACAACAATTCCCTCTCTCTCAATCTTTTATTCTCACTTCCTACTAATAATGTACTACTAATAATTGTATTTTCTTACTATTGGTTTGGAGAATGAAGAGTGCAAGAATAACTAGGCTAGGGGGGGTATTTATACTAAATTTTGGGACAAATAAAGGGCTAGGATTAATCTAGGAGTTAAGGACCAAAGGCTAGGATTTAAGGGGAAGTTGTAGTAACCAACCATGATCCCAAAACTACCTCCCACAAACTCCACTTATCTTTTCCTTTCCCTCCAATTCAAATCCGGCCAAACATGAAGTGCACAATACACGTGTACGTGCAATGCACGTGTATTCAATAGTCCCCCTATTTTAAAAGTTGTACACTTTATTTTTTATAAAAATAATCTATAAAAATTGTCTACATTACAAGTTGCATTTAAAACAGAAAATAACTCATGGGCTTTTATTTAATGGGCCAAATTAGTTTACAAAAATAAATTAAATTGGGCCATAAAAGAAACTTATGTTTATTAAAGAAAAATGGGCTTTAATAAAACAAATGGAGGAGACATATATATATATATATATATATATATATATATATATATATATATATATATATATATATATATATATATATACATACTCATTTGTCTATGAAATGAAAATAATTATAAAATTTTATACTGCAAAATTGCACGTGCACAATACGTACAAAAATAAAAAATAATAATCTTCATAAATGAAAATCAGGATATTACATCAACTTCAATTGCAATAGTAACATAGCCAAAAACACAGATAATTTTATTTCAACCTTCATTACAATAATCTTTACAAACACAGCGGAATACAAAACACCTTGAATTACAAACTTTCTTTTACAACACAACTTATACAAATTTACACAAGATCTATTATCTTTCTAGCACAAGCATCCAAATCCCAATGCTATAGGTAATCACCTGAAAAACATGAGGCTAGAGATAACCCTAACCCCCAAAACTACAGGGGTCAGCCATAACGGTGTGATTGACATAAAAACAAAGCAACATAAATAAAACATAGAGCATAGAGTCATCAACAACATATATTAACAACAAGATTAAATAAAATGAGAAATAACAATAAGTAAAGCATAAAAACATCATGGAATATAAGATAGTAAATAGTAATACATGAAAACATCAAGTGAATCTAGACTAAGTGTCAAGTGTAGGAAAAACAGGAAAACACAAGCATAAAACCAAGTCAAGAAAACACAATCGATATATGCTGACTTTTTAATGCATACTTGTCAGATTCTATGCATTCCATAGTACATAGGTCCGGTGCAAGCCCTTAACGTTCTCCACTTTATAGGGTTAAATCCTTTGTTATGCAACTAATCCTACTACGGTGATGGAAAACAAGATCCGTATACTCTGCGAATAGGCACCACAGCCCTCGACGCGGAAACATCATATAAGATAGCTCAAAAATCCAAGTTTCACCTCCCAACCGTGTACCCCACGAATAGGCTTGCAAGGCCTTCGACGTGCAAATACACTAGGTACATTACGTGAATAGGCCTGCTGACTCTCGACACGCGAATGCACCTTGCATGCTCCGTGAATAGGCCTGCAGATCCTCGACACGCGAACATACAAATGTTCTCTCGAGACAGAACAACAAACAGTCATGGAACGCATCCGTTGGACTAACAAAATCATGAGCTTATACTTACGTTTTCCAAGTTCCATCACATCCCCACTAGTGCCTGTCCTTAAGTTGGTTATTGTTAAAACATAGAAATCCCCACCTCGAGAGTTAGTGTATCCTGCCGGACTTAAATACTCAACAACAACCCCAAGACCTGACTGGTCTAAATCAAAAAATCTCAACAGCCGTTTCACAGGACTCCTACTCAACTCCTAGAGATATCATCAAGACCAAAACTCACAAATCCATCGTCAAAACAATCATATGAAGAAACTTTTCCAATCAACAAAACCCAAATCTTTTATAAAATTCCAGAATCCAAACCCAACAATAAAACATCTTAAAAGCATATGTTTTGTAGAAAGGATAATATTTAGAATAGTAAGTTATAGATCCAAAACTTTTAAAGAATCAATCGTTTAAAGAACATCAGGATAACTCAAAAAAAATCAGTAACAGTCGACTGTAAACCGGAGTCAGTTGACTATCCAGAGCGAAAAACCAGCACTTCAGGAAAATAATTATAAATAATGGCAATCCACTGTTGTAACCCCTGTTTTTCATTTTTGTGTATTTTTGGAGTGTATTTTTTTGTTTTGGTGTATTTTCTCTCTTGTATTTTTCTGAACCGTATATTGGAGTTGTTTTCAATATATATTCGTTTTATTGCATTTAGAGTTCTTTGTTTTCAATTTGTTGTCTCTTTGGGTTCGTTCTTCATTATTTTATTCTTTCTTTCATTTGGTTCTTGTCTTCTTTATTTTATTTTCTTGGGTGCTTGTGGTGGTGATTGGTTGTTATCCTTTTCCCAATCCAATTGTTTGATCCCTAATAGATTACCAAAGCCAAATTAAATCCTCAATCCTATTTGATATCTTATACAATTTGTATCCTAATTAAAGCCAAATTAAACAAATCCTACTACTCCTCCTAATATACCCACAACCCATTACCCATTAACCCAACTCATATTTCTTAACCCTAATCCCTCCATATAAATACACCCTCCCTCACACAAACCCTAACCCTAATACCCTAACCCCTAATCCCAGCCTCCCTATCTCTCTCCCTCTCCCGCTGCTTGCACCGAACACCCCAAACCCGATGCCAACACCCAGGCCAGCCGACCCCTTCTCTGGCCTTGCACCCTCCAACCCGCAACACCCAGGCCGAGCCTCCCCCTCCGGCCTGTGTGCACACCCCGATGCCCAAACACCCCAGCCTGAGCCGCTCATCACCCTTGGCCGATCATCTCCCTTGGCCAACAATCTCTTACACCACCGCATACTCCCTTGTCTCTCTCTTTTGATTGGTGCACATGCACGTAAGTTGCACGTGAGTTGTTGGTTCGTGGGTCTTCGTTCGTGAGTTGTTAATTCATGGATCTTCGTTCGTGAATTCATTGATTCGTGGATTTTTGTTCTTGGGTTTTGCTCCTTACTCTCGATTTTCGTTGTTCTTCATCTTCGGTTAAGGCAAGTAACTTATACACCAATTCATTTGTTTGATACAAGTCCAAAAATACCACCTAGAGTGTAGTTGAGTCTAGAGACGACTCTTGTTTGTGTTATTCTTGATGAGTTTTGTCTCTATTGTGAAAATTTGACCATAGATGACTCACGACACAATATGAACATGAATTAACTTAGGTTTTACCCGTTCTTGATTTTGATCATGTATGTGAGACTTTTGTGAGAATTTGTGATTTGGTTGAGACCCATGTGATAAATTTGGTGTGGACATGTTAGATACCCTAAATTATGATGTTTGGACACTTGGTAGACTCGATTTCATGTTTGGTTGTGTTTTGAACAAGTTTTGTATGATATATGTTGAGTTGTTGTTAAAGGGAAAAATCTGCATTTTGTCGCTAATCTGTTTTGTTTGCTATTTTGGACTATCTTAAAGTCAGTATCTTAATTTCGGTATAAAACATGAGTTTCAGAGAATTTCATCTATTTTCAAACCCCACTGACATTGCTCGATTTCATTTTCTTATGAGTGAGTTATGACTGTTTTACTACAGAGATGTCGATCTTTTCTAGATTTTATTTTTCGATGATTTTGATGACTAAATGATTTTGATACTGATGCTACATATATTATTTTGATTCAAAACATTGGTCAGTGTTTCTTTACCTAGTCAGGGATTATTCAGAATTTTGGTGAATTTTATTGATGAGTTTTAGATGTCGTTTCATGCTCGTTTATAAAAACTATACTTGCTGTATTTTACTCACTGTTCTATAAAGAATCATATTTTCACCCTGATTGCTTTTACTGTATGAAAAATGTTTGTCAAATATAAAAGTTAGTATATTTTATCTATTTTCATATACCTTTGGCAGAATTGGATTTTGTTTCACTGGTTGCGAGATATCATAGTTTTCGTACATCAGTGTTGGGAATTCCATATTTGCCACACTACCGTTTATTGATACTTTCATATTTTCGATGACTGATCTAACTTTACTGGAAAATTGTGAGACTTTATATTTAGATACTGGACATATAGGGAAATACCTCAGATTTTTCGTGGATTTATTTATTGAGTTTTCATGTAGTTTTCCTGCTCTTGAATTCGTTTTCCTGACTTCTGGCTGAACCTATTTTTGGTATTCAAATCAGTTTTGAGTTATGATTTTGTAAATTAATATATGACTTATTTATATTTGCTGGATTCATGTGGAAGTCTATTTTCCAGATCCTTCGACGGGTCTAGATTTTCTTGTTTGTAACACTAGGAATTACTATTTTACTACAGTATGGTTTTGCTGTCCTGAACTTGAGATTTGTCTATTTTATTCCTTTATGAGATATCTTGCACTCGTAAATGTTCATCTTGCAACTTGCACTTGTCACATTTTCATGCTATATTATTCTTGATATATTTTGCACATATACATGCTTGTTTGACATTAATAATAAATAACCAAGCCGGGGTAAGGGACAGATCTAAATGTGTACTCGGAAGGGGATCCACTGATCCTACGTGATTACTTGATACTTGCACGTAAGACACGATACTTGCCACTTGCAAAACTTGACACGTGATTACATGATACATGATACTTGGAGCTCGGAGCTCGATTACTTGACTTGTCCCCGAGTATACTACCCTCTATGGTCCACTATGAAATCTAAAAAGAAACTGTTTGTTGTAGAAACCATGTAAGGTGGGATGCATGAAGTGCTACCTAGATAGTAATCACTACAAGACTTGATACATGATACTTGAACATGATACTTGAACATGATACATGCATGCTTGATACTTGACTACATGATACATGAGACTTGTTTACATGAGATTTGATACTTGATACTTGATGTATGTTTACATAATACTTGATCACTTGACACTTGATTCATGCCATTTACACTTGTTCACTTTGTCATGCTAGTTGTTTATATTGACATCATGCTTATACCATGTTGCTAGTTAGTTTCCCCATGTACTTGTATCCTACATTATAAGTGGCCCGTAACATGAAATTGACGGGTACTTATTTTTCTCTTTTCCTCTTTCCTGCATTTGTTGAATTGCAGATTTTGGATAACAGGTTCCAGATGGTATTGGCGACATGAAGTATTAGTGCTGGATTTTATTATTATTATTTCTTATATCTTGCTCGAACAATATTGTATTTTGAGACTTGGATTTATTCTTGTATTTGGGCAATGTGACCCAAGATATTTGTTTTATTCAGATCATGACTATTGAGATTTATGTATTTGGTTTCGAGTATTCGTGTTGGTATTTTTGCTCATTATGTGCATGTGGTTGATTCTTTTGCTTCCGACTCTGATGATTCTTGTGAATGTTGTAAAGATTTCTTGAACAGCTTATGGATGATGAAAATCATTCGCTGGGCTTTTGTTGCGTATCCATATTTCGTATTCTTTTTGGGAAGCAGGGTATAACAGGGTTTTTTTAGTGGTATCAGAGCACCAGGTTTGGTTAATGTATTAGTTGCCAAATATATTAGACAAGCTTGGCTCGATCTGGGATCTGCGCAATATTTCACCAACCA
Source organism: Hemerocallis citrina (assembly GCA_017893485.1). NCBI lineage: Eukaryota > Viridiplantae > Streptophyta > Magnoliopsida > Asparagales > Asphodelaceae > Hemerocallis > Hemerocallis citrina. The sequence goes on from CM030367.1 coordinate 28,329,940, forward strand.
TGCATGCATAAATGAATCAAATATTATCAACATTGATCTGAATGCTAACTGTTTTTGGTTTTGTGCAGACTATGGCTCGCAGGGGTTCTACTTCTCAGTCGCAGGGTGACCCGATTGAGGCGGTCACTGCGGTGCTTGAGCGCTTGATTAATCAGCAGTAGAACCATAGTGATTTGGTGATGGCTGCTTTGGAAGCCGCTCGAGTTACTCCGCTTGTTGGGCCTAGGCAGGATGTTCTTCCTCCCCGTCTGGGAACGGTCACAAACTTTATGAGGCTACATCCCGACAGATTTTCAGGCACTGAGACACCTTTGGAGGCTGAACAATGGTTGATTCGGACAGAGCAACTGCTTTTGGCAGCTAGAGTTGCTGATGCAGATCGTGTGGATGTGGTTACCATCAAGTTGGTGGACTTGGCTCATATCTGGTGGAGGTCCGAGTCCGAAAGGCTCGAAAGACCAATCACTTGGGCTATTTTCACTAGGAGCTTCTTGGAGAAGTTCTTTCCTAGAAGCACCAGAGTTGAGATGGAGCAACAATTCCTAGCCTTGAAACAGGTTGGTCGTTATTTCTAGTAATGAAATTTTGTTACATATTGTTCAAGCAATGTTGTAACATAAGACCTTCTTGAAACAGGGCTCCAGGTCTGTGGACGAGTACGCAGCCGAATTTACGAGACTTAGCTGCTTCACAGCCGTTCTTGTGGCGAACGAAGAGGATAGGGCTCGTAGGTTCATTTTGGGGCTTGAGCAAGACATCAAGGTACAGCTTGTCTCTCTGCGCTTGCGTACCTATGCTGAGGCTCTTGAGGCAGCTAGGGCCCAGGAGCAGGCTCGTGGTGGTTTGGCTTCTTCTCAGCGGGACTGTTCCGCACTCAGTTGCTAGGTCTTCTGGTGGACCTATTCGGAGACCTGTTCCAGCCCCACCGATCAGGACAGCTCCTTACTCTTCTGCAGGTTCTCCGAGAGTTGGTTTCGGTGACTTTTGCCGTCTTTTAGGGCATGAGTGCAAGGATTGCCGTCGTGCCAATCGTCGCTGTTTTGGATGTGGTGCTGCTGATCATTCGGTGCGGGATTGCCCGTGGTTGGCTCCTCCAGCCAGGGGTCCTGTTCAGCCAGGGGTCCTGTTCATCCAGTTTCCGCAGCTCGTGGTCCAGTTAGACTACCGCTTCCCCCGTAGCGTCAGATTGTCGGTCAGAGGACCGTTGTTCCGAGGAGAGGTCAGGCTTTCAACCTGACTGCTGCAGATGCTGAGTCAGCTGAGGGTGTAGTTGCAGGTATCTTTTGTTTTATTATTTTATTGTTTGTTGTTTCTCTTTGTTTTTCTCCATTTCCTTTGTTTTATTTCTTTCTGTTGTCTTCTGCATTTTGTTTTCCTCACCCCTGTTCAACCCTTTTTTTCCTTGTCTCTTTTATTTTTCTATCTTAGGTGTTGTGCTTGTGTGCTCTTTTCCTGCTCATGTTCTGTTTGATTCTGGGGAAACCCATTCTTTTGTCTCCTCTCGATTTGTTGCTCTCCATCAGTTGGAGTGCAGCAACAAGTCAGAGGCTTGGAACATTGTGACAGGTGGTGGAGTTATCATTTGTTCCTGGGAGTGCAGGCAATGTCTCGTGAGTATTGGTAGCGCAGAGTTCAAAGCCAATCTGATTGTAATTGGAAATTCGGGATTCAACATTATTCTGAGTATGGATTGGTTGGGTGAAACCCATGCCATTATTGGTTGCCGTGCCACGAAAGTTGTGTTCCGGATTCCAGATCGCACAGAGTTTGAGTTCCATGCCGGGGAGTCTTCCCTTGGCCGAACTGCAGTTGATCAGGAGTTTTGTGCGATGGAGATGCATTCAGACTGTGAGGCTGTGCCTCTAGTAGTTCGGGATTTCTTAGATGTTTTTTCAGATGAGTTGCCTGGCTTACCCCCTGATAGGGAAGTGGAATTCGGTATTGATGTTCAGCCTGGAACAGCGCCAATATCGAAGAGTCCCTACAGGATGGCACCGATTGAGCTGGCAGAGCTTAAGCTGCAGATTCAGCAGTTGCTTGATTTGGGTTTCATCAGACCTAATGTTTTGTGTTGGGGTGCTCCGATCCTTTTTGTTGACAAGAAGGATGGTGGTCATCGACTGTGCATGGATTATCGAGAACTGAACAAAGTTACTGTGAAAAATCAGTATCCATTGCCCAGGATAGATGATTTGTTTGATCAGTTGAGTGGGGCTGCTATTTTCTCAAAGTTGGATCTTCGTTCTGGGTATCACCAAGTCAAGGTGAAGGCTGCAAATATACAAAAAACTGCACTCAAGACTAGATACGGGCACTATGAGTATCTTGTGATGCCGTTCGGAGTTACGAACGCGCCGGCTGTATTCATGAGTCTTATGAACCGGGTTTTCTTTCAGTTCTTGGATAGATTTGTGGTGGTCTTCATTGACGATATTTTGGTGTATTCTCAGAATCGGGAAGATCATGCTGAGCATCTTAGAGTGGTTCTACAGACTTTGAGGGAGAATCAGCTCTGTGGGAAACTCAGCAAGTGCGAGTTTTGGCTCGACAGGATTTTATTCTTGGGGCACATTTTCTTAGGCAACGATATTTATATGGATCCTGCCAAGGTTGAGGCTGTGAGGATTGGCCTATTCCCAAGTCAAATTCAGAAGTCTGGAGTTTTCTCGGTTTGGCTGGCTATTATCGGAAGTTCGTCCAAGATTTTTCGAAGATAGCAGGACCGTTGACTAAGTTGATTCGGAAGGATCAGAAGTTCTGTTGGTCTAATAATTGTGGTGGAGCTTTTGTTGAGTTGAAGAACAGATTCACGTCAGCGCCTGTGTTGACTATTCTTGATGGTCTAGGCAGATTGGTAATTCACTGTGATGTTTCTGTTAAGGGTCTTGGAGCAATTTTGATGCAGAAGGGCCGAGTCGTTGCATACGCATCGAGGCAGTTGAGACCGCATGAGAAGAACTATCCGACTCATGACTTGGAGTTAGCGGCAGTGATTTTTGCTTTGAAGCTGTAGAGACATTATTTACTTGGGGACCGAGTGGAGATCTTTACAGACCACAATAGCCTCAAGTATGTCTTCACCCAGAAGGAGTTAAACATGAGGCAAAGGCGTTGGTTGGAACTTATGGCCGATTATGACATCAGTTTGCAATACCATCCTAGTAAAGTAAACTTGGTGCCAGATGCTTTGAGCAGGAGACCGGTAGTTATGTTCTTGACTTAGCAGAGGGATTTGATTGAGCAGGTGAGGAGGTTAGAGTTGGAGGTTTTGTTACCGAGTTCTGATCGAAGTTTTTTGGTGCTTCAGCTGCATTCGTCTCTTGTTGATCAGATTAAAGAGGTGCAGGCTAGTGATGCACAGTTGCAGAGATTTCGAGCTGAGGTTGAGCCTGGGTCCAGGATGACATGGTTATTCATTCGGATGGATCGCTTCGTTTTGGGTCCAGATTATGTGTCCCGGAAGGTAATGTTCATCAGAGGTTGCTTGAGGAAGCCCATCAGTCTTCGTATTCTATCCATCCTGGCGGTACTAAGATGTATCGAGATTTGAAGCTTCATTTCTGGTGGCTGGGTATGAAAAGGGTTGTGGCTCAGTTTGTTGCTCAGTGTTTGATTTGCTAGCAGGTTCACGCAGTGCATCAGAGAACCACTGGACTTCTTCAACCGCTTCCTATTCCAGAGTGGAAGTGGGAACATATCACCATGGATTTTGTGACTGCTTTGCCGAGGAGTCCTAAGGGTCATAATGCCATTTGGGTGATTGTCGACCGTTTGACGAAGAGTGCTCACTTCATTCCTTTTCGTGTTGGGCAGTCTACTGAGAGCCTAGCTGAGAGGTACATGCAAGAGATTGTTAGACTTCATGGGGTTCCAGTTAGTATTGTATCCGACAGGGATACAAGATTCATAAATTAAAGTACAGTACAGCTTTTCATCCCCAGACTGATGAACAGTCAGAGCGAACTATTCAGATTCTTGAGGATATGTTGAGGTCCTGTATGATTCAGTTTGGTGGGTCTTGGGATGATCATTTGTATCTCGTGGAGTTCTCATACAATAACAGCTTTCAAGCCAGTATTAAAGCTGCTCCGTTCGAGGCACTCTATGGGCAGAAGTGTAGATCACCAGTGTGCTGGGATGACATTGGTGAGAGGAAGTTGTTGGGTCCGGAGTTGATCACCAAGACAGTTGATGCAGTGGTTCAGATTAGGAAGCATTTGCAGGCAGCTCAGGACAGGCAGAAGCGACGGGCTGATGTCCATCGGAGAGCTTTGGAGTTTGGTGTTGGTGACCTTTTTTTTCTAAAGGTATCGCCGTGGCACGGTGTCATTCGGTTCGGTGCTAGGGGCAAGCTTAGCCCAAGGTTTATTAGACCGTTTGAAATTTTGGAGCGAGTAGGCAAGGTGGCCTATTGTCTTGTATTGCCACCAGCTTTATCAGGAGTGCACGATGTTTTCCATGTCTCACAACTCAAGAGATATATCCGAGATGAGAACCACGTGATCGACTATTCTCAGTTGACCATTCGGTCGGATTTAACTTGTGAAATTCCGCCAGTTGCTATTGTGGATCTGTAACATCTGTTTTTTTTAATTCCTTGATTATTTAATTTAAATTATTTTTAAATATGTTTCTGAGTATATTTACCCCTATTAATTGATTTTATTAGTATTAGAATGATTAAATTGATATTTTGGGGTAAACGGAAAAAATGGAAAAAATGGAAAATGTAGGAATCTTGAGATAAGTTTTCTCGGAGGAGACGAATCCTATTTGACTCGAAATTTTTCTGGGACATTTGTTCATGATAGGGGGTTTAAATTTTTGAGTTATTAAATTATAGTTTGAAGTTGAAGGTATTTTTCAGAAATATTGCGATATTCGTATATATACATATTTATATGTATTGCTATTGTTCATAACTATCGATTTTAATTACAGTTATGCATAGAAATGCATTTCTAATTTTATTTTGTGTTTGGGATGAATTTAAGTACATCATGGAGTGATTTTTACAAGAAAAACCATAGAAAAGTGGACTAGAAGGGTATATATATAATGCTTTGGTCAAATAGGGACTCATAAGCAATTTTACCCTTTTATTATTTCTCCATACCCTTCTTCCCCCTCCCACTTAAGTTTCGGCCAGCAAAGAACCCCCCACCACCGACCATCATCTTGGGTTCCAAAACCCTAGAAATTCCAACAAATCTTTGAAGAAAAGTTGAGGGTTTAGGCTATTTTTGAGGTGCTCTCTTCAATTTTGGAGTCCGTTTGCAAGGATATGTTTTGTAAGGTGAGAAATGGTAAAACCCTATTTTATGTGAATATATGATTTTGAGTTTTAGTGCTAGAAAATGATATAGTAGGGTAATTAGGTAATGCTAGTAATTATAGAGAAGGAAGATTAGTAAGAAATTGAGTGGTTTGTGAGTTATAAATTAATTAGTGTGTTGGCTTTAGAATTTGGATAATAAATAGAATTTGGGTTATGGAAATTGTTGTGTATTAAGGGAAAACAATTTAGAATGGGTTTAATGAAAAATTTATGGAGTTAGAAACCCGTCGGAATCTCAAAAATACGGGTATATCATGTATGCACGCCGGGTGTTCGGTGAAATACCCGAGCGAGGTTTAGGTGAAAATTTGATGGGTTCGGAGGTGTAATTGAGTCTTATTATTATTATTAACTCTAATTTGAGAGATTAGGACAAAGAGGATTAAAGAAATTAGGAAATATGAATTTTTCTTATTAGAAAGCCTCCGATTAATAAGGGAGTGTTTGTATTGGGATCTGAATTCGAAATCTATCGATGTAGCTCACCTACATATGTCATTTGTGATGCGTGGGTGAAGACGGATTCAAATTTGGAGGTCCGTAGGTCGAGTTTTGAGTTTTAAGCTAATCGGTTCTATAATTTTCCAATTAGGTTGAAAAAGTTGAACTTCGACTGGCTATCGGGCGGACGTGGGACATCGTTTGCTCGATCCGTCAGGTGAGTATGTTGTATTTATAAATATTTTATATTGTGGCCGAATTTCGTGGCTTTGTGATGTATTTCGTAGAAGTTATATTAAAAACTGATTTTGAAAGAAAATACGGATTTTTAAAGGCCCGAAACAGAGTTTTTGTGATATTTGAGGAAATTAACTATTTTAAGTATACAAAACCTATATTATGGGTTAATGTGACGTGTTGAAGTATAAAAATTAAATATATTAAATCGTTTATGCATATTTTTATCCCGTGCATGTTTTGTGCATTTTTTTGGGATATATAGGCCGATATAGGTAATTGGGTATATGCAGAGCTTTGTGTATGGGCTAGCATGCCATGGAGGGATGTTATAAGATGTAATTAGACGAAATTAGTGATTGTGATCATGTTTTGAAAATCCGTGTAATTATAGTGCACGTTTTGTGCATGTTTTGGGGCATATAAGCCCTTATAGGTGATTTTACTTATATGAAACATGATGTATGAGTTAGTATGCTATAATTGGATATTATGAGATTTAATTAGAGGAAATAAATGATTTTGGCCCCTTTTCTTGGAAATCCGCATGTGTGGTGTATGTTTGTGATATATATATATATATCATGATATTGACTTGTGATGTGATAATTGATGAAATTAGTAAGTGGGTATATATTTACAGTGTAATTATGTTCAACATGAATTAATGGGCAATAGTATGATATTACAATGTGATGAATTATCTATTTTGATACTCTTACGATATGGAATAACCTAATATAGTTCTTTTATTAATATTATAACTTGGTGTATGTTTATATGTGATTTAATGAAGTAGTAAATAGCTTGGTATTCATAATGGGTGATGTTATGGCTAATTAAATAATATGGTGCATTTATGATGTGTAATACTATGACATGATGGTTTCTATGTTAAATGATATGATGTATGTGTATATGTGATACAATGAGATGATAATTAATATCGTGGACGCCGGACATGTATCAAATGGTAAGATAAAAGATAAGATGGTAAGTGTCAATAAAATGTGTTATTATTCTCATGATTAAAGTCAAGGTTGTGGCAGCTATTGAGTTAATAGGTGAAGCGTTTGTGTGATAAAGTAAAATGGAAAGATGCAATGATTAATTTAATAACAGATGGTTTTGTTGACCAGTACCTACAGCAATCCTGGGGGTTTGGGCTAGACCTCTTAATACCCAAGGACCGGCTTGGGGTGCAGGTGTTTTTCCCTCCTGGCTTTGGCTGGGAGGAAGTACCCAGTTTATCTGGGGTGCGGTGTTTTATCGCCTAAGCTATCGGCTTGAGGCCCGGTTTCCCTCGATGACAGCTGTCGCGAGGAAGTACCCAGTTTACCTGGGGTGCGGTGTTTTTCCCTCCTGGCTATCGGCTAGGAGGAAGTACCCAGTTTACCTAGGGTGCGGTGTTTTTCCCTCCTGGCTATCGGCTGGGAGGAAGTACCCAGTTTACCTGGGGTGCGGTGTTTTTCCCTCGATGACAGACATCGTGAGGAAGTACCCAGTTTATCTGCGGTGCGGTGTTCTCTTGCTAGTTCGGCTAGGAGGAAGACGTAGCCTCGGACGAGTAAGACTCTGTGTGAGCATCGGTCCGCGAGTTTTACTGGGCTGTCGGCTTTCAGTATATTGGGATACTGTGGCTCACTAGTCGACAAACTAATAAAATAAATAAGTGTTAATAATAAATGTGGTAGTAAAGAAAGTGGATAGTGAAATGTGAATTGTGGATGAGAAAGAAAGTAGTTGTGAATGAAGTAAATGTGAAAGAAAATGAGTTATGAGTTAGTGTATGAAAAGAAGTGATAAATGCCGTACGTGGTTAATTTAAAATGAGAATAATAAAAGAGACATGTGTTATTATGAATAGTACGTAGTAATTGTATTATGTATGTGATCATTAAAGTAAAATACAGATTGATATGAGTTGTACCTTGGAATTGTGTCAATGAACTACTTGCCCGCTATTTCTGTGGAAATGGTGGGAACTACCTGCCTTGGCATAATTCGCAGGGTAAGTTGGTATGATAGTGGTAATGATTAATAGAAATGAAGAATTAAATTAAGTGAAGATGATAAGTGATTGAAGTGAATTAATAACCAAGCTATCGCCTTGAGACGTGATGTGATATTACCCAAACTGTGTGTTTGAGGTGCAGTGATTATTACCCAAGCTATCGGCTATGGGGTGTGATATGTTGTGGCCCAAAATTGTGTTTGGGGATTAAGTGAAAATGATAATAATAAGATATATTACTTATAAGAATGAGAATTTCTAATGTGGTATAATGAGATGGGAATGAACCATAAAGCATGTTTTTGATGTAAAGAGTATAAGCATTCTATCAATAATGTGTTAATGATGTGATGAGATGTGAGAGCATTGCAATAAGCAATAAGATGTTATATTTGCGTCATAAGACATGAATAAATATGGTATTATGAGAATAGAAGCATTTGTAAGAAGTGATACTTGATAGGGCATAATAAAATAAATACCAGTATTATGCGATTGGTTATGAAAATGGTTATTAAGAGGGTATGTTGTATTATGAGTTGTATTCATATAAATGGTTATTAATTAAAGGAGTAATAACATCATGTAGTTATATTCATAAAATGCTATTATGACGATACTTGTGGAAGAATGAATATTTGGGTTAGAGAATTTAAATTGAAAAGTAATAGATTGTATGTGTATTCGTACTATGCGGATGTAAAATAAGAATATATATATACGAGGTTGAGGTGAAGTATATTATGAAATGTGGGAAGTTATGGATAATTAAATAGTTGAATGCAGGATTGGCAAAGTATTTGATATATCGTCGTATTGATGATGTTGTTGTGTTTAGGATTCAGGTTGCATTATCTTAACTTGGTATTTGTAAGTTTAAATTATTTTCTTTATACTATTTTAATTTGTTATTAGATTAATAACTATACTCACACCAGAAATGGCTGACCCCTTAGTGTTTGGGGGGTTAGGAGAGTCTGAGGACTACCCTAGATCTCCTACTGTTGCAGGTTCTCATTAGTGCAGAGGTGAGGCGTGGATTGGTAGGATGAAGTTTTATTTTAAAAATTTGTACTAATTAGCTATGTGAATAGTAAAATTTATGATCTAAATTGTATTATAGATGTATAAGCATGTATATGACGACGATGAGTATAGTGTGGGGTGGTATGGTATGTTTGTGACCCGTACCCATCTTGTTGTGGAGTACCGGGCTCTGTGGTAGGTTTTACAAGGATTTTTCTAAATTTTTACCTCATTTTTCAAAGAAATTTATAGTTTTTATTTGATATTTGATAATCCGTTATGAGTTTGGCCCCCAGAGCATTATATTATATTGCCTATATGTTTTTGCTAATTTTGGCCTGGGGAGCCCATGAAATTATTGTATGTATTGTGAGCTACGGAATTTTGAGCAGAATTCCGTAAGCTATCTGTGTTTCGGGACAAAATTTACAGGGGAAACTCTGCCAAAATTTTCTCTGAAATATAACTTTCTTAGTTTATGTTTAAAGTGATATAGAAATTGAAAGAATTGAATTTGGAGGGAAAAAAAATTTGGGGTGTTACAGGATCGGCGAGAGAAAGTGCTTAAGAACAAGGTCATTAATTTGGTTCGTGTTGCTTGGAATTCTCACTTGCCTGGTAAGTCGACTTGGGAGCTGGAGGAGGAGATTCAGCAGAAGTTTCCTCATTTGTTTCAGTAGTTTTGTTTTGTTCTTTTGGTTGTTTTGGGGTTACGCTATGTATCTTCTTTTTGAATTTCGATGACGAAATTCTTCTTGTTAGGTGGGTAGGATTGTAACCCCTGTTTTTCATTTTCGTGTATTTTTGGAGTGTATTTTTTTGTTTTGGTGTATTTTCTCTCTTGTATTTTTCTGAACTGTATATTGGAGTTGTTTTCAATATATATTCGTTTTATTGCATTTTGAGCTCTTTGTTTTTGATTTGTTGTCTCTTTGGGTTCGTTCTTCATTATTTTATTCTTTCTTTCATTTTGTTCTTGTCTTCTTTATTTTATTTTCTTTGGTGCTTGTGGTGGTGATTGGTTGTTATCCTTTTCCCAATCCTATTGTTTGATCCCTAATAGATTACCAAAGCCAAATTAAATTCCCAATCCTATTTGATATCCTATACAATTTGTATCCTAATTAAAGCCAAATTAAACAAATCCTACTACTACTCCTAATATACCCACAACCCATTACCCATTAACCCAACTCATATTTCTTAACCCTAATCTCTCCATATATATACACCCTCCCTCACACAAACCCTAACCCTTAATCCCGGCCTCCCATTCTCTCTCCCTCTCCCGCTGCTTGCACCGAACACCCCAAACCTGTTGCCAACACCCAGACCAGCCGACGCCTTCTCCGGCCTGCACCCTCCAACCCGCAACACCCAGGCCGAGCCTCCCCCTCCGGCGTGTGTGCACACACCGACACCCAAAAACCCCAGCCCTGAGCCTCTCATCACCCTTGGCCGATCATTCCCTTGGCCGACCATCTCTTACACCACCGCATACTCCCTCGTCTCTCTCTCTTGATTGGTGCACGTGCACGTAAGTTGCACGTGAGTTGTTGGTTCGTGGATCTTCGTTCGTAAGTTATTGATTCGTGGATCTTCGTACGTGAATTCATTGATTCATAGATTTTCGTTCGTGGGTTTTGCTCCTTACTCTCGGTTTTCGTTGTTCTTCATCTTTGGTTAAAGCAAGTTACTTGTACTCCAATTCATTTGTTTGATACAAGTCCAAATATACCACCTATAGTGTAGTTGAGTCTAGAGACGACTCTTGTTTGTGTTATTCTTGATGGATTTTGTCTCTATTGTGAAAATTTGACCATAGATGGCTCACGACACAATATGGATATGAATTAACTTAGGTTTTACCCATTCTTGATTTTGATTATGTATGTGAGACTTTTGTGAGAATTCGTGATTTGGTTGAGACCCATGTGATATATTTGGTGTGGACATGCTAGATACCCTAATTCATGATGTTTGGACACTTGGTAGACTTGATTTCATGTTTGGTTGTATTTTGAACAAGTTTTGCATGATATATGTTGAGTTGTTGTTAAAGGGAAAAATCTGTATTTTGTCGCTGATCTATTTTGTTTGCTGTTTTGAACTATTTTAAAATCAGTATCTTAATTTCGGTATAAAACATGAGTTTCAAAGAATTTCATCTATTTTCAAACCCCTCTGACCTTGCTCGATTTCGTTTTCGTATGAGTGAGTTAGGACTGTTTTACTACAGAGGTGTCGATCTTTTCTAGATTTTGTTTTTCGATGATTATGATGACTGAATGATTTTGATACTGATGCTACATATATTATTTTGATCCAAACTTTTCTCAGTGTTTTTTTACCTAGTTAGGGATTATCCAGAATTTTGGTGAATTTTATTTATGTGTTTTAGATGTCGTTTCACGCTCATTTATGAAAACTATACTTGCTGTATTTTACTCGCTGTTGTGTAAAGAATCATATTTTCACCCTGATTCCTTTTACTGTATGAAAAATGTTTGCAAAATATGAAAATTAGTATATTTTATATATTTTCATATCCCTTTGGCGGAATTGGATTTCGTTTCACTGGTTGCGAGATATCATAGTTTTCGTACAGCAGTGTTGGGAATTCCAGATTTGCCACACTACCGTTTGTTGATGATTTCTTATTTTCGATGACTGATCTAATTTTACTGGAAAATTATGAAACTTTATATTTAGATACTAGACATATAGGGGAATACCCCAGATTTTTTGTGGATTTATTTATTGAGTTTTCATGCTGTTTTCCTCCTCTCGAATTCGTTTTCCTGACTTCTGGCTGAACCTATTTTCGGTATTCAAATCAGTTTTGAGTTATGATTTTGTGAATTAATATATGACTTACTTATATTCGCTGGATTCGTGTAGAAGTCTATTTTCTAGATCCTTCGGCGGATCCAGATTTTCTTATTTGTAATACTGGAAATCACTGTTTTACTACAGTATGGTCGTGCTGTCATGAACTTGAGATTTGTCTATTTTATTCCTTTATGAGATATCTTGCACTCGTAAGTATTCATCTTGCAACTTGCACTTGTCACATGATCATGCCATATTATTCTTGATATATTTTGTACATATAAATGCTTGTTTGACATTAATAATAAATAACCAAGTCGGGGTAAGGGACAGATCTAATAGTGGATAATTCAAAAATGTGTACTTGGAAGGGGATTCACTGTTCCTACGTGATTACTTGAGACATGATACTTGACACGTGATTACTTGATACTTGCACGCAAGACACGATACTTGCCACTTGCACAACTTGACACATGAATACATGATACATGATACTTGTAGCTTGGAGCTCGATTACTTGACTTGTCCCCGAGTATATTGCCCTCTATGGTCCACTATGAAATCTAAATTGAAACTGTTTGTTGTAGCAACCATATAAGGTGGGCTGCATGAAGTGCTACCTAGATAGTAATCACTACAAGACTTGATACATGATACTTGAACATGATACATGCTTGCTTGATACTTGACTACATGATACATGAGACTTGTTTACATGAGATTTGATACTTGATACTTGATGTATGTTTACATAATACATGATTACTTGACACTTGATTCATGCCATTTACACTTGTTCACTTTGCCATGCTAGTTGTTTATGTTGACATCATGCTTATACCATGTTGGTAGTTAGTTTTCCCATGTACTTATATCCTACATTATAAGTGGCCCGTAACTTGTAATTGACGGGTACTTGTTTTTCTCTTTCTCTGTTTCCTGTATTTGTTGAATTGCAGATTTTGGAGAACAGGTTCCAGATGGTATTGGCGACTGGAAGTATTAGTGCTGAATTTTATTATTATTATTTCTTGTATCTTGCTTGAACAATATTGTATTTTGAGACTTGGATTTATTCTTGTATTTGGGCAATGTGACCCAAGATATTTGTTTTATTCAGATCATGACTGTGAGATTTATGTATTTGGTATCAAGTATTCGTGTTGGTATTTTGGCTCATTATGTGCATGTGGTTGATTCTTTTGCTTCCGACTTTGATGATTCTTGTGAATGTTGTAAAGATTTCTTGAACAGCTTATGGATGATGAAAACCATTCATTGGGCTTTTGTTGCGTATCCGTATTCCGTATTCTTTTTGGGAAGCGGGGCATGACAAGTGTAAAAATCATCGGTCGACTGTCCAGAGCGAAAACCCAACACATCAATAAAATAATTCTAAGTAATGGCAGTCGACTGTAAAAGTCATCGGTCGACTGTCCAGAGCGAAAATCCAAACCTTCGAGAAAACGTCAAAACAGAGCAGAGTCAGTCGACTTTAAAAATGGGTCAGTCGACTGTTCCGCGCGAAAATCCAAAACTCCAAGAAAACACTACAGCCAGGATCACGACGGTCGACTTTCGAAACATACCAGTCGACTGTCACACCTATAGGCTGTAGTTTGGGTTGTGCATGTTTCAACCGATACGAATATTTACTTTATAAAAACGAAATCTATAAAAAGTATTTTTCTGATATGATCAAATATGACTTGTAGAGTATATAAGAGTCCACAAAACCAATCAAAACCACTTTGAATTGATAAAAATAGCTTTTTGATGAATTCCTTCAAATTGAAACATGAATATGTGCATATATCAAAAATAAAATTTTTAAGAATCAACATATATCAAAAGACCTTCGTATTATGTTCCAAACCATATTAATACCAAAATATGTTTAGATATAACCAAAATCTTCAAAAACACTTAAAGATTCAATTCCTTCGAAACAACAAAATAGGATATTCATGTAATAGTGTTAATGCAAGTTTGTGCACCAAAGTAATTTCACAAATTCATCAATTTAGAAATAGACAAAATATTCAGATTTAACCTTAGTATTTGAGAAATCCAAATTCAAGTAAAATCTTTCACAAAATTAAAAATCCCCAAATTTATCATATTGCATTAAACCCAATTCAATTATCACAAATCTAATTCTCAAAACATGGTCTCTTAATTCATTAGTCATTCTCAAAATTTCCTCAACTCAAATCACCATCTTTAACTCATGAACATAAATAAATTTAACATTACCATAATCAAGTTGCACTCATCCAACCTCATAAATAGTCAAATCTCTTCTTTAATCAATCTAGGCATAACATTTTCCCATACTCAATCAAATCAGCATTAACCCAAAAGAAATAGCTTACTCATGATTTATATCAGATTATTTAACAATCTCAAATCATCCACATGCAAATTCTACACATAAATAACTTAGGGTTTCATAAAAGATTCAATTTTAGTTCGTCAATTCATCCAATCCATCATATATATATTCATACCAAACCCTAGCATGCTTTCTAATAGGTGAAATACCATATACAACATTCAAAGAACAAAACAAAACAATTATATCACTCACCTTGTTGAAGAGATCAAATGAATATGATAAAGCAATAGGAAAAATCTCTCCTTCGCAAGAATTCAAAGATCTCCTCTTTAAATCTTCAAGAAAATAATAATAATAAATCCTTTGTGTTTTGCAGCGAAAGACGGCTGCACTCCACCTTTTAAATTGGCCAGAAATCAAGAGAATTAGGGTTTTGAACATATTTGCAAAATACTCCCTTTAAAATATATCTTTACATAAATAGATCCCTATACTTGGAAACTTGATAAAACCAATTTATTTGAGATTTAAAAACAAAAACAACCATCAATAAGTCAGCCGGCACTGTTTGAAAAAGCCCAGAAAATAATTTTGCATTTTCACCCCTCAAAATGACAATTTTGCAAAAAGATCCTCCTTTATCAAAAGTTGTAAAATAAATCAAACTCATTAAAAAAAAGTAAAATTTTTAACCCTGAGTTGAATAGGCATTATACCCAGCCCAAAAATTCGAAAATCTGGAGTTTTCACCCCCATTTGGTAATTTTGCATAAAAGTCCTTTTTAAAATATTTGAAAATACGTCCAATAATTATCAGAAAAACCTAGAAAAGTCAAAACTAATATCTAATAATAAATAATGGTTTTCTACAAAATAATTTTTGATTTTGAACTTCCCAAGAAAACATTTGCACGTGTAAAAAGATAAATTTTCAGAAAAATATTTATTAAATCACCAAAAATTATTTTAATTCATTTATAAATCTTTAAAATAATATTTAAAAATACGGGGTACTACATCACTCCCTCCTTAGAAGAATTCTATCCTCAGAACTACTGGTAATAGGGTCCAAACAAAATTAAGGAAATTGAAATCGCATAAATGGAAACATAGTTCAAGAAATACAATCACACAAGAGGATGTAATCTAACAAACGAAATACAATTCAACTCAAAGAGCACAATCAAACAAAAGAGCACAATCATACAAAAGTTTAGGAAAAACGTTCCACTACGCAACTCTGATAACTTGCCATCGGGAACCAGCTGAAACAACCTCTGAACTCCTGCATCCAACTCTGACCTTCCACAATCTGCTTCATCCTTCGAGGATCAGTGGCCACTCCCTTCTTAGAAAGGACATGACTAAGGAAAGCCACCTTGAACTTGCAGCTCAAAAGAGATCATTACCAAATGATCTCCCACCACTCTCGATATCACATTCTTCGTAATATCGATCAGCAATCAATTCTTCCTCTGATGGTGTTGCCACCGTCAAGGCTCCGCCTGGAATCACCTTAAGTACCACACTTAAGACTAGAAAAAATTAGGCGACACAAATGTATGCAAGAAAACAGTATCAAATAAAACTTTTGTTTTTATTCCATTAACCCAAAACAAATTCTGTTACATGGAGAACGATACTCAAATCTCCAATTTATTCTCAAACAAAGTTTTACTTAATACATAAATGAATGAATTTAAAATTCTTACACACCCCGAATCACATCCCTAAGCTACCCGCATCCTCCTCAGTCAATGCAAACACTCACCCCTGCCTCAGAACTTTAACTCCGCCTGCACCATCCTTCTTCAACTGCGGACAGTTTGGTCGGATATGCCCTTCAAGACCACATTGATAACAAATCTGTGCCCTCCGAGGCTTGGTGCATGCTGCTTGATAATGACATGCCTCTCCACAGTTGAAACAAGTCACGCCTTGAACTGCGGGTGCCTTCTGTACTGGCCCACTGAACTTGCCTTGCTTCACTGGGAACTTCTTCCCACTCTGACTATCTGCTAGCCTCTTGTTCCTGTTCCAGGTCTCCTGCTTCTTCTAGAACCGATCCATATCCTCTTTTTTCATAGCTGCTATCCTGACCAGCTTATCAAACATCCATATGCCCAAAGGAATCATCCTCGACCTCAAATTCGGCCTCAAGCCCTGCTCAAACTTCTTGGCCTTCTTCGCTTCATCCACGATCAGCTCCGGTGCATACCTTGACAGCTGAGCGAACTTAGTCTCATATTTACGCACTGTAATGTTGCCCTGCTGCAGATTCAAGAATTCTGTTGTCTTCCTCTCCTGAATATCCAAAGGAAAGAAACGATCCTTGAACTCATCCAGAAAAGCCTCCCAAGTCACTTGCTAATCTGCGAACGTCCTCTTCACTGACTGCCACCAAATGCCAGCATCCTTCTCTAACTGTATCGCAGCCAACTTCACCTTATTGACTGCTGGAGTCTCCAAGACTTCGAAGACTATCTCCATCTGTCTAATCCAATCATCAGCCCTATCTGGATCAGACTACCCCTCAAACACAGGCGGCTTCATCCGCTTGAAGGACTCAACTTACTTGATCGGATCAGCATTAACAAACACTGGTCCAGCCCCCTGATTCTGATTCTGATTCTGTGCCATATTAGCTATCATGAATGTGTTAAAGGTCTGATACACCCTGGCAATCTCAGTCTCAAGGTCAAGTCCAGCTCCATGGGAACCTTCAGCCCCATCACCATTACCACCATTCCTGGTTCTGGGTCTTGCCATTCTACTGAATACTGCAAAATGAGGGTAAAGTTAGAGCATCACAACACAATTCACATTCACATCAACCCTATAGCAAAACCTCAACCAAACATCATGTTCTAACTCTATGTGATACTCACACTCTAATGTCCACACCTAGGTTCATTTTTACACCATGTTTATTATTACTATTGAAGCATGCTCTGATACCAATCTCTGTAGCACCCCGAATTTCCAATATGATATCTTAGAAATACGTGGTACAATTCCAAGCATCAACTTCAATTGCAATAGTAAGTATAGCCAAAAATACAGATAATTTTATTTCAACTTTCGTTACAATAATCTTTAAAAACATAGCGGAATACAAAACACCTTGAATTACAAACTTTCTTTTACAACACATCTTTTACAAATTTACACAAGCTCTATTATCTTTCTAGCACAAGCATCCAAATCCTAATGCTATAGGTAATCACCTGAAAAACATGAGGCTAGAGATAACCCTAACCCCCAAAACTACAGGGGTCAGCCATAACGGTGTGAGTGACATAAAAACAAAGCAACATAAATAAAACATAGAGCATAGAGTCATCAACAACATATATTAACAACAAGAATAAATGAAATGAGAAATAACAATAAGTAAAGCATAAAAACATCAAGGAATATAAGATAGTAAATAGTAATACATGAAAACATCAAGTGAATCTAGATAGTAAATAGTAATACATGAAAACATCAAGTGAATCTAGACTAAGTGTTAAGTGTAGGAAAAACAGGAAAACACAAGCATAAAACCAAGTCAAGAAAACGCAATCGCTATATGCTGACTCTCTAATGCATACTTGTCAGATTCTATGCATTCCATAGTACATAGGTCTGGTGCAAGCCCTTAACGTTCTCCACTTTATAGGGTTAGATCCCTCATTATGCAACTAATCCTACTACGGTGATGGAAAACAAGATCCAGAATACTCCGCGAATAGGCACCACAGCCCTCGACGTGCAAGCATCATGTAAGATAGCTAAAAAACCGGAGTTTCACCTCCCAATCGTGTACCCCACGAATAGGCTTGCAAGGCCCTCGACGTTCAGATACAACAGGTACATTCCGTGAATAGGCCTGCCGACCCTCGACACGCGAATGCACCCTGCATGCTCTGTGAATAGGCCTGCAGACCCTCAACACACGAACATACAAATGTTCTCTCGAGACAGAATAACAAACCGTCCTAGAACGCATCTGTTGGACTAACAAAACCATGAGCCTATACTTATGTTGGACTAACAAAACCATGAGCAATAGGTCGTTCAAGCCTCTCAGACTCGGCCATCCACCAAATATGGGCCAGATCCACCAGTTGGATGGT
This sequence comes from Hemerocallis citrina, assembly GCA_017893485.1. Taxonomy (NCBI): domain Eukaryota; kingdom Viridiplantae; phylum Streptophyta; class Magnoliopsida; order Asparagales; family Asphodelaceae; genus Hemerocallis; species Hemerocallis citrina. The sequence continues at coordinate 28,348,290 of CM030367.1, forward strand.
AACCACATCCACCCTATCAGCATGGGCAACTCGCGCTGCCAAAAAGCAACCGCTCAGTCCGGATCAACCACTGTTCAGCCTCCAAAGGCGTCTCATTGTCGGAAAACTAGTCGGGATGCAGTCTCATGAAATCTGAACTGTACCCGGATGAGGTGGAAAAGCTGCCTGCACAGGCACAACAAGCGGTAGAACCCGGGCAGCTTCCAAAGCAGCCATCACCAAATCACTGTGGTTTTGTTACATATTGATCAATCTCTCCAACACAGTGGTAACGGCGTCAATCCCAGGCTGATCTTCCTGAGGACGAGAAGTAGAATCTCTACGAGCCATGATCTGCACAAGATAAAAAACAATCGGCATTCAGATCAAAGTTGGTAATAAATCATTCATGTATGCATGGTCTGTGAAGTGTTGAGCCAATCAAAAATCGAGCCAAGCTTGTCTAATATATCAGTCAAACTAATACAATAGCCAAACCTGGGCTCTAATACCACTAAATACCTTGTCACGCCCTGCTTCCCAAAAAGGAAAGAATGGAATACAGATACGTGACTAAGCCTAGCGAATGACTTTCATCATCCGTAAGCTGTCAGGAATCTTTATAACATCTCACAGGAATAAACAGAGTAGGAAGCAAAAGAATCAACCACGCATGCATAATTGAATCAATATACCAACAGAAATTTACTTGGAACAAAATTTAATAATCTCAAATAAACCAGATCTGAATAAGTCAATATTCCTAGGTCACATTGCCCAAATACAAATAAATCCAAGTATCAAATACAATTGTTCAAATAAGCAACAAAAACTAATAATAGCAAAACCCCAGCAACTGATATGTTAGATCACCTACACCATCTGACAGCTAATCACCCTGATCTGCAATTTAATAAATTGTAGGAAGAAGAAAAAGAAAACAAACTCCCGTCAATGCAAGTTACGGGCCACATGTAGTGTAGGATACTGTCACGCCCCGCTTCCTAAAAAGAGAATACGGAATACGAATACGTGACTAAGCCCAACGAATGATTTTTATCATCCATAAGCTGTTCAGAATCTTTACAACATCTCACAGAAATAATCAGAGCCGGAAGCAAGAAAAGTCAACCAAGTATGCATAATTGAATCAAATATACCAACAGAAATTTACTTGAAACCAAAATATAATCATTTCAAATAAATCAGATCTGAACAAGTCAATATCCTGGGTCACATTGCCCAATACAAAATAAATTCAAGTATCCAATACAATTGTTCAAATAAGCAACAAAAATAATAATAAAAACTCCAGCACTAATATCTCATATTACCAACTCCATCTAGCAACTGGTCACCCTAATTTGCAATTTAATAAATTGCAGGAAGATGAAAAAGAAAACAAAGTCCCGTCATTGCAAGTTACGGGCCGCATGTAGTGCAGGATACAAGTACATGGGAGATAAACAATTCTAAAATAACAGCAGTAACAAGCATATCATGGAATGGGCATGATAATAAACAGGATAAACTAACATGAATCAAGAAGCAAAATCTGGTAACATGATATACTAACAGGTACAGGTAACATGTATCAAGTGTCATATGTCATGTAAGCAGGTCAACAGGTAAACATGTAACAGGTAAACAGGTACACAAGAATACAAGAATACAGGTAATCATGTAAACAGGTAAATAGGTGCAGGTAAGCATGTAACAGGTATTAGGTTATATCAAGTCTTGTATTATTACTATCTAGGTAGCACTTCATGCATTCCAGGTTTATATCACATGGTTACTACATTCAAATAAATTACATTTAGATTTCGTAGTGGAGTTTATAGGGCATTGTACTCAGGGATCAGGATAACAGGAAAGATAGGAACAAGTAGAACCTAGTGGTTCCCTTCCGAGTATACCTTCCTATAGGGAAGCGTGCAGTTAGGTAATCAGGTAAACAGGTCATGTGGAACCTAGTGGTCCTCTTTCGAGTATACCTTCTTATAGGAAAGCGTGCAGTTAGGTAACATGATCGTGAATCATGTAGTCATGAACACGTAACAGGCAGAACACAGGTCCTCTTCTCAGTACACATTTCTATATTTCCACTACTAGATCTTTCCCTTAATCTCAGCTTGGTTATTTGTTATTATTATCAAACAGGAATGTATGTGTCACAAAACAGAGCAAGAATAACATGGTATAAACAAGTAACAAGTACAAGATGAAGAATAAATATGTTCAGGTGAAAGATGATTCATAACAGGATATGACAACGAAATTTCTAGTTCCGGACAATAAGACAGTATTACACTAAATCTGGAATTCCCGTTGCTACAAACATGCAAATCTGGATCCGTCAAAGAATCTGGAAAATAGACTCCCGGCCGAATTCAAAGAATATATATAAGTCATATGGTATTTCACAAAAATAGGTCTCAAAACTGATTTGAATCCAGAAAACATGTTCAGCCAGAAATCAGATTTTTGTATTCAAAGTCAGGAAAGCTGCATGAAAACTTAATAATTAAATCCATGAAAAATCTTGGGTATTCCCCTATATGTGCAGCATCAGAATATAAAGTTTCATAATTTTTCAATATAAATAGTTTAGTCAACAGAAAACATCAAGATGCAGTAGTTTTGTAAATTTGGAATCACAAACATGCAGTACGAAAACAACAATATCTCACAAACCATAAATTGAAATCCAGATCCACCAAAAGGGTGATAAACTAGATACAGTAGGTTAACTATCATATTCACAATTATTTTACAAAAAGCAATTAGAATTATGTCGAAAGTCAGGTTCTTTACTGAACAGCAAGAAAAATGTGCTAGTATAGTAATTGTTTACGGATGTAGAATAGCTTGTAAAACTCATCAAATAAATCCATAAAAATTCATGGTTAATCCCAATCAGGTCTAGTTATATTGTGCAAAATATTAGATCAAAATAATGATTTTAACATCATGATAAAAATAGATTACTCTTCAGAATTCATTAAAAATACAATCTGGAAATTTCTCTACACCTCTGTAGTAAAATAGTCATAACTCACAAACCATAAAACGGAACTGGGATCTGCCAGAAGGGTTGGAAAATGGACAGAATTCTCTATAGTTCATGTGCACAAATATTTTTAATATACTGATCTTAATAGGGTCTAAAATACCGATCAAAAGTAAGGTAACAGGAAAATACAGAATTACTCTTCGAATATAAAGTCATCTAGTTCATGTAAAACTCATCCAAATCAATCTGAACATAAAATATAGTGTACTAGATGTCCAAACAACATGGTATAGGGTATTCTGCAAGTCCACGACAATTATAGCACGAATAACACATCAAGCACACGATATCACAAAATAGCATGCATATAAACATCCAAAAAGTGGTAATCCCTAGTTGTTTCATGTCATGTATGTCATGAGGCAACTATAGTCGAATCAACACAATAGAAACAATATATAACAGATGATTCACACACGAATTTTCTCTAGAACCCAACTACACTACAGACGGTATTTAGTACTTGTATTACACAAAGAAAAGAATACAAGTTACTTGCCTAAGAGACGATGACGAAAATAGCACAAAAGAAACTACGAACCGAAGAAACTACGAACTCAACCAAACAAATGAAGAAACTACGAACCGAAGGAGGAGAGAGGGGACAGAGAACCATGGCAACGATGTGTGGCGCAACGATGAGGGGACACCGCATGGCGACAGGGACAGGCGCACAGGGCGGCGCGATGCTAGCGCTGTAGCTATTGCAGGGTGCCTACGTCGGAGGAGAGGGACGGTGGCCTGGGGCACGATGGGGATGCTGACGGGAACCGGGGTGATCACAGGAGGGTCGGGGAGAGGTAGGAGGATTGGAGAGAGGGATGGAGGAGCACGGGAGAGAGAACAGGGGGGTCGGGAGGGTGCAGGAGGTGATCAGGAGTGGGATGCAGGATCGGGGTGTTAGGGTTGTGGAAGAGGAGCAGCTGCAGAGGTTGGTGAACAGGAGGGTGCATGGGTTTTGGTATATATAGTGGAGAGGAGTTGAAAAATGAAATAATTTTGATAAATAGAGAGTCGAGTTAATGATAATTTAATCCACACTCATATCAGTTATCCACCATGGTAATACTGGTTATTGGGTGCGCCATTAGAGCTTTACTGTAGCTCGGTGGCACTGTTGTGCCTGGGTTCAAGTCTCGGCAGAGGCTTTTCTTTTTAAAAATTTTGATTTTTCACCAAACCCGAGAACAAAACTTAACTATACTTAAAGCCCTCCTTTAGACAGTTGAGCACTATGGTCTTTTTGGTTAGTGTGAGGGGGTTAGTGCGGTCATTGTTCACACGTGTGGGCTTTGGGTGTGAGTTCGAAACCGGCTGTGGCCACTTTTTTTTTGGGGAAATCCGATTTGTTTAATGTATTTGATTTTTTTAAGGTTTTAATTGTGTTAAAAAAATTGAAGAAAATATTGGAAAATTTCCTAAAATTACATAGACTTCACAATTATTATTTTCTAAATATTTGGACTTTTAAAATGAGAAATAGGAGTGACAATGTGAGAATAAAAATTTATAAAACCCTTGGACATGATCCTTTTGTAATTTAAGACAAATTAATGAATTGTTGAACGTAGAGAGAATTGAAAAGAGATCAAATTGAGATTTTCACTTGTAATTATTGAGTAGAATTAAATGAGAAATTGTTTAAGGATATGCAAGTTGTGCATGGAAATTTATTGAAAAAGAACTCGATGAAATGTGAGATTTGTGAACAAGTATACTATCTTTTAATGAACATGAAAAGAGAACTTAGACTAGAATTTTAGCTAAGACCTCACATCGGCAAGAATGAAAGTGTTTAAAAGAGAAATGTGATATATTGACCAAGTTGTGTCAGTGATAACGATTGATATTTTAAAGACCGATGTAGGGGGTAACGCTAAATTCTAGAATGTTGATTTTCATTTATACCTAAGGATTAGATACATAGTGGAGATGTGATGAACGTAAGAGAAAAACATGAGTATGAGGGCCATTGGATTGGTGGTAAGAGAGTGTTCACAGGATGTCCTCATGATGCGTCATCATTAGGGCATGGACACTACTCCAGAGTACTGTCCCGGTGGCGACGCTTGTGGGGTATTTGGTAACTACGGGTGGTGCCATGGTCCATGGCGGAGGTGAATTGACCACAGGATGCCTACATGATGAGTCATGTGTCAGTGCGTGGGGTTCTCTCCAGGATGCCAGAACGTGGGCTCGTAAGCCATAGAATACCTAGGATACTTACTGTAGTTACTATAGTAGTTAAGTCATGGCGAGGGATTGAACCTTACAAGATGAAGAACGGTTAAAGGCTTGCCCTCGGACCTATGTAGTATGGGCTGCATAGAATCTGAACAAGTGCGCATTAGTGTCATGTAAATAATAACAACTGCATTAAGGATTAAGTGCACTTCCACACACGACATCAATAGGGTAGTCCCCTTAATTTGTTTTGTGATAAGTATGTGCTTTCTAAGTATGAGAAATTGATTTATTATATCCTAGCATCAGTTGAATGAACTAACGTGCCCACAATTTCCATGCAGGAAAAAGTGAATGAAAAAGACTAAGGAGGAATTGATGCTTAAAGAATTGTTCAATTGTTGTTTTATTTCATTCATGTAATTGATGTAATTTTGCTTCCGCTGTTTAAATGTAAACCTGTTGTAATAAAAGTTTTAATTCCTTGTAAAATTGTATGAAGAGAAGTGTAAAGATCCTGTGGAGCTTCGAATTAGGTGTTATTTAGAATTTGTGGTGTTACAGAGTGGTATCAGAGTTACGCTTCCAAGTAGTACAAATTTATACGGAACGACACCCTAGAGTGGACATTAGAGTGTGTGTTGAGTATAGTGATTTAAATCTAAGTCACTTACATTTGTGTTACTCTATGATTGATGTTTCTTCTCTCCCCTTTTCTAAGATGGCGGACCACTTCAATCCGGCTGGCGGTGATGACTGGCACATAGTCGAGGAGGATTACTACCCTGGACAAGCTAATTCTGACGAAGAAGATCCTGAAGAATTTGAGGAAGAATGGCATGAGTCCCGAGAGATCACTCCGCCTCCAGATTAATCTGATGATTCCTCTGACGAGGAAGAGCCAGTTCTAAGCAGTCTCATTGTGCCTCTTCAGAGGCAGGTGGAGTCTCAAAAGGAGAGAGCAGTGTTACTGCAGGCATAGTGTGCAAAGTAGAAGGAGGATATTGCAACTCTTAGTCATCGTATTTGGGATCTCGAGAAGAGAAAGAACACGTATGATGTACCGAAGGAAGAAGTTGCGGAACTACGGGAAGAGCTTCGGGAAGCCAGGAGGAACCCTAGGAACTAGAACATTGTATCTTCTTACTGCTTTCATTTGATGTCAGAAATATTTTAAATTTGAATGTACAAAGTTTGAATTCACTGAAATGAAGAGTTGTTTTAAATTCATTTTTCAACTTCGAATTTAATAGATCTTTTGCATCAGAATATGGCTAGAAGAAGAGCTAGAAGCGGAGAAGGGCTGGACTTGGAAACGGAGTTAGCGAGAGTTTATCAGACCCTCAGTGTCGTTGCCATGAATAAGCACCAGGGGAGGATGCCTGCAAATCCAGTACCTGAAGCAATCAAACTCGTGGAATCATTCAAGAGGATGAAACCACCTATGTTTGAGGGGAAGTCAGACCCAGATGCAGCTGACAATTGGATCAGCCAGGTCGAGACTATCTTCGAAGTCGTGGAGACTCCGGAGGGCAGCAAGGTGAAGTTGGCTGCACTGTAATTTGAGAAAGATGCGGTTGTGTGGTGGCAGTCGATGAAGCAGACGATGGGAAATGTTATCCTTGGCTGAGAGGAATTCTTGGAGGAGTTCCGCAATCATTATTTTCCATCAGACGTCCATGAGAAGAAGGCCGTGGAATTTCTAGCACTGCAGCAGGACAGCATGTCTGTAAGGGAGTATGAGACAAGGTTTACTCAACTCTCGAGGTATGCCCCCGAACTTGTGATGGACGAGGCAAAGAAGGCTAAAAAATTTGAGCATGAATTGAGGCCTAGTCTGAGATCAAGGATGATACCCCTCGGTATCAGGAGGTTTGACAAGTTGGTCAAGTGCCCTACAGCCAGTGAGGCGGATATGGAACAGTTCCATGCTGTTCAGAATTGGAGGAACAACTGGAATGTGGGGAAGAAGCCCACAGTCGCTGGAAATGTCAGGGGACAGCTGCCGGCTCAAAGGTTCAAACTGACTGGGGCAAACGCTGTCCATGTGGCGGGAAGACCTGGGAATGCTTGGGTGAGACCTCCTGTGACTTGTTTCAACTATGGAGAGACAGGCCACTACAAGTCTCAGTGCCCTAAGATATAGGATGTCGTCCGTAATGGACCAACTCAGCAGATCGGGAAGAAGCCGTACCAGCAGAGGCGAGTATTTGCCTTAACTAAAGCTGATGCTAATGAAGTGAATCACGTCATCACTGATACGAGGGCAGATGTTTAGGAGTGTTTTTCTGTTGTTCTCTTTTCCCACTTTATTTAGTAAACTGTTATTTAATGAGTGTGTGTTATGTAACATGAGAAATTTATTTGAATGGAAAGAAACCTGTTGTTTTGTTCAATACTGGATCCTCTCATACCTTTATATCACCTAAATTTGCTAAAGTCTTGGGAGTTGAATCGAAGGTCTTTCCAGGCAAGGTCTTAGCAGGAGCTACTCCATCAGGGGAGACATTAACCACTGATCGGTAGTATGCGGACTACGAGATCATGATTGGAGATAGGATTTTCGGGATTGATCTGTAACAACCCGAAAAATAGCATATGGCTATTTTGCATCGAAATGTGTGCGCGATTGAGAATTTCGCGCGATCATGGATTTTCTGATAAAAATTATCTTAATTGAGAAATATAAGATATATTGTCTATTTTATATTATTATTATTTTCAAGATTAAATTATTTTTATACGGATTATCTACAAAGTAGTTTTAATGTATTTTGTATTGTTTGGAATTATTAGAATAGAGAGTTGGGCTTTATTTAAAATGTATTGAAGTTAGAGGGCTTATACGAAACATTCCCTTAGATATTTTTCTATCTATTATTTTCTATTTCCCTTTTTACAAAAAACCCCTTCTCTCTCTCTCCTTCTTCTCCTTTTCTTCCCTTCTTCTTCTTCCGTTCGTTCTCCATCCGGAACCCAAAGAACCCCACACCACCGGCCTCCTTCTCCATTCCCTTCTCCTTCTTCTCCGATTCACACCCAGCCAAAAGACCCCCCCCCCCATCTCCCTTCTTCCTCCTTCTCCATTCCCGTTCCCTTCTCCTTCCTGGTCCGATACCGAACCCAAAAGAAAAGCCCCAACCCTTCCCCCTTCCCTCCTCCCGTTCGCTCCCAACGAAGAAACCCACACCTCCGCCATCTCCTTCTTCTCCTTCCCTTCTTCCCTTCCTGTTCGATCCCGAACCCCAGGAAACCATCGATCGCAAGGATCCTCCCCACCTCAAAATCCACCTATATTCTTCGTCAAATTCGAATTAAGTTGAGGGTTAGATTAATGGAGGGATTCTCTACATGGGGGTAGCGTCGGATTTTCGATTGGATTCCGGAAGGTAAAACCCTAACTATTTTATTGTATAGAATTTAGTTGGGTTAATTTTATTGAGTAGGAATGTTAGGGTAGAGAGATTTTGAGAGGTTGGAAATTGTAGATGGGAGAAATTAGTAGGTGATTGGAGAGATTGTGAGTTGTTAGTAAATTAGGGATTGGTTTTGTAAAAGAGAATTATATGAATGTGAATTAATTCTCGTATAGCAGTGGAAATTATAGTTGGGCTATTAGAACAATTAGGAGTGCTTTAGAAATTGTTTGGTAAGAAGGATCTCGTCGGCATTAGTTTATTACGTGCATCGCACGTATATATATCCCAAGCGTTCAGTAAACACTGGTGTGATATTTGGGGTAATGTTATTAGCTTTTATAATTGGTTTGGATTATTGAGTTTTAATTGCTTGAAATTGATGATAGGATATATTGCGACTTTGGAGGCGAAGTGGCATGGCGCTTCGGATCTTCGCGGAAAAGGGTGAGTTAGTTTGTTTATATATTTGTGTATTTTATGGTTTAAAGATATGTGTGAGTTAGTATATTTATATATTTTGTGGGTTGATGAATATGTGAGTTAATTTATCTAGGTATTTTGTGATTTAAGAAATATGTGGTGAGTTATATTATTTATATATATATTTTCGCGGCTTAAAGATATGTGTGAGTTATTTTAATTATATATTTTGTGGTTAAGAATATGTGAGTGTTAATTCATTTATGTATTTTGTGGTTTAGAGAAATAAGTAAGTATCGGATTTATTTACGTATTTTTGTGATTGTAAAAATATGGTGAAATTAACTATTTTGAGTATATAAAAACCTATATAATGGATGAGTTATATTTAGATGATGATATCAAAATATGGTGTGTATGGTTTATATACGTATTTTGATGTTTTGAAGAGGTTCGAATAAACTAAAGTATTGATATAAATTTATGGATCAAAAGGATCCTATGAAGAGCATGAATGGTAGAACTTGAGAAAATAACATAAAGATGAGTGTTGTCTATGTCAAAAAAAAAAAAAGAACCCATTCATGCTATGTGACATTCTAGTTGACTTATCATGTTTGAGTTAGTAAGTAGGACTACCATGCTCGAGTTGTATTAGATCATGCTTGAGTTGGTGTGCTATGTAAAAAAGAGAACTACCATGCTTAAAGATTTGTTGTAGTTATTGATTCTAAAAGAAGAACCCATGCTAAGATGGGTAGTTGTTCTAAAGTTCAAAGAAACCATGCTTAAGTGAGTATAGTAATGGTTTTAGCTAAGAGTCTCAAAAAGAACCCATTTTAGTTGTTAGTAGTAGTGAGTAAAAAGAACCCATCCTATGGATTTGGATTGTTGGAGAGAAAGAACCCACACTTGTGCTATAGTAAGAATCCATGCTTGAATTGTTGTAGAAAGAAACCCATGGTTAAGTTGTAGTAGAATATCATGTTTGAGTTGATTTTAGAAAGAAGCTCATGTTTGAGTTGATTATAGTAGATAGGCCATGATGAGTTGATTTTAGAAGGATACCATGCTTAGGTTAATTATAGTAGATTCTTTTGTTGCTTCTAATTATAGAAGATCAAGTTTGCTAGTAAGCACAGTTGGTTGCTTCTAGGTTTGATTACCTGTATGGTTGTTTGTATGTGGTTTTGCGCGTACGTGGCTCGACTGGCCCGTAGGTAGCTGTGGGTCTCATACGCAGCTTATTTGGCTCGTATGTGTGTTGTTGTCTTATACGCGGCTCGACTGGCCCGTATGTAAATGTTGGTCTCATACGGAGCTTATTTGGCTCGGATGTATGTTGTTGTCTCATACGCGGCTCGACTGGCCCGTATGTAGATGTTGGTCTCATACGGAGCTTATTTGGCTCGTATGCATGTTGTTGTCTCATACGCGGCTCGACTGACCCGTATGTAGCTGTTGGTCCCAGACGTAGCTGTTTAGCTCGTATGTGTTTTTGGTTACTCGTATGTAGCTTCTTAGCTAATACGTAGTTGTTGTGCTCATCTAGGGTGATAGCATTGCCCTAGGGCTATCGACCATCAAGACGTGTGTTTAGCTTACTCCTAAGGGACTGTGGACGAGTCACTTCGCGGGTGCCGTCAGATCTTAACCGTTGGTTGATTGCGGACCGGAGTGTGACGAAATCCAAGTTCAGGTAGTAGCATGCGAATGCGTTCGTATTGCCGGGGTCTTGGATCGATAGGCCATGAACCAGATCCTGAGGGATTCTGGGAAAGTCTAGGTTGAGCAGCCTAGTAGAGTTATCTTGCGAGGTCTAATTTAAGGCCTAGCATATTGTGTTTATACTATTGTCATTCCTAGGATTGTTCGAGTCAGGCACATCATTAAGGTAGTGACTTATAAAGATCATTTTACTTGGACCCTTGCCGAAAAGAGAGGAGTCGGTTGTAGGGGGCGCCTTACGACCAACTTGTCCCTCGAGGCAGGCCTTAGGTGGTGATATTGGGTTGTACCTTCCCATCAAAGGGATACGTACGGTGGCGTCTCACGAGTTGGGAGCACGGGTTGCGTATCTCGTCTGTTAATTCCTGAAATACCGTGGCTGGGGTGCCACAGGATGCAATGTGCAGTCCTACGCTTGCGAGACCCCGGGGGTGCCACAGGGTAGGCTTCGCGCTACCCTGCGCTTGTGAGACCCTATGATTTTGGATTTTGGAATGAGGTTCGGTTAGCAGGGTGGTAGTGGCAACATAGACACCATGAGCGTACTGCCTTGGTAGCACTGACCACGTCTGCAACCTCACTAGTCACGTGGTATTGTCAGGAACAGGTTGTGTACAATTAGAAATTCATAACGCGGGTTCAAATTCCTATATATGGAGAAACGGCTTGAGATGGGCGCATGTAGTATGGGCTGCATGTTGCTTCGGAGACTTGCTGGCATTAGAATAAGAGCATCATCGCATTAGTAATCTTGCATTAGAATAAGAGCATCGTTGTATTGGTAATTTTGCATTAGAGTTTAAGTCATAAGGTACACGGGCACAAATTATATGTACACGTGTCTTTTCCATTCAAGATGAATTGCGAATGTGATAGTGAAGTAACTTAATAACCAAGCTATGGGCTTGGGATGTGATGTGATATTACCAAAGTTGGTTTTGGGATGTGCGGTGATTATTACCCAAGCTATCGGCTTGGCGTGTGATATGTTATTGCCAAAACGATGTTGGGATATGGGGTGTATTGTGATAAAATGCAAGTAAATGGTAAGGTGAAATGAGATGTTAGGTTGGACATGAATGAATGTGGTAGTATGAGGATGAAGGCATATGTCTATGAGGTGATACGTGATATAAGGAAATAAAATAAATATTGTATTATGAGTGGTTATTCAAATGGTTACTAAATATAAGTATGTTATGAGCGGGTATAAATATACATACAGGTGGTGACTCAGAGAGTATTTGATGTAAAATCTCATTTATGATGTTACATGTTCAGATGCCAAGTAAGATTTGTTTATCTTGGTAATTGTGAGTTCGTTATGTTTTTACTTGTAAGTTTAATTTATTTACTTATTTAATAAATTATACTCACACCAGAAATGGCTAACCCCTTAGTGTTTGGGGGTTAGGGAGTCCCTGGGCTACCCTAGGTCCCTACTGTTACAGGTCTTCAGCAGTGCAGAAGTGAGGTGTAGGTACAGGTTCCGTGGAGTGGAGCTCCAATTATAATTCGTTGTTATGTTTTAATTGTAAACAGTAAAGATTTATGCTTTAAATTGTATTTTTGATGTATAAGTATGAGGATGATGATGAAGAGTATAGTGTGAGGCAGCAGGATATGGTTTGGACCCGTACCCATTTCGTTGTGGAGTGCCGGGCGTCGCGGTAAGTTTTTACAGGTTATTTTCTAAAAACTTACTACATTTTCAAAAGGATTTATGCTTTTTAATTGATAATTGTTAAACCGTTGTGAGTTTGGCCCCCAGAGCATATATATATATTGCCTGTGTGATGATGCTCATTTTGGTCTGGGGAGCCCGTATTATTATTGCCTGTGATGTAAGCTACGGAATTTAGAGCAAAATTCTGTAAGCTTTTCTGTGTTTTGGGCAAAAATTACAAGGGAGACTCTGCCCAAATTTTCTTTGAAACATAACTATTTTAGTTTATGTTTAAAGTGATATAGAAATTGGAAGAATTGATTTTGGAGTCAAAAAGAAAAAAAAAGGGGCAGGCAGTACAGTTTGGTATCACAAACTGATAATTGTAATTACTGCGTAGTAACTCTGTGTTGAAGAAAAGTTTTTAATTTTTCCAGTTTTTCTGTGTCTCGAGACTAATTGAAGGAAAGATCTTGGCATGTGTCACGGTTTCTCAGCAACGGGGAGATCGGGGCGTTACATGATCTGATCGAGCTGAATGTCCTGGGGGTCGATGTTATCATTGGCATTGATTGGATGTCGGTGTACAGTGCAAACATCGAGTGCAAGACCAAGGAAGTAACAGTGAAGGCTCCAGGGGGTCCTGAAGTTACTTTCCAGGGGAAAAGGAGATGTTCAGATTTGGTGATTGTTATAAGCAAGAGGAAGGTTCCTGTGGAGGTGCAGCAAATTCCAGTGGTTTGGGATTACCCGATTGTATTCTTGGAAGATTTTCCCGGGTTACCCCCGCATCGTGATGTAGAGTTCAGCATCACTATTTAGCTAGGGAGTGCACCCATTTCCAAGGCACCGTATAGGATGGCGCCTGTGGAGTAGGATGAGATCAAATGGCAGATTGAGGAACTATTGGAGAAAGGCTTTATTCAACTGAGTGCGTCGCCTTGGGGAGCACCAGTGCTGTTGGTAAAAAAGAAGGATGGTTCGATGAGGATGTGCATCGATTAACGAGAGCTGAATAAAGTCACTATTCAGAACAAGTATCCTATTCCCTGAATTGACGACCTGTTCGATCGTCTACAAGGAGCAGCTGTTTTCTCCAAAATAGATCTTCGATCAGGATACCATCAGGTTTGAGTGAAGACTGAAGATGTGCATAAGACTATGTTCAGAACTCGACACGGGCATTATGAATTCTTAGTTATGCTGTTTGGAGTGATGAATGCACCTGCAATCTTCATGGATATGATGAACAGAGTTTTGAGGCCGTTTATTGATTCTTTCGTCATGGTGTTTATCGACGATATTCTTGTGTACTCCAAGTCGGAGGAGGAGCACACTGAGCATCTGGTTGCAGTTTTGAAGAAGCTCCAGGAGCATGAGTTGTATGCCAAGTTGTCCAAGTGCAATTTCTGAAAATCTGAGGTGGCATTCCTGGGTCACATCCTTTCTAAGGAGAGAGTGAAAACTGATCCACAGAAGATAGAGGCAGTGAAGGATTTGGCAAGGCCTACTACAGTGAAGAAAATCAGGAGTTTCCTTGGGCTAACTGGATACTACAGGAGGTTCATTCAAGGCTATGCTCAGATAGTCGTGCCACTCACTGGTCTAACCAAGAAGAATGTGAACTTCAAGTGGATCGAACAGTGTGAGGCAAGCTTTCAGGAGTTGAAAGAGAGGCTGACTACTGCTCCCATTTTAGCATTGCGTAGAGCAGGTATTGAGTATGATGTCTACAGTGATGCTTCACATCGTAGGCATGTTTATGTCTTAATGCAAGAAGGGAAAGTGATCACTTATGGGTCTAGGCAACTAAGACCGCATGAGAAGAATTATCTGATTCATGATCTGGAGTTGGCTGCGATTACCTTTGCTTTGAAGCAATGGAGACATTACGTGTTTGGTGAGAAACTGAACATGTACACGGAGCACAAGAGCTTGAAGTACATCTATCAGCAGAAGGACCTAAATCTGAGGCAACGGAGATGGCTGGAAGTATTTGAGAACATTCGTCCAAAGATTAAGTACCATCCTGGGAAGGCTAATGTTGTTGCTGATGCACTTAGCCGTAAAAGCAGTCTGGCTAGTCGGATTACAACTTAGAGGCATCTTACAGAGGAGTTGGATCGGGCTGGTATTGAAGCCGTTCTACAAGGCTTGAGATCATCTTCAGCTCAGTTGAGGCTCCAACCAACGCTGAATGAAAGGATTATCGTAAGTCAGAAGGAAGATGCAGAGATTCAGAAGATGAAAGAGCAGGTTGGTGCCGGCAGGTTGTCACAGTTTCAGATCAGGGATGAAGTGTTGCGGTTTGGAGAGAGGCTGTGTGTTCCGGATCAAGCAGAATTACGGGAGAGTATTCTTCAGGAGGCACAAGCTACTCCTTTGTCTATACATACGGGGAGTACCAAGATGTATAAAGACATCAAGCAACTTTCTGGTTGTCTGGTTTGAAGCGGGATGTGACCGAGTTTGTGGCGAAGTGTGAGATTTGTCAGCATGTGAAGGCTGAGAATCAGAAGCCCGGAGGTTTGCTGCAATCGTTACCTATTCCGTAATGGAAGTGGGATAACATCAGCATGGATTTCATCACGGTTTTTCTCAAGAGCTCTAAGGGTAATGATGCGATTTGGGTTATAGTCGATCGACTAACCAAGTCCGCTCACTTCTTGGCAATGAAACTCACTTCGTCCATGGACAAGTTAGCTGAGCTGTATGTTGGAGAGATCGTCAGGCTTTATGGTGTTCCGTTAACCATTGTGTCTGATCGAGATGTGCAGTTTAGTTCGCATTTCTAGAGGAGTCTTCAGACAGCTCTGGGTACTAAGATGAATTTCGACACTGCTTTTCATCCTCAGACCGATGGTCAGATCGAGAGAGTCAACCGTATTCTTGCGGATATGCTTCGGTGATGTGTTCTACATTTTGGAGGTAGTTGGAAAAGGCATCTAGCTCTGGTGGAGTTTGCCTACAACAACTGTTTTCAGACTAGTATTGGGATGGCGCCGTACGAAGCTCTGTATGGTAGGAAGTGTAGGACGCCTGTTTGCTAGTTTAAAGTGGGGGGACAGAAAATGATTGGGCCTGAGATCGTGCAGCAGACTGCTGAGAAGATTGCCTTGATCAGGAAGAGGTTGGTGGATGCTCAAAGTAGGCTGAAGAGCTATGCAGATAATCGGAGAAGGGACCTTGAGTTTGAGGTAGGTGACTTTGTCTTTCGGAAGGTTTCACCTAGTAAGGGGGTGATTCGCTTCAGCAGAGGTGGACAGTTAGCCCCAAGGTTCATAGGCCCGTACAAGATACTGAAGCGGATCGGGAAAACTACTTACCGGTTGGAGTTGCCAGAGGAGTTGTCTCAGGTGCACAATGTCATTCATGTGTCTATACTGGAGGGTACATTCCAGATCCAAGTCACCATTTGCCCGAAGTGCCGGAGGGTTTGCAGTTGGATCCGAGTTACATTGAGGTTCCGGTTGAGATTGTGGATCGTCGGGAGAAAGTCTTGAAGAACAAGACAATACTGATGGTCAAAGTAGTCGGGAGAAACCAGTTTGTTGAAGAGGCTACTTGGGAATCTGAGAAGAGGATGATGAAAGATCATCCTGAGCTCTTTGTTTGATTTGTGTCTTCTTTCCTTTTCTTTTCTTCTTGTTGTATTCTATTTTTCTCACTCTTAATGTGTAGTTCCCGGGACGGAACTATTCTAAGGAGGGAGTGTTGTAACATCCTGAATTATTATTTAAAATTAAATAAAGAGTTGTTGATTTTTACGTGTTTTGCACGTACAAATTCATGTGCTTTTTCCCTAGAAAATTAACTATTTTTATAACATGAACAAATATTTTAATCCTTCTCTTTTACTTTTTAAAAGCCTAATTAAATCCTAGGCCTAATTGTTTATTCTTATGCCCACCCTAATTATTTAATTATTTTAATTATCCCATAAAATTCTAAGCCCACTAATTTGAAAGCCCACTACTTTAATTCTCTTTTAATTAGCATGACTTGTAGTGTAGATCAACTTTGTAGACAATTAATTAATTAATCATGTACAACTAGTAACTAGGGGGTACTTTGGAGACATGTGCCTCATTGTGCATGGGGGGTAGGCCGGATAGTACAAAGAGAGAGGGAGAGATGGGAGTAGTGGTGAAGTGGTTTCTCCATCATGGGTAGTTGCTACAACTCCCTAACTGATCCTAGCCTTTGATCTCTAACTATTTGATCTAATCCTAGCCATCTATTCTCACCCAAAATAAGTATAAATACCCCTCCTAGTTCTCTTCATGGAGCACACTAAAAATTTGTAAATAAAGAAAGAAAGAAACACAAGAGTTAGAAAAAGATTGAGAGAAAGTGAGAGAAAGATTGAGTTGTGTGCTAGTTGTGTGTGTTCATCCGCTTTGGAGGCCGGTCAAATCAGCAAGGAGCAAGGGAGGCTCGGGTTCCATCAAGCACAAGGAGGAGAAGGCAAGTTGTGGCACAATCTAGAAGGAGAAGGATCGCTATTTGTTCAAGGAGATTTCTATGATTTCTTTCTTTTGTTTGTTCAAATAGGTGGGTGGTTTCTCTACTTCTAACTTAGACATCCTGCTAGGAGTTCAATTGATGAGATTGCTAAAGAAACTAATAAGATAATCATGTGTTGGCTCTAAAAAGGAACTAGTGGATGATAAAATGAATGCTTGGTGAATCGTATGTAATTGCGATAAATTATGATTATTGTAGTAGAATTGTTTTATTGCTATGGAAATGTGAATTTGAAACCATGCTAGTTGTAGAATATGTCCGTGACGAGTTAGTAATTGAAATAATTGGAATTGTGCTTATTAAATTCTTGTGACATTAGTCTAATGAAAGAGACCATGTCATAGATTATTGTGGGAGTAAAAGAGGAAAAAGCAAGAGTTAATATTCTTTTAAGATGGTTGTAATACAGAATTTAGTAGAGAGCATGCTAAATTGAAATGTTAAAATTATAAACCTACAACACAATTTAGAAGAAAAATTCATGTTTTAATGTCAAAATAATGTTTTTAAGATACTGTTTGGTTAAATATATATAAAATCAGTATTCTGGAAAACTTTATTAATTTATGCAGAAGAGAAACGAATTTAAGAGCTTTTGAAAAATGAAATAATTTTGATAAATAGAGAGCCGAGTTAACGATAATTTAATCCACTCTCATATCAGTTAACCCCATGGTCATACTAGTTATTGGGTGCGCCATTAGAGCTTTACTGTAGCTCGGGGGCACTGTTGTGCCTAGGTTCAAGTCTCGGCAGAGGCTTTTCTTTTTAAAAATTTTGATTTTTCGCCAAACCCGAGAACGAAACTTAAATATACTTAAACCCCTCCTTTAGACAGTTGAGCACTATGGTCTTTCTAGTTAGTGGGTGGGGGTTAGTGCGGTCACTGTTCAATCGTGTGGGCTTTGGGTGTGGGTTCGAAGCCAGCTGTGGCCACTTTTTGGAGGAAATCAGATTTTTTTTAATGTATTTGATTTTTTTAAGGTTTTAATTGTGTTAAAAAAATTGAGAACATATTGGAAAATTTCCTAAAATTACATAGACTTCACAAGAATTATTTCCTAAATGTTTGGACTTTTAAAATGAGAAATAGGAGTGAAAATTTGAGAATAAAAATTTATAAAACCCTTGGACATGATCCTTTTGTAATTTAAGACAAATTAATGAATTGTTGAACGTAGAGAGAATTGAAAAGAGATCAAATTGAGATTTTCACTTGTAATTATTGAGTAGAATTAAATGAGAAATTGTTTAAGGATATGCAAGTTGTGCATGGAAATTTATTGAAAAAGAACTCGATGAAATGTGAGATTTGTGAACAAGTATACTATCTTTTAATGAACATAAAAAGAGAACTTAGACCAGAATTTTAGCTAAGACCTCGCATCGGCAAGAATGAAAGTGTTTAAAAGAGAAATGTGATATATTGACCAAGTTGTGTCAGTGATAACGATTGATATTTTAAAGACCGATGTAGGGGGTAACGCTAAATTCTAGAATGTTGATTTTCATTTATACCTAAGGATTAGATACATAGTGGAGATGTAATGAACGTAAGAGAAAAACATGAGTATGAGGGCCATTGGATTGGTGGTAAGAGAGTGTTCACAGGATGTCCTCATGATGCGTCATCATTAGGGCATGGACACTACTCCAGAGTACTGTCCCGGTGGCGACGCTTGTGGGGTATTTGGTAACTACGGGTGGTGCCATGGTCCATGGCGGAGGTGAATTGACCACAGGATGCCTACATGATGAGTCATGTGTCAGTGCGTGGGGTTCTCTCCAGGATGCCAGAACGTGGGCTCGTAAGCCATAGAATACCTAGGATACTTACTGTAGTTACTATAGTAGTTAAGTCATGGCGAGGGATTGAACCTTACAAGATGAAGAACGGTTAAAGGCTTGCCCTCGGACCTATGTAGTATGGGCTGCATAGAATCTGAACAAGTGCGCATTAGTGTCATGTAAATAATAACAACTGCATTAAGGATTAAGTGCACTTCCACACACGACATCAATAGGGTAGTCCCCTTAATTTGTTTTGTGATAAGTATGTGCTTTCTAAGTATGAGAAATTGATTTATTATATCCTAGCATCAGTTGAATGAACTAACGTGCCCACAATTTTCATGCAGGAAAAAGTGAATGAAAAAGACTAAGGAGGAATTGATGCTTAAAGAATTGTTCAATTGTTGTTTTATTTCATTCATGTAATTGATGTAATTTTGCTTCCGCTGTTTAAATGTAAACCTGTTGTAATAAAAGTTTTAATTCCTTGTAAAATTGTATGAAGAGAAGTGTAAAGATCCTGTGGAACTTCGAATTCAGTGTTATTTGGAATTCGGTGTGTTACACTGCTAAACCCCAAATCCAGCAACTCCTGAATCTGCACCTTAAGCTCTGCTAACTCAACTGGTACCATCCTGTAGGGACTCTTCGATATCGACGTCGTACCAGGCTGAACTTCAATACCGAACTCCACATCCCTCTCAGAGGGTAAGCCAGGCTACTCCTCTGGAAAAATATCCAGGAAATCCCGCACTACTAGAGGCGCAGCCTCACAGCCTGAATGCAATTCCTTCGCACAAACCTCCTGATCAACTGCAATCTCACCTCGGCCAAGGGACATCTCCCAGGCATGGAACTCAGACTTTGCATGATTTGGAATCTGAAATATAACTTTCTTGGTACCGCAATCAATAATGGCGTGGGACTCACCCAACCAATCCATAACGAGAATGACGTCGAATCCTAAATTATCAATGACAATCAGGTCGGCCTTGAAATCTGCACCACTAATGGTCAAGGGACACTGCCTGCACTCCCGAAAACAAATGACAACACCACCACCTGTAACAAAGTTCCAAGCCTCTGACATGATGCTGCACTACAACTGATGGCGAGCCACGAACCGAGAAGAGATGAAGGAATGGGTTGCCCCGGAATCAAAAAGAACATAAGCAGAGAAAGAGCAAACAAGGACATTACCTAAGATAGAATCAAAAGAGACAGGAAAAAAGAATGGCTGAACAGGGGTAAGGAAAACACAATGCAGAAAGATAATATGAAAGAAAATGCAAGAGAAATGAAAGAAGCAAAGGAGAAACAACAAAACAACAAAGCAATAAAAGTAAAATATACCTGTAACAACACCCTCTGCTGTCTCAGCATCAGCAGCAGTCAGGTTGAAAGCCTAACCTCTCCTGGGAACAGCGGTCCTCTGACCGACAATCTGGCACTGAGAAGGAAGCGATGGCCTGACTGGACCATGAGTTAGGGCTACCTGCTACACTGGACCCCCAGCTGGAAAAGCCGTCCGTTGCTGCGGGCAGTCCCACACTGAATGGTTAGCAGCGCCACATCTGAAGCATCGGCGATTGGCGTGCCAATAGTTCCTATGATCATACCCAGCCATCTGGTAGTAGTCACAGAAACTAGCTCCCCGAGAACCAGCAGAAGAGTAGGGAGCTGCCCTGATAGGATGGACGGGAACAGACCTCTGAATCGGCCCACCAGAAGGCCTAGCAACAACAGAGTGCGGAACAGTCCGCTGGGGAGGAGCCAATCCACCACGAGCCTGCTTCTGAGCTCGAGCTGACTCAAGAGCTTCAACATAAGTACACAAGCGAAGGGAGACAAGCTGCACCCGAATCTCTCGCTCAAGTCCCAACGTGAATCTATGAGCCCTGTCCTCTTCGTTTGCCACAAAAACGGCTGCAAAGCGGCTAAGTCTTGTAAATACCACTGCATACTCATCCATAGACCTAGAGCCCTGTTTCAAGAAAGTCTCATATTACAATATTGCATAAACAATATGTAACAAAATTCTAATAATAGAACAATGACCAACCTGTTTCAAGGCTAGGAACTATTGCTCCATTTCCACTCGAGTGCTGCTAAGGAAGAACTTCTCCAAGAAGCACCTAGTGAACGTGGCCCAAGTAATCGGTCATTCGAGCCTTTCGGACTCGGACCTCCACCAAATGTGAGCCAGGTCCACCAACTGGATGGCTACCACATCCACTATATCAGCATCTGTAACTCTTGCTACGAAAAGCAACTGCTCAGTCCGGATCGACCACTGTTCGGCCTCCGAAGGCGTCTCAGTGCCCGAGAATCTGTTAAGATGTAGTCTCATGAAATCTGTAACTCTATCCGGACGGGGAGGGAGAGCTGCCTGCATAGGCACAACGGGAGGCAAAACCCGAGCATCTTCCAAAGCAGCCATCAAAAGGTCACTGTGGTTTTGCTGCATATTGATCAACCGTTCCAACACATTGGTAACGGCCTCAAGCACGGGCTGATCTTCCTGGGGAAGATAAGTAGAACCTCTACGAGCCATGGTCTGCACAAGATAAAAAAATAATCAGCATCCAGATCAAAGTTGATTATAATTCATATTTATATGCATGGTCTGTGTACTGTTGAGCCAATCCTAGATCGAGCCAAGCTTGTCTAATATATCAGTCAAACTAATACATTAGCCAAACCTGGGCTCTGATACCACTAAAAACCTTGTCATGCCGCGCTTCCCAAAAAGGAATACAGAATACGGATACGTGACTAAACCCAGCGAATGATTTTCATCATCCATAAGCTGTCAAGATCTTTACAACATTTCATAGGAATAATCAGAGTAGGAAGCAAGAGAAGTCAACCACGCATGCTTAACTGAATCAATATACCAACAGGAATTTACTTGAAACAAAATTTAATAAATTTCAAATAAACTAGATCTAAACAAGTTAATAATTCTGGGTCACATTGCCCAATACAAAATAATCCAAGTAACAGATACAATTATTCAAATAAGCAACAGGAAATAATAATAATAATAGCAAAACTCCAGCATCTAGAATCTCATATCACCTACTCCATCTGGCAGCTGATCTCCAAAATCTGTATTTTAATTAATTACATGAAGAGGAAAAGAAAACAAAACGCTCGTCAACGCAAGTTACGGGCAGCTTGTAGTGTAGGCACAAGTACAGGAATAAAACAAATTTAAAATAACAGCAGAAACAAACATAGCATGGAATGGAATGACAGAGCAAAACAGAATGTCTAACCTGAATCAGGATAATAGAAACAAGTAACATGGTATACTTACAGATATAGGTGATATGTGACAGATGTCAAGTGTCATACAGACAGGTAAACAGGTAACAGATGTCCAGTAGCATGTAACAGTTAGACAGATAACAGATGTCAGATAACTGATACAGGTAAACAGGTAACAGATCTTGTGTTATTACTATCTAGGTAGCACTTCATGTGTTCCAAATTTTTACCACATGGTTTCTACATTCAAACAGTTATGTTTAGATTTCGTAGGGGATTCTATAGGGCCGTGTAGTCATGTATCAAACAGACAGATATCAGATGTAGATCTAGACAGACAGATAGAACCTATGGGTTCTCTTCTGAGTACACCTTCCTATAGGGAAGTGTGCAGTCAAGTAAATAGACAGACAGAGTCATGTATCATGTATTCATGAACGCATAGCGAATAATCCTATGGGAAACATGGGTCCCCTTCCAAGTACACATTTCTATATTATCCACTACTAGATCATTCTCTTAACCCCGGCTTGGTTATTTTGTTATTATTATTAAATAGGCATATATGTGCATAAAACAGAGCAAGAATAACATGGTATGAACAAGTAACAGGTTCAGATTGAAAGACAAATATGTACAGATGAAAGACAACACATAACAGGATAGAACAACGAAAATTCTAGTTTAGGACAGCAAGACAGTACTACACTAAATCTCAAATTCCCGTTGCTACAAACATGAAAACATGCATCAGTCAAAAAATCAAGAAAATAGACTCCCGTCCGAATCCAGCAAATATATATAAGTCATATGGTATTTCACAACAACAGGACTCAAAACAGATTTGTATCCAGAAAATATGTTCAGCCACAAATCAGAAGTTGGTATTCATAAATAGGAAAACGGAACCAAAACTTACTAATTAAATCCACCAAAAAAATCTGGGGTAATTCCTATTATGTCTATTAATAGGAAATAAAGTTTCATAATTTTCCAACATAAATAGAGTAGTCAAGTAAAATCAGAAAGCAGCAAGATACAGTAGTTTTGTAAATCTGGAATCATAAACACGGCAGTACTAAAACAGCAATATCTCACAGAATATAAACCGAAATCTAGATCCGTCAAAAGGGTGATAAAATAGATATAGTAGGATATAATTCATATTCACAAAGTTTTTATAGACAACAAATAGAATCAGGTTGAAATTATGTTTCTTTACTAAAAAGTATGAAAATTCTATAAGTATAGTAATTGTTCACAAGCACAAAATGGTTTATAAAAGTTATCAATTAAATACATAAAAAAATAGGGGTCAATCCCAATCAAGTCTAGTTATAACCAGCAAAATATTAGATCAAAATATTATCTTCAACATCAGTAGAAAAATAATTTACCATACAGAATTCGTATAAAACTGGATCTGGAAAGTAAAATAGTCATAACTCGCAACTCATAAATCGAAACTGAGGTCTGTCAGAAAATCTGGAAAGTAAACAGAATCCTCTATAATTCATATTCATAGATAATTTTCCTACACTGACTTTAATAGGGTCTATAATACTGAACAAAAACGGGGAATCGACAAAACAGAAAATATCCTTCATGCACAAAATCAACTAGTTCATATGAAACTCTTCCAAAACATAACCAAACGTGAAATATGGTATACTAGATGTCCAAGCAATATGGTACAGGATATTTCACAAGTCTACAATAAGTATACTACAACTAACACAACCAAGCACACGATATCATACGAACAACATGCATGTATACATCAAGAAGTGGTCATCCCTAAGTTATTTCATGTCATGTGTGTAATGAGGCAAATACGGGAGGGTCAACACAATAGAGACAACATATAACAGGGGTTTTGCACAAGAATTGTCTCTAGAACACAAATACACTACAGACGGTAATTAGTACTTGTATTAAACAAAGAAAAGAATACAAGTTACTTGCCTTATAGATGACGACGAACACGATGAAGCAAGAACAAGAATAACAGGAATGGATTCTCGAGCACGAACTCACGAACGAATCATGAATCACCATGAACAGAATCCTCACGAACCACGAGCCAATAACGAACACACGAATGCCCAACGAGCTCAACATGCACACACACACACAAAAGGGAAAGAGAGACCGGGATGTACGGGGAATGGACGGCGGTGCACGGGGACGTCGGTTGAAGACGGACGGGGACTACGGATGGGGTGCAGTCACTGGCCTCGGTCTGGCGATGCGATGGGAGGAGACCAAGGCAGCGCGGCGGCTGGGTGTAGGCATCACGATGCTGCTATAACGGGAGGGAGACAGTGCGACGGGGGGGTCGCACTGCGGAGGCTGCTGGTGCTCGGGAGGAGGCAGAGCAACGGGGATAGGGTGGCTCGAAGGTAGGGAGATAGGGAGGTCGGGGTGAAGCACAGGGAGTATGGGGGTAGGGTTGAAGAGGAGGCGGCTTAGGGTTTTTGGTATGGAGATGAATAGGCAGATGAATTGGTATATATATATATATATATATATATATATATATATATATATATATATATATATATATATATATGGTGTGAATAGAAATTAGGGTTAGGGCTTAAGGGGGGTGCTGATGAGTAGGTGGTGAACGGGTAGGGGTGTTAGGTTTTTGGATTTTTAGGAGTTTAAACGGGGTATTGGGTATATAACAGATCCAAATAGGGTTATAGAGTTAAGTAAAAGAGTTATTGGGTTTGGGTATAAATAGATTCAAATAAAAAAAATCGGTGATCCAAAAAAATGAGATGGGCACAAAATGGATAAATAAAATAGGGCATGAACAATTATAATAAGGAGGATAAAAAATAATAGCTCGATCAAATGGAGACGAAACAATAGGCTGACAATAGAATCAAGAACTCAAATAAGAAGACGACATATCAAATAAAAGAAGGTCCAATACATGGTCCAAAAAGAAACACAAGCTTAACAAATACCAAGCAGAAAAATACAACCAAAATACAAAAAATGGAGAACAGGGGTTACACCGAACGATAGTGATCACTCTGTTCGCCAAGATTTGCAGTCTTTCTCCACCCTGCCAGGATCTGTGGTCTCTCTCCACTCTCGATCAGGCCGTTGATCATTTGGCTTTGCAGCGGCCTAGAGCTAGTACCCTATCGGTCATCTTCTTAATTAGAAATTCTTGTCAATAAATCCACTCTCTCTTCCCCGTAGGGCATAACTCATCAACACTGCTGGCGATTTGGGTCCGTATAGCCTCAAGAACCACGCACCCATAGATCACAACTGTAACGCTGCGAATTCCAAAACACGGTAATTCGTAGAACAACATGATCTTTTACGTAAAATTCGTAGAATTTTACAAGGAATTTGAAACTTTTTTCATACAACAATGTTCTTTTACATCAACGCAGCGGATATAAAAATAAATACAACATATTATATACAACTTTTAATGACAGCAACCTAAATCTGAAAGCAATCTTTAGCATCAATTCATCTGTGTATTCTTTTAGACAATTCAAACCCTGCACTGAAACTGTGGGCACGTCAGTTGCATACAACCCACACAATATTATAAAACAACAATCCTCACTATGTCGTAATATAACTATTCATTTACTTTAGCAATCACAAACACAAACTTGAAAGTAAAACAAAGTGTGAAAAGTGACTATCCTAAATATGCCAGTGTATGCAATGACTTAATGCCTAATGCAGGTGTTTACGTTGTGATGATACTAATGCATACTTGTTCAGAGTCCATGCATCCCATTCTACATAGGTCCGAGGGCAAGAACCTACGTACTCCACATTATAGGGTTAAATCCCTAACCATGCAACCTACTACTATGACTACTACAAGATTTAGACACTTTGCAAGTATTGACTCTCGCCCATGGAATACTGGAGACCAATCCCACTCCGTGGATCATCCTGTAACCCTTATATCCATCATCCCAGAATACTGGAGATTGTCTCTCCGCAAGTCATCCTGGAGCCCTCATTGAACAAATATCCCATGAGCGTCGCTCTCGTCCCGAAAACCTGAACATCATTCCCACTCAGTGGATCATTCTGTGCCCTTACGTCCATCGTCCCGGAATACTGGGGATTGTTTCTCTCCAAGGATCATCCTGAAGTCCATAACTCACGTTTTCCCTTGTTTCATCATGTCTCCAACTAGTGTATGTCCATAAGTTTAGTTAAAATCATCACAACCTAGAGCTAGCTCACCCTACCGACTTAAACTAACACAAGAGAAAGTTAGCCCACACTGGATACTTCTCAAAGAGAGATTTAACCCACACTGGTTACTCCTCAAAATCTCATCAGTAATAATTGTCGGTCACTAGGGTCTCGCCTAGCTACTAGATTCCAACAACCATCTCTTTTAGAGATCAAAAATAGGTTGTATCCAACCACAATAACAATATTTCAACTTTTAAATCTACAGTTTTTCTTCATCCCCGAAGTATTCAACTTTTTCAAAATTTATACAACCATAATTTCCAAACCAAAATTCTCATTAACCACTTTTAATTAACAAAATAAACTAATCACTTTCTAATTTTCTCGAAACTCTTTTCCTCAAAATTAATCGTTTCCAAACAAATAATATGTAACTCAATCAAAACATTTTTTCTTTAATTTACATCGTTTATTTTTAATATCAAAACTCTTTTAAAACCGACACATAAAGTTCTCGATCCTCCAATTCAATACTTTGCCTTTAAATTTCGAAAAGAATAAATTTTAAAGTTTTCAATTACATTTATTTTATATTTGAACTCCAACTACAATAAACACAACCATGCCTTTAAAATCAAAAATATTTCTTATATAGTGTAAAATTATCCAAAACATGTTCTAGTATTTATTTATAAATTTTGTGAAGTTCACCTCCTTAAAAAAAACCCAAACATAAAAAAAATAGGGAATTAAAATCAGAGTGCCCCCTGGCTTGAACCAGCGCCCACACCATGGCACCAGAGTGCCCCCACTGAGCCTAAGCTCAGATCACGACACATAGGGAATTAAAATCATTAACTACTTGAACCCCTCTTCTCACCGTCTTAAAAAAAAAATCTTCCCCACGCAGCAAACCCAAGGATTCGAACCAGCGCTAATAGCGAGGCATTATAGCGCCTACCCACTGAGCCGAAGCTCAGATCGCAACATGTACAGGGTTAAATTCATTAAGTATTTGGTCTCTGTCCAATTCATTCTTTTAAAACACAAACATTCAACTTCTTCGATCCATCACATTAGATTTATTTGCTCATACTACACATTCTAAAATATCCAGTGACCAATTCATACTGAGTTTTCATGCAATAAATTAATTTTACACAATTTAAAAGTTTCTAACAAATTATGAATATCCCAAACACCATATGCATTTACTAAGTTATAATTTTTACTATTCACACAATCATACACACATTTTTTTTTCTTTTCAATAGCAATCAACATGGTGGGAATTTCCCCAAAATTTCATAATAAATTCTTATTCAATCACCGATTAATTTCTTTCACAAAAAGATTTATTTATACAAAATTTAGAGTTTTCATGGCATTTTATCCAATAATGTGCACAATTTGAACTTCTAATTTCACATACATTATGAACTCTACAATTAATCATGCATTTCATTCAGTAATTACTTAAAATTGTAGATTTCCTACCACATGCATCATATCAAAGAATTGAGTATAAACTAAGCAAAATTGCATCTACAATTGTAATATAAATCACATAAACATACATTAGGAATACACATTAGAAAGTAGATTGAAACACCGACCTCTTAGTAGCAAAATCCCTACACAAGAAAACTCCAAAATGCCAAAGCAAGCCAACAACCCCCGAAAGCAGCAGCAACCCGAGCCTTCTCGGTTCTTTACTTTTTTTTTCTTTTTTTTTGCTGTGATTTTTTTGGATTAAGTTTAATTAAGCTAAACTAGGGATAGTTATGGAATTTTATGTGATAGTTATTAAAACTACCTCACACTACTTTACTCCACTACCCACTCCTTTTACCCCAGTGAAAACAATCCAACGGCTATTCATCCATGCTGGGCACTTTGCACGTGTGCACGTGCACGTGCTTGTGTACACCACACCATTTCTTTTTAATTTTTTATTTTGAAAAAAATGTGAATGGGCTCTTATTTTTAAAAATGGATTTCTCTTGTGGGTTTAAAATAATTCTAGGCCCATGGATTTTATAAAATAATGTAATACAATGTGCAAAAATTTAATATGAGAAGAATATGTGTATTATCTATTAGAAAAATTCTTAGAAACATGTTTTTAAATTTATCGCGTGCATTGCACGTGCAAAAATGTGAAAATTTATTTATTATTTTTTTGGGGTGTTACAACACTCCCTCCTTAGAGTAGTTCTGTCCTCGGAACTACATTTAAAGAGTGAGAAAAACAAAAGGAAAGAAAAGAAAAGTTTACAAAATTCAATCAAATAGTTCAGGATGGTCTTTCATCCTCCTCTCCTCAGATTCCCAAGTGGCTTCCTCAATCAGTTGGTTTATCCACACGACCATGACCATAGGTATAGTTTTATTTCTCAAAACTTTCTCCCTTTGGTCCACAATCTCCACAGGACGCTCCTTATAGCTCAGATCTAACTGCAGACCCTCTGGCACTTCTGGTAGATGATGACTCAGATCCGGAATATAGCCTCGTAATATAGACACGTTTAGGAAAATTCCTCCGGCAATTCCAACCGATAGGCTGTCTTCCTTCCCAATTCTCTTCAATATCTTGCATGGTCCAATGTATCTCGGGACTAACTTCCTGCTCTTTCCAAACCGAATCACACCCTTGGTTGGAGATACTTTCAGGAAAATATAGTCCCCTTCTTCGAACTCCATATCTCTTCTCCGATTGTCGGCGTAACTCTTCTATCTGCTCTGTGCATCAATCAGCCTCTTCCTGATCAGCTCAATCTTCTCCGAGGTTTGCTGTACTATTTCGGGCCCATACATTTGCCTTTCGCCCACGTCATACCAGCATACCGATGTTCTACACTTCCACCCATGTAGAGCTTTGTATGGTGCCATATCAATGCTAGTCAGAATGTTGTTGTTGTAGGCAAATTCCACCAGAGCTAAGTGTCTTTCCCAGCTGTCACCGAAGTCCAACACACAACACCTCAACATATCTTCCAACAATCGAATGTCACACCCCGCTTCCCATTCTACGGGAACAGAGGCACGTAAAAGAGGCCCAACGAATGATATAAGTATGCCAACTCATATAATCCATAAGTTGTACAATACCAGATAACTCAACAGTACAATAATAATCACATAAATAAGAATATAATGCAATAACCAGGATCTGAAATATAAGGACTTACATAATAGCCAGAGGATTTGCAGTGTAGTAACAGTTCGACGAGGTCTCTCAATAACCCATCGTCTGTACCTGTACAACACAACTCAAAGAAAGACAAATGGAGTACTTATTAGAGCAAGTTGCGGGCCGCAAGTAGTACAAAAAAAGGGTACAAGAACGAAAATATAATAAAGAACAAAAACCAAGATATAACACAGAACAATGACAAGAATCAAGGAACATGAAATAAAATGAAGTCAAGTGTGATACAAATAACTAAACATATGAACGGAAAGACAACAACTTGCAACTGGAAAACAAGTCACGGAAATGGGTTCATGCAAACTTATGAATCAAAATCACGTGACTTCTACATCAAAATCATGTAACCAAATCATGTAACTTGTAACGAAATCAGGAAACTGGTAGATAGGATCATGCATGTGCTTAGTGTCAACTTAAGTCTATTCATTTACTCTTATCTAATGTAGCACTTCATGTGCCCCATTTATTTACCACATGGTTTCTACATACAATCAAGTTACATTTAGATTTCGCAATTTATAGGGTTATGTACTCAGGTATCAAGCAGTGGTGCACCATATCAGGTAATCCAAAATCATATTAACCAAATCATATCGAGTAACCCAAATTATCCAAGTGCAATCCAAATCATGTCATGTAACCAAATCAGGTGCCACAATTACAAGAAACACGGGCCCCCTTCCGAATACACTTTTCTATATTGTCCACTACTATATCTTTCCCTTAACCTCGGCTTGTTACTTTTTATTACAAAATAAACATGATCAATAGATAACAAGAAAAAAATCAGGATGGGACAATGATGTATCAACCGCTTATATGTTGCAAGGAACATGGTCTAAATCACAAAATAAAAGAAACAACATGCAAATATTTAAACATAGTAAAATATCAATTCTGGACAACAAGACGTTGCTACACCAAAACTGAGATTTCCCCTACCACAGGATGCAAATCTGGATCCATCAGAAAATATAGAAACTTGACTCTCTACCGAATCCAGCACATATAAACAAGATACATAAAACTAGTAGCTACTGGTGTCAAAAAAGCAAACTACACGGAATTCGTGTTCATCCAGAATTTGTAAAATGGTGATTAAATGTGTGAAAAAGGTTTAAAAACTCAATAATTAAATCTAGGAAAATTCTGGAATGTTCCCTAACATGTCTAGTCCATAATATTAATTTTTCAAGTCATTATATTATAGATAGCATAGTTAAATTAAATTGGAAAGTGGAGTGACACAGCAAATTTATGAATCTAAAATTCTACGACACAGTAACAATAAAACTGCAATAACTCACACATCATAAATCAGATATGAGATCCGTAGAAAGGGTTCTAAATTAGACATCTGGGGCTACATTTCATGTTTATAATTCAAGTCAAGATTCTGATGTTAACAGGGTCAAAACGGCAAGCAAAAATAGGAATAGCAACGTAAGTAATTTCTTTTATATAAAAAGTGGCATGATTGATAATTATTATGAGTATAAATTAGTTTGTGGTACAAATAAGGGGTTCACAAGCATCAAATCAGCGTCCATGGCTATTTTCAACTCAAAGATAGCAAAATCAACACATGCATCATACAAACATACATCTACAAGTCAAGGTGATTCCTAATTTCAAGTGTTCAAATAACTAGATAATAAAATAGATCTAACTAGTTGTGAAACGAATGTATCAACAAAAGATTGTGACTCTTATGATCATGGAATTGATAAGGACGACAAAAGGTAAAATGAGATCATCAAATGATAATCCAAAAGGGAGTCACAGCTACAATCTACTTGCAATATTTTCAAATAAAAGCTTATACTAGAACCACGAATTGTACAGGAAGATTCTTGGCTTGATTGTATGAGGACGTTGATCGACAATCGAGATCGGATGGATAGGATCGGCACGGATCTTGATGGCAATCAAGATCAAGAAAATCAACGGCTGAGATCGCTCTGAGATCAAGAAAAACAACTTGGGGTAACAAAACAAAGAATTGGAGCGTCTACGTCCTCTGGGGGTAGTCTCGAAGCGTGTGATCCTCTGCTCCACATGCGAAGCATTGACGGTTGGTTGTCCTGCAATCCTTGCGCACATGACCAAATCTGTGGCAGAAGTCGCAGGTCACATCCCTCCTCGGAGCTACAGATGAGTAGGGCATCGATCTTGCAACAGGGGTCGGGGCTGGCCTCCGAATCGGCCCACCAATAGGCCTGACAGTAGCAGTAGCAGGGCACTGAGCAACCCACTGAGAAGGCCTCTCCTGTTACGAACCTGCTTCTGAGATCGAGCCGCCTCAAGGGCATCAGCATAGGTGCGGAGGCGGAGATCAGCCAAATGCATCTGGATATTGTGATCAAGCCCCAACAGGAACTTCCGAGCTCTATCTTCCTCATTCGCTACCAAAGTGGTTGCGAAACGACTAAGCCTGGTGAACTCTGCAGCATACTCATCCACAGATTTAGTGCCCTGTGTTAAGAAAGTTTTCATGTTACGATATCACATATATAATACGTAACAAATCCAAAGCACCAGCACTAACCGACCAACCTACTTCAAGGCGATGAATTGCTGTTTCATTTCTACCCTGGTGATGCTGGGAAAGAACTTCTCCAAAAAGCTCTGGGTGAATGTGGCCCAAGAGAACGGTCGCTCAAGCCTCTCGGACTCGGCCCTCCACCTGATGTGGGCCAGGTCCACTAACTGGATGCTCACCACATCGATACGGTCTGCATTAGCGATCCTAGCAGCCTGTAGCAGACTCTCTGTCCGGATCAGCCACTACTCAATCTCTGGTGGTATTTCAGTACCAGCGAACTTATCAGGATGCAGCCTCATGAAGTCCACAATGGTACCCGAACGAGGTGGCAAAACTACCTGAGTACGCACAGCGGGGGTCGGGATAGCAGCTTCCGATTAGCAGCCTCCAATGCTGCCCTCACTAGTTCGTTGTGTTCCCGTTGCATCTGGACTAGCTGCTGTAGCACCTGGGTAACAGCTGCCAACTCAGGATGCTCATCCTGTGAGGGGGAAGACGAAGCATTTCTACGATCCATAGTCTGCACAAAACTCAAAACAATTAGTATCCAGATCAAATTGATTATCAAGTGTTCATGTAATTGTGTGGCCTGTTGGTTGCCGAGTTAATCCTGGCTAAGTCAAGTCCGTTCAACGTGTTAGTCAACTAACACATTAGCCAAACCTGCCTCTGATACCACTAAAAATCTGCCACGCCCTGCTTCCCATTCTACGAGAACACAGGCACGTAACTGAGGCCTAGCGAATGATATAAGTATGCCAACTCATATTATCCATAAGCTATACAATACCAGGTAACTCAACAGTACAATAATAATCACATAAACAGGAATATAATGTAATAACCAGGATGTGAAATACAAGGACTTACAAAATAGCCAGAGGATATGCAATGCCGTAACAGTTCGACGAATTCTCTCAATAACCCATCGTCTGTACCTATACAACATAACTCAAAGAAAGACAAATGGAGTACCCGTTAGAGCAAGTTGTGGGCCCCAAGTAGTACAAGAAAAAGGGTACAAGAACAGAAATATAATAAAGAACAAGAACCAAGATATAACAAGGAACAATGACAAGAATCAAGGAACATGAAATAAAACGAAGTCAAGTGTGATACAAATAACTATAAACATATGAACGGAAAGACAACAACTTGCAACTGGAAAACAAGTAACGGAAATGGGTTCATTCAAACTTATGAATCAAAATCGCGTGACTTCTAAATCAAAATCATGTAACCAAATCATGTAACTTGTAACGAAATCAGGAAACTGGTAGAAAGGATCATGCATGTACTTAGTGTCACCTTAAGTCTATTCATTTACTCTTATCTAATGTAGAACTTCATGTGTCCCATTTCTTTACCACATGGTTGTTACATACAACCAAGTTACGTTTAGACTTCGTAGTGGATTCTATAGGGTTGTGTACTCAGGTATCAAGCAGTGGTGCACCATATCTTGTAATCAAATCATATTAACTAAATCCTATTAACCAAATCATATTGAGTAACCCAAATTATCCAAATGCAATCCAAATCATCCAAATGTAATCCAAATCATGTCATGTAACCAAATCAGGTGCCACAATTATGGAAAACATGGGCCCCCTTCCGAGTACACTTTTCTATATTGTCCACTACTAGATCTTTCCCTTAACCCCGGCTTGTTACTTTTTATTACAAAATAAACATGATCAAGAGATAACGAGAACAAAATCGGGACAGGATAAGGATGTATCAACAGCTTATATGATGCAAGGAACATGTTCTAAATCACAAAATACAAGGAACATGTTCTAAATCACAAAATACAAGAAACAAGCTATATGAAACAACATGCAAATATTTAAACACAGCAAAATATCAGTTTTAGATAGCAAGACGTTGCGGCACCAAACCTGAGAATTCCTCTACCAAAGGAATTCAAATCTAGATCCGTCAGAAAATCTAGAAACTAGATTCTCTACCGAATCCAGCGCATATAAACAAGCTACATGAAAGTTGTAGCAACCGGTGTCAAAACAGCAAACTACACGGAATTCGTGTTCAGCAAGAATTTGTAAAATGGTGATTAAATGTGTGAAACAGGTTTAAAAACTCAATAATTAAATCTAGAAAAATTCTGGAAGGTTCCCTAACATGTCTAGTCTCAGCATATTAATTTTCAAGTCATTGTATTATAGATAGCATGGTCAAATTAAATTGGAAAGCGAAGTGACATAACAAATTTATGAATCTGAAATTCTACAACACATCAGTAGTAAAACTACGATAACTCACACATCATAAATCGAATGTGAGATCCATTGAAAGGGTTGTAAACTAGACAACTGGAGCTACATTTCATGTTTAGAACTCAAGTCAAGATTCTGATGTTAACATAGTCGAAACAGCAAGCAAAAATAGGAACAACATAAGTAATTTATTTTATATAAAAAGTGGCATGATTGATAATAATTATGAGTATAAATTAGTGTGTGGTACAAATCAGGGGTTCACAAGCATCAAATCAGTTCCCATGACTATTCTCAACTCAAAAGAGAGCAAAATCAACACATGCATCATACACACATGCATCATACAAACATACATCTACAAGTCAAGGTGATTCTTAATTTCATGTGTTCAAATAACTAGATGATAAAATAGATCTAACTAGTTGTGAAACGAATGTATCAATGAAAGATTGTGACCCTTATGATCATGGAATTGATAAGGATGACAAGAAGTAAAATGAGACCATCAAATGATAAGCCAAAGGGGAGTCACAACTACAATCTACTTGCAGTATTTTCAAATAAAAGTTTGTACTGGAACAACAAATTGTACAAGAAAATACTTGCCATGATTTGATGAGGACGTTGATTGACGATCGAGATCGGATGGATCAGATCGGCACTGATCTTGATGGTAATCAAGATCAAGAAAATTGACGACTGAGATCGCTCTGATGAAGATGATCATGATCGGATCGGACGGCAGAGATCAAGAGATCTAGAGATCAAAGATCACAATCAAGATGGGGATCGGACGGTCCTAATCTGATGCTGATGGTGATGGTGATGATCAAGGATCAAACAACTCAGATCTGATCTGATCAATCTGATCTCAATCAAGAGGAGATCAAGGTGATGATCACGATCGAGAGGGGATCAGGCAGCTGAGATTCAGATGATCAATTTTCCCCTCCGATCAATAGCAGCGGCACTGGTGGCGGTGGTGGCTTCGACTGGTGGCTGGCGGCGGCGAGACGGTAGTGGCATCGAGGGGGCTCGACTGGATGGCGACGGTCGACGGGGGAGGCAATGGGTTCGGCTCGGTGGGTGTTCTGTTTTGGAGAGAAAGTAGGGGAGGTGACGGTGGTGGTTTGAAGGGTTCCACGGAGGCAAGGTTGAGGCGAGGGAGATGATGAGGTGAGGGTTGAATGCGGCTCGACGGCAATGGGACGATGATGGAGTGGAGAAGGCAAGGATGATGGGTTCGATGGAGGAAGACGGGATGAAGAGTAAAGGAATTGATGATGAATGTTGCGGTGGTGGTTGACTCAGCGTCAAAGGGATGAAGGTGGGTGGAGCGATTGCGATGAAGGGCAGTCGAAGAGGCAGGGGTTCGACAGATGCACACGGGAGAAAGGCAGAAGTCGGGAGGTAGGGGATGAGGGTTTTACAATATTGCGGCTAGGGTTAGGGGGTGATTAGGGTAGGGTTAATTAGTTTAGGGTTTTTATAGTAGGGTTATTGGGTTTAGGGTTATTGGATAGCGGGTTTGAGTTTTAAATCCAATAGGGAGATAATTAAATAGAATAAGCTTATAAAACATACTTATATATATACATTAAATCATGAAAAATCAAAACTAATAGTAATGATAATTATAATAATGATAACACTAATAATAATTACAATAGTAATAACAATAACAATAGTAGTAATAATGAGATAATGATAAAAATAGTAACAGTAGCATTGTCATATACAAAATATGGTTATATTACAATATGAAAGTCGTTCGAAAATAACTGCAAATGCAACTAATGAATAGAATGAATAAATAATAAACAATCAACAAAATAACTACACTAATAATAATAGTTAATAAAATTTACATAATAAACTAAGATTTGGTTTTAGCAACTTAATAAAATAATCTAAATAATAATATTACATTTAATTTGGCTAGAATATAATAGTTGATCGATTAGAAATAGGAGTTAAAGTAAAAATACATCATTATTCGGAAAAAAATATCATTTTCGTTTATAAAAGACTAACATAAAAACCCAAAACCGAATTTGACAATAATTCGATTTATAAAAAAAAATTGTAATACAGAAAAGACTCAGAAAATATGCATTTACGGGAACGGGGGTTACATTGATTGACTCTCTAAGTCTACCCATCAGTTTAAGGATGGAAAGAAGTACTGAAATCAGCCTTGGTCCCTAAAGCTACCTGAAGACTCTTCCAGAAATGTGACGTGAATCTCGCATCTCGCTCTGACACAATCGATACGAGAATCCCATGTAGTCTCACAATCGCCCTGATATACAGTTCTGCCAACTTCTCCAAAGACCAAGTGACCTTCATATCCAAAATGTGAGCAGATTTGGTGAGTCGATCCACTATTACTCAAATCGCATCATTTCCTTTGGGTCTCCTGGGTAGCCCTGTGATGAAATCCATGCTGATATTATCTCACTTCCTCTCCGGAATGGGTAATGGCTGCAACAGTCCCTCGGGTCTTTGAGTCT
This sequence comes from Hemerocallis citrina, assembly GCA_017893485.1. Taxonomy (NCBI): domain Eukaryota; kingdom Viridiplantae; phylum Streptophyta; class Magnoliopsida; order Asparagales; family Asphodelaceae; genus Hemerocallis; species Hemerocallis citrina. Next base: position 28,385,062 of record CM030367.1, read on the forward strand.
CTGCCTTGATTTGCTAACAAGTCGCACATCTTGCAACAAATTCTGCTACATCCTGCTTCATCCATGACCACCAGAAATGCTATTTGATATCCTTGTACATCTTGGTATTCCCTGGATGCACAGATGAAAGAGAAGTGTGTGCTTCCTGTAGAATGCTTTCTTTCAGTTATGCTTGATCCGGTACACACAGCCTCTTTCCAAACCACAGCACTTCGGCCCTCACCTGGAATTTGGCCAATTTACCTACGCCAACCTGCTCATTCATCTTCTAAATCTCTGGATCAAACATCTGACTGTCGATAATCTTCTCCCTCAGCGTGGGCTGAAGTCTCAACTGTGCTAAAGACGCTCCCAGTCCTTTCAACACCACTTCTATCCCAGCTCGATCGAGCTCCTCTGCTACTCTTACCTGAGTCGCGATCAAAAGGGATCAGATGCTATTTCGACTGAGCGCATCAGCCACCATATTTGCCTTGCCTGGGTGATACTTTATTTCAGGATGGATGTCTTCCAGTACTTCCAACCACCTCCTCTGCCTCAAATTCAGGTCCCTTTACTGGTATATATACTTCATGCTCTTATGATCTGTGTACATATTGACATTCTCTTCGTACACATAGTGCCTCCACTGCTTCAAAGCAAAGATAACTGCTGCGAATTCCAGATCGTGAGTTCTGTAATTCTTCTCATGCGGCCTTAGTTCCCTAGACCCATAAGCTATTACCTTCCCTTCTTCTATCAACACAGAGCCCAAACCGCGATGTGAAGCATCGGTGTAGATATCATAGTCGATCCCTGCTCTCAGTAAAGCCAGTATCAGAGCGGTAGTCAACCTCTCCTTTAACTCCTGGAAACTTGCCTCTCACTGCTCCATCCATTTAAAGCTCACATTTTTTCTTGTGAGTCCAGTGAGTGGCACTGCTATCTGAGCATAGCCCTGAATAAATCTCAGGTAGTAGCCAGTTTAACCCAAAAAGCTTCTGTTCTCCTTCATTGTTGTTGGTCTTGTCCAATCCTTCACTGCCTTTATCTTCTGAGGATCAGTGGCACTCCCTCCTTAGAAAGGATATGACCCAGCAACGCAACTTCGGACTTCTAGCAGTCACACTTGGATAACTTGGCATACAATTTCTGCTATTGCAGCTTCTTCAGTACCTCTGCTAGATGCCAAGCATGCTCTTCCTCCAACTTAAAGTAGACGAGAATATTGTCGATGAACTCCATGACGAAAGAATCAATGAACGGTCGCAGGACCCTGTTCATCATGTCCATGAATATAGCCGGTGCATTTGTTACTCCAAACGGCATAACCAAGAACTCGTAATGCCCATGCCGAGTTTGGAATGCAGTCTTATGCATATCCTCTTCCTCTACACAAACTTGGTGATAACCCGACCGAAGATCTATCTTAGAGAAAACTGCTGCTCCTTGTAATCGGTCGAACAAATCGTCAATTCATGGAATCGGATACTTATAATGCACACTCACCTTGTTTAGCTCCCTGTAATCGATACACATTCTCATCGATCCATCCTTTTTCTTCACCAATAGGACTGGCGCTCCCCAAGGCGACGCACTCGGTCTGATAAAACCCTTGCCCAACAGTACTTCAACCTGCTTCTCAACCTCATCCTGTTCCACTGGCGCCATTCTGTACGGTGCCTTGGAAATTAGCGCACTCCCTGGCTAAATGGAAATGCTGAACTCCACATCTCGATGGGGTGGTTGTCCTGTTAGATCTTCCAAGAATACTGTCGAAAAGTTCTGGACTACAGGAATCTTCTTAACATCCTCAGGAATCTTCTGCTTAGTTATAGTTGCCATCAACTGCTTGCACTTTCTCTTCCCCTGAAATGTAATAGCTGATCCTCCCGGTGCCTTCACCAACACTTCCTTGCTCTTGCATTTGATACTAGCACTGTAAATTGACATCCAGTCTATGCCAATAATTACATCAACCACCAGCACTGCCAACTCTATAAGATCGATACCAAATATTCTCCCTCCGATTCGAGGTCACAACCATCATAGTACCGATCGATAGTCAACGTTTCTCCTGAAGGAGTAGCTACTACTAGAACCTTTCCAGGAAAAAATTTCAGCTCAATTCCCAATCGTTTAGCAAATGCAGGTGACACAAAAGTGTGGGACGATCCAGTATCAAACAAAACAGTTGCTTTCATTCCATTAATTAGAATTTCTTCTGTTACATAATGAGTACTCTCAGTACATAACACTTTCTATTATAAAAATAGGAAATAACAACAGCAAAAACTCTATTCGAGTGCTCCCATAATGGTGATGACATTATCACCATCATCTGCATTAGCTTCAGTCAGGGCAAACACTCGTCCCTGCCGGTATGGCTTCTTCCATGGGTCGACTTGCTTCTGACCCTGCTCCCTCTGTTGGCATTATGGGCAATGTGGCCTAGCATGGCCCTCCTTCCCATAGTTGAAACAAGTTGGGGGATTCCGTGCCTTGGGACACTCAGACTTGTAGTGACCCGCCTCTCCACAAAAGTAGCAAGTCACACCTTGGGGTTTTGTTCCTCCGTTGTTGGGCTTCCTAATTACTGCAGTGGAATTCACCCCAGTAGGCCTGAATCTCTGTGCTGGGGGCTTTCCCCTCAAGTTACTTGCTATTGCGGGCCTCTTGCCAGCACTCCAATTGCTCCTCTTGTTCTGTGCCACCTGGTACTGTTCCATGTCATCTTCCGTGGCTGCAGCCCTCCTAACCAACTTATCAAACCTCCTGATACCGAGGGGTATCAATCGAGACCTCAGAATTTGCCTCAATCCTTGTTCAAACTTTCGTGATTTCTTTGCCTCGTCAATTACCAACTCTGGTGCATACCTCGAGAGCTGAGTAAACTTGGTCTCATACTCCCGAACAAACAAACTCCCCTGCTGTAAACTCGGGAATTCCATAGCCTTTTTCTCCTGCACATCCATCAAAAAATAGTGGCCGCGAAACTCCTCCAAGAATTCCTCCAAGTGATCGGTTCAATCCCCAGGGCTTGCTTCATGGACTACCACCAGATCCCAGCATCCTTCTCTAGCTGCATAGTGGCCAACTTCACTTTGCATGCCTCTAGTGTCTCCAAGACCTCGAATATTGTTTCTATCTATCGAATCCAGTCATTTGCCGCATCTGGATCCACCTTGCCCTCAAACACTGGTGGTTTCAATTGCTTGAACGATTCCACCAATTTGATTACTTTCGAGATTTGTACTACCTGTCCCACCCTAGTACTTCGGATCACATTTGCAGCAAAGGTGTTGATGTTTGGTACACCCTAGCCAATTCTATTTCCAGATCAAGTGTGTTACCTTCCCCACTAGGTCCTTCACCGTTTCGGGTTCTTCGTCCGGCCATTTCTGAGTCATAAAACTGCATTAATCATCAAAAATAGCAACAACATATACTTTCTTCAACATAAATCATTTCATTTCCAAAATAAACTTTTTTACATTCAAAAATAAAAGCTTGTCCATACATCCATTACATAAAACATCAGAAAAGAAAAACTTCAACATAAATAGTCTAGACCTTACGGTTCCTTTTGGCTTCCCTGAGCTCTTCCCGTAGTTCATCTATTTCCCTTCGCATCTCTGCGCATTTCTGACGACATTTCTGCTTTCCCCAATGAGTTTTGTTATCTAGTTCGGTAAAGTGTCGAGCATTCATGTGTCGAAGCTTCTCTAGTTCCCACACTTGCTGGCTCAAATCTGCTATGTTCCGCTTGTCCTCCGCGTGATGAGATTCCATGTGGTTTACTCTCCACTTATGGATGATCAATTGCTTCCGTAGAGAAGCGATAATGTGGTCCTTCCTATCTCGAGCCGGTTCTTCATATGAGGATTCATCAGGTGAATCGGGTGGAGGCGGAGTAATTTCTCGAGATTCGGGCAGCTCCCCTTCTTCCTCCTCCGGGTCTTCCTCTTCTTCGGGTTCCTCCTCTTCTTCAAGTTCTTCCTCAAAGAACCATTCCACTTTATCAACAGGATCTTGGTTATCAGCCATCCTATACGGAAAGAGAGGAGAAAACATCAGTGTATAGAGATACACAAATGTAAATCACTTACATTTAAATCTCTATAAACTGAACTCACACTTCTAATGTCCACCCTAATGTGTCGTCTTTGTAATTTTGTACTACTAATTTGAAGTTGGCTCTAATACCGCTCTGTAATGCCCCGAATTCCAAAATACGGTAATCGGTAGCACAACAGGATCTTTTACTTTAAATTTGTACAATTTTACAAGGAATTTTAAACTTTTTCATACAACACTGTTCTTTTACATCAATGTAGCAGAATAAAAATAAATACAACATAATAAATACAACTTTTAATGACAGCAATCTAAATCTGAAAGCAATTTTTAGCATCAATTCATCTGTAAATTCTTTTAGCCAATCCAAGCCCTGCACTGAAAACTGTGGGCATGTCAGTTGCTTACAACCCGCGCAATATTATAAAACAGCGTTCCTCACTATCCCTTAATATAAAGATTCATTTACTTTAGCAATCACAAACACAAACTTGAATGTAAAACAAAGTCTGAAAGTGCATGTCATAAACTTGTCAGTGTATGCAATGACTTAATACCTAATACAGGTGTTTACGCTATGACGACACTAATGCATACTTGTTCAGATTCTATGCATCTCATTCTATATAGGTCCGAGGGTAAGCACCTACATACTCCACATTATGGGGTTAAATCCCTTGCTATGCAACCTACTACTATGACTACCACAAGATTTAGACACTTTGAAAGTATTGGCTCTCGCCCCTGGAATATTGGAGACCAATCCCACTCCATGGATCATCATATGGCCCTTGCGTCCATCGTCCCAGAATACTGGAGATTTTCTCACTCCGCAGGTCATCCTGGAGCCCTTATTGCACAAATATCCCATGAGCGTCACTCTCGTCCCGGAATAATGGAGTTCATTCCCGCTCCGTGGATCATTAAGTGGCACTTACGTCCATCATCTCGGAATAATGGGGACTGCCTCTATCCGAGGATCATCCTGGAGTCCATAACTCACGTTTGCGCTTGTTTCATCATGTCTCCAAATAGTGTCCGTCCTTAAGTTTAGTTAAAATCATCACAACCTAGAGCTAGCTCACCCAACCGACTTAAACTAACACGAGAAAGTCAGTCCACACTAGCTACTTCTCAAAGATAGAGTCAACCCACACTGTTTACTCCTCAAAATATCATTAATAATAACTGCCGGTCACTAGGGTCTCGCCTAGCCTCTAGATTCCAACAACCATCTCATTTAAAGATTAAAAATAGGTTGTATCCAACCTCAATAACAATATTTCAACTTTTAAATTAACAATTTTTCTTTATCTCCGAAGTATTCAACTTTTTCATAATTTATACAACCATAATTTCCAAATCAAAATTCTCATTAATCACTTTTAATTAACAAAATAAACTAATCACTTTCAAATTTTCTCGAAACTCTTTTCCTCAAAATTGATCATTTCCAAACAAATAATCTGTAACTCAATCAAAACATTTTTTCTTTAATTTACATCGTTTACTTTTAATATCAAAACTGTTTTAAAATCGACACAAAAAGTTCTCGATCTTCCAATTCAATACTTTGCCTTTAAATTTCGAAAAGAATAAATTTTAATGTTTTAAATTACATTTATTTTATATTTGAACTCCAACTACAATAAACACAACCATGCATTTAAATAATCACAAATATTTCTTATATAGTGTAAAACTACTCAAAAAATGTTCTAGTATTTATTTATAAATTTTGTGAAGTTCACCCCTTAAAAAAACCCAAACTTAAAAAAAATGAAGTTTCCCCAAACGCTAGCCCCCTGGCTCGAACCAGCACCCACACCGTGGTGCCAGTGTGCCCCCACTGAGCCTAAGCTCAGATTACGACACATAGGGAATTAAAATCATTAATTACTTGAACCCCTCTTCTCACTATCCATAAAATAAAAATAAAAAAAAAAAAAAAAAAATCTTCCCCACACAGAAAACCCAAGGATTCGAACCAGCACCAACAACGAGGCATTATAGCGCCTACCCACTGAGCCGAAGCTCAGATCACAACATCTATAGGGTTAAATACATTAAGTATTTGGTCTCTGTCCAATTCATTCTTTTACAACACAAACATTCAACTTCTTCGATTCAACACATTAGATTTATTTGCTCATACTACCCATTCTAAAATATCCAGTAACCAATTGATACTGAGTTTTCATGCAATAAAGTAATTTTACACAATTTAAAAGTTTCTAACAAATTGTGAATATCCTAAACACCATATGCATTTACTAAGTAATAATTTTTATTATTCACACAATCATACACACATTTTTTTTTCTTTTCAATAGCAATCACATGGTGGGAACTTCCCCAAAGTTTCATAATAAATTCTTATCCAATCACCGATTAATTTCTTTCACAAAAAATCTATTTATACAAAATTTAGAGTTTTCATGGCATTTTATCCAATAATGTGCACAATTTGAACTTCTAATTTCACATACATTATGAACTCTCCAATTAATCATGCATTTCATTCAATAATTACTTAAACTTATAGATTTCCTACCACATGCATCATATCAAAGAAATGAGTATAAACTAAGCAAAATTGCATCTACAATTGTAATATAAATCACATAAACATACATTAGGAATACAAATTAGAAAGTAGATTGAAACACCCACTTCTTAGTAGCAAAATCCCTACAAAAGAAATCTCCAAAATGCCAGAAGCAAGCCAGCACCCCCCGAAAGCAAAAGCCAGCAACAACCCGAGCCTTCTCTGTTCTTTACTTTTTTTTTCTTTTTGTTTGCTTTGATTTTTTTTATTCAGTTTAATTAGGCTAAACTAGGGATAGTTATAGGAATTTTATGTGATAGTTATTAAAACCTACTCCCACTACTTTACTCCACTACCCACTCCTTTTACCCAGTCAAAACAATCCAACGGCTGTTCATCATGTTGTGCACTTTGCACGTGTGCACATGCACGTGTGCACGTGCACGTGCTTGTGTACACCACACAATTTTTTATTTTTTTATTTTTTTGAAAAAGATGTGAATGGGCTCTTATTTTAAAAAATGGATTTCTCTTGTGGGTTTGAAATAATTCTAGGCCCACGGATTTTATAAAATAATGTAATGCAAGGTGCAAAAATTTAATATGAGAAGAAGTGTATTATCTCTTAGAAAAATTCTTAGAAACATGCATATAAAATTCTCACGTGCATTGCACGTGCAAAAATGTAAAAATTTATTTATTATTTTTCTCGGGTGTTACAACAACATTAATCTAGTGATTAGAATATCGCTAATACAAGGGTCCAGATATCAAGGCTATAAATTATATATTCTAGAGTTTCAGTACGGTTCTCTTATCATCACCTACAAACTTACTAGACAACGCATCCTAGACTTAGAGACAAAATATCACATACAATGACATCATACGACACAACTTATTAGAACTAGTAAGTAGTTAATTATGTAAGTATTCGATCATTTCAACTTATCAACTAGTCTACCCGATTCTAATGGCTCTTGCTATCACAACTCTGGCCCAATAGGTTCAGTTAACTGAACATTGAATTACTAGGTGATCTACTTGCTTCTACACTATTAGCAGACTAATGATTCGAGCCCTACATCTTATCAATCCACTCATAAATTCCATTATCAATCAATCTACCATTCTAGTTATAAAATCCTAAAATAAATTTTTTCATCTATTCCAGGTTAGACAACTAGACAAATTTATCTATTAGATTCAAGTGAACACCCATCACAAGTTGACTCTTATCTAGTTCTTCATTATTAAGTAATCCTAATCCTTTTAGTTAAATTTAACTCAATCCAAATAGGGTCCAACTCGGCCTCCAACTCAGGCCCAAGAGTTGGCCCAATTCACCCAATTTGAGCCCAACAAAAATGATGAGTTGAGCTCCCCTCGATCACGGTTTTGCCCTCTTCGCTGGAAGTTTCGAACCCAACACTGGGCCGCAACCAAGCACTCCTTGAGTCCCACTAATCTCCAAATTCTCCATGGTACTCCCATTGAGTTGTAGATCCAAAAAAGTGAGTGGAATCCTCCTTGGACAACGAGCAAGTCGGCGAGAGAAAACAGTCTTCAACCACAACGTTCAATGCGTTATGGGATCCTATTCTACCCAGCTATTCATGTATTACAAATTAGGGCCTAGGGTTCATATGAATAATTTAGTTAACAATAACCTAGGGTTCTTATAAGTGATGTTTACCACCTAAAAGGGTGCAAAAATCGCTTAAGACAGTGAGCGCGATCAGCCAACAATGATAGTCCAAAAACAACGAATAAATCGATATTTCGGGCTCGTTTGGCGATCAAATCACCCATAGTGCTCGCACCTTAACCCAACACTATAGGACTTGATCCACAAATATATAATTAAAGGAAGTGATCTAAATTCCTAGAAGGGTGAATTTAAAATTCCAAACAACAAGCACAGTTGTTTAAAAACTACCGTTTAGGGGTTCTTGCCCGTTTTGAGGGTTAAACATGACCGGACAAGTTCCAAACATTCACACAACATTGAAAACACATTAAGATGGAAAATAGGTGTATTTTCATCTCCAAAACAACAACCATGGTCGCACACAAACCTTATCTACTCAAAAATTAAACTACACCACTATGCAGTGAGCACTATGTAACTAGTTTGCATAATGAGCTAAAAAACCAACTTTATCCACATACAAACTATTATCTACTGACGCACATGCTCATCTATAATTCATGACATGATTTAAAAGTCATTAAACATACATTTCTAAGTGAAATTAAAGGTTCTAAGTTCATGGCAACTTGTATACATCAAACAGTGAGCGAAGATTTCCACATGCAGTTTCTGTTACTTGCAAAAATTACTAATAATCACACACTACTTGCAATTTCAACTTCTTAGGTTATACAGAAAGATCTGTGAGTCTACTTCAATTTCTTAGTTGAAAGTTTCCTCAAACTTTGTAACTTCTGTATCCTTTTTCTTGTATTTTTGTACTGTACTTATCTTTCCAGTGTATTCTATCTAATTGTATTCTTCATTCTTCTGGATCGTGTAATTGTTTCCTCTTTTTCAATTAAATTCCTCTGCTCTTTTTTCATCTATAATTCAACCATCTTGATTCAAATTTTTTTCTGCCAATTATTTATCTCTTGAAGAATTGTTTGAATCCTAATTTATTTATTCATGGCCTAATTAATTATCATTTGCATTTTAACCTAAGACCCTATAATCCTATATCTCTTATTGTTTTTTTAAACCCAATACCCAATAACCCGTTTACCCCCCAAAACCCTAATTCATCTCCTATATATATACCCTAATAATTACCCTTACCCTAATTACCTACTGTAAACCCTAGCCGCTACTTCATCCCCTACCTCCAACCTCCCGCTCATCTCTCTCCTGACCTCCGAAACCCCCTATCTCCATCTCCCCGTCATCGGTAGCCTCTCACCCTCGTCACCTCCCCTCGCCGAACCCGTTCATCGCCAGCCTGCCATCCCGAAGCCCTGCACAGCTCGCCAGCCACCCTCTATCCTCCTCACCGACACCGCGAGCTCCCACAGCGCATTCCTTCGGTGACCCCTTCATAGCTGCCGTCTGTGCCGCGCCTCCTCCCGAGCGCAACCCTGCACCCCCCTCTCGGCCTCTCCCCTCTTTCCGAAGCCAGCAGCCGTTCCTCCGATGCCCTTACCGTCGCTGCCCCTGTTTGCTGTGAGTCGACGTCGAAATTGAGTGGGCCGCTCTTGCTGTCTTTATTGTGGTTCATTGTTGGTCTGTGTGCCCGTGTCGTTGTTATGCTCTTGCCCAGGATCCGTTCCCGTTATTCTTTCGTCGGATTCGTCATCTATCCTAAGGTAACTAACTTGTATAGTATTTCTGTTTGTATACAAGTACAAAATACTGCATGTAGTCTCACTCTCGTATTGTGTTTGTTCTCATAATTATTCCTTGATAAATCTTGTTCTAAATTGTTTGATCCATTTGTAGTCATGAGCCATCATCCTAAGTTGTCACACACACTAAATGGAAATAAACTAGATCTAGCTAGGCTCTTCTTGATGCATGTACATATGTTCTTCGTGATTTATGATAGGTTGTGTATTTGTTGCATACTTGGTGTATTAGATGTGTTGACCTGTGGTAGACTTGTTAAATACTCATACCATATTGTTTTGAATATCTAATATATCATATCTTACATCATACCATAATTGGATCTATTGCATATGAGTTGTTTGATTAAATGCATGAAAAGAGATTTCGTTATGCTGCTGCCCTATTTTGGTTCAGTGTTTTAGACCCTGTTAAGGTCAGTAAATTCAATTCTTTTGTGAATATGATTCGTAGGACTCGTTGTCTATTTTTCAAAAATTTTGACAGATCTCGATTTCAATTTTTGATATGTGAGTTATCGCTATTTTACTGCAGCTGTGTTGAAATTTCCAGATTCTGTTTTAGGAGATTACTGTGTTTATTTATTTTAAAACTAATGTTAAAAGTAAGATTTGGATTTAATATTATTCTGAGTACGTCTAGTCATGACTGGGATCAACCCTTATTTTTTTTTAGAATTTTTTAATGACTTTTACAACTTATTTCATGCTTATGAAACCAATCATATAATTTCCAAACTACATATTGTTCAGTAAAGAACTCTGTTTTTAACATGATTCCAGTCACTTTTGATTAAATCTTTGTGAATATGAAATATAGCCTGCTGTGTCTATTTTACCAACCTTTTGACGGATTTGGATTTCGAGTTATACTTTGTGATTTATCACTATTTTAGTACTGCTATGTTAAAAAATTCAGATTCATAAACTTGTTGTATCATTCTGTTTTTCCGAATTTATTTGACTATGCTAACTGTAATGGAATCTTATGAAATCTTATTTGCTGATACTAGACATGCTAGGAAACCTTCCAGATTTTTCTTAGATTTAAGCAGTAAGTTTTTATGCTATTTTCATGCTTATAAATAAAATTTGCAATTTCTAGCTAAACTTGAATTCTGTGTAAAACGCTTTGAACCTTTTTGCTATACTTGTTATATGACTTGTATATATGCGCTGGATTTGGCTAACAGTCTAGTTTCTGGATTTTCTGATGGATCTAGGTTTGCATTCTTGTGGCAATGGAAATCTCAGATTTAGTGCAGTTATGTCTTACTATCCAGAATTGAAAGCCTCATTGTCTTAGTCTATTTTGAGTTACTTTGTCACCCGTTCGTGTCTTCTACCCAACATAAATTTGTCCCTTGTTTCTTGCCATGTTATATTTTCCTGTTTGTGCACGTCCATGCTTGGATTAAGGAAAAGATCTAGTAGTAGAAAATACAGAAATGTGTACTTGGAAGGGGGCCTGTGTTTCCACTTGCTTACCCGACTATATACTTTCCCACAGGAGAGGTGTACTCGGAGGGGATCCACAGATCCTACTTAATACTTGATACTTGACACGTGAATACTTCACACATAATACATGATACTTGATACCTGATACTTAACACGTGATTACTTGATACTTGCTACCGGAGTACACTGCCCTCTATAATCCACTACGAAATCTAAATGTAACTTATTTAAATGTAGCAACCATGTGATAAAATTAGGGACGCATGAAGTGCTACCTAGATAGGACTAAATACAAGACTTGAGAATAACATGATCACTTGCTCATTCCTGTTACTTGTACATGCTACTTGACACTTGTTACTTGTTACTTGATTGCATACTACTTGATACTTGTTACATGTTACTTGCACCTTGTTATCTTATCATGTTACTTGATTCTGTTCTTGATTGAGAATTAGTTGCTCTATTTTTCTGTCACATCCCTTCCATGCATACTTCAGTACTTGCTTCTTGTTGTTACTCTGTATATTCTTTATCTGCTTTTCGTACTTCTTGTCTGCAGTACATGCGGCCCGTAACTTGCACTGACGGGTATATTGTTTCATGTTTTCCTTTTCCTGCAAATTGTCAAATTTGAAAATTTCGGTGACCAGCTACCTGAAGGAGTAAGTGACCAAGTGTTCTGAGCTTGGCTAGAGTTCCTTCTTGAATTATTTCCTGTTTTGAATAAATTGTATATTGCCACTTGAATCTTGTATTGGACGTTTTTGTCCCAGAACATGTGACTTGTTTGTTCCAGATCTGAATATTTGAGAATCTTGTATTTATTTCAAGTATTTCTGTTGATCACATTAATTTGTTTCATGCATGCGTGGATGATTCTTTCTTGTTTACTTCTTGCTATTTCTTGTGACTTGTTGTAAAGATCCTGACAGCTTATGAATGGTGAAAGTTATTCGCTGGACTTATGTCGCGTATCTGTATTCTGTATTTCTTTTTGGGAAGCGGGGTGTGAAAAACTTTTTCATGTAAGAGGCTAAAATTATCAAGATCCGAAAAGTATAAAAATCTCCAGAGACTGAATAAAACTGTCGACCAGTTGCAAGTTCGATTTCATTTAAAAATAACAAATGATGTCCAAACTTCATGAAACTTTGCGACCATGTTATAGATACATACAAACTTCACATATAAAAATTTCAGCTAAAAGTACCTCATAATCAGAGAGATATGATTTTTGAAATGGGTGTAGTAAACAGGATAGAATTACGACTTATGCTCTGTTTTCCTTTTACAACCAGCACCAAGTTTGTATTTTATTAAAATAGAAAATATTGTCCAAAAATTATGAAATTTGGTGGGGATTTTCTAGACATGCATGAGATACTGTGATAAAAATTCCAACCTTAAATTCCATTTATTTACAAAGTTATGATTTCCAAACTAGAGTCCAAATTTCAGGACAAAATACTACAACAGTCCTAGTCATTTTATCATAAAATTTTACACACATCTATCAATAATTCTTCAACACATATCACACACTTACATGCAACCCAACAACATGAAGGAACATGAAGGAACTATATTAAACAACTCAAAGAAACAAGAAAGAGGGTTGGGAACACCCACCTTAAAATGAAAACAAATGCAATCTTCTAGCTCCTAGCTTCTTCTCCTTGATGGTTCTTACTCTTCTCCTCCTTGCTAGCTTTTGTCCTTTGGCCCTTATTGTCCTTGCTCCTTCTTCTCCAATTTTAGTAGCTAAGGAAATGTGAGAGTGTTTGGAGAGTGTGTATGAGAATGTAAGAGAGTGCTAGAGTGAAGAGAGTGTAAGGAATTTATGCAATGAACTAGCTCTCTCTCCCTTCATGAATTGGGGCGACCATATGGAGTAGATGGCGGAGGTGGTATGTGGGGTGGCTTGGAGTGTGAGATGAGAGTTGGAGTGTGAGAGTGAGTTCTGTAACCTTGTGTTTTCAACCCACTCACAAGGTCAACCTGTCTCCCTTTCCCTCTAAAAGAAAAATCGGCCAACTTCCATCACCCACTCTTGCATTTGTCTAAATTTGACCCATCCTTCCAAGCTTCAAATCCAAATCTAAAGCCCAATGGTCTTCAACTTTTGTACAAATGTAGTTGTAGCATCAAGTGATTAGTTCAGTATAATACAAGTTATGTTGTATGTATAATTGTAGTTGTAGTATGCAATGTAGTATACAAATGTAAGTGTAATGTGCACATGACAAGTTGGTTCATGATCATGTGAGTCATGGTTATAGCCAAATGTCTAACCCATGTTGAGTTTGGCTTGAAATCAAAACTCAACTAAGTTGGTGCCCATTCTATTGACAAATCAAATTGCACATACAAATTATAGCACACAAAAATCAATTTAAGACAAAATTTCTAGACGAAAAGATTTGTGTCATACAAAAATAATTGTTAATTATTTTGGGGGGATATTACAGGAATTGCTAGAACAAATACAAACGATGGAGAATTTGGCCATAGAGGAAGGACAGATAGCAGCAGGGGAGAAGGTCGAACACATGTGGTGCTTAGAAGCGTCAGAAACATTTTTTATTAGATCTATGTACGTAAGGCTTAACGATGGAGGACTGATGAGCATAGAAGAAAGCTTTATATGGGGGATCAAGGCACCAACTAAAGTGAGAGCTTTATCATGGTTGGCAGCTAACGACTCAATCCTTTCCAAAGAGAACCTTAGAATTCGTAACATAATCACGAATACTAGATGTCCTAGATGAAACCTAGCGATTGAAGACACGAATCACATCCTCTTCTCTTGTCCTCGAGCCACATTGGCTTGGGAAGTTGTTTGTTTAGGGTTTTGTATTGTGGACTTCCCTTGTTCATGCCTAGAGCTATGGGATCCTTGAAGAGACAGAATAATTAGAAAGGAAAACAGAATAGCGTGGGTTCTTATGGGGGCAGCTACATTATGGAGTCTTTGGCTAGATTGAAATGAATATTGTTTCACAATAATTTGAGTAGATTCCATGTTTTGATACATAAAATTCTTGCACTCATTGATGGTTGGGCAGGACACATAGGTGTGAGGAAGAGGATACGCTTGGAAGGCGAGGAGTAGGCATGTGCTAGAGAGATGTGGGAGGCGGAGTATGCGTGTTGAGTTGTGGCTTCTCTGTTGGTGATGTCTAGAACTTGGTTGCTCATATTGTGGCGATTTGAGCGGTTGTATTGTTCTAGTATCACTTATAGTTGTTGATATAGTAGGCTTTTAGTGTTGGACTACTTTTGTAGTAGACTGTATTTTAAATGTAACCGGCTTCACCCTACTGGGGTCTTTGTTTCGTTAATCCTTCATTAATGAAACTGGTGAAAATTAGTCACCTTATTCTCAACAAAAAAAAATCCATTTGATGAATAGAAACAAGAAAATAAACCAATCGCTAACACAATAAATAAATCACAAATTACTTTAAGGTAATCAAAATTACAAACTAGAGATATATGAATCACCACTTAATTTAATAATTTGATTTTTTTTTTAAATAGATCTAATCCAACCTTTCGACATTGGCAGTTAAAGTTCGACATCAACCCCCTCTCTTTCTCTCTTATTTTTTAAAGAAAGTTTGTTTATTTATTTTTTATTATAAATATGGCGGATATAGAAAAGAACGGGAAGTGAGAAGAAAAACCTAATCACAAGATCTTTTAATCATCCGAATTTATTTTACAAATAAAACTCCAACTTGTAATAGTTACAAAAAATCCCTTTAATCAATTGATATTTGCAAATCAGTAAAAGAAATATCTAATATATAATTTTCAGTAATTGTCGAAAATTTCGGGATATCACGTATCAAGAGTTTTATCCTCCCATTTCTTGAAGCAATGTTACTACAAGTAATTCTCCCACTACTCCTAGTGGAGAGAATAGAGGAGGCATATATAGAGAGTGGGATTAGGGAGGTGAGAGAAAGGCATTTTCTCAAGTGCTAGTGTCACGCCTCGCTTCCCAAAATACGGAATGCAAGCACATGACATTGGCACAGCGAATGACTTGCGTCATTCATAAACTGTTATCGATTCAACTCAACAATATAACGAGGAGCAATACAACCACGCATGCAATGAAAGGATAATCACATGAATAACAATACTTGGAATTTGAGCATGAATAACCAAATATGATAATAATCCAACACTGGAATGACAATAACAATATTCGGGTCAAAAACCCACAATACAAAGAAATAATAGTGTTCAATTATTTAAGTCTTCATAACAAAACAACAATCAATTAAGCGGTGATGTAATCCGTTCTTCACCATTGTAGTTCTCCTAATCCATCAGGCAATTCTCCTTGATTACCTGTAAGCTGTTCATCTAAAAAGAGAGAATATTATGTCCTTAGAGTAAGTCGTGGACAGCAAGTAGAAAAAGCAATGAAACAATGACATTTATGGTATAAAAATGAATTCAATAAATAATAGAGTCGATGGCAATGAACAATGAAAAAAGATAACGATTCAATGTGCAATTATAATGATCAATAACAATAACAATAAATGATATCAATAATCGATAACACTGTTCAATCATGATAACAAAATGCAATGACGATGCGATGACAATCTTAAGTCTACTATTCATTTTAATCCTAACTAATGTAGCACTTCATGCATCCCATGTATTTACCACATGGTTGCTACATGCAAACAAGTTATGCTTAGACTTTAGTGGTGGATTTTATAATTCATGTACTCGTCAACGATAATCAATATTCAATAGTTGCAATTCAATAATTACTGCACGATAAGATAATTGGCCCTGATACACTACACGATAGATTGGGTTACTACCGTAAGCCACAATCCATCGATAAAACAATAGCTGTTAACAATATTTAGGGAAACACAAGCCCCTCCTCCGAGTACAGTTCCTACATTATCCACTACTTAAGTCACCCTTAAACTCCGACTTGTTAACAATTCTTTATTCAATCAATATGCAATGGTTGTTGACAACATTAATCACAGCAAATACGTCTATGTGAACATAGTATTAAGATGTATAATGTCTTTACTCTTACTAATCACAGCCAACTAATACCCCAACATCAATCATGTGAACAATCAATACTAGCATACAATCTACAATAGTTGTGTAAGGTCCTGACATGAATAACAATCCCTATTCATATATTCAATAATTAACTATATGAATGCATGCAAGATCTCTATAAATTGGAGGCAAAAGATGGCACGAAGTCAAGACTACTTAGATTCGCTCGTTTAAATCCGTAGTATCCCAACGATAGATAACAATAGCAGATATATGATAATCAATATGGATCTACTTGCGAGATTTAATAAACAATCTTGAATATGATACAATAACTATTCGAGGGGAAAAGACTTGCCTTTAGAATGACATTAGATCCGATTTATTGAGAATAACGGGATTAGGATCTCGAGGCAACGGCAATGATCGCGAAAAATTGGATCTTGATGATGATCGACGATCGATGATCAAGCATTCAACGACACGAGAACAGCATACACAGTAAGAGACCAATCACAGAAAATAGCACCAAATGTGGCTAGAACAACAAACGGCAGATCTCGGCCAAAACAGCAAACACCGAATCTTCTCCTCCACAACAGCAAACAGCGGCTAAGGGTTTCGGTTTGGCTGGACTCTGGCAGCAGCTAGGGCGGTAGCAGCGACTGCGGCGGATCGATGGTGGTGCACTGAACGTCGAACGGCGGGGAGGCTGAAGGCGGATGAGAAGTTGCAGCGGAATGAAGACGAGGGGGAACAGGGCATCGAGGAGGCTCGACAGGACATCGAGGTGGCAGGAGCTCGAGGGTGATTGGCAATGAAAAAACAGGGCAGCTGGCGGCTCGACTCAGTGGTGAACAGGGGGTTGTGGTGGAGCTGGAGGTTGGAGCGACGGCAGCGAAGAGGACAGCAGGGAGCGATGGGTTCTCGGAGGCGGCAATGGTAGGTCGCTGGTGCGGCGTAGGGGCACAAGGAAGAGGGCAGTTGGGTTCGATGAGGGGCAGGCGAGATGGTGGCGGGTGCATAGTTTGAAGGTGGCGAGGATGATGGAAAGCAGGAGCTCGCGAGGAGCAGTCGACGATGGGGGAGCTTGGGGATGCAGCGACGTTAGAGGTGGAGATGAGGGGGAGGAGGCTTCGAGTCGAGGAAGATGAAGAGGTCGATGATGGCGATGGTTAGCGACGGGGTTTCGGTGGCATTGCGGAGGGGTGAGGACGGAGGTGCAGGAGGGCACGAGGTCGGAGGTGAGTAGGCGGGACGAGGAAGACGATGGAGAAGGGTGGCTCTGTTTCGGTTTCGATAAAGAGAAAGAGGGAGAAGGAGGAGAGAGAAAGAGAGAGGGTGGCATGGAAAGAGAGTGGGAGAGAGAGAACAGGAGGAGGGTTTATAAATAAATAATAATATAAAATAATAAATATAATATAATAATGGGTAGTTATGAGATAGTAGGGGGTTATGGGGTTACGGGATGTGAAGAGTGGGGGAATGTGAAGGGGTTTTGTTGATCTGGTCAACAAGCAGATAGGAGGGGAGTTGGGTTTGGATTAGTGGATTAGAGTTCAATATGACATGGGCTTTTTGGCTTCACAAAATAAAATATTGTTTATAGAAAAATTATGAGACTGGGCTCTAAAATTATACATTAATAAAAATGTAATTGTAATGAATATAAAAGTGGGCTTCATGACAAGAAATCTAATATTTAAATCACAGGGTGGGCTTTAGAATAAATCAAATAATCAACTAGATATTTTATAATGAATTGGGATCTTTTTGGGTTTTTCAAAATAATAATAATAATAATAATAATAATAATAATAATAATAATAATAATAATGATGATGATGATGATAGTAATAGTAATAGTAATAGTAAAATAGTAATCAAGAGTTAAATAATAAAATAGTGATAAATAGTGTAGTTTGAAAATTCTGGGTTCAAACAAAATAGTCGAGTATTTAAATGAATGCAAAAATTTGGGTTCAAAAGAGTAGAAAAATTTATATACAAAAATTTTAAATACAACAATACAAGAAAAGAAAAATACAAATCCGTATAAACGAGAACGGGGGTTACAGGTAGAGAGCATGTGTCACGCCCCGCTTCCCATTATACGTAAACATGGGCACGCAACTGAGGCCCGGCGGATGATATAAGTATACCAAATCATATCACCCATAAGCTGTACAATACCAGTAAGCTCAACAATACAATAATAATCACAGGAACAAGAATATAATGCAATAATCATATCTGAGATACAAGAACTTACAGAATGCCAAGAATACACAATGCAAGAGTAGTTTGTTAAGATTCTTCAGTAATCCATCATCAGTACCTGTCTAAACAGTAACTCAAAAGAAAGATGGGGAGTACTCGTTAGATCAAGCTTCGGGCGACAAGTAGTAGCAAGTAGTAAATGAAGTAAAAGGACTATATAACATGAACAGAAATTGGAACGATATCAGAGTCAATAAATGATAAACGATAACAAGATCAAAAGTCAATAATCAATGGTACGATGGTTGATAAATAATAGTCAATAATCAATAAACAATAGTCAATAACAATAATCAACAATCAATAGAAATACTAATCGAAACAATAGTCAATAATAGGATCAACAGATGATGCATTGGTCGGTAATCAATGATCGATAAACTATGGTCGGTGAATAATATCCAATATTCGAAAGAAAATAATCAACAATCAATAATCGATGACCAATAATCAATAACAATAAATTTATAATCGATATTTAGTGACAACCTTTAGGTCTATTAATCTTTTATCAATCCTAACCAATGCATGCAATCCTGTGTTCCATACCACAGGTTCAGGAGAATCAAGTGAACGTTTGAATCTAATGGTGAATTCTACAGAATCATGTACCCGGGTCTTGCAATATTAATGACCGATGAACGATGACCGATGACCAATGACTGATGTCCGATGACCGATGACCAATACACGATAAATTGAGATATTGTAGTCAGTAATCCACAATCAATCGATAACCAATATGACCGATAATAATGACCAATATGGGTTGTGACCAATATCCCCTTCCAAGTACACTCTCCTATATTGTCCACTACTAAGTAGACCTTTTTTATCCCGGCTTGTTAACATTTTATTAATAATCAGTTATGAACATGCAAATAATACGATCAATGAGAACGGTATATCAATAATTATGCAACGGGTATAATCGATGAGAACAATGGTATTAATACAGTGTCGAGAAGATATCGAGGTTTTACAATACATGAAATATATATGGTTCAATTCATTGAATATGAAAAAAATATGGGGTTTATATGCAAAAACATAACAATGCTGGTTCGGGATAACACCACCTATTGGTACTCAAATTCACTTTACCGCTGCTACGGGAATGCAAATCTGATTCCGTCAGAGATTCTAGAAAGTAGACTCTCTCCGGATCCAATACATATTCACACGATACATCATAATTACAGAAACTAGGTAGATCAATCAATTCTTTATGGGTTTCGTGCACAGCCTCGGTTCTGGAAATTATAACATGCCAGTACTAAAACAATGATAACTTCCAATCTATAAATCGGATTGAGAATCCGTAAGATGTTCTGAATTTGAGACTCAGTGTACTATAGTTTCTATGTACAAGGTTTTAAGTTTTGATGTCGGGGACTGGGTCGAAACCTCAGTACAAACTCGGAAAAATGACAGGGTGGTATATTCGAATGTTCAATAATACGATAAATTTACGGTTCAAGATTTATATCGATAACAATGGCACGATAAGAATACAATGAATCAAAAACATGATACGATAAAGGAAATAACAAATTAATAATAAAACTCAATTAGCTACGATATTCAATTCAATTACTACTGTAATACCCCAGATTTTTTAATAATGATTTTGAGATTTATAAATGAATTAGAAACGATTTTTGGTGATTAATAAACTTTTTTTTCTGAAATTTATCTTTTTACACGTGCAAATATCTTCTTGGGGAGTTCAAAATTAGAAATTATTTTGGGGGAAACCTATTATTTATTAGCAAGTATTATTTTTGAATTTTCTGGATTTCTCTGACAATTATTTGACTTGTTGCAAATACTACAAAAAGAGGGATTTTTGTGCAAAATTACCACTTGGAGTGAAAACTACAGATTTTCAAATTTTTGGGCTGAGCTTGATGCTTAGCCAACTCAAAGGTAAAGAGTTTACTTTTCTTTTTAATAAATTTGGTTTATTTTGCAAGTTTTGGTAAAGAAGGGTCTTTTTGCAAAATTGCCACTTAGAGGGCAAAAAGTACAATTTCAATTTCTGGGTTTTAGAAAGAGTGCCAGCCAGTATTTGGGTTTGTTATTTTTGTTTTTAAGTTAAATTGAATTGGTTTATCTAATTACCAAGTATAAGGATTTATATATGTAAAGATATATTCAAAAGAGATATTTTACAACTCTATTCAAAAACCCAAATTACTTGGATTTCTGGCCTATTAATAAGAAAGTGCAGTCATCTCTTGCTGTGCTACACAAAGAGGCTTTTCTTTATTATTATTTTCTTGGAATTTCAAGCGAGGATCTTGGTTTTCTTGCGAAAGGAAGGATTTTCTTATTCTCTTTATTTTTCTTTGGTTAATTTTTCAATAAGGTGAGTGTCATATATTTGTTTTCTTATTGTTCTAAGCATGTTGTATGTGATGAGTGTGTATTAGAAAGCATGATTAAGGTTTGTATGATGATAATATGAAATTTTGATGAATAGATGAACTAAAAATTGAATCTTTTCATGAAACCTATGCTTGGATGATTAAAACTTCATATGGATGATTTGAGACTATTAAAGAACCTAATA
The DNA here is from genome assembly GCA_017893485.1 of Hemerocallis citrina. Taxonomy (NCBI): domain Eukaryota; kingdom Viridiplantae; phylum Streptophyta; class Magnoliopsida; order Asparagales; family Asphodelaceae; genus Hemerocallis; species Hemerocallis citrina. The sequence goes on from CM030367.1 coordinate 28,406,418, forward strand.
GAACTCATGAGTAGGATGTTTCCTACAAATACTTGTTGTTTGATTCATTATAAAGAGTTGTATGATATGAGTATTCATGAAATTGGGAAAAATTGGACTTTTGCTATGTATATGTATGGATATGCACTGTTTGGATTTTAGATGAATAAGAACTTGATTAAAAACATGTTATAATTGACTATATTCATGAGTAAACTATGGTGAGTATTTGTGCATAAGTTCAATAAATTGCAAGATGGGTTATTGAATTAAAAAGGTCAAGTTTTGATGTTTAGTAGGGGGCTTTGTCTTCGGGTCTGAAGGTGTGCCGGCCACAAGTTGCTTTGGGTGAAATTTTGATTGAGAACTGAGTTGTTTTGGCACTGAGTTGATTCGAAATACTACATATACACAATGGTTTCTTGATGTTTGCTGATGCAAACATACACGTACCCACACTACATATATATATATATATATATATATATATATAGAATTGTCAAATTGTGATTTTGTGGAGTTTTCAACTAGATCTAGAGTTATTTGGTATTGAGGTGGATTTGAATAATATGTTATACTTATACAATGCTATCTTGATGTTTTACTGAAGATTAAACAAACACACACACACACACACACACACACAGGTATATATATATATATATATATATATATATATATATATATATATATATTCATTCACTGTTTTTTTTGAAGGTTTTGTGATTTTGATGAGGTTTTGATTGAATTTCTATTGTTTTGATTCTGAGATGAGTTTAAACACTTTATTACTCCTGATTGATGTATTTTGATACTCAAACCGATGCTTAAACTCTTATACGAATATATATATATATATAAGTTTACTGTTTTGAAGATTTCGTCAAAATATCACTTCTTTGAGATCTTGATGTGTTTTGATTGTTTTATAAACTCATATATGTTGTACAAGTCATACTTTAGTATCTCAGGAAATTGGTTTTTCAAGTTTGTGATTTTACAAAGTGAAATTGATGTATCAGCCGAAACATGCACAGATTTCAAGCTGGCTGTTTAATAGCTAATGGTCGATCGCACGGTCGACCGCAGTGTTATTTTTTTTAGAGTTTCAAAAGGTGCAGTCGACTGCCCTGTTTTTGAACTGTTTGGGTAGTCGACCGCACCTGCTGTTTTGAGTCGTGTGTTGAGTTTTCTTCATTTCTTTTAAACAGTTATTTCTTCGATATTATGGATTATTGCTCTATTGTTTTAGATGATGTTTTTAATATAGACTGCAGTATTTTACAGAGAGTTATGTTTTATTTATAATAGAGTTTTAATAGTATTCTTATGACCTTATTAAGTGAGTTATATGTGTTTTCAAAAGAATTGATGTTTTAGTGATATTCTACGACTTAAAAATGTGACTTTTTGTTAATTGATGGGTTTAATATTTTATTTGAATTCTAGAATTTTATGAGCACATTAAATGAAATCGGATTTTTGTTGATTTAAGAAGTTTCCTTTATATAAAAGTTTTGATGATGGAATTATGAGTTTTATTGAAAGATTTGGATTGATGGTTGAGTTGTGAATCTCTAGGAGTTGAGTGGGAGTCCTGTGAACCGGCAGATGAGATTTTTTGGATTTAGACCGGTGGGGTCTTTGGATTGTTGTTGTGGAATTAAGTCCGGCAGGATACACTAACTCTAGAGAAAGGGAATTTTTTTTTAAATATATAATAACTAACTTAAGGATGGGCACTAGTGGAGATGTGATGGAACTTGGAAAACGTAAGTATATGCTCCTGGGTTTAGGTCCAACGGATGCATTCCAGGACTTGTGGGTTGTTCTGTCTCGAGAGGGACATTTGTATGTTCGTGTGTCGAGGGTCTGCAGGCCTATTCACGGAGCATGCAGGGTGCATTCGCGTGTTGTGGGTCGGCAGGCCTATTCACGAAATATACCTTGTGTATCTGCACGTTGAGGGCCTTGCAAGCCTATTCGTGGGGTACACGGTAGGGAGGTGATTCTCCAGATTTTGAGCTATTCTTACATGATGCTTAAGCGTCGAGGGTTGTGATGCCTATTTGCGGAGTATTCTGGATCTTGTTTCCATCACCATAGTAGGATTAGTTGCATAACGGGGGATCTAACCTTGTAAAGTGAAGAACGTTAAGGGCTTGCATCGGACCTATGTGGTATGGAATGCATAGAATCCGACGAGTGTGCATTAGAGAGTCAGCACATAGCATTGTGTTTTCTTGACTTGGTTTTATGCATGTTGTTTTCTATTTTTCCTACACTTAACACTTGGTCTAGTTTCACTTGATGTTTTCATGTTTTATTTATTGCTATTTCATATTCCTTTCATTACTACTGTGTCTATGTGTTGATCATGACTTTATTCTTCATGTTTTATTTATGTTGTATTTCTTTTGATGTCACTCACACCGTTATGGCTGACCCCTGTAGTTTTGGGGGTTAGGGTTATCTCTAGCCTCATGTTTTACAGGTACGTACCTATAGCATTGGGATTTGGATGCATGTGGTAAAATGATAATGTGGCTTATGTAAATTGTAAAAGAAACATTGTAAAAGAAAAGATTGTAATTCGAGGTGTTTATTTTTCCGCTGTGTTTTGTAAAGAATTAGTGTAACAAAAGTTGAAAAAAATTATTTGTGTTTTGGCTATGTTTACTATTACAATTGAGGTAGATGCTGGGAATTGTGCCACGTATTTCTTATATTGGAAATTTGCGGCACTACAGAGATTGGTATCAGAGCATGCTTCAATAGTATTAATTAATAAACATGGTATAAAAATAAACCTAGGTGTGGACATTAGAGCTTGAGTAACTAGGCGTGGACATTAGAGTGTGAGTATCACATAGAGTTAAAACATGATGTTTTGGCTTGGGGTATGATTGAGGTTTTACCATGGGGTATGGATATGAATATGAATTGTGTTTTGATGCTCTAACTTTACCCTCATTTTGCAGTATTCAGTATAATGGCAGGACCCATGACCAGGAATGGTGGTAATGGTATGGGCCTAAAGGTTCCCATAGGGCAGGACTTCATCTTGAGACTGAGATTGCCAGGGTGTATCAGACCTTGAGCACATTCATGGCAGCTAACATGGCAGAGAATCAAAATCAGAATCAAGGGGATGGACCAGTGTTTGTTAATGTTGATCTGATTAAGCAGGTTGAGTCCTTCAAGCGGATGAAGGGCATGTTTTTGAGGGTCAGTCTGATCTAAATGAGGTTGATGATTGGATTAGACAAATGGAGATGATCTTCGAAGTTTTAGAAACCCTAACAATTAATAAGGTGAAATTGGCTACGTGCAGTTAGAGAAGGATGCTGGAGTTTGGTGGCAGTCAGTAAAGAGGACTTTTGGGGATCAACAAGTGACTTAGGAGGATTTTCTAGATGAGTTCAGGGATCGTTTCTTTCCTCTTGATATTCAGGAGAAGAAGGCAATGGAATTCTTGAATCTGCAGCAAGGCAACATGACATTGCGCGAATATGAGACTAAATTCGCCCAGCTATCAAGGTATGCACCGGAGCTGATTGTGGATAAAGCAAAGAAAGCCAAGAAATTCGAGTAGGGCTTGAGGTTGAATTTGAGGTCGAGGATGATTCCATTAGGCATCAGGAGGTTTGATAAGCTGGTCAGGAGAGCAGCTATGACAGAAGAAGATATGGATCAAATCTAGAAGAAGCAGGAGACCTGGAACAGGAACAAAAGGCCAGCAGTTAGTCAGAGTGGGAAGAAGTTCCCAGTTAAGCAGGGCAAGTTCAGTAGGCCAGTGCAAAAGGCACCCGTAATTCAAGGCGTGACTTGTTTCAACTATGGAGAGGCAGGTCACTATCAGATAGCATGCACCAAGCCTCGGAAGGCACAGGTTTGTTATCAGTGTGGTCGTGAAGGGCATCTCAGACCAAACTGTCCGTAGTTGAAGAAGGATGCTACAGGCGGAGGCAAATTTCAGAGGCAGGGGCGAGTGTTCGCATTGACTGAGGAGGATGCGGGTAACTCAGAGGATGTGATCCAGGGTGTGCAAGAATTTTGAATTCATTCATTTATGTATTAAGTAAAACTTTGTTTAAGAATAAATTGGAGATTTGAGTATCATTCTCCATGTAACAGAATTTGTTTTGGTTACTGGAATAAAAGTAAAAGTTTTTTTACTTTTATTTGATACTGGTTCTTCGCATACATTTGTGTTGCCCAATTTTGTTAAAGCTTTAGGTGTGGAACCTAAGGTGTTTCCAGGCAGAGTCTTGTCGGTGGGAACGCCATCAGGGGAAGAATTGATTGCTGATCGATATTACGAAGGCTGTGATATCGAGATTGGTGGGAGATTATTTGGCATTGATTTCATTGAGCTGCAAGTTCTTGGTGTGGATGTGATTGTGGGCATTTGTTGAATGGCAATATATGATGCCACAATTGAATGCAAGAAGAAGAGGTGTTAGTGAAAGCACCATGTGGTTCCGCAGTGACTTTTCGGGGGAAGAAGAAGGACCCGAAAGTGACTGCTATGGTATCTAAGTTGATGATTCCAGATAAAGTCAGAGGCATTCCAGTTGTCAGGGATTTTCCTACGGTGTTCTTGGAAGATTTAGCAGGATTGCCGCCGCAGCGAGATGTGGAGTTCTGTATTAATGTTCAGCCGGGGAGTGCTCCGATTTCTAAGGCCCCGTACAGGATGGCACCTGTAGAACAAGATGAAGTTAAGAAGCAGATTGAGGAATTGTTGAGTAAAGGGGTATCATCAGGTTCGAGTTAAGGAGGAAGATGTGAGTAAAATAGCTTTCAGGACTCGTCATGGACTCTATGAGTTTTTGGTAATGCCATTCGGAGTGACGAATGCGCCAGCAGTATTCATGGATATGATGAATCGGATCTTACAGCCATTCGTGCTGGTTTTCATTAATGATATTTTGGTGTATTCGAAGTCGGAGGAAGAGCATTCTATGCACTTGGCAGAGGTATTGAAGAAGTTACAAGAGCATAACTTGTATGCCAAGCTATTGAAGTGTGAGTTTTGGAAGTTTGAGGTAGCTTTTGTTGGTCATATCCTTTCGAAGGAGGGATTGGCCACTGATCCTCAGAAGGTTAAAGCAGTGAAGAATTGGCCCAGGCCAATGTCAGTGAAGGAAGTCAGGAGTTTCTTGGGTTTGGCTGGGTACTACAGGAGATTCATTCAGGGCTATGCACAGATTGTAGTTCCTTTGACAGGGTTAACTCGGAAGAATGTGGATTTTACATGAACTGATAAGTGTGAGGCAGTTTCCTTGAGCTAAAGGAGAGGTTGACGACTGCGCCTATCTTAGCTTTGCCACAAACTGGGAAGGATTATGATACCTTCAGTGATGCATCTCTCAGAGGTTTGGGGTGTGTCTTGATGCAGGACGGCAAGGTTATTGTATATGGTTCGAGGCCGTTGCGTCCACATGAGAAGAATTATCCGACGCATGATTTGGAGTTGGCAGCAGAGTTTGATCAGGTAGGTATCGAGGTTGTACTGCAGAGTTTGGCGAGCATCTTTGGCTCAGTCGAGGCTGCAGCCTTTCTTGAGAAAGCAGATTGTGGAAGGTCGAAATTAGATGCAGAGATTCAGAGGATGGTGCAGCAGGTTTCCGAAGGCAAGTTATCAGAGTTGCGCAGCATAAGCTACTTGGGAGTCGGAAGATCGCATGCAGAAGAATTTTCCTAAACTTTTTGTATGATTATGTTCCTTTTGTATGATTGTATTTCTTTTGTTAGATTACGTTCACTCGTGTGATTGTATTCCTTGAACTATCCATCTATGAGATTTCATTTTCTTATGCTTATTTTGTTTGGACCATATTAGTAGTAGTTCTGAGGACAGAACTATTCTAAGGAGGGAGTGATGTAATACCCCAGATTTTTTAATAATGATTTTGAGATTCATAAATGAATTAGATATGATTTTTGGTGATTTAATAAAAAAAAATTCTAAAATTTATCTTTTTACACGTGCAAAACACATGCAAATATCTTATTCGGGAGTTCAAAATTAGAAATTATTTTGGGGGAAACCTATTATTTATTAGTAATTATTATTTGTGAATTTTATGGATTTTTCTGATAACTATTTGACCTATTTGCAAATATTACAAAAAGATGGACTTTTGTGCAAAATTACCACTTTGAGTGAAAACTCCAGATTTTTGAATTTTTGGGCTGAGCATGATGCCTATCCAACTCAGAGGTAAAGAGTTTACTTTTTGTTTTAATAAATTTGGTTTATTATGCAAGTTTTGGGAAAGAAGGGTTTTTTTGTAAAATTGCCACTTAGAGGGTTAACAGTACAATTTTATTTTCTGGGTTTTAGAAACAGTGCCGGCCAGGATTTGGGTTAGTTATTTTTTTTTAAAGTTAAATTGAATTGGTTTATCTAATTAACAAGTATAAGGATTTATAGTAAAGATATATTCAAAAGATATATTTTACAAATCTATACAAAAACCCTAATTACTTGGATTTCCGGCCTATTGATAAGAAAGTGCAGCCATCTCTTGCTGTGGTACACAAAGGGGTTTTCTTTATTATTATTTTCTTGGGATTTCAAACGAGGATCTTGGTTTTCTTGTGAAATGAAGGATTTTCTTATTCTCTTTACTTTTCTTCGGTTAATTCTTCAATAAGGTGAGTGACATATGTTTGTTTTCTTATTGTTCTAAGCATGTTGTATGTGATGATTGTGTATTAGAAAGCATGATTAAGGATTGTATGATGATAATATGAAATTTTGATGAATAGATGAACTAAAAATTGAATCTTTTCATGAAACCTATGCTTGGATGATTAAAACTTCATATGGATGATTTGAGATTGTTAAAGAACCTAATGGAACTCATGAGTAGGATGTTTCCTTCATATACTTGTTGTTTGATTCATTATAAAGAGTTGTATGATATGAGTATTCATGAAATTGGGAAAAAGTGGACTTTTGCTATGTATATCTATGGATATGCTCTGTTTGGATTTTAGATGAATAAGAACTTGATTAAAAACATGTTATAATTGATTATATTCATGAGTAAACTATGGTGAGTGTATGTTCATAAGTTTAATAAATTGCAAAATGGGTTATTGAATTAAAAAGGTCAAGTTTTGATGTTTAGTAGGGGGCTCTGTCTTCGGGTCTAAAGGTGTGCAGGCCACAAGTTGCTTTTGATGCTTTTGGTGAAATTTTGATTATGGTTGTTTTGGAACTGAGTTGATTCAAAACAATATACTACATATACACAATGGTTTCTTGATGTTTATTGATGCAAACATACACTTACCCACACTATATATATACACACACATTGATTGTTTTGAACAAATGTCAAATTGTGATTTTGTGGAGTTTTCAACTGGATTTGGAGTTATTTGGTACTGAGGTGGATTTGAATAATATATTACACTTGTACGATGCTTTCTTGATGTTTTACTGAAGATTAAACACACGCGCGCGCGCGCACACACACACACATACACACACACACACACACACACACACACACACACACACACATATATATTCACACACACACACACACACACACATATTCATTCGTTGTTTTTTGGAAGGTTTTGTGATTTTGATGAGGTTTTGATTGGATTTAAATTGTTTTGATTCTGAGATGAGTTTAAACACTTTATTACTCCCAGTTGATGTATTTTGATACTCAAACTGATGCTTAAACTCTTATATGAATATATATATATATATATATATATATATATATATATATATATATATATATATATATATATAAGTTTACTGTTTTGAAGATTTCGTCAAAAAATCACTTCTTTGAGATCTTGATGTGTTTTTGATTGTTTTATAAACTCATAAATGTTGTACAAGTCATACTTTAGCATCTCAGGAAATTGGTTCTTCAAGTTTGCAATTTTACAAAGTAGAATCGACGTATCATTCGAAACATGCACAAATTTCAAGCTAGCTGTTTAACAGCTAGGGGTCGACCGCTTTGTTATTTTTTTAGAGTTTCAAAAGGGGCAGTTGACTGCCCTATTTTTGAACTGTTTGGGCAGTCGACCGCACCTACTGTTTTGAGTCATTTGTTGAGTTTTAAACAGTTATTTCCTCGATATTATAGATTAATTGTTCTACTGTTTTAGATGATATTTTTACTATAGATTACAGTATTTTACAGAGAGTTATATTTTATTTATAATAGAGTTTTAATTGTATTCTTATGACCTTATTAAGTGAGTTATATGTGTTTTCAAAAGAATTGATGTTTTGGTGATATTCTACGACTTAAAAATGTGAAATCTGTTATTTGATGGGTTTAATATTTTATTTGAATTCTGGAATTTTATGAGCACATTAAATGAAATTGGATTTTTGTTGATTTAAGAAGTTTCCTTTGTATAAAAGTTTTGATAATGGAATTATGAGTTTTATTGAAAGATTTGGATTGATGGTTGAGTTGTGAATCTCTAGGAGTTGAGTGGGAGTCCTGTGAACCGGTAGATGAGATTTTGTGGATTTAGACCAGTGGAGTCTTGTGATTGTTGTTGTGGAATTATGTCTGGCAGGATACACTAACTCAAGAGAAGGGGGATTTGTTTTTTTAATATATAATAACCAACTTAAGGACAGGCACTAGTGGAGATGTGATGGAACTTGGGAAACGTAAGTATATGCTCTTAGGTTTAGGTCCAACGGATGCGTTCCAGGACTTGTGAGTTGTTCTGTCTCGAGAGGACATTTGTATGTTCGCGTGTCAAGGGTCTGCAAGCCTATTAACGGAGCATGTAGGGTGCATTCGCGTGTTGAGGGTCGGTGGGCCTATTCACGGAATGTATCTTATGTATCTGCATGTCGAGGGCCTCGTAAGCCTATTTGTGGGGTACACGGCAGAGAGGTGATTCTCCAGTTTTTGAGCTATTCTTACATGATGCTTGCGTGTCGAATGTTGTGATGCCTATTCGCGGAGTGTTCTGGATCTTGTTTCCATCACCATAGTAGGATTAGTTGTATAATTGGGGATCTAACCCTATAAAGTGGAGAATGTTAAGGGCTTGTACCGGATCTATATAGTATGAAATGCATAGAATCTGACACGTGTGCATTAGAGAGTTAGCATATAGCATTGTGTTTTCTTGACTTGGTTTTATGCATGTTGTTTTCTGTTTTTCCTACACTTAACACTTAGTCTAGTTTCACTCGATGTTTTCATGTTTTATTTATTGCTATTTCATATTCCTTTCATTGCTACTGTGGCTATGTGTTGATCATGACTTTATTCTTCATGTTTTATTTATGTTGTATTTCTTTTGATGTCACTCACACTGTTATGGCTGACCACTGTAGTGTTGGGGGTTAGAGTTATCTCTAGCCTCATGTTTTTCAGGTACATACCTATAGCATTGGGATTTGGATGCATGTGGTAGAATGATAATGTGGCTTATGTAAATTGTAAAAGAAGTGTTGTAAAAGAAAAAATTGTAATTCGAGGTGTTTGTTTTTCCGCTGTGTTTTGTAAAGAACTGATGTAATAAAAGTTGGAAAAAAATTATTTGTGTTTTGGCTATGTTTACTATTACAATTGAGGTAGATGCTGGGAATTAAGCCATGTATTTCTGAGATATTATCTTGGAAATTCGGGGCGCTACAACTACTTGCCGGAATTCGGTGAATGCTTCCTTGAACTAGAACAATAAAATTGAGTTCAAGGGATGCTTGCTTGTTATGACGAATATCTGAATATTAAAAGAATAACGGGACGAGAGTCCCGACGACAACACGGCGGAAACACGTGCAAACTATGTGCACCAAAATACGTGCACAAGGTGGAATCAACACGTGCAACTCACGGTAATAGTACGTGTACACAATGGGGCAGCAGTAACACAGTGAGAGACACAGCGACAACAACAAGGGCGATGGTGGCATCAAGGGGCGCGGGGGCTGTGACCTGCGGTGGAGATGTCGCTATGAATGGTGAGGTCGAGTGGACGAGGTGGAGCCGTGGGGGTGGTCGCTATGGCGAGAGGAGGTGGTTATAGGGGGAGTCGCGGCCAGAAAGGAGCTCATGGAGGCAGCAAGAGGATGTTGTAGCGAGATGGTCGGTAGCAATAGAGAAGTTGAAGGCGGTGGCAATGACAGCATGGGAGGATGTGATTGGTCGCTGTGGGCACAGAGGGGTGGTCGGAGATGAGGTGGACAGGGCACAGTAGGGGTAGAGGAGGTGATGGCGTCGTCGCCCAGGGGAGAAGGGCGGCGCTTAGACGAGCGACGGGGGAGATGGAGGTGAGGATGAGGGCAAGGAGAGTAGGAGGGCGAGCGGGGTGTGGTGGAAGGCGGCAACAAAGAGAGAAGAAGCAGAGGATGGCGACGAGGCAGCTACAGCCGCTGCCAGTGGCATCAACTAGCGGTGGGGGAAGGAGCGCAAGTGGCAGTCGAGGTCGGAGCCGTCAACGGTGGCAAGGCAGCAACGGGAGGAGCTCGGTGGTGGTGTGGAGGGTGCCGACGGAGTTGGCTCAATGGCGGTAGGAGATGGGTTGCGGTTGTCGACGAGCTTGAGGACGAGAAGCTCAATGGGTGGTCGGCAATGATGTTCGAGTAAGGGATAGAGGGGAACATGAAGGGAGAAGAAGATGAAGGGGAGAGAGAGAGGGTTAGGAGAGAAAAAGTGTGATTAAGGGGGAGAGATTAATTATAGGGATTTAGGAGTGGATTAAAGGGATTAGTGGGTAGTTAATGAAATAATGAAGGAGATTAAGGAAGGGGAGTTGTGTGTGCAGTTGAACGAGGTGAGGAGATTTGGTTGGGTTTCGGTAGTGGGTTTTAAAATGTGGGTTTGGGTTAGCATCCAATAGGATTTGTTTATGGTTAAAAAGTGTGGGCTTGAATTAATAGACTTGGGCTTTAGGTTTGGACTTCACAAAATAAAATAAATAATTATAGAAGGGATAAAAGATTGAGCTTCAATCAATAATAAGATAAAATAATTATAGCATGGGCTGGAAATTAAATATGGCTTACAAAATAATAAATTATGGGGTGGACTAGGATTTGGCTTAAGTTCAAAATTAATAAATCAAATAATATTTTATAGAATAGTTTCAAATTAATTAAAATATTCTAATAATAATAATAATAGACCTGGTCTGGGTTATAAATAATTAAAATAAGAAAAGAATAAAATTTCTACAATTAAAATATATAATCATCTGAAAATAACTCCAAATACAATTGATGTTTAGAATTGACTTTAATACAAAGTCCAAGATGAATAAAAATGAATTTGAGAGCGGAAAAGAATTGATAAGGAATTGAAATACAAAAATACGCAGAAAATATGTATAGACGGAAACAGGGGTTACAATCCTACCCACCTTACAACAAAATTTCGTTCTCGAAATTTGTTTAGGTGGTACATAGGATACAACCAAAGCAGAGCTTAAAAGATAAAGAATCGGGGAATTAGAGTGAGGGAACGAAGTGGTGACAGCACCGGAATGAGAAAGAGCATGGATAAGACCATTGTCAAATAATGAATGATGACAAATGGAAGAACGTAAACGGCATCTGAAGGAAAGAACAACACAAGACTTGTGAGGTAACGAAGCAAGAAGATGAAGGAGTAGGTAGAACTGGTTTCGACGAGAGAATGAATAGGGAAGAATTAAACTAATTAATGATTCAATGGATGAAGATGGTGTTAGGTTTCGATGGTAATCTCAGATTAAATCTACAGTGGAAAAATTATAAAAAAATATCGAAACCTAGCCATGGATCCATGTGAAAACCATAAATTGTATTTAGGAGTTATACCTTGAAGATGGATCTGCTATCTCCACGGTATGCCATCATAGCACTACAATATTGCGGTGCCTCTACGGTATCCACACGAACGGATCAAATCAAGTTTTTCCTCAAGCTGCGGTACTAGATGCAGGAAGGGATGTTCCTCATGATCTCTCTCTCTCACACATAATTTATGTGACGGCTCGGATTTTCTCATGTGACACTTTTTCACATATACGTATCATATATATAGCTGCAGAAAATCAACCCTAAGAGAGTAATGAGGCTGTTGGACTCACAATCTGATCTGGTTCATATTCGTGTGTGGGCCTTTGAACTTAAGTCAACCCATTTAATCTAATTAAATGTCTAACCAATGTCAGGAGTCCAAGTCTTACTTGGATCCCCAATTAAATTAATCTTATGAATTTAAATTCCAATTTCGATCCATTCTAAGTGTGTGACCCTATAGGTTCCCGTTACGTTGACAGTAATATTAAAATCATATTTTAGTATTACAAACATTAAGTAGTATCTAGCTATACATCACCGCTACTCAAGTAACGGGAATGTCGGTGATTAGACATAACCTATCCGTGACCAATGTTACCATGTATTCTAGTTCCTTTGTCCAGATATCTTAATTGACCACAAGGCATAGAGCGTGTCACCCTTGTATAGTTCAATCTTTGGTTTCTTGATGTCCGATTAGACTTACTAAAACAAATGAGCTCAATATCTCATATTGACTCATTTGAGCATGGTCATGCATTTTGCAGTCTCACTCAACCAAGGAGCCCATAGATATCGCTCATGTTATGTAAGAGGGACAAATTCAATCTTTGTCACTCACATCCCTTCGCATGATTTGTAGTATATCCAATAGTCGACTTTATAATCACCTTATTACAGGGAACGTTTGATGACATTACAACATATAACTTCTCATGTAGGGAACCATAGTGACTTCAAGTCAAATGACTACATACACCATGGTCACTGTGAAAACCACTTATGACACTCACGTAACGATCCATATGTCATGCCTCGCTTCCCAAAATACGGAACACGAGTACGTAACGTAGGCCCAGTGAATGGTGTAAACACCATCCATAAGCTGTACCAGACTAACTCAGCAATAAGACTAAATATCCAACTTCTGGGATCGAAATAAACTACGGGTCATAGAGCCCAAAACAAAGTACAAGTTATGACATTGTTCAGAAAATAAATCTAGCAACAAATAAAAAACTACGCAGCGGAGACTGGATCCAACACTAGAAACGTTGCTCACCAATTCCTTCGGGAACAAGTCCTTTAGTACCTGTAAAATTTTGATCTAAAAAGAAAGAAAAGAGTGCCCTTAGAGCAAGTCGTAGGCGGCAAGTAGAGAAAACAAAGGATAATAGAAAAGCATGAATATCAAGGGAAAGGAACAAGGTCAAAGACAAAGAACAAAACAAAGAGCAGCCAATAATATCAAAGGTGTACAATAATCACGCATGTAATGAGTGATTTCAAGTCAAGATCAAGCATGAGATGCAGGTTATTAAGTATTTTATTAGCCTATCTAGTGCATGTATTGCTGTGTCCCATTCCATAGGTTCTGCGCAAGCACAGTGATCATTTTAGACCGATAGTGAATTCACGGTTCATGTACTCGGAATTGATAACAAGAATTGACATGCAAGAATCATCAATCAATCATTGCAATCAATTCTCCTCCTTCTATAGCAAGTATTCGTGCAAGCGAGAAAGCCTTACCGAGTACATTTCCCAATTGTTCACTACCAAGTCTACCCATAATACCCCGGCTTGTTAATAATTTATTTTCATCCTATATGAGCATGCAAGAGGGTTTCAATGTTGTATATTACTATGTGTGACTAATTCTAAGCATTGCAGACAAACCATGAAGCAAACACATCATATAAACAGATTTCACAAAATCAGGACAGCATGACCTTGCTGTACCAAAACATGGATTATGGTCACTACACAATAGTAAATCTGAATCCGCCTAAAGATCTGGAAAGTAGACTTCCATACGGTTCCAGCGAGTATAATTAAGGCATATAAAAGGTATAGGAACTAGAGTGAAAACTCTATTCTAATCCGGTTTTATGTTCAGTCAGCATGCAGTAGGTTGTGTTAAACTAATTGTTTCGGGTCAGAGAACTAGTTAATAAAATATACAAAATTTTAGGGAAGTAGTTATATATGTCTAGGTCCAGCATAATTTATTTCAGATTTTTTTTTTTACTGTTAATAGGGTCAAATAAAATCAGAAACATCAGGATATGCATAAAATTATGAGTCTGGAATTACTAACACAGTTGCAGTAAAGTGATGATATCTAACAGATGACAAATTGAAATTTAAATCCAGACTAGGGAAAAATTATCTAGACATCAAGGGATACATTTTATGTTCAGTAAGTTCTTTCAAATTATGTCATTAGCATGGCTAAAAATCTGATTCAAAGTTAAACATCCAGTAGTCCAGAAATCAACTTAACATAAAAAGATAACAAATAAATCATACGATCACATATAGCATGCAAATTGGTAATCAAAGCAATCCTAGGTGTCAACATGCAAATTTCTAAGGTTTAAGATACAATTATTCCAGTTATAGTGTCAATTCATCGAGCAACTTCAATTTAGCACATACAATTTCCAATGTCCAATTTATCAAGCAGTCCTATGCATGAATCTAGATTTAAGTGCATATGCATGAAATAATGGGAACTGGATCTAAGATCAAAGAGATAGCACGATGTTAAGAGTATGTCGGGTTAGCTCATGTAAGCCCTCGAAAATCTTAACGGAATTGTCAAAAGCAGTTTTTTTTTATATAACAAAATGGACGGATCCCCTTGCAGGAGATCAAATAATCTTGAACACAAACAATAAAAAGGATTCAAGAAAAGACTTTCCTATTATATTGCAGATATAATTAAATAGGAATAACGGGAACAGAATCCCGGGTGAAATCTCCCAAAAACACGTGCGAAGAACCAACAGCAACAGCCAAAAGCCAAGAGAAAACTTCACACCAGATCGAGACAGAACACAGAACGGCAAAACTAGATCTAATGCGCCCTGAACACAGAATAGCAAATCGAACCAATAGGATCTCTTCCTCACACCGGATCCGATCCAAACAGGGGACAGCAAGAGAGGGATCCAATGTGGCCAAACACGGGATAGCGGCGACGACCAATGGTTAGTCGTCTTCTTCGGCAAGATGAGAGAGAGACAGCGTCGGCACCACAGTCGGGAAGCGACGGCGGCTGCGACGAGGCAGGGGCAAAGCGGCGTCGGCACCACGGTCGGGAAGCGACGGCGGCGACGGCAACCACGACGAAACTTCAGCAAACTCTATTTTTTGGTTGGAAATAGAGAGACGACGGTGAACGCGACTCCGGGACTCGACGGCGATGCTAGGGGACTCCGGTGGAGCGGCGAGAGACGACGAGGGCAATGAGGGTGCACGGAGATGGGTTAGGGCGACGGTGAGGGGTTATGGCAATGGTGAAGCTTTTAGTGATGGGTTTCGGTCGGGGTTGGCGAGGACGATGGGGGACAACGATGGTGAGATGGTGGAGACGAGGGGATGGAGACGATGATGAAGGTGGTGATGGTGGTGAAGGGCGATTTGAGAAGCGACGGGGGTAGGGTGTTTTTGCGGTTGGGTTTGGGTTGAGCGAAAACAGAGAAAAGGGTATGGATTAGAGCATCCACAGTCGTTTTTCTCATTTGCCAAAATATGGCAGCTACAGTAATAGCATATAGGGGAGTATCGTGCAGTCGTCGTTTCTCAAATTTTTCTCATTTGGCAAAAGACCAAATTACCCCTGGACTTTTAAATTCGTTCTATATAGGTTGAAGGGCAATTTGGGAAAACAAACCCAAAAAAGGAAAAAAAAAGAAAAAAAAAGGGAAAAACCCCTGGACGGGTTATCATCTCCCGGACGGGTTATCATCTCCCGGACGGGAGATGATTCCCCGTCTGGGGATTTTTTCCAAAAAAAGTTATATTTTAAAAGGGAAGAACGGGGTATCATTCCCCGTCCGACCCTTTTTTAAATAAAAAAAAATTGGAAATGCTACCGACGGTATATGATTCCCCGTCTCAGTCGATTAAAAAATATTAAAATCCTTCGGACGGTATATGATTCCCCGTCTTCTATAATTTGAGAATTCTTACTTCGTTTCTCAAATTTGAGAAACAGATTTGAAAGAAATGGGAAAAATAGCATATATAGCAAACGAGTGCAGCGCATCGTTTGCTATAATATGGCAAAATGGGAGATTTAGAAAACGAGTGTGGATGCTCTTAGGGAGAGAGAAAGAGGGTAACGGCGGGGTGAGAGAGGGAATAAATTATTAGGGTTTAATGGAATTATTTATAGGGGACCAAGAATTAGGGTTTTGGGTTAAGATTATGTGGGTTCTGGGTAATGGTTTTGGGCTTACAAATCCTACCCACCTTACAAGAAGAATTTCATTCTCGAAATTCATACAAGAGGTACATAGGGCAAACCCCGAAACAACAAAGCAAAACAAAACACTACTCAAATAAATGAGGAAAACCTCTCTCGAATCTTTTTCTCTAAATCCCAAGTAGACTCTCGTGGCGAGCAAGGATCCCAAGAAACTCGGACCAACTTGATAACTCTATTCTTTAGCACCTTCTCTCGATGGTCTAAGATACAGACGGGTCGAATTTTACAGGACAAATCCAACCTCACAGACAAGTCTGAGTAGTCAACCATATGGCTGTCATCTCTGATGTATTTCCTGAGCTGAGAAACATGGAACACATCATGGACACCCGCTAAAGCTGGTGGTAACGCGAGCCTGTAAGCTACCTTAACCACACGTTCCACGATATCGAATGGACCAATGAATCGAGGACTCAACTTGCCTCCACTGCCGAAACGGATAACACCTTTCCAAGGCGATACCTTGAGGAACACATGCTCGCTTGCCTCAAACTCTAGAGGTCTCCGACGACAGTCAGCCCACCTCTTCTACCGATCCTGAGCGGCCTACAAATGCTTGCGAATCTGAGCCATGGCATCAACAGTCGTCGTGATCAACTCAAGGCCTAAAAGCTTCCTCTCGCCGATATCATCCCAACAGACTGGCGATCTACACTTGCGCCCATACAAAGCTTCAAATAGAGCAGCCTTGAGACTCGCCTGATAACTGTTATTATAAGATAACTCAGCCAAGTGAAGATTATCCTCCCACGAACCTCCAAACTGAAGAACGTAGGATCTCAACATACCTTCTAGGGTCTGAATTGTTCTTTCTAACTGCCCATCGGTCTGAGGATGGAATGCTGTACTGTAGCTCAACTTGGTACCCAAGCTCTTCTGCAAACTCTCCCAGAACTGAAACCTGAATCTCGTATCTCTATCTGATACGATGCTGACAGGAACTCCATGCAGATAAATAACCTCCTAAACCTACCGCTCGGCCAAACTCTCCGTGGACTAACCCACACGGAAAGAAATGAAGTGAGCGCACTTCGTCAGCCGATCCCTTATCACCCAGATAGCATTATGACCTTTAGGACTCCTCGGCAAAGCTGTCACAAGGTCCATCGTGATATTCTCCCACTTCCATTCAGGGATAGGAAGGGGTTGCAAAAGTCCTGCGGTCCTCTGATACTCCGCCTTCACCTGCTGATAGATTAGGCACTGGGCGACGAATCGAGCCACATCCTGCTTCATACCATGCCACTAGAATTGATGTTTCAAGTCCCTGTACATCTTGGTACCACCAGGATGAATAGAATACGGGGACCGATGAGCTTCCTCAAGTAGGTTCTGCCTGACTTCTCCTAGGTACACACAACCTAGAGCCAAACCGAAGCGACCCATCAGCATGGACAACCAAATCAGATCTCAAACTAGCTTCAACCTCACTCCGAAACTCCTGCAATTGCTGATCACTCCCTTGAGTTGCCTTAATCTGCTCTACTAAGGAAGACTGCAACTGCAACAACATAAGCTGTCGATCTGATCCAGGAAGCAACACATCCAACTCTAGCCTCCTCATGTCCTCCACTAGCTCCTTCTGCTGAGTGAGAAACATAGCGGCAGGCCTCCGACTCAAAGCATCAGGCACCGAATTAACTCTACCCTGGTGATACTACAAATTGATGTCAAAATTGCCATCAATTCCAGCCATCTTCTCTGCCTCATGTTCAACTCCTTCTGCGTGAACACATACTTGAGGCTCTTGTGATCTGTGAAAATCTCAACTCTATCCCCAAGCAAATAGTGCCTCCACAACTTCAAGGCAAAGATCACAGCTGCAAGCTCCAGATCATGCGTAGGATAGTTCTTCTCATGAGGTCTCAACTGCCTCGATGCATAAGCGACAACCCTGCCTCGCTGCATCAGCACTGCTCCTAGACCTCTCCCCGAAGCATCACAAAAGATCACAAAACCACTCGAACTGTCGGGGATAGTCAGCACAGGCGCTGATGTCAACTGACGCTTCAACTTGGCAAAAGCTCCATCACAAGCTTCATCCCAGACGAACTTCTGCTTCTTCCTGGTCAAACTGGTCAAGGGTCCAGTGATTTTGGAGAAATCCTGAATGAACTTCCGATAGTAACCAGCCAAACCATGGAAACTCTGCACCTCAGAAACAGACTTCGGAATAGGCCAATCCTTGACCGCAGAAACCTTCGACGAATCCACAGAAACACCAACACCGGAGATAATTTGGCCAAGAAAAGCAACCTGATCCAGCCAGAACTCGCACTTATCGAGCTTCCCATATAGCTGGTTCTCCCTCACAAAGTCTGCAGAACCACCTTCAGATGCTCAACATGACCCTCCTTGTTCCGCGAGTACACTAATATGTCGTCGATGAAGACCATGATAAACTAATCCAAGAATGGCGAAAACACACAGTTCATCAAACTCACGAATACATCCGGTGCATTGGTCACTCCGAAAGGCATCACCAAGAACTCATAATGCCCACACTACAAAACAGACTCGATTTACCGGCGTATATTCCCCGGCATTTTACCAGTAGCGCCGGGGTAGGGAGCGACTAGGAATGGGGCGCCAGATGGGATGGTTATACACCGGCGGTCGCTTTAAACCACAGGGCAATCTGCGTATTCACCGGCGTTTTATTTAACAATGCCGGTGAAGTGTATCATTCACCGGCATTTTAATAAGAAACGCCGGTGAATATACCAAGACATTCACCGGCGTTTCTTATTAAAACGCCGGTGAATTAGCTGAGATAAATCCCGCGAACCCTAATCCTTTGTTTTCCCTCCTTCCTCGCTCTACTTCGCGCGCTTTGCCTCCGCCCCTTCGTCATCTTCGACAGCCTTGGACCCTTCGTCATCGTCCCTTCGTCCCTTCGTCATTTTCATTTTCCCTCCTCCCTCTCTCTATTTGGAGGTGAATTTGCGATCGGAAACCCGCTCTCTCTCTCTATTTGGAGGCTCGTCGCCCCGCTCTCTCTATCTCCTACGCCCTCGCATCGTCGCCCCGCTCGCTCTCTCTCTCTCTCTTCGGTAACATCTCTTGATTTTCCTTCTTTTTCAAACTCAAAGATGCTGAAATCATGCATCTGATTGTCATCTTAGCATGTTTTTTTTAACCAAAATGGGTTAACTGTGAACTAAGGATGCTAGCTGTATACCAAAATCCTCCAAATCTATACAAGAATTAGGCCGAACGCACCTTGTGCAGGTTTCTTTTGGAGCCGCAAACATGAATGGTTTAGTTGGGATGAAGAATTAATAGAAAAATATATGCTTAGATACTGAAAATTTTCATTTTCTTTTACTGTTAAAGAAGCTGATTTCATGCATCTGATTGTCATCTTGCATATTTTTTTAACCAAAATGGGTTCACTATGAACCAAGGATGCTGTATGTATACCAAAATCCTCCAAATCTGTACAAGAATTGGGCTGAACAAACCTTGTGGAGGTTTGTTTTGGAGCCACAAACATGAATGGTTTAGTTGGGATGAAGAATTAATATAGAAAAATATATGCTTAGATACTAGAAATTTTTATTTTCTTTTACTATTAAAGAAGCTGATTTCATGCATCTAATTGCTATCTTGGCATGTTTTTTTTAACAAAATGGTTCACTGTGAACTAAGGATGCTGTATGTATACCAAAATCGTCCAAATCTGTACAAGAATTGGGTTGAACAAACCTTGTGGAGGTTTCTTTTGGAGCCACAAACATCATGATTTAGTTGGGATGAAGAATTAATAGAGAAAAATATATGCTTAGATACTGGAAATTATCATTTTTCTTTTACTGTTAAAGAAGCTGATTTCATGCATCTGATTGTCATCTTGGCATGTTTTTTTGACAAAATCCTCCAAATCTGTACAAGAATTGGGCTGAACAAACCTTGTGCAGGTTTCTTTTGGCGCTACAAACATCAATGATTTAGTTGGGATGAAGAATTAATAGAGAAACATATTAGTAGCCATATTAGTTTCTTTTGTTTAGTATTATTATTATTATTATTATTATTATTATTATTATTATTATTATTATTATGAGATAAGTAAGTGATTATTAGTAGCCATGAACAGAATAGTTCATGAGTCATCAGATCTTCTTGTTACTGTATTTACAGCACGACGCCCTCATTATTCGTCTGATTCCTCTTCCTCAGCAAATACCCTTCACCATCATCATCTCCTTGAACGGAAAGCCAAATACAGGGGAGACTATAGTCGAATTGATATTACACTCGAACACAGGGTGTGCGATAAAATACCACTAAGGTGGTTGTGATAATTTCCACAAAAGGTAGTTTAGGGTTATGTGAATAGAGTAGATTGTGTTAAGATTTAATTTTTTTTTTTGTACATTTTTTGGAACCACAATTTCTTTATTTTACAGTTAATTGTTATATCATTTATTTATTTGCGGCTAGGAATGGTTTTCAAAAAGGTGAAATTAAATATACAAAATGCATTTTACTGTTATTACTATTTAATATATCAAATTTTAATTTCAGATTGTGTGCTATTGTTATAATGGATAGAAGTTGGATTAGTAAACCACGATTATCCAAGGAGTACCGTGATGGTATTAAAGATTTTATTATCTTTGCCAAACGACATTCCCGTGATCCCAACCTAATCCTTTGTCCATGCCTCCGGTGTACAAATTGTAATTTGAGGACATGTGACGTAGTACATACACACTTGGTTGTCAACGGTTTTCTTCAAGGGTACACAAGATGGTTTTGTCATGGAGAGGTTCATACGTCAGCTCCTGTTCGTCCGGTTGTATTAGAAAATGAAGATGAGCCCTTAGTGAATGAAGACTTTAGCGTTTCCGATGAGATGCATGCTTTGTTGCAAGATGCCATGGGGATTCATAATGTTCCTTTCCACACCAATAACCCAACAACCCAAGTTCACAATGAGTCAACAGAAACATCACACATTGGTGGTGGGGTGGACGAGGAAAATGCCTAACCCCGCCCCTGAAAATAATAAGCAACAAGAATCCTTCGCTAAGTTACTTGAAGATGCTAGTACTCCGTTGTACCGTGATTGCACCAAATTCTCTAAATTCTCATTCATTGTCAGACTATTTCAGATTAAATATTTAAACGGGTGGTCTGCTAAGTCCTTCACTATGCTACTTGAATTGTTGAATGAAGCATTTCCTGAAATCTGTATTCCAAACTCAGCCTATAAAATCAAAAAATTCCTAAGTTCTTTCGATCTAGGGTATGAGAAGATAGCAGCATGTCCAAATGACTGTATGCTTTTTACGAGAGGTAAGGAAAGTCTGGAGAATTGCGAAGTGTGTGGTTCTTCGAAATGGATTGAAAGACCAAATCAAGACGAGGGAGCCACTGGATCTACTAAGCGAAGTAGGAAAAAGAAGCCTGCCAAAATACTGCGTTACTTTCCTCTGATTCCTAGGCTACAAAGGTTGTTTATGTCTACGAAAACTTCTTCTGATATGAAATGGCATGCTGAAGGTCACACTAATGATGGGATTCTTAGACATCCTGCTGATTCTCAATCTTGAAAAAAATTTGATGAAAGATATCCTGATTTTGCGGAAGATCCTCGGAATGTGAGACTTGGACTAGCTAGTGATGGTTTCAACCCTTTCAGGCAAATGAGTAGTACATACAGCATATGGCCGGTTGTATTAATACCATACAATTTGCCACCTTGGAAATGCATGAAGCAGTCCTCATTTATTTTGTCCATGATAGTTCCTGGACCGAAAGGTCCTGGAAATGATATAGATGTGTACCTACAACCGTTAATAGATGAACTTTAGAAATTGTGGGTGGGTGTTCCAACCTATGATGCTGTGGCTAAAGAAATATTTTCTCTTCGGGCCGTGTTGTCTTGGACAATCAATGATTTTCCAGCATATGCAAATTTATCTGGATATAGTACTAAAGGACGTTATGCATGTCCATGTTATGCTGACCAAACTAGTTCAAGGTGGTTGTACGATGGCAAAAAGTTTTGTTATATGGGTCATAGGAGATGGTTGCCTAATACACATATATTTCGGGCAGAGACAGCGACATTTGATGGTACCGACGAGTGGGAACATGCTCCTGGATCTTCTTCTGGTTCAGATATTTTGAGGCGGGTAGATGGTCATCAATTCAAATATGGAAAAGAACCAGAAGTCAGGACAAAGGGCAAGAAAAGGGCAAGGCCGGAGCAAGATGAGGAGACCGATCTATGTGGCGAAGATGAGCATCAAAACATGACGAGTTTAGGTGCATGGAAGTAGAAGAGTATTTTCTTCAAGTTGCCGTATTGGGAATTCAACTTATTGCGACATAATTTAGATGTGATGCATATCGGAAAAAATATTGGTGAAAATTGTATAGGAACAGTTATGGGAGATGACCGGAAGACAAAGGACAATCTCAAGAGCCGACTTGATTTGAAGTCAATGGGCATCCGACATGAGTTTCACCCAGAAGAATTACCGAACGGGAAAGTACTCCTACCTCCTGCAATCTATTCAATGTCAAAATCGGAGTTGGAATTGTTTTGCAAAGTACTACTGGAACTTAAAGTTCCTGATGGCTATTCTTCTAACATAGCAAGATGTGTCAACTCTAAAGAGAAGAGGCTTCAGGGTCTAAAGTCACACGACTACCACATCCTAATGCAGGATCTCCTTCCTGTGGCCCTAAGGTCTTCAATGTGTGAGCAAATCACTACTGTCCTGAAAGATCTTTGTAGCATATATAAAGGTATTTGCTCAAGAATGCTTCGTGTTGAAGATATTGACCAATTGGAGCAGCGGGCGGCATTGACACTTAGTAAAATGGAGATGATATTTCCTTCATCGTTCTTCACTATAATGATTCACTTGATAATCCACCTTGCTGGTGAAGCCAGAATCGGCGGTCCTGTTCACTATCGGTGGATGTACCCCATTGAGAGGTAAAAGAATTCATTCATCTTACAAAATTAAATTTTCAAAAGCTCATTTCTTTTAATCCCCTAATCCGCTCTAATTCATTAATTGTACATGTTCAGGTACCTATACCGGCTAAAGGGTTATGTTAAAAATAGAGCATATCTTGAAGGGTCAATAGCTCAGGGATATCTATCAAAAGAGTATTCACATTTTTGTTCCAGGTATTTGCCGGGTGTAGAGACATCTTTGAGTAGACCACGTAGAAATCCAGACATTTCCAACCTTGATGGTGCTCAATATCTTTTTGATACCGCTGGCACTACTGTTGGTAAAGTTGATGCATTTGAGCTAGATAACTTAACGTGGGAACAGGCACATCGATATGTGCTAGACCACCATGCATCAGTGGAACCATTTCGAAAGTAAGTTGCTTTTGAATTTAAATCGAATATAGTGAAAACCGCGGAGTTCGATATTAACTTACTTTTGTTATTCCTTATTTCAATTGCTTGTTTTTTAGCGAATTTGTCAGGGACATCAAACGAAGGGCTAGACCAAGAAGACTACCACCACGTGAACAAAACAAGTTGATGAATGAAAAATTTCATAAGTGGTTTGAATCTCATGTAGGTGAATTACAGTTATGCAAGTTAATCTTCATTATATCTACATTTTCTATGGTGCTGATACGATTTGCGCAAAATTAATAGGTACATTCTTTGGGTCCTGAAGGTGTGTCATCTGAAATACAAGTACTTGCCAAAGGTCCCTATAAGATGGTCAAAAGATACGGATGATACATATTCAATGGTTTTAGATTTCGTACTAAGGATCGTGAATGTAATTTGAAGTCTCAAAATAGTGGAATGGTAGTGACGTCTAAGACTAGAAGTTATGCTTCCAAATTGGACACGAGGTCTGTAGATGGAGATCTCGACTACTATGGAGTGCTCACGGATATCATTGGGTTGAATTATTTTGGTCATTTTCGTGTTGTCTTATTTCGTGGGGATTGGGCTGAGTTTGATAGGAATTTTGCTAACAACAAGGATAAGTTAGGCTTCACAGTTGTAAACTTCTCAAAATTGATTCACATCGGTACACACATTAGCCATGAGCCATTTGTGTTTCCATCCCAAGTGCAACAAGTATTCTAAATTAAAGATCCAACCCTGCCAAAATCGTATGTGGCTCTCGCTATGCAGCCAAGAGATGTATTCCAACTGGGCGATACTTCAGAAGATGAAGACGGTGAAGTCATGAATAGTTACATTGCTTCTGAGTTTCCTATGTTTGATGTAAACACAACCGACGGTGGAATTTACGGGACTTGGCTCCGCAAGGATGAAGAAGAGGGCGATATATTGGAAGATGTCGTATTGTAGTTTACTTGATTTTCAATCTCAATATTATATGTCTATAATTTTCGTGTCTTAAATCTTGTTGTAATATTATGTCTGTAATTCCGAACATGTTGAATGTGAATTTAATACACCGGTTTAATTATCTTTCTATTTTCTACTGCTTGGTGTTATTTACATTAAACTATGCTTAGTGTCATTTGAATCAAACTATCATTGTAATTGAATTTGTTACAAATCTCATTTTTTTAATTTTTTTATAATTATGTTGGTTTGTTAATCCTACTAAAGTACAAATTTTATGATAGTTATTATAAACATGTTGTTAATTAAATTTGCATCTCTAATGAAGTTATTGAATCCTTGACAGGTACAACATGCCGAGGCGTGGAAAAAGGATAAACATAAATAATGGCAACGAGAGCCATGGGGATGAGCAGCCACTACATAATAGTGGCAGTCAAACATGGGTAAGTCTTTAAATTGGTATTTTTAAAGAGATTATGGTCTTGAATGCATGAAAGACACGTATTAGTGTTTGTGAGTCTGCATTGTGGCTGTCGTCTATAAGCATTTCATCTATGTTTCTTAAGTGGGCTGTGATTAGAAAAAAAGGGCTGGAGTGGAGATCTGGAAACCCAAATAGAGACATCTCGTTTATTATAATCTATACTTATTGTTGGACCAACCCCCTCTTGCTGTTGTTGCTGATGTCTCTTTGTGTGCGTGTGTTGAAGAGAAAGAAGGGATGAGAGAGAGTTGAGGAAAATACCGCTATGTTAGCCTGGTGTATCCTCATTCTCTACCATTCCTCTTTCTGGCTCCATATATGGCTTCTATATTAAATTGGTTTCCTTCCACGATGACAGTCCGTAATACTACACTTGATATGAGCCCTGTTCATAGCTGCACCCTACTGCATACTCACAAACAACTAATACGTGTCGTTCATGCATTGTATAACCAACCCCACTTTGGCACATAATATGCTTAGATGACATTGTATGACCTGCAAACAAGGTTTGTTCAGCCGTGTTGTTGTACTGATTTGGAGGATTTTGATATGCATACAGCATCCTTAGTTGACAGTGAACCCATTTTGGTTAAAAAATCATGCCAAAGATGGCAATCAGATGCATGAAATTAGCTTCTTTAACAGTAACTGAAAATGAAAATTTCCAGTATCTAAGCATATATGTTTCTCTATTAATTCTTCATCCCAACTAAATCATTAATGTTTCGGGCTCCAAAAGAAACCTGCACAAGGTTTGTTCTTCCCAATTCTTGTACAGATTTTGAGAATTATGTATGTTTTTAGATCCAGGATCACAAATTTTGAGGGTGAACTGTGATTGGATTGTTTAGTGACTGTGAACAATTGTTCTTAATTGAGCTGTGATTAGAAAGAGACGAGTTGGAGTGGAGATCTGGAAACCCATATAGAGACATCTTGTTCATAATAATTTATTATTATTGTTGTTCTTGTCGCTCTTGCTGTTGTTGCTGATGTCTCTTTGTGTTCGTGTGCTGAAGGGAAAGAAGGGATGAGAGAGAGATGAGGAAAATGCCGCTATGTTAGCCTGGTGTATCCTCATTCTCTACCATTCCTCTTTCTGGCATCTATATTTGGTTTCCTTCCACGATGACAGTTCCTTACTCCTACACTTGATATGAGCCCTATTCGTATTTTTCTTCAATGAAGAATTGATCTATGACTACAATCTCCATTCAAAGCCCAATCAAAATTTGTCTTCCTGAATCTGAAATCTTCTTTGGAGCCACAAACATCATGAATTAGTTCGGATGAAGAATTAGTAGAGAAACATATATGCTTAGATACTGGAAATTTTCATTTATAGTTACTGTTAAAGAAGCTGATTGCCATCTTTGGCATGATTTTTTAACAAAAAATGGGTTCACTCCCAAACTAAGGATGTTGTATGTATACCAAAAAACTGTACAAGAATTGGGCTGAACCAACCTTGTGGAGGTTTGTTTTGGAGCCACAAACATCAATGAAGAATTAATAGAGAAACATAGATGATTAGATGCTGGAAATTTTCATTTTATTTTACTGTTAAAGAAGCTTATTTCATGCATCTGATTGTCATCTTGGCACATTTTTTTGACCAAAATGGGTTCACTGAGAACTGAGGATGCTAGCTGTATGCCAAAATCCTCCAGATCTGTACAACAATTAGGGCATGATTGGATTGGGCTGAAGAATTAGTAGAGAAACATATATGCTCAGATAATGGAAATTTTCATTTTCAGATACTGTTAAAGAAGCTGATTGCCATCTTTGGCATGATTTTTTAACAAAAAATGGGTTCACTTCCAAACTAAGGATGTTGTATGAATTTTCATTTTCTTTTACTGTTAAAGAAGCTTATTTCATGCATCTGATTGTCATCTTGGCATGTTTTTTTGACCAAAATGTATTTTTTTGACCAAAATGGGTTCACTGTGAACTAAGGATGCTAGCTGTATGCCAAAATCCTCCAGATCTGTACAACAATTGGGTCATGATTTAGTTGGGCTGAAGAATTAGTAGAGAAACATATATGCTCAGATAATGGAAATTTTCATTTTTAGATACTGTTAAAGAAGCTGATTGCCATCTTTGGCATGATTTTTTAACAAAAAATGGGTTCACTTCCAAACTAAGGATGCTGTATGAATTTTCATTTTCTTTTACTGTTAAAGAAGCTTATTTCATACATCTGATTGTCATCTTGGCATGTTTTTTTGACCAAAATGTGTTTTTTTGACCAAAATGGGTTCACTGTGAACTAAGGATGCTAGCTGTATGCCAAAATCCTCCAGATCTGTACAACAATTGGGTCATGATTTAGTTGGGCTGAAGAATTAGTAGAGAAACAAATATGCTCAGATAATGGAAATTTTCATTTTCAGATACTGTTAAAGAAGCTGATTGCCATCTTTGGCATGATTTTTTAACAAAAAATGGGTTCACTTCCAAACTAAGAATGCTGTATGAATTTTCATTTTCTTTTACTGTTAAAGAAGCTTATTTCATGCATTTGATTGTCATCTTGGCATGTTTTTTTTGACCAAAATGTGTTTTTTGACCAAAATTGGTTCATTGTGAACTAAGGATGCTAGCTGTATGCCAAAATCCTCCAGATCTGTACAACAATTGGGTCATGATTTAGTTGGGCTGAAGAATTAGTAGAGAAACATATATGCTCAGATAATGGAAATTTTCATTTTTAGATACTGTTAAAGAAGCTGATTGTCATCTTTGGCATGATTTTTTAACAAAAAATGGGTTCACATCCAAAATAAGGATGCTGTATGAATTTTCATTTTTTTTTTTACTGTTAAAGAAGCTTATTTCATGCATCTGATTGTCATCTTGGCATGTTTTTTTGACCAAAATGGGTTCACTGTGAACTGAGGATGCTAGCTATATGCCAAAATCCTCCGGATCTGTACAACAATTGGGTCATGATTTAGTTGGGCTGAAGAATTAGTAGAGAAACATATATGCTCAGATAATGGAAATTTTGATTTTCAGATACTGTTAAAGAAGCTGATTGTCATCTTTGGCATGATTTTTTAACAAAAAATGGGTTCACTTCCAAACTAAGGATGCTGTATGAATTTTCATTTTCTTTTACTGTTAAAGAAGCTTATTTCATGCATCTGATTGTCATCTTGGCATGTTTTTTTGACCAAAATGGGTTCACTGTGAACTGAGGATGCTAGCTGTATGCCAAAATCCTCCGGATCTGTACAACAATTGGGTCATGATTTAGTTGGGCTGAAGAATTAGTAGAGAAACATATATGCTCAGATAATGGAAATTTTCATTTTCAGATACTGTTAAAGAACCTGATTGCCATCATTGGCATGATTTTTTAACAAAAAATGGGTTCACTTCCAAACTAAGTATGCTGTATGTATACCAAAATCCTCCAAAACTGGGTTTTTTTAACCAAAATGGGTTCACTTTGAACTAAGGATGCTAGCTGTACGTATACCAAAATCCTCCAAATCTGTACAAGAATTGGGCTGAACAAACCTTGTGGGGGTTTCTTTTGGAGCCACAAACATCAATGATTTAGTTGGGATGAAGAATTAATAAAGAAACATATATGCTTAGATGCCGCTATGTTATCATTTTTCTTTTACTGTTAAAGAAGCTGAATTCATGCATCTGAAGATTTAAGATCCAGGATGACAAATTTTGATTGGGATGTGATTGGATTGTTTAGTGGTTGTTGTCTATGTTCTTAATTGGGTTGTGATTAGAAAGAGGGGGCTCGAGTGGAGATCTGGAAACCCATATAGAGACATCTCGTTTATAATAATTTATTATTATTGTTGTTCTTGTCGCTCTTGCTGTTGTTGCTGATGTCTCTTTGTGTTCGTGTGCTGAAGGGAAAGAAGGGATGAGAGAGAGATGAGGAAAATGCCGCTATGCTAGCCTGGTGTATCCAAAGTCTCTACCATTCCTCTTTCTGTTTCCATTTCTGGCTTCTATATTTGGTTTCCTTCCACGATGACAGTTCCCTAAAAATACACTTGATATGAGCCCTTTCTTATTTTTATTATTTTTCTTATATTTGGTTTCCTTCCACGATGACAGTTTCATGGATTGTCTGAACAATCCATGAAAGACATGCTTAGATACTGAATTTTCATTTGTTTTACTGTTTTAGAAAGTGGATATTCCCAATCAGAGGAGAATATAAAGGTTTCAAGTTAGATACTGAATTTTCATTTGTTTTGTTGTTTTAGATATATTTAAAAACAAAATTAAGTACTATTTTTAGCATTGCAATGTAATTATTTTACTTCTCTATATATCATTAACAATTCCATTTGCAATTGGCACTTTGATCTTATAATTTAAGATACAGGTAGATCTTTTTGCAAGTTCAAAAAATATGTATATTCTGTATTGTGGTCTACTGTTGAATTAAATTATTGTTTTTTTTTCATAGAGCAGTCGCCCAGATGAAGGAAATTCTGATGATCAGAACTGAAGCTACTCGAGGGGTATGAATCTATGGTCGGCCTAGTCTGGTTGTTGTTCTTATGTCCTCCTTGCTGTTGTTATGTCTTGTATTGTTGTCAGACTGGTTTGTTGGGATATTTAGGATGTTCGTCACTATATTAATTTGTTAATTATGACACTGTTAATTTTGCGGTGAATTTGGACGATGATATGACACGTGTGAAACTTTATTATCTTTAATTATTCTTGTGTTTGGTTGTGATTTGCGCATTATTATGCAACGAAATTGGTTGAATCAGTTGTGAATTAGTTTACAGGTTTTATAAATGAAACTGTGAATTGAAATCGAACGGAAAACTGGAGCACGAAAAACAAATGGGCATAGATAGACCGGCATTTTATAAAACACCGGCGTTCTATAAAATATCGGTCTATCTAATGAATTAGTTGCAGTGTGCGATAGAGAGGCGTTCCCACACACGCCGGTGTATGCCGCTAGCTGTAACGGCACCAAGGAACACCGGCGTTTTATAAAACGCTGGTGAATTTAACTACACCGGCGTTTTTTGGTCACGCCGGTGCTTGTAAGTAGGGAAAACCGGGCACTCATAAACGCACATACACCGGCGGTGTACGACCGCCGGTATACTTTCAATCTACACCGGCGTTTCTATAAACACCGGTGAATGGATAAATACCGACGGTTTATGGCCGGCCGGTGAATGTATATTGGGGGAAAAGAACGGCACTCAGAGACCCCCATACATCGGCGTTCGTTGACCGCCGGTGTAGTTGTAATATTTACCGGCGTCCAGTAAAACTGCCAGTGTAGACCCCTACCTTTCCGTGACGCTCGCTTCGGCGGCATTTGGACCGGCGCAATTATAAATGCCGGTGAAGGTTTCGCCGGCGTAAAAAAACGCCGGCAAAGACGTAAAAAAAAAGCCGAAAATCGAGTCTGTTTTGTAGTGCCCTATCTAGTTCGGAAAGCCGTCTTCGGAACATCCTCTGACTTCACCCTGACTTGATGGTACCCGGAACACAGATCCAACTTCGAGAACACCGAAGCACCTCCTAGTTGGCAAACAAATCGTCAATCCTCGGCAATGGATACCGATTCTTGACCGTAACATTGTTCAACTCCCTGTAGTCAATGCAAAGCCTGCGACTTCCATCCTTACTGACAAACAGAACTGGGACTCCCCATGGCGAAACACTAGGTCTGAAAAAACCCTTATCAAGCAGCTCATGAAATTGCACCTTCAGTTCCTGCCAATTCAACCGGCACCATACGATACAGGACTCTTGGAAATAAGGGTCGTACCGGACTCCTACGGAGAACGCGACTGTTTTTCGGTTGGAAACAGAGAGACGACGGAGAACGCAACTCCGGGACTCGACGGCGATGCTAGGGGACTCCTACGGAGCGGCGAGAAACGACGAGGGCAATGAGGGTGCACAGAGATGGGTTAGGGCGATGGTGAGGGGTTACAGCAATGGTGAAGCTTTCGGTGATGGGTTTCGATCGGGGTTGGCAAGGATAATGGGGGACAACGATGGTGAGATGGTGGAGATGAGGGGATGGAGACGGTGATGAAGGTGGTGATGGTGGTGAAGGGCGATCGGAGAAGCGATGGGGGTAGGGTGTTTTTGCTATTGGGTTTGGGTTCAGCAAAAACAGAGAAAAGGGTAGGGATCGGGGAGAAAGAAAGAGGGTAACGGCGGGGTGAGAGAGAAAGAATAAATTTTTAGGGTTTAATGGGATTATTTATAGGGGACCAAGAATTAGGATTTTGGGTTGAGATTATGTGGGTTCTGGGTAATGGTTTTGGCTCCAAAAAGAGACAAACAAATGCAATAAGATGAGACGAACACAAAGGAGAACAAATCAAACTCAAAATAGAAAGAGCAAAATTGCAAAGAGAACAGGATCCAATCAAAAGAACCCAAGAAAAGCCAAAATGCAGAATAACAAATGAATTCAAATACAATAATCTAAAGAATACAAAATACAATAAAATCTGAAAATATGACTTACACCATGCAGCGTTCTCATAGTGGGTCTATCCATTACATTATTACTCTAATATGTACCCATGTGAAGACTTGATATCTCATATCCATGATCCGTGAGATATGGTCATCAGTCTACGCACATACCAGTCTCTGTGCATTATTGTTGCCCTAATTTACAATAATACTTGACTGGGGACATTTAAGAATAGTGTTCTAATGACAACTAATAAGATCTCACAATCAAGTTATGCATTTGATATCTCATGGTATTGAACCTACTATTCTAAGGACTTTATTATGTTCATTTAATCACAATAAACAACACAATAAATGAAATGCCTCATATATGAAATAAATATCATGATATAATGTAAACTAGTAATGTCAATACACAACTGGCCTCTAGGACATACACCAATAGATTGATGTAAGGAATGGAAGGAAGCAACAATGCAAGGAAGGAAAAACAACATGAGAATCTCGGACCTGTGGGTTATGGGCCCTCCACGCTTTCGCTGCACCACTCTGATCGGGAAGACTTCATCATCGGCGTTCGTTATCTCCAGCAATCTGCCTACACACCTTAGAGTGAACGACAATGCCTTCTGTGATGGTGATAATCCGAGCTGCTGACGTGTCGTAGAAGATCAAGCAATGTCAATCGACGAATCAAGAAAAATAGAAAGAATGGATCACCCCGGGATCGAAAGATAGTATGGGTAGGAAAAGAATGAATTTATACCCAATAAGGAATCAATCAATGAGGACGACTGTAAGAAACGGAAGTAAACAAGGGATCAGATTGGATCGAATAAGACTAGTATATAGATGGTTAATACATGTTCATGTGATTAGTGCAATGTGTACATTGTTGAGCTAGCCTGGCTAAACTCCAACATGATTAGAGTCTAACCTGGCTCTGATACCAATAAAAACTCTGTCACGCCCCGCTTCCCATTATACGGAAACACGGGCACGCAAATGAGGCCCAGCGGATGATATAAGTATACCAACTCATATCACCCACAAGCTGTACAATACCAAGAAGCTCAATAATACATTGATGGAACTGCGATGATTCCCAGGACCACGGATTGGTGTGCGTATCGATCATAAAAGCTTAACAGATTTAATACGTGATCTAACCCTTTATAGCGGAATCTAGGGTTCACGAATTATACCTGCGATGAGAAGAAGACGATAGTTTCTAGCAACCTCGAGCCGTCAGCGACCCCAAGATCTTCTGCACGTATTCCTTTCTCGGGTTGGACGTCGTGTGGGCGACGGTCTACCAACCTTTCTTTTTCTTGGCTGACCTCTCTTTCTCTCCTTACGTGAATCACGAATTTAGAGAAAACTTCTTACCTCTGATAATGATATGACGGCCAGAGAATAGAGGATATATATATAAGGCTACGACAGGGACCATGAGGAGAAATTAGGGTTAGGTCTCCTAACGAATCTGGGTATCCCGTATTCAGCCCGAACACACAACCCAGGCCCATTAACAATAGCTCGGTCCACTAAAGAGCTATTGTTGCACTACCTTCCTAATCCCAAATTATGTTTATGGGCTCCTTTTATTATATGCTCGTTTAGCTCCCCATGTTAAGATATCGAATGTCCGTCGATCAAATTAAGTTACTGACAACTATATTGATCAACATCTTTTATCCTTAAGTAGTACCACTCAACTTTATTTGTCATGTCGGATGTAATCCACCTGCAGGGTTTACATGACAATCCTTATGAGCTCCTTAAGGGGACATCATCAACCCGACGTATCGGGACATGGATTCCTTTTATAATCAATAGCCCATCATACATACAATGCTATTACCCAATTCATAGAGGTTGTTGATCCATAATGAATCTCACTCTTTTATGAGTCAAAGTAATGCACACTGCATATACATGTCTGTTATTATATCTGGATTAAGAGCATAAGCATCCATAATAACAGAGGTGTTTGTTCTGTTTTGTAGTCAGTACAAAGAGAACAACCTCAAGTGGTCCTGTTCAATACACACAAAGTGTACTAGTGTAAACCTATAGTCAAGATAGACTAATACCAGATTACACTACAACCTTTCCAATGGATTGTCCAAGTCCGTCTAGGTTGTGAACTATTTATATATTCCATAGGGAACTGATAGTATAATCTTCTGTGTGTCTCCT
This sequence comes from Hemerocallis citrina, assembly GCA_017893485.1. Taxonomy (NCBI): domain Eukaryota; kingdom Viridiplantae; phylum Streptophyta; class Magnoliopsida; order Asparagales; family Asphodelaceae; genus Hemerocallis; species Hemerocallis citrina. The sequence continues at coordinate 28,440,178 of CM030367.1, forward strand.
CACACCATATTATCAACCTTATAGAATATCAGATACTTGCATTAATATTATAATAAACACAATATGCAAACATATGCCCATATGATTCTCATTCAAAAAAAAAATAAGGAAATAAAGTTAATACAAAAGTGATGCTTTCAGTATATAACCCTAACAACAATAATAATCATAGGAACAAGAATATAAATCAATAACCATATTTGAGATACAAGAACTTACAGAATGCTGAGAATACACAATGCAATAGCAGTTTGTTAAGATTCTTCAGTAACCCATCATCAGTACCTGTACAAACAATAACTCAAAAGAAAGATGAAGAGTACCCATTAGAACAAGCTTCGGGTGACAAGTAGTAGGAAGTAGTGAAGGAAGTAAAGGACTATATAACATGAACAGAAATTGTAACGATATCGGAGTTGATAAATGATAAACGATAACAAGATCAAAAGTCAATAATCAATGGTACGAGGGTCGATAAATAATAGTCAATAATCAATAAACAATAGTCAATAATAATAATCAACAATCAATAGAAATACTAATTGAAACAATAGTCAATAATAGGATCAATAGATGATGCATTGGTCGGTAATCAATGATCGATAAACTATGGACGATAAATAATATTCAATGAGGCCAATATTCGTTAGACAATAATCAATAATCAATAATCGATGACTAATAATTAGTAACAATAAATCAATAATCGATGTTCAGCGTCAATCTTTAGGTCTATCAATCTTATATCAATCATAACTAATGCACGCAATCCTGCGTTCCATATCATAGGTTCGGGTGCATACAATCAAGTGAACGTTTGACACTAGTGGTGAATTCTACAGAATTATGTACTCGGGTCTTGTAATATCAATGACCAATGCAATAGTCAGTAATTCACAATCAATCGACGACCAATATGACCGATAATAATGACCAATATGGATTGTGACCAATATCCCCTTCCGAGTACACTCTCCTATATTGTCCACTTCTAAGTCAACCCTTATTACCCCAGCTTATCATCATTTTATTTACAATCAGTTATGAACATGCAATCAATACGATTAATGAGAACGATAGTATCAAGAATTATGCAATGGGTATAACCGATGAGAACAACGGTATTAATACAGTGCTAAGAAGATATCAAGGTTGTACAATACATGAAATATACATGGTTCAATTCATTAAATACAAAAAAATTATCGGGTTTATAAACAAAAACATAACAATGCAGGTTCTGGACAGCAACACCTATTGGTACTCAAATTCAATTTTCGACTGCTACGGAAATGCAAATTCGATTCTGTCAGAGATTCTAGAAAGTAAACTCTCTACCGGTTCCAATGCATATTCATACGATACATCATAATTACAGTAACTAGGTCGATCAATCAATTCTTTATAGGTTTCGTTCACAGTCTCAATTCTGGAAATTATAACATGTTAGTACTAAAATAATGATAACTTCCAATCTATAAATCGGATTGAGAATCCGTAAGATGTTTCGGATTTGAAACTCAGTGTACTACAATTTCTATGTACAAGGTTTTAAGTTTTGATTTAAGAAACTGGGTCGAAATCTCAGTACAAACTCGGGCAAACGACAGGGCGGTATATTTGAATGTTCAATAATAGGATAAATTTACGATTCAAGATTGATATCGATAACTATGGCACGATAAGAATACAATGAATAAAAAACATGATATGATAAAGGAAATAATGAATCAATAATAAAATTCAATTAGCTACGATATTCAATTCAATTACTACTTGCCGGAATTCAATGAATGTTTTCTTGAACTAGAACAATAAAAATGAGTTCAAGGGACGCTTGCCTGTTATGAAGGTTATCTGAATATTAAAAGAATAACGGGACGAGATGTAATACCCTAAACTTTCATTTTAATGAAAATATTGATTTCCACATGCATGCACGTAGTGTGCAATGCACACTAGTTTGGGGCCGGGTATGCATGGAGAAGGTGGGGGAGTGTGTGTGTGTGCATGGGTGGTTGCTACAACTTCCCCTCCTATCCTAGCCATTCATCCTATAACCATCCAATGAATCCTAGCCCTCCAATCTAGCCTAAAATTAGTATAAATACCCCCCTATCTACTTGTATTCTACACTAAGCAACTTTGAAAGAAGAAATTATATAGGAGATATAGTGTGTGTGAGTGTATGTGTGTACCCATTGGAGGCCGGCCATCATACACCCTTAGAGCTCTCGGTTTTTGGCAAGGAAGCAAGAAGGAGGTTCGTTGCATCACAATCTAGGAGGAGAAGGCACTCTCTCGCATTCTAGGAGACTCTAGGAAATTTCTTATTGGCTTTTTCTTCAAAAAGGTGGGTGTTTCTCATGAATTCCAAAGTAGAAATTATGTTAGGAATGAATTGAATTTGTTATTAAAAAGTAATTGGTTGAGATGAAATACATGTTGCCTATTTAGAGTAGAAATTGATAAACTAGTAAATGTGTGTTATTGTGATGGTTAGAATCTTTTAATATAAGTGAAAGTGTATGTTCTCATTGTTTATAACATTAGAATGCATGCTAATTATGCTTTAATTGCAATTATGTGAAATTCACTAGTAAGAAGTTAGAATCATGTTTATTGTTTAAAGTGCTAAAGTAGAATGGTGTGAATTGATAGAATAATTTACTAAGAAATGATTGCTAATAGATGTAATGAAATTCCTCATCGCTATATATGCCATGTGAAAATTAGAATAAATGGAAAGAATGTATTGTTGGCAAACAAATAATCGAATGCTTCATGTGTAGACGAATTGATAAAAGTAGAGGTTTTATTTCACTTATAAAGATGATTTTTGTGTTCTAAAAATATCATAATTGTTAATGAATAAGAAAACATCATTGTAGTGATTTTGTGTGAAAAACTATCCTTAATTTTGGAGAAGTATGTAGTAGTTCGCGAATGTCGAAATAGTATTCATAAAATACAAATTGAGGCTAAATACATGTTTTAAAGAGTTAGAAAATACTTTTAAGCACCTGGGTATTGTTAAATTAAATGTAGTTTTATTCTGGACTTTTTCATTTTCAAAAGAGGAGAAAAAGAGACAAATTCGTTTTGAGAAATTTTGAATTATAGTTTAAACAGAGAATAAGATCAAAACCTATTTTTAATACTTTCTAATCGAACTGGCCACTTAGATCAACTGGTCGGAAGAGGCTTGGGTCGCAATAGGGGTTGGAGGTCTCGGGTTCGATACCCAGAGGCTGTGTTTTATTTTGTTTGTTAAAAACCCAACTAGTTGAAACAGAACACATGGGGATTATAACCCCTAGTTATAACGGTTGGCAGCTTTGGCGTGTTGGTCTTGTGCGATGTCTGTTTCACCGCTAGTCGCTGGTTCGAATCTGGTTGGGGGATTTGAGTTTAAAAAATGTTTTTTGGGATTTTTGGATATAATTGAGTTTTTTTAAATAGAATAAAAAAATTGAAAAATTATGGATTAATCACTAAAAAATTATTAGGACTTTATAAGAAATATTTGTACAACTTTTGATAAAGTGTGAATAAGAGATTGGGGTTTTTGCAAGAAAGGACTTTCTTTTGAAATTAAGTTGTTCTTTTAAATAAAAGAAAATAAATGGAAATTTATGAGTTATAAAAGATGAATTATTGGAAGTTGTGACTAGTGTGATTAAATGGATTTATAAAAATGTGTTTGTGGTAAGATTTTGAAATGCGAATAATAAATTTGTGGAATGCATGAATTGTTGGTGACTATCAATTGAAATTTATTCTTACACATAAGCTACACGTGAAATTGAGTTATTGATCGTGATGAGTTGTGAATACATGAATGTTATGTTTATGAAACACGAATTGTGATTAATCATGAAAATATCTTATGAGTATGACATTGTAATTATGAGTTGAAATTGAGAATTATGATATAGCCAAGCCTTATACCGGCAATGAAAGAATTGTAAAATGATATTTGAAATGAGAAGACCAAGTTTGGGTCATATGAATTAAATGAATAAGACCGGTATAGTGGAAGTGCTTCATTCTAAAGTGAAGATGTGATGAAAGTAAGAGAAAAACATTGAGTATGAGGGCCATTGGATTGGCGGCGTGAGAGTATTCACATCACAGGATGTCCCATGATGAGTCATGATAGGGCGTGGATACTGCTCCAAAGTACCATCCCGGTAGCGACGCTCGTAGGGTGTTTGACGACTACGGGTGGTGTCATGTCTATGGTAGGAGCTGAATTACCACAGGATGCCTGCATGATGAATCATGTGTCAGTGTGTTGGGATTCCCTCCAGGGTGCCTAGACATGAGTTCGTAGGTCAGAAAACATCTAGGATACTTACCGTAGTTACAGTAGTAGATTAAGTCATGGCGAGGGATTGAACCCTATAAGATGAAGAACGATTAAGGGCTGCATAGACTCTGAACAAGTGCGCATTAGTGTCATATAATATAAATAATTGTATTAAGGACTAAGAGCACATTCACAACACGACATCAATAGGATAGTCCCTTTAGTTCTGTTTGTGACAAGTTTTGTGGTTTGCTAAGAAATGAGAATCGTTATACTATTTTCGGCATAGAGAGGATGGCTGTGTATAATATTTCGTCAGTTGAATGAACTGACGCGCCCACAGTTTTATATGCAGGGTAAAGATGATTGACACAATTGAAGTATGCATGTTGCTCAAGATTGATTTAAATATTGTTCATGTAATTTATTGTAAAATTTGCTTCCGCTGTGATAATGTAAAAGTGTAATGAAACTCTGATGAAAGAAAGTTTTTATTTCCTTGTAAAATTGTACGAAAGAGGTGTAAAGATCCTGTGAAACTCGAATTCAGTTGTATTCTGGAATTCGGGGTGTTACACGAGAGTCCCGACTGCAACATGGTGGAAACATGTGCAAACTACGTGCACCGAAACACGTGCACATGGCGGAATCAACACGTGCAACTCACAACAATAGTACGTGTACACAATGTGGCAGCAGCAACATAGTGAGAGACACAGCAACAATAGGAAGGGCGTTGGCGGCAGCAAGGGCCGCGGGGGTTGCGACCTACGGTGGAGATGCCGTTGTGAATGGCAAGGTCGAGTGGACGAAGTGGGGCCGCGGGGGTGGTTGCTGTGGTGGGACGAGGTGGTTGTAGGGGGAGTCACGGCCAGTAAGGAGCTCAGGGAGGCAGCAAGAGGATGTTGTGGGGAGATGGTCGACAGCAATGGAGAAGTTGAAGGCGACGGCAAAGGCAGCAAGGGAGGCTGCAACTGGTCACAGTGGGCACAGGGGGGTGGTCGGCGATGAGGTTGACAGGGCATAGCGGGGGCCGGGGAGGTGATGGCATCGGCGCTCAGGGGATGTAACCCCTGTTCCTGTATATATGTATTTTTCCGTGTATTTTCTGTATTTAAAATTTTTATAACTTTCATCTCGCTTTTAAATTCTTTTTCCAACAATTACATTTTCAATTGATCGAATTTTAACAAAATATTATTCTGGTTTCTAAGAAATCTTCAATTCCATTTTATTATTCGAAAATTATATTTTTTTCGAATAACGGTGTATTTTAATTTTATTTTATATTCCTAGTTGATCGACTATTTATATTTTGGCCCAAACCAATTATATTATTGCTATTTGAATTTTAATAAAATTGTTAAACTCAAATTCCAATTTGATATGTATATATATATTATGATTATTGTTATTATTATAACTTTTGAATGCGTATTAAAATTCATCTTTCATTATTTATTAAATTGTGGAAGTCTATTGATATCCATCTATATTTTTATGATTTTGGAGTATGGATTTTGTATACCAATTGATTTAATTGTACTACCATATCAGTATTGATTTATGTATTGATATATTACTTACTGTTTAAATCTAAACCCATTTTCTATTAGATTTTAAACCCAAAAACCCAAATCCTATAACTCCTATTGGATCCTATTCATACCCAATAACCCTAACCCGTTAACCCGCATCCATTAGCCCAACAACCCATTAACCTTAACCCTAATTCTAAATCCTATCAATACCTGTTAATTAACCAGCCCTAATCCCTCATTAAAACCCTAACCCCTTTATTACTCAGCCACCTAATACCCCTACCTTGTTCATCCATCCCCTACCTCCCGCTTCTTCATCTCCTCGTCTTCCTCGAGCCTCGTCGTCCCCATTGCTCCGCCTGCCGTCTCCCCATCACACTTTCCGTTGCCCCATCCTCTTCATCGTCAACTTCGACCGCTCGTCTTCCACGTTGAGCTCCGCCCGCAGTCGTCACCCCATCACCCATCGCCTGTCGACCCCTCCATCGCTACTCCTTCGTCAACCCATCCTCCTCACCTCTTGGTTGCAACTCCAACCACGCGACCATCAGCCCCTCCTCCTCCTGTCGTCATCCCTCCGTCGAGCTCCCCTCGGCACTGCAGTCCCAAGCACCTGCATCCTGAACCCACCTCCTCACCTCGTCAAGCCTTTGCCATCCTCCACAAATTGACGCTTGAGCCACCGCCATCGTCTTCAAGCCTCTGATTGGCCTTCCACCATTGCTGCGCGCCACCGCAGATCCCTGAGCGACGCCTCCTTTTTCTATCACTTACCCTCTGTCGACTGCTTCCCCAGTCGATCGCCGTGCCTCTGCGACCACCACCCTTTTGCCACCAACCGACGGCCACTTTCGGTTGATGTTCGATCAAGGAGAGTAACCGTTTGAATCCAGGCCGTTCGATTTAATCAAGTCTGATCTGATAGATCAGATATTGACCATCCAGTCATCATCATCACCATCAGTAGCTAGTTGATTCTGGGCCACCTGATTGTTCCGATCTGTTCTTCGTCAGATCTGATCTTGATCTCTTGATCTGGACCGTTCGATCGACCGATCGTGATCATGATTATCATCTCCATCATCATCAGCTCTTGGATCTCAGTCGCCCGATCATCTTGATCTTGATCATCTCATCAAGATCTGTGCCAATCGTCGCCGTGTGCCGGGATCTGTTCTCGTTATTCCTCCGTCGGATTCGTCGTCTACACGCCCAAGGCAAGTAACTCGTATACTATTTTTGTTTGTATATAAGTACAAAATACCGCATGTAGTCTTGCTCTATTTTTGTGTTATTCTCATGGTGATCTCTTGATAAATCTTGGTCTCATTCATTTGATCCATCATCATAGTTATCACACACACGACATGAAAATAATCTAGATCTAGTTAGACTTTTGATGCATGTATATATGTTCTTCGTGATCTATGATAGGTTGTGTATTTGTTGTATGCTTGGTGTACTAGATGTGTTATGTCGATGTAGACTTGTTAATACCCTTGATTTGAATATCTAATATACCATGTTTTGCATTATATTCTAATTTGGAATTATTGATATGAGTTGTTTGAATTAAATGCATGAGAAGAGTTTCGCTTTGCTGCTGCCCTATTTTGGTTCAGTATTTTAGACCCTGTTAAGGTCAGTAAATTGAATTATTTTGTGAATATGATTCGTAGGCTTCGTTGTCTATTTTTCAGAACATTCGACAGATCACGTTTTCGATTTTTGATGTGAAAGTTAATGCTGTTTTATTGCAGCTGTGTTGAAATTTCCAGATTCTATTTTATGAGTTTGTTGTATGATTATTGATTTTAAAACTGGTGTTAAAAGTGAAATTTGGATTCAATATTTTTCTGGGTATGACTAGACATGACTGGGATCAACCCTTAATTTTTGTGGATTTATTTAATGACTATTATAATTTATTCCATGCTTGTGAACAAACCAATATATTTCCAAACTGCATGTTGTTCAGTAAAGAACTCTATTTTCAACATGTTCCCAGTTACTGTTGATTAAAACTTTGTGAATATGAAATGTAGCCTGATTTTTCTATTTTACTACCCATTTGAAGTATTTGGATTTCGAGTTATACTTTGTGATATATCACTGTTTTGGTACTGCTGTGTCTAAAATTTCAGATTCATAAACTTGTTGTATCCTTCTATTTTCCGAATTTATTTGACTATGCTATATATAATGGAATATTATAAAATTTTATTTGCTGATACTAGACATACTGGGGAATACCCCAGATTTTTCTTAGATTTAACCAGTAAGTTTTATACCATTTTCATGCTTATGAATACAACCTTACGATTTCTGGCTGAATATGAATCCTGTGTGAAATGCTGTTTTGAACCTTGTTTCTGTAGTTGTTATATGACTTGTGTATATGTGCTGGATTCAGCCGAGAGTATATTTTCTAGATTTTATTACGGATCTAGGTTTGCATTCTTGTGGCAACGAGAATCTCAGATTTGGTGCAATAGTGTCTTGTTGTCCAGAATTCAAAGTCTCGTTGTCCTAATCTATTATGAGTTGTTTGTCACCCGTTCGTGTCTTCTATCCAACTTTAACTTGTCTCTTGTTTCTTGCCATGTTTTCTTACCTTGTTCGTGCACATCCATGTTTGCTTTAATAATAATAACAAGAAATTAAGCCGGGGTTAAGGGGAAAGATCTAGTATTGAAAAATATAGAAATGTGTACTTGGAAGGGGGCCCGTGTTTTCCACTTGCTTACCCGACTACATGCTTTTCCACAGGAGAAGTGTACTCGGAGGGAATCCACAGATCCTACTTGATACTTGATACTTGACATGTGATTACTTGATACTTGATACTTGATACGTGATTACTTGACACATGATACTTGATACTTGATACTTGATACTTGATACTTGATACTTGATACTTGATACTTGCACCTGAGTACACTGCCCTTTATGATCCACTACGAAATCTAAATGCAACTTGTATGAATGTAGCAACCATGTGGTAAAGTTTGGGACGCATGAAGTGCTACCTAGATAGAACTAGCTACAAGACTTGAGAATAACATAATCACTTACTCATTCTTGTTACTTGTACATGCTACTTGCCACTTGTTACTTGATACTTGCTTGTATGCTACTTTCTACTTGTTACATGCCACTTGCACCCGATTATCTTGCAATGCTATTTGATTCTGTTCTTGGTTATGAGTTAGTCACTCTATCTTGCTGTCACATTCCTTCCATGCTTACTTCTGTACTTGTTTCCGTTGTTACTCTATACTTGTCTATCTGTCTTTTCTTGTACTTATTGCTTGCACTACAAACAGCCCGTAACTTGCATTGATGGACATTTTATTTCTCTTTTCTTTTCCTGCAATTTGTTAAACTTGCAGACTTTGGTGACCAGCTACCCGAGGGAGTAAGTGACCAAGTATTTTAGACTGGCTGGAGTTTCTTGCATGAGTTCATTTCTTGTTTTAAATAAATTGTAATAGCCACTTGAATCTTGTATTGGGCATTTTGTCCTAGAACTTGTGACTTGCTTGTTCCAGATCTGAATATTTGAGAATCTTGTATTTATTTCAAGTATTTTGGTTGATCATATTAATTTGTCTCATACATACGTGGATAATTCTTCTTGTTTACTTCTTGCTATTTCTTGTGACTTATTGTAAAGATCCTTACAGCTTATGAATGGTGAAAGCCATTCGCTGGACTTGTGCCGTGTATCCGTATTCCTTTTTAGGAAGCGGTGCGTGACAGGGGAGAAGGGTGGCGCTCAGGGGAGCGACGGTGGAGATGGAGATGAGGGCGAGGGCGAGGAGAGTAGGAGGGCAAGCAGGGTGCAGTGGATGGTGACAACAAAGAGAGACAGAGCTGGGGATGGCGACGAGGCAGCTGCGGCTGCAGCCGGTGGCGTCGACTAGCTGTGAGGAGAGGATCGCAGGTGGCAGTCGAGGTCGAAGGGGTTAACGGTGGCAAGGAAGCAACGGGAGGAGCTCGGTGGTGGCATGGAGGGTGTCGACGAGGCTGGCTCGACGACGGCAGGAGATGGGCTGCAGCTGTCGATGAGCATGAGGACAAGGAGCTCGATGGGTGGTCAACAATGGTGTTCGAGTGAGGGATAGAGGGGAAGATGAAGGGAGAAGAAGATGAAGGAGAGAGAGACAGACTAATTAAGGGGGAGAGATTAATTATAGGATTTAGGAGTGGATTAGTGGGATTAGTGGATAGTTAATAAAATAATAGAGGAGATTAAGGAGGGGGAGTTGTATGCAATTGAGAGAGGTGAGGGGATCTGGTTGGGTTTGGGTAGTGGGTTTTAAAATGTGGGTTTGGGTAAGGATCCAATAAGATTTGTTTAGGGTTAAAAAGTATGGGCTTGGATTAATAGACTTGGAGTTTAGATTAGGACTTCACACAATAAAATAAATAATTATAGATGGGATACAGGATTGGGCTTCAATCAATAATAAGATAAAATAATTATAGCTTGGGTAGGAAATTAAATATGGCTTACAAAATAATAAATTATAGGGTAGACTAGGATTGGGCTTAAGTTCAAAATTAATAAATTAAATAATATTTTATAGAATAGTTTCAAATTAATTAAAATAATCTAATAATAATAATAGACCTGGTCTAGGTTATAAATAATTAAAATAAGAAAAGAAAAAAATTTCTACAATTAAAATATATAATCATTTGAAAATAAATACAAATACAATTGATGTTTAGAATTGATTTTAATAGAAAGTCAAAGATGAATAAAACGAATTGAGAGCGGAAAAGAATTTCTAAGGAATTGAAATACAAAAATATGCAGAAAATACATATAGATGAAAACAGGGATTACAGCAAGAGAGTGTGAGAGAGAGAAGATTAAAGGGGGGAAGAAAGCGCTTGTTAAAACTAATCTCTAATATTACAATGGGAGAAGGCCTTAGTGTCATCTGTCATTTTGTCATTCTACCAACATGTGCAACTCACGTACATAACTAATATAAAGGAGATTTCCAGTTCAAATCTTCCCTACGTCAGAGTTTTTATTTTTATTTTTTAAAATTATTAAAACGTGCATCGCATGTGTAAATTACTTGTTATATATAATTACAGAATAATCCTTTGTGGCCCAGTTTAAGAAGACACAATTGATTTAAATTAGTATTTTCCACTGTTGCGGTTATTTGTAATGGAAAATTTTACTATAATGCCCTTGGATTAGAAAAAAGAGGCGGGACAGAATTCAAATATTTGAACTTTCGGTGCTTTGCTTTTTTCTTTTTATTATTTTTACATAATTGCCCTTGTTAAGAAAAAAAAATTTGTTGTCAGCTATTATTATTTGTCCTTTAAGGAGTAGATAGATTAAGCTGCTTACTTAGCCCAGTTGCAGTGTAGCCTATAGGGCGACTAGGAGTGGGCCTTGTGGAAAAGATAAAAGCACCTACTTCTTAATTTCTGATGCCTAGTGTCAAGTTTTTAGCGAAACTTTTATGAGTCCAATCTTCATATTTTTCAAGAAAAGGAAAAGAAAAAAAACCAATACAAGATGAGTTAAACTTAAGAAACAATCATTTCCAAACTCTACTTAATTTCTGATCTTGAGTCCTATTGGCTATTGTACTGTAGTTGGTAAAGTTCTAAGCAGAGCAACACTCAATTCTTTTTCAAAGGAAATGCTTCGATTTTATAGGTTATAAAAACCAATAACAAATATGGCCATAGCCTATTGATATGGGTCAGAATAACGTGGTCCATCCTGGGCCACAGGATCTCCTCAGGATACGCGCACCTTTTGATCCTTCGGACCCGTCACGTCAGCGTCGGAAAACCGTCCGGACCCCTGCCACGTCAGCTTGGAAACTGCCCGGGCCTCTGCCACGTCAGCCCTATACCGCCCGGGTTTCCACCGCTTCAGCCATACGGGCAACCAGGTCCAGACCCGCCCCCCAAACGGGTCCCAACCCGGTTGGCTTCTTCTATAAATACCAGACCCCTACCCCTTGATCCAGGTAATCAATCTCTGCCCACTCAAACCTTAGTTACTGTTACTTTCTCTCAGTAGCCTGACTAGATCGTCAGAGGGTCTGCCACCGGGACTAACCCCGGTGTTCCTAGACCGTCTGCAGGTACACGAGACCTCGGATCCGAGCCCCCTGATCCGAGCCGAGCATCCAGCCACCACCCTACTCCAGCCCACTTCCGTACTGTTCGGCCAGCCGAAGGCCGTCTGCATAGGAGCTTCCTCCTTCAATACAAATCGAGTAAGAACTCACACCTGGTGCATCCACACGCCTCCCAAAAACAAACCGCATCAGGTTGGCACCGTCTGTGGAAATCTCTCTATTGCAGACACCGGTCCGAGCTCAGCCACCAACTGTTCGGAAGTCAACCCGAGCTCACATGGCACCCAAAGCCACGAGAGCTGTTACCTCAGCGCGTCGGCAGGACGTGCCTCCACAGGGCGTCGGCACCGATGGTCAAGCATCCAACAACCCGGCGGTCAGTCACAGACTCCAACCAGGTGCCTCCCGTCCGATCCAACCCGATCTCCGGGGTGTAATCTTAAACCGACAGGTCAGCCGCAGTAGGGGAAGGGCCGCTTCCAACTCGGCCCCGAACCATCCAAAGCCTCCATCCCAAGGACGGGGGCCGGCGCTCAGCCGTGTCGGACGGCAACCTCCGGCTCAACCAAACTGGGCCGAGCAAGCCCTGGTCACTCACCAGGAGTTCCAGGACTTCCGGAAGGAGATCATGGGGGCCATCCGGGGGATCCCCATTGATGAGAACGTCCGCCGCTCTCACACACGGTCGGATGCCGAGGCCAGCGTGTCTCGCCCCTCAACAATCCCACCGGAGTATGACGACGACATTTTGAAGCGCCTCCAAGAAATGGAGGATCGCCTCGACCACTTCGGCGACGGCGGCCCGAGGACGGCGCAGGGGTACAGACCTGTCCGACCTCCTTTCTCCGCCCTCATCCTGCAGGCGGAGATACCCCGAAATTTTCGCCCGCCTCAATTCGAGACCTATGATGGTGAGGGCGATCCTGCTGATCACATGGAGGGCTTCAAAACCCTCATGATGATTCACAGCGCATCGGATCCCCTTCTGTGCCGAGCCTTCCCCGCCACCCTCCGGGGTCCGGCTCGGGAATGGTTCTCCAAACTCACCCCCTTTGGTGGTGAAGGCTCCTCGGCTATCCCCAGCATCCCAAGCTGCCCTCGACGTGTGGGGGTGATGCCTCTTGGCCTTCTTTGCCGGAGAAGGCTCCTCGGCTACCGAGGCCGGCCCCTTGCCGGACCCCCAGCCCGTGGCCGCCATCTTTGCCTTCTCGGCCGCCAGTCTCTCCTGCTCGGGCTACTTCCTTTTCTCCGCACTTGCCTTCTCGGCAACGGCCAACAACGCCCGCCTATCGTCCACCTGTTGAGAAGTCATCCCTGCGAAAATGAAAGAAGAAGGGCTAACATTAACACGAAGGCAGAAAGATGCAAAAATTTGGAAAGAAACATAGTAGGGTCGGCAGGGCTCAGTCCGGCCCGGGCAAGGTGTAGCTTGGTCACTCGAGGCCACGCGATACTGTGCCCCCCAACTATTTTCTCCACCTTCTTCCACTCCTTGGCTGTCAAGTCGCTTCGCTTCGGGGGCTTGTGGTTCGGTTTGAAGAAATTCCACCTGGTTGGTATCCCCCAAGACCTCTCATTCTGAAACACGAAATACTTCTCTTTCCACCCCTTGATGGAATCCGGATGGCCATGCATAATTTTCTTATGCGGCCTCGGCGAGAAATAAAAAATCCCCTCCTGATCTCCGAGCGAGCTGATCCCTAGGATGGCTCAGAAGTACGTCAACCTCGGCTTCACCCCTTCTCTTGGCACCTTAGAATGAAGCAGACTAACTGCTTCCAAGAGTTCGGCACATACTGCATGGGGCATAGCTTCGCCCAATTCAGAACCCTCTTAACAAAGGGATGCAGGGGCAACCGCAGGCCCGAGAGGAAGGCGTCCTCGGGAAACATGCAATAGCCCGGCGCAAGAACAGTTGTGGGCCGAATGTTGGGGCTCGGATGAAGACTTCGAACTCCCGCGGAATGAAGTAGGCGGCCCTCAGAATGTGGAGATAGTTCGCCTTTAAAATACACGGGATGCTATCCATTCGAATCTTCACCCGTCCTTCTTCACCCAGCACAGGAGGGATAGGTTTGATGTCCTTGATATCATCAGGGTACATCCGTATCGACCCCCGATTTTTGAAGGAGATGGGGGGAAATTCGAGCCCTGGTCTGCGTGCGTACTCATCCTGTGGAGGGGGGTTGTCCGGAATACTTAACACCTTCTTCTTCTGATGGGGACGAGCCTTCCTCTCGGGAGATGGCGTCGACAATGGTGGAAGGGGTGGAAGGTCATCACTGACCCCTACCGACCTTCCCGTTGTGCCCTGGCCAGCGCCATCTCGAGCGGCTTCCCGTTCGTCGCTATCATCCCCCTCATCAACAACGTCCTGGCCCTCGGGATCCTGATTCTCCTCCTCGTCTTCCTCCTCACCCTCGGTATCCGGATCTTCCTGATCCTCGTCGCCCCCCTCCTGGTCCTCCTGACCCACCTCGTCCTTACCTTCCCCCTCTTCCTATTCCTCCCCCTCCTCTTCGCCCTCGTACACAGGCTCCTTTCCCGGCCTCCTGGACCTCAGCGGCGACACCACAAAGACTACGTCGTCACTACCATCCGACCCAGCGTCTGTCAGGACCTCCTCCTTAACCTTATATTTTCTAAAAGACGAGAACGTCTCTGACTCGGATTCCTTTGTGGAGCAGCCCGATGAGCTAGCCTCGGATCCGGACTGATTGTGCGACATTACTGAAACAGAAATACTAACCTGAAGCGTGAACCGTGCAATCACCGGAAAAAGTCGCCGATGGCAGTTAAAACCCTGTCCTAGTGAAAAGTGGAAAGTGAGAGTAAAGAAATGAAGAAGAAAAAATAGGGAGGGGAAGGGGGATTTATAAGGAGAAGGCGACTCCTCGATTTCCGCAATAAAGATCTGGCCATTGGATCTTAATCATCAACATCTAACGGCTGCTAAGATCTGGAGACGCTTTGATCATTGTGCTCATGACATCAGCAATGGGCGTGAAATTACACCAACTACCCCCAGTCCTTTTTTCCTCATACAGAATTTTCGACAAGTCAGGGAGCTCAGAGCTTGCATAAAATCACGAGCCAATAATGGAATCGCGAGCCAGTAATTTCTCTTCTATTTCACAAAAGGGTCGATGCTCGGATAGCATCTCGAGCTGCACCTCTTTCTCTGTTGTTCAAGGGAGCTCGGAGCTCGGATGGATTCGCGAGCCAATAATTCCTCTTCTATTTTACAGAAGAGTCGACGCTCGGATAGCATCCCGAGCCGCACCCCTTTCTCTGTTATTCAAGGGAGCTCGGAGCGTGGATGGAATCTCGAGCCAATAATTCCTCTTCTATTTCATAGAAGGGTCGATGCTCGGATAGCATCCCGAGCCGCACCTCTTTCTCTGTGGTTCAAGGGAGCTTGAAGCTCGGATGGATTCACGAGCCAATAATTCCTCTTCTATTTTACAGAAGAGTCAATGCTCAGATAGCATCTCGAGCCGCACCCCTTTCTCTGTTGTTCAAGGGAGCTCGGAGCGCGGATGGAATCGCGAGCCAATAATTCCTCTTCTATTTCACAGAAGGGTCGATGCTCGGATAGCATCCCGAGCCACACCTCTTCCCCTGTTGGTTCAAGGGAGCTCGGAGCCCAGATGGAATCGCGAGCCAGTAATTTCTCTTCTATTTCACAGAAGGGTCGACGCTCAGATAGCATCCCGAGCCGCACCTCTTTCTCTGTTGTTCAAGGGAACTCGGAGCTTGGATGGAATCGCGAGCCGATAATTCCTCTTCTGTTTTATAGAAGGGTCGACGCTCGGATAGCATCCCGAGCCGCACCTCTTTCTCTGATTGTTCAAGGGAGCTCGGAGCTCGGATGGAATCGCGAGCCATTAATTCCCCTTCTATGACACAGAAGGGTCGACGCTCGGATAGCATCCCGAGCCCCACCGCTTTCTTCGTTGTTTAAGGATCTCGGAGCTCGGATCGATTCGCGAGCCAATATTTCCTCGGATAGCGAGCTCCGCGAGCCCACGGGCCTTCCCATATTTACAAGGAGGTCAGAGCTCGGATAGAATCGCGAGCCCCAAAACCCCTCCTTTGTCCCACAAACAGGGGCTCACCGGTCAACCCCTAGTACTCGACAAATCGAGCTTCGAAAAGAGAGATCTCGACATCCCCTCGCTCTTCCAACTAGCAGGAGGGTCGTCCGCCGACCCTCGGAGCTCGTCCACCGACCATCAACATTCCACAAACAAAATCAACCTCGACGTCCCCTCGCTCTTCCAACTAGCTAGGGGATCGTCTGCCATCCCTCGGAGCTCGTCCGCCGACCCCTAATGTTCGACAAACCAAGCTCCAACAGGAGATCTCGGCGCCCCCTCGCTCCTCCAACTAGCAGGAGAATCGTTCGCCGAGCCCCTCCTCTATTCACAAGGGGGTCGGAGCTCGAATAGAATTGTGAGCTCCAAAACCCCTCCTTTGTCCCACAAACAGGGGCTCGCTCACCGACCCCTAGTGCTCGACAAACCAAGCTCCAACGAGAGATCTCGACGTCCCCTCGCTCTTCCAACTAGCAGGGGGGTCATCCGCCGATCCCCAGAGCTCGTCTGCCGACCCCAAGACTCGGCGAGCATCGCTCTGACTCTCCTACACTTGGCATCCTGCGCCAACTCCAATGAGGGATCCCTTCCTCCTAACCCCTGGCCACTTCGGGAAATAGCATATCCCACTTCCTCACCGCGACATCCACCCTGCTCTTCCCACAGAAGCGAAGAATCACTTCTACACGAC
Source organism: Hemerocallis citrina (assembly GCA_017893485.1). Taxonomy (NCBI): domain Eukaryota; kingdom Viridiplantae; phylum Streptophyta; class Magnoliopsida; order Asparagales; family Asphodelaceae; genus Hemerocallis; species Hemerocallis citrina. The sequence continues at coordinate 28,456,947 of CM030367.1, forward strand.
TAGTTCACCCAGCCCTACAGGAGTGTGGGGCTTGTGATATGGGTCAGAATAACGTGGCCCATCCTGGGCCACATGATCCCCTCAGGATACGCGCACCTCCTGATCCTCCGGACCCGCCATGTCAGTGTCGAAAAACTACCCGGGCCCCTGCCACGTCAGCTTGGAAACCGCCCGGGCCTCTGCCACGTCAGCCCTATACCGCCCGGGTTTCCACCGCTTCAGCCACACGGGCAACCGGGTCCAGACCTGGCCCCAAACGGGTCCAGACCCGGCCCCAAACGGGTGCAGACCCAGTTGGCTTCTTCTATAAATACCAGACTCCTATTCCTTGATCCAGGTAATCAATCTCTGCCCACTCAAACCCTAGTTACTGTTACTTTCTCTCAGTAGCCTGACTAGATCGTCGGAGGGTCTACCACCGGGACCAACCCTGGTGTTCCTAGACTGTCTGCAGGTACACGAGACCTCGGATTCGAGCCCCCTGATCCGAGCCGAGCATCCAGCCACCACCCTACTCCAGCCCACTTCCGTACCGTTCGGCCAGCCGAAGGCCATCTGCATAGGAGCTTCCTCCTTCAATACAAATCGAGTAAGAACTCACACCTGGTGCATCCACACGCCTCCCAAAAAAAACGACATCACCTATGAAATTGCCCTGGTTTTATTCATCCCTAAGTAAAAATTTCCAAATTCCCAGTTAATATAAAGAATGCAAATAATAAGATCCTTTCCTGCCTTCATAATTTCAGAATATTCAAGTACGCTACATCTAATGAATCCAATCTTTTTGTTAGTTAGCATTACAGTCCGGATAATCCTTTTTGTCTGCTTTGAGATTTTTTTCGTCATTACGGTCTCGGTTCTCGATGTGTCTCTAGATATGCATGATATGTTAGATATAGGTATATTCTAAATAGAATAAAATATTATTGTGTATAATAGTCTATGGGACAACACGTGTTGTGCATGTGTTATCTGTGAGTTATTTGACCGGGTTGAGTGGGCCAAGAGCCTAGTACCCAAAACTCTTATCCCATATATATTAATCTTGTGGTAGTGCTCTGTGATATTCCAATTCATGATAAGCAGGGTATAATATCTCAAGCAGTAGGGATATTAACCTTAACCCTAATTTTTGTTATTATTATCTCTCATAATCTCTAACAATCTTGAGATATTAGTTAAATTAATTTTTTTATATTAGAGAGAGAGAAAGGTCATCGAATCTTACCGTAGAGGTCGTCGCCGCCTGTGCCGTAGCCACCAGCAGCCACATCCCCGCAATAGCTTCTTCTCTTCTTTCTTGAGCGCCACACAGTGATCGGGCTAGGATATGTTTAGATCCAAATATTCCATTGGTTGGTTTTGGTGTTTTGTGTTTAGCCTTGGGAGGGGATCTTCGCTGCTGATCTTTTGAGTCAAATTTGACCAAGGCAAAGTGTCCTATTTGCTATGTTTTTGCTGTAATGTGTTCCGGATTGAGCATAGGATCTCCGCTGTGTTTTGGTTTGATCGAGATCCGAGATTTCAATGGTGATTAGTTGATGTTTCGGGGTTTTTTTGGGAGAAGACAGGATTTGAGCAACTGTACTTCCAATTCAGATCCAAACGTCTTGATCTTCATCAAGATTCAACCAACTCTAAACTTTAAGAAATGTGCTGATTTATTTAATTAATTTTATGTATTATTGTTTATCAGGCAGTTTTATAGAAAAACTCTTTCTTTTACTGAAATTAAGCTTGTAGTAATTATTCAGAATAAACTCTCTAGTTTTTTGAATTTACTGTTTATTTTTATAAGATGGAAAAACTTAATCGTGCATACAAGATTCCGAAGTTAGAAATATTTGATAGTTCTGAATTTAATTGTTGGAAAGTGAAAGCACAATAAGAGATGTGGATGCAATTGATGGAGATAGAGCAGGCAGTGAGGATATTGTTTGGACCAGATCCAAATATGATTGGACTGGATCAGATTTGAAATTAAAGATAAGTTTTTTACCTGCATATATACTTCAATTATTTGTTGTTACTAAGTGCTAAAGTTAAAAACCGTGTTAACCATTGTTTAAATAAATGCAAGTTTCAATAACTGTTCTGGCAATGTGCTATGGATCAAATATTATTTTGATAGGATAAATTATAGGTTTTGACTATAAATTTGTATCTCCAATTAAATTGTTGTTAGAATTAAATAATGCTAATAATTCGTTTAATTGGCTAATTTTAACAATTTGACGAATGTAAGAATTTCAAAGTTACTTACAAATTGTGTATATTGGAGACGATGGATTTGTGTCACAGTAGAATAAGTCTGCACTACGTAGGCTTCTCCGTCGAATTGGAAAGCATTTCTAACTTGAAGTGTTGATATGATCTACTATAATCTTTTTCAGTATTTTCATGGGATGAATATGTTAACGTTTCGTGTGCTTGATCACATGATTGAAATTTTAGATCATAATTAGTCTCATTTTGAAAACTATCATGTTTAGGGTTGTTATGTGTTCCTTGTCATACTCTGTGTAGATATTTATTAGGTAACTCATCGTTTACAGTTTGTGTGAGATTGAATATTTTCTTCTCCAATAAAGAATGATGCATAAAATCTATAACAAATGTCTGTAACTTAGGTGAGAGCATCTTGTAATGCATGATATGACTTTATTAGTTATGCTTTGTTCTTTCTAATTCAGTATACTATGTGTGCAAAATCGAATTATAAAATATTTTTCATTATCTTTTTTAACGCTTCGAAGATGATGAAGACCGAATATAGGGAAGAACTATTCGCTCGATATGTTTGAGCAATTAACATTGTTAGAACTACGAGCGGCAAGCATTTTTGTGACATGTAAAAGATTAATTTTGTATTAACTCATAATTTATTATTATTATTTCAATGTGCATAATATAGTCTATTGCATGTGTAACAAATGAAGTAACCAATAATAATAGTTCTAATTTGTGTAGTCCTTGAATACGGCATAATTGGCTAAGACATGTGAACTATATATTAAATTGTTTGTTTTTGTTAAAACTCATAACTCTGCTAAATGACACATCATTAAATATGACAATTGTAAAATTTGTGCTCATATTATGATCACCAGAAAACCATTTAGTATGGTCTCTGGGAGTACACAAAATCTTGAGTCAATACATTCAAATATTTGTGATCTCAATAGCTTTGTGACTAGATGAGATAATGATTGATGAGAAGTATTTAGTTACTTTTAGAGATGATTATTGAATTTTTGTCATATATATGGAGGATGAAGCACTCGTTATTTTAATGAATTAAAAATCTAGTTAAATGCTAAGATCAAAATATTTCAGATTTGATAGAGGTGGTGAATATGTTTTAATAATTTAAGAGAAGTTTGCATTTGGCATAATCTCTAGTGCACTCTATTTACAACAGTCAAAACGGTATTGATAAAAGTTAGATTCAAACACTTAGTGAACTGTTGAATTCTATATTACTGACTGTTATTTGACTTTGTGTAATTATAGGTGATGTTGTATTGTTAATCATATTCCTAATATGTTACTACACTCTAAATTATCTACACCTTGTAGACTATCAAATAAAAATAAAAATAATTTTGTTAAAGTGAAAACATGTGGTGTGATATATTTGTTAGAGAACATGACCATTAGAAGGCCTAAAGAATAACCTATAACAAATATTTGTGTATACTTAGAAAGTGCAGAATGTAGTTCTATGGACAAATTTGGGATCTATCTAATTTGTGTTAGTAGAATCTAGACTTGCAGAATTCTTTAAGAATGTGTTCATCAAAGTTGAATACATGAAGTTATTTAGTCCTATAGACACAGTTAATAATTCACTGTTGGAATCAAGAACTAGCTGTACTGACCCTTAAAACTACAATGACAGATGAGCCAAGAAGACTCTTTGATAGAAAATGAAATGAAATTTTTATTATACAATAATATTTTAAATTAGGTGATTTGCCGAAATGGGCTAAACTGCAGTAAATAAGAGAGGTTTTGTAGAAGAAACATACTTTTGATTGTTCAGTTGTAATTTTAATGCACTTTTAGTAGCTAAAGGAATGACTGAGATAAGTTGGAAAATTTGTTTGAAGTCTACTCATATGTCCGTCACATCATACAATAAGTATTATTCTTGCTCTTACATCTATTGAAATTTTTGTTATTCATGAAAGATGTTTAAACAGTTTTGTCCTAAAAAAAATTCTACCTGATATTTTGTATTGAAAAGTTTTGTACCGAAAAGTTTTGCACTAATATGTTTAGTGAACAAGATTTACAAATTGGTAAAGTCATTGTATGTTTTATTATTTAAATGTGTTGAGGAACAAATAATTTGACAAATTTTTGAAGAGCTTATATTTGAATCAAGTAATTCAGATAAATGTCTTTAATTCTATAGTCAGTCAAATATAATTGCCTTTATTTATTTGTATATTGTTGACATGCTTGTTGATTGAAAGTGACCTCTCTATTATAAATGAAGTTAAAACTGTGCTATCCAAAGAATTCAGCATGAAACACCTAAGTGTTGTGGATACTTTATTAGGTATAAGGATAAGTTTCGGTTGGGCAAGGGATAGCCCTTAGTCAAACTCATCAAATCAATTATGTGTTCCAAAAGTGGGATATAGTGATTGAAAGTGTCTTTTGAAACACTTTATGATTATGATAAAGGTTGACACCTAATGATGATGCAACTATGAGACAATTAGATCATTCGAAACTTATTGAAAGTCTCATATATACAAAGATCTGCACTAATATACATAACCTTTGGGGTAGGTATGATCTGCAAATTCACTAGTAGTCCTACTAATATACATTGGAGAGCCCTAAGAGGCTAATGAGATACTTGAGAGGTACTGAAGAGTTTGCTTTATGCTACTCTAGTCATCCTTCAGGGTTGAATGGATGATCTGATGCATTATAATGCTCAAATTTTAGTGAAAGTCGATAACTAATGGATATGTGTTTACACTAGGAGAAACAAATGTTATGGAAATTAAAAGGCAAACAGGCACTGTGCTATCATTCATGAAATCAGACCTTTATGTGTTATCCTCTGCAGGGGAAGAGGCTGAGTGGATTGAAGAACTTGTTGCTAGTCATCCATTAAGAAGTTTAAGTAACTCTCTAATTCTATTTATCGACTTTCAAGGTACAATGCATTATAGCTCATAACACACTCTATAATAGTCAGAGGAGTATATTAAGGCTGAAAGAAACCTAGTTGAACATTCTCATAAATAAAAGTGTAATTGAGATAAAATATGGCTAATGGTTTTGCTAAGAGACTTGAAAGTAATCTAGTTATCAAAACTGTGGGGAAAATTGAGTTAAAAGCTATTGAGCCAAAAATTTTAACATACTAGTTGTTTGAAAATTAGAATCCAATTAGAGCCATAGAAAAGTTCAAACTTAAGCATCAATTTTAGGCAGTTGGTATTCTTTAGATAATTTGAAAAGTTCTATATAAATTTTGTTAATATATAATTTCATTCCAATTTTGAAGATGTTATATATTGTCATAATTTACTTAGAATCATCTTATTCTCCAAAAAGAAAGTCTGGAAACTTGTCGATGTGTTTCCAATATTTAGAATGTCTTTATATCATTCCAATTTTGATGATGTATCTATTTTATGGATTAATGTTTCATTCTAATTTTGATGATTCAAAATTAACCATAATTAATTTGATTGTTCTATCATTCCAATATGAAACATAATATAGTTCTTGTGTAGAAACTATAATAATTTTTGTTCTTTATTTTGTTAAGAAAACTTGATTGTGATACTTGCGTTATATTTTTACTAAGCTAATTATGAATTGTATTAAGTTCTTTTATAGAACTAGATACTTTATGAAATTCGTTAGAATTCTTAGAGATGTGTCTCTTGATATTCGTGTTTCAATAAGCTAGCAAAGATGAAGGAGTTGAATATGTCATTATAGATTTCAAAATAATGATTTGATCAAAATTGTAATACCCTAAACTTTCATTTTAATAAAAAATGTTGATTTTCACGTGTTGTGCATGTGCAAATTTCGTATGTATATTTATTTATTTATTTTTATATATAAAATTTCTTTTTGTAGTATGAACAATTATTTCTTCTTTCCTTTATTTTTCTAAAAGCTTATTTTATAAAGCCTAAAACATTATTTTCTTATTTTGAGCCCACTTTAATAATTCATTATTTTATTATTTTGGCCCACAAGTCTAAGCCCACTATTTGTGAAGGCCACAAATTTAATTAATCCTTTAAATTGTCACACTTGTCATGTAGACACAAATGGTGAACAATTGATTAATTAAAATTGTACAAATTTCAAATTGAGGGGTACTAGAGGGCACGTGCATGCACGTAGTGTGCAATGCACACCTAGGGAGGCTGGGTATGCATAAGGAGGAATGGGAGAGTGGGTGTGTGTGCATGGGTGGTTATTTGATTATGGGTGATTGCTACAACTTCCCCTCCTATCCTAGCCATCCATCTTTAACCATCTAATGAAATCCTAGCCCTCCAATCCATCCTAGAACTAATATAAATACCCCCTACCTTCATGTATTCTACACAAAAATTATTGAAAGAAAGAATTTATATAGGAGAGAAATACATAAGGGAGTATAAAGTTTGAGTGTGAGTTGTGTGTCCCAAACAAGAGGCTGGCCCCATCATCAAGCACAAGGAAGCTTTCGGTTTTTGCACAAGGAGCAAGAAGGAGAGCATTTGCAACACAATTTAGGAGGAGAAGGCTACTCTCTCGCATTCTAGGAGACTCTAGGAGCTTTTATTTGGTTTTTCTCCAAAGAGGTGGGTGTTTCTCATTGCTTCTGATATGGCTAAAAATGGGGTTAAATCGGAACCGTCCAGATTGGGCACGAATCTCGAAGCTCGGGGGTAAAAAGGTAATTTCACATACAAGCGGGTCCAAAGCAGGTTCTGAATCTCCTTCTCACAGATCCAATAACCCTCGAATGGGTCCGCTCCAATTGGGCACGGGTCCCGACCCGAAGCGAGCCCAGACTAGCAAGAGACAAATCAGGGCCACTGATTTGACCAAGTCAACGGGCCTGATTTGCTCTCACCGGGAATTAAGGGGTCAGTTTCCTAAACAGACTGAGGATTTTACTCCCGGCTGTTACACAGGAAATCAGACCCTTAAACAACTCCCCTGGCGACTATAAATACGACCCCTCCTACCTCTGTCACAGGTTAATTACTTTTTCACCACTTTAAGCTCTTTCTTAATCTCTTCTGATTACTGACAAGAGCGTCGGAGGGTGCGTCGCCGGAATCAACTCCGGTGTTTCGCACTTCCTTGCAGGTTGCGCTAGGAGCAAGAAGGCTTGAGTCAACTGTTCAGGTTTTTCTCGGACTCACAAATTCTATCTGTTTACCCCTACACCGAAATTAGCGGTAACAGATTGGTGCCGTCTGTGGGAAACAACCACACGAACAGCCTCAGCCCCTTCTCTGCCGTCCTCTCCAACCATGCCTCCAAAGAAGGTCAGATCGAGAGGGTCCAACCGCGGGAACAATCCCGCCGACCCTACGGAGGAAGCCCCTGTCAATCCTATTCCTCAGTCCGACCTCCCTCCGCCGGCCCAGCAGGGCCAACCTCCTCTTCCCAGGCAGCAACCCAACAATGGCCCTTCCGGCCATAACGGTCGGAAGCAGAAGCAGCCCCTCAACCCGGACCACGTCTCGGTCCATAATGGGTCCTCGGACTCGATGGCTTCTCATCATCCCGACCTCCGCAACACGCTCCTGAACCGCCAGAAGGACGACGACCTCCGCACCCACCGTGACGAGAGGCGGGCCCGAGAGGGAGCCTCCCGCCAGCGTCAGGGTGAGCGGTCCCCACGTCGCCGAGACGGAAGGAGGTCCCCGGACCGCAGGGGCCGGGCAATGTCTTCCAAACGCAGGAGGAGGAGGCCGCATTCCCCCGCGGATCGGCATCCTCGGAGGAACAATGACGCACCGATCACTCGTGCCGAGTTCCTGCAATTTCAGGACACCGTGCTACAGGCCCTCAACCTTCGGCAGAACGTCCAAAATGCTCAGAGGGCTCCAACGCCCCCGAGAGACCCCAGTCCTCGTCGCCGAACCCGAAGTCCTTCCCCGGCTCCCAGCCGCCAGCGGCAGCAATACAGTCCTCGCCGATTCCAGGACTACCGGCGTCGCAGTCCGCACTCCCCCTCCTATGAAGAGGAGTCCGGGGGGTCATACGATTACCAGCGGAGGGACGACGCCCTCATCTGCCGTCTCCATGAGGTGGAAAGGCGTATTGGCCGCATGGACAGAGAGGAGGAGTCCCGAGCAGGAACGGTCCGTCCCAGCAGACCCCCTTTCTCTCGGTCGATCATGGAGGCCCACATACCGAGGGGTTTCAAACCTCCGCAGTTTGAAACGTACTCAGGGGAATCCGATCCAGTTGACCACGTCGAAAGCTTCAAGACCCTGATGCTGATCCATCAAGCTTCCGACGCCGTGCTATGCAGGACCTTCCCCGCAACCCTCAGGGGGTCGGCTCGGGAATGGTATTCCAGACTCGCTCCCTCCTCGATCTTCTCGTTCGAGCAGTTTGAGACACTGTTCATAACTCACTTCGTGAGTAGCAGGCGAGCTGAGAAGACAAGCCTCTCCCTACTGAACCTGCGGCAGGAAAGGGAAGAGAAGCTGCGGGACTATGTGAAGAGATTCACCGCAGAGGTTAGGTCCATCGCCTCCTTGGACCAGTCAGTGGCGACCGTGGCGTTCCAGTCGAACGTTCTCAACGCCAACCTCCGATCGTCCCTAGCCAAGAAGCCCCCACATGACTTCGCCGACCTCCTCCTGAGGTGCGAGAAGTATATCCGAGCAGAGGAGGCCGAAGCCCTTCCGAGCTTCGGGGGGTCCTCCTCAGGGTCGAAGAGGAAGGCGACGGGGGAAGAGGGGTCCAAGAAGGCGCAGAAGGACAACGGCGGTCAGTGCTGCCCTCCCCCCAGGTTCGAGAAGTTCACTCCCCTCACCACTAATGTCTCCACCATTCTAATGGAAGTGGAGAAGGAGGGAGTCATCCCTCCGGCTCCGAGAATGCACACCCCGGCGAAGAGGAGGAACAAAGATAAGTGGTGTCGTTACCATCGGGATCACGGCCACGACACGAACGACTGCCGGGCCCTGAGGGATGAGATCGAAGCCCTCATCCGGAGGGGGAAGTTGGCCAAATTCGTGAAGGCTAACGATCGGGCGGATCGCAATTCTCCTCCGCCTCGGGGGGCTAACAAGCGCTCCGAGCGACGCGAGGAGACACCCGAGTTCGAGGAGGAACGGATTCTGCACCTGATCCACGGAGGCCCCATGGGAGGCTCCTCTAATTCCTCCCGGAAGGCCTTTGTCCGAGAGGTCAACTCGGTTCACAGCGCCCCTCCTCCCAAAGGTCTCGGCGTCCCCGTGTCTTTCTCCGACGTAGACCTCGAAGGGGTCCGAACCCCACACTGTGACGCCCTCGTCATCGACCTCCGCATGGCCAACTTCAAGGTGCAGAGGATCTTAGTAGACAATGGGATTTCGGTCAATATTCTCTTCCTCTCGGCCTTCCGAGGCCTGCAGCTGTCCCGGGACCGTCTCAAGCCGGCCGGTTACACACTCCACGGGTTCACGGGGGTCCCGGTAACCGTCGAGGGGGTGATAACCCTAGACGTTACCGCGGGGAGCACCCCTACCACCCGGACCGAGCCGATGGACTTCATGGTCGTCGACATTCCGACAGCATATAATGTCATTCTAGGCCGACCTGGCCTAGCCGCCTTGGAGGCTGTCCCCTCGGCGTACCATTTGAAAATGAAGTTCCCCACTTGGTCGGGAGTAGGGGAAGTCAGGGGAAGCCAAGAAACAGCCCAGAAGTGCTACATGACTTCCACCGGGGGACCAGTGCTTTCGCTCGAGACACTAGAAATCCCCGAGCCGAAAGCTCGGCCAACGTCTGAGCCGGCGGACGAGTTAGAAGAAGTGCTCTTCTCGGACGAGGACCTGAGCCGAAAGTTCCTCATCAGCAAATCCTTGCCGACCGCACTGTGCTCGGACCTGATTAAAAGCATCCGGGATAACCGTGACTTGTTTGCATGGTCGGCCGTGGACATGCCCGGCATTTCTGAGGAGCTGCTCGTCCATCGCCTGAGTGTCGAACCGGGGTGCAAACCAGTTCAGCAGAAGAGGCGAAAGTTCGCTCCCGAGCGACAGCAGGCCATCAAGGAGGAGGTGGATAAACTCTTAAAGGCTAAGTTCATACAGGAGGTAAATTACCCCGAGTGGCTGTCGAATGTTGTGATGGTCAAGAAGTCCAATGTCTCTTGGAGGATATGCATTGACTTCACCGACCTGAACAAGGCGTGTCCGAACGATCCATTCCCTCTCCCGAACATCGACACCCTTATTGACGCCACCTCGGGCCATGAGCTCCTCAGCTTCATGGACGCCTTCTCGGGTACAATCAGATCCGAATGTTCCCTCCGGACATTCCGAAGACCTCCTTCGTCACCGACCAAGGCCTCTACTGCTACCGGGTCATGCCGTTCGGTTTGAAGAACGCGGGCGCCACCTACCAGTGCCTCGTCAACAAGGTCTTCCAGAGCCAGATCGGCCGAAACATAGAGGTGTACGTTGATGACATGCTCATCAAGAGCATCCGGGGCACAGACCATGTAGCCGACCTCCAGGAGGCCTTCGGCGTGTTGAGAAGGCACAACATGCGGCTGAACCCGAACAAGTGCGCGTTCGGGGTCTCTTCGGGAAAGTTCCTCGGCTTCATGGTAAGCCAACGAGGAATCGAAGCTAATCCCGAGAAGATTAAGGCCATATTAGACATGGCCCCGCCTCGGAACATCAAGGAGGTGCAGAAGCTTACCGGTCGGCTCGCCGCTATCGGTCGGTTCCTCTCGAAGTCAGGGGAAAAGTGCCTCCCCTTCTTCAAAGCACTCAGGGGGGCTAAGGGTTTTGAATAGGGCCAGCCACAACAGGAATCGTTCGACCAGCTGAAGGCCTACTTGGTGAACCCCCCTCTGCTCAGCAAACCGGTCCCGGGCGAGACTCTCTTCGTCTACTTGGCTGCTTCCGAGCAGACCTTGAGCGCTGTCTTGGTGAGAGAGGAGGACCGAACCCAAAGGCCAATCTACTACGTGAGCAAGGTGCTTCGGGAAGCCGAGCTCCGCTATCCGAAGATAGAGAAGATGGCCTACGCCCTAGTCACGGCGGCGAGGAAGCTTCGGCCATACTTTCAGTCCCACTCGATCATCGTCCTCACCGACCAACCCTTAAAGCAGATCCTCTACAAGCCTGAGACCTCGGGCCGGCTGATGAAGTGGTCCATAGAGCTGAGCCAGCATGACATCTCTTACCAGCCTCGGACAGCAATTAAGGCGCAGGCACTCGCCGACTTCATCGTAGAGTCCACTATCCCTGAGGTCGGCCACGTCCCGAACGGACCCCCCATTTGGACAGTCTTCGTGGACGGATCCTCTTGTAATGAAGGAAGCGGCGCCGGCATCATTCTGAACGGCCCTGACAACTTCGTCCTCCAGTACGCGATCCGTATGAACTTCAAGGCCTCGAACAACGAGGCGGAGTACGAGGCTCTCATTGCCGGTCTCGGACTTGCACGGAGCGCTGGGGCGCAGTGCCTCCGAATCCACAGCGATTCCCAGCTCGTCGTGAACCAAGTCTTGGGCGAGTACGAGGCCCGAGACGAGCGGATGGCGAAGTACCTCACCAAGGTTCGGGCCCTCATGAACCGGTTCGAGGAGGCGCCCATCCAGCGGGTCCCTCGTGAAGAGAACTCACAGGCCGATGCCCTCTCCAAATTGGCCTCGTCCTCACTGCAAGGTCTCGAACAGACCGTACTGATCGAAGTCCTCTCTAAGCCGAGCATCGAAGATGAGACACCTGGCTCGGTGGAATCGTTGCCGGTCATGTTACAAGATAATTGGATGAAGCCTTTAGTGGAATTCTTAAGGGACGGGCTCCTACCCGAAGACCCCAAAGAGGCTCGCCGAGTCAGAACCCGGGCCGAGCGGTATGTCTTGATCGAGGGCATCCTATACAAACGTTCTTTCTCTCAAATAGACGGCCGACCGTACCTAAGGTGCCTCTCTCTGGATCAGGCCGAATATGCCCTACAAGAGCTCCACGAAGGCATCGGAGGGGCGCACTCAGGATTTAGGTCCTTGGCCCGAAAAGCTTTGAATTATGGGTACTTCTGGCCGACCCTCCTTCAAGACGCCGAGCAACACGTTCGGCAATGCAGCTCTTGTCAGAGACACTCCAGCATCTGACGCCTCCCTCAGGCCAACCTCGCCTCCCTATCAAGTCCCATCCCCTTTGCAATGTGGGGCATGGATTTACTAGGGCCCTTCCCTCCGGCTCCGGGTCAGTTCAAGTTCTTGGTTGTAGCCATCGACTACTTCTCGAAGTGGGTCGAGGCCGAGCCCCTCACCACTATAACCGAGAACAAAGTGGTACAGTTCTTCTGGAAGAGCATCATATGCAGGTTCGGCGTCCCCCGTGTCCTCGTAACGGACAACGGGACTCAATTCACTGGCACGGCATTCCGAGCTCTGTGCGACGACCTCGCCATCCAGCAGCGCTTCTCGTCCGTTTCCCACCCTCAGTCGAACGGGCAGGCAGAAAATGCTAATCGGCAGATCCTCGCAGGTATCAAGAAAAGGCTGGACAAAAGCTCCAAGGGCTTATGGGTCGACCAACTCCCCAACGTCCTATGGAACTACCGCACGAGCAAGCGGACCCCCACAGGCGAGTCCCCTTTCAACCTCACCTATGGGTCCGAGGCCGTGATACCTCTTGAGGTCGGAATACCTTCCCCTTGGCTCACAGCCTATGACGAAGCACAGAATGCCAGAGACCCCAGAGCAGACTTAGACCTGATAGATGAACTGAGGGAAAGAGCGGCGATTCGGCAGCAGAGTTACCGAAGGAGGGTTGAACTGGCGTACAACAAAAAGGTCCGACCCGCCAACCTTAAGCAAGGAGATTTGGTCTTGAGAAAGCTAGCCATATCCTTCCCCAGTCAGAAGAGCAAGCTGGCTCCGAACTGGGAAGGACCGTACAGGGTCACAAAGGTAGTTCGGCCTGGAACATATCGCCTTAAAGACCTAGAGGGCAGAGAGCTTCCGAGGACCTGGAATGCCGACCACCTCCTAAAATACCAAGAAAGCGCTCCGGCGCCGCTCTAAGTATCATGGGATATCGAGCCATTCCAGTCCTCCGACTTGTAACCTATTTTCATAAATTGTACTATGTAAAACGGTTCGCCGTCGATTATCAATAAAGAAAGCTCTTTCGTGTTTTTGAATTCGCATGTTTCTCTCCCCTCTTATCGCCTGCTTTTTAAATTGTGATTTCAACCAATGGTTCGGAGTCCACGTTCGGCTCGACCTCACCTCCTCGGCTCGTCCCCGGACGAACCAGGGGTAGACCATCGTTCGGAACTGCTCCCACAACCGTTGAACTACACCGATGGTTCGGAGTCCAACACTCGGCTCGACTCTACCTCCTCGGCTCGCTTCCGGACGAGCCAGGGGTAGATCGCCATTCGGAATTGCTCCCACAACCGTTGAACTACACCGATGGTTCGGAGTCCAACACTCGGCTCGACTTTACCTCCTCGGCTCGCCTCCGGACGAGCCAGGGGTAGATCGCCGTTCAGAATTGCTCCCACAACCGTTGAACTACACCGATGGTTCGGAGTCCAACACTCGGCTCGACTCTACCTCCTCAGCTCGCCTCCGAACGAGCCAGGGGTAGATCGCCGTTCGGAATTGCTCCCACAACCGTTGAACTACACCGGTGGTTCGGAGTCCAACACTCGGTTCGACTTTGCCTCCTCGGCTCGCCTCCGAGCGAGCCAGGGGTAGATCGCTTTTCGGAATTGCTCCTACAACCGTCGAGCTACACAGATGGTCCCGGAGTCCAACACTTGGCTCCCAGTCCCCCCAAGCTTCTCCGATGGATTGACGCCGAAGCTACATTCGGCCACACAAGCTGAGCAATCTTGCCCAGTAGCCGAAGCCCGAAGCCCTACGCCTCCGGTCGGCTACCGAGCAAGTGCGTTCCCGAGCTCGCAAACGGAGAAAACTCACTTTCTCCTCAACTTTCGTGTATGATCTCGATCAGACGCTCAGATCTTGCCACCTATGCTAAACGACAAGATAACGTTTTCTTGGGAACTGAGCCGCCTCGAGATTCGCACCTACGCTAAACGACAAAATGGCGCTTTCTTGGGGACAGAGCCACCTAGGATTTCGCGCCGTACCTTGTCAGAGTCGCTAAACGACAAAATACCGTACTCATGGGAACCCGTTCGGTTCAGACACTCTCGCCGACGGAAATAACATGCTCGATTCAAGGACCTCGGGGCGACCAACACAGTTATAAGCAAGACAAATATGCAGAACAACGAAGGGTATTTTATTAAAAACAACCAGGCCATAATACAAAACACATCTTTTCCTTGGTAACAAAGTGTTGGCAAACAAAATACACGCCACCGACCTACTACACTTGGCCCTCATATGGAAATATCCTCACTAGACTGTTCGGCCGACTGTTCGTCCTCCTCGTCTGGTAGCTCCCCTGCATCGTTCCGGAGCTTCGCTACCACAGTCTGCAAGTGTCGAATCTCCGAGAGCAAATCATCCCGCTCGGCTATAATCTTCGAATGGTTGTGCCGAATACACTTGACCCGAAGAGCGTTGCTGAACGCGGTTTGCGAATCTTCATCCCCTTCTGCAGGGCTCAACTCGGTGATCCTATCCTCCAGACGTTAGATCTCGGCTTCCCGTAGGTCGAGGACGGACAAAAGGTGAGCACGCTCACCCTCAGCTCGGTGTAACTCCAGCTCGACGCTCCTAGGACTCAGAGCTGCCGTCCCATAAGTGGCTTCGGATTCAGAGTCATCATCCGAGCCGTGGGGATCAGCATATGAATCGGCCGCCTCGAGCTGAAAAAAGGGGAAAACAATATCAAAATTTCAATGTACTGCCGAAGTCCAACACTTGGAAATTTTCTGAAGAAACTTTCAGAGTTGCATTCATACATATAGTGGCTTCACATACATCAAGACCGACTCTACTACAACATTTTACAACAAGTCAGAGGGGATGAAAAGCGACATGATTAGGGTCTCTTCAGAAGGGGAATGCTTCGGTTTAGGGAAACACGAGGACGACGAGGCCTGCCCTCCGAGCTCGACCCTAAACCAATGAAGTGCGACCCCCCTTCGCTGCTGGCTCTAACCGCGGCGCCGGCCGAGGCCCAGCTCGACGAGACGGCCGCACTGCTCTGAGCGTCGGCTGGACTCCGCCTGGTCATAGGCGAGCGTGTCACAAGTTCGTAAAACGTAATCCCCCTCTCGCTCTCTTCGCGAGTGCACGACGTACTGCGAACGTTAGCCCTCTCCGGCACAAGCTTGAGCAACGCGATCTCTTCCTCCAGTTCAATGATTCTGTCTCTCAGAACGTTGTCCTTCGCCAACTTCTTCGAACGAGAAGGCCTTGACGAGCCAGAGGCATTGGCACCATCGGTCGCGAGCCGTCGGAAGTGGGTGACCTCGATCCCCCTATCTATCGTGATCCTTCTGAGCCTGTCGACTTCGGCTAATAACCTCTTGCGCTCGGCCGATGCCTTCTCCAGCTCGGAAGTCAGATTCTCTTCTTCCGCCGAGCGTTCTTTCTCCGCTAATTCCAAGTGTTGGACCTCAGCCAAAAGGTCGTTATTCTTCTGCTCGGTGGCAGTGAGCTCTCTACGGAGCCTCTCGACTTCGCCTTCGGGACAAGGAGCTTGGGGGTACTTCTGCAGTTGCCACAGCCCGCGACAATACCTCCGCACAGCTGCCTTCATCTCCTCCAGCTTCCCGAGCAAGAGAAACCGACTCTGTCGGCTGTTCGAGAGCTCACCCTTCGTTTTCGCCAGCTCATTCCGAAGGTATACAACCTCCGTGATCGGACTGAACTTCACCTGAAAAGCGGAGATAAATCCGATGGGACAATACACGGAAACATCTACAACTAGTCACACACAAATCCGAGGCTCAACACTTGGATAAATTTTGGCCAAACAAAATGTTTTCATTCAAAACCGAGGAGAAAGTTTTACAAAAGCGGTGGCCAGTCCGCAGTTAGGCTTACAAAAAAGAAAAAAGACTAAAAAGAGAGACAACCGAGTCAGGGGTCGACCTTTTTGCCGCTCGGGTCTGTCGACCCCCCGGTCTCGTCCTCGCCACCGCCCTCGCCTTCGCCTTCGCTCTCGCTCTCCTCCTCGGAGTCGTCCTCCTCCTCGCCCTCGGCCTCGGTCTCCCCAGGGCCTTCGACGACTTCCGTCTCTCCCTCGGGGTCGAGCAACCCCTCGGGAACACCCTCCTCCCTTCCACGGGGTCATAAAAGCGGTAGGAGGACGTGTCGAAGCCCGGGTTCTTAGCGGCTACGTGGAGCAGGGATCGACCGTAGGCTTCCTCCATGTTCTGGAGCATGTGCTGCGCGGCCTCCTCCTGCACGACCCTCCTCACTTTCTTCACCTTCTTCTGGTGCTTGGCCATGATTTTCTCGGCCCTCTTCCGAGCCTTCTCCGCTTCCGACCGAGCATTGGCAAGCGCCTCCTTCAGCTCGGCAACCTCCTTCTCCTTTGCCTCAAGCTTGGTTGCCGCATCCTTCGACAGCTGAACGGCATCGGCCAGCTGCTTCTCCAACCCTGCCACTTCGACAGCCCTCTTCGTCGAGAGGAGCTGCTCGGCATCAAGCCGCTGCGTGGCCTTGACGCGCTCCGCCCTCTCCTGCTCCTTCTCCTGTTCCTTGTTCGCAAACTCCTCGACCAGGAAATTAAAGTGGCAGAGGGTCTGAAAAAGAACAGCACATTAAAATCCGAACCCAAGGACTTGGAAAAATTCTAAGAGAGAAATTTTGATGAGGGAGAGCTCGGCCTACTTACCGACATAGTATTCCGAGCAATCTGCATCACGGCGTCCCCTGCCAGCCCGGCCTTCAGGGTCGCTCGATCCTTTGGGGTCGGCAGGTGCCTCACCGCCTCCATGCAGATGTTGCCGTCGCCCAAGAAGCCGTCGACATTCATCACCTGCTAATCAGGGACGAAGATCTGCTTATGACGCTCGGTCAAGATCTCCTCCGCCTCGGTAGTGAGGGGCAGAACTTGGAAGGACAACGCCTCCTTCACGCCGAACGCACCGCTCGACGAACCGGGGACGCTCCTTCGGGGTTGGTGTCGGCGCACCTGAGGCAGGAGAGTCGAGGACCCTGATCTCCCCCTACTCGAGGACCGCGACCTTCGGTTGGTCGGCAGGCTTCTCAACCGAGGGCTTCTTCGAGGCTCGGCCGTCCTGAGGCCCTGCCGAAGGCCTCTTCTTCTTCGCCTCCTGTTCCGACCGGCCCTTGGCCACCAGAGCTTTGCAATCCAGCTTCATCGTCTCTGCACAAGCCGAATGAAAAAACTTAGAAAAATTTTCATGAACCTTGAGCAAAAAGTATAAATACCAGAAGCATACTAGGGTCGATCGGACTGAGACCCCCTCGGAACAGATCCTCCTCGGTAATTTCCTTCCAACTTAACGCTGGCAGGGCGAAGAGCTTCTTCTGGGCCGCCGCCTCCTCATCACTCAGCGCTGCCTCCTTCTTGGTCCTCTTGGGCAGACCATCCCTTGCCCAAACCGTCGGTATCACCCACGGTGCAAGGGGCTCGGATGAGGAAGTACTTCTCCTTCCAATGTTTGATCGAGTCCGGATTCTCGATCAGCTTCACGCCCGTCCGGGGCGAAAGATAGAACCTCTGTTCGTCTCGCCTTGGCTGACAGGGTCGGTAGAGACTCCGAAAGAGGAACATACTCGGCTTGGCACCGACCTCTTGACATCGGAGGACGAACGCCATGACGTGCCTCCATGTGTTCGGCATCAGCTGGGCGGGGCTCAAACCGTACCAGATCAGGACATCAACCACGAACGGGTGGAGGGGAAAGCGGAGTCCGGCAATTAGGGAGTCGACCGAAAAGACGCACACGTCCGACGAGGACTTTGTATTGGCTCGGAAACCCGACCCAGGGAGGAGCAGTCCGTAGTTGGCGGGGATCCGGAAACCCTCTCGGATCAGACGAAGATCGGTCTCGGTAAGAGACGAGATGGTATGGTCCACCTCGGACAGCTCCCTCGGCTCGTTTTCCTCCACCAACTTAGCCGTGCCCTGGGTCACTCTCTCCAAGGTGTCCTCGGCGTAGTCCCATACGCCTCCCACGCTCGACAGAGAGATGGGCTGCCGACCGAACGCTCCCGCCGTCTTCGGCGTTTCCACGATCGTGACCACGGCCTTGTCCTCCCGGGACACCGCCGCAACCTCCTTAGGCAGCTCGGCCACTTCGCCCTCTATGTCCGGACGAACAACATTCTGATCGCTCGGCTCCACTAGCTCCTTCCCTTTATCCCCTCGGCCAACGGCTTGCTCCGAGGCGGGGGTCTCATCCGTGATCTTAACCATTTTTTCTAAAAGAGAAGGGAAAGAGACTGACCTTGAGGTGATAGGTACGGTCGGAAAGTTCGCCGGAGACAAGGAACGCTACCGCGATAGCTAGCAACGCCACCAGAGAGCTGAAAACTTCGAAGGCAAAGTAAAAACTGAGGAGAGAGAGTAAAAGTAAAAAATGATACTTGGTCTAAGGGGGGGTGAAGATTTATAGTAAAAATGGAACGTCCCTTGGACTTCCAAACGAATAAGTGCGACTTTTGGGCTGCTCTCGAAACGTCGCGAAGGCCCAACACAACTGCCTTCCTCACCAAGTCAACCATCTCGGCGCAATGGGATCTGAATCCGAGCCTGCACGCAATCCGAGCCAGATTGCACAGACTCCGGTCGGTCTCCGAGCAAGTGCCTTTCCGAGCCTGCAAACGGAGAAAACGCACTTTCTCCTCAACTTTCGTGCCTGATCTCGATCAGACAGCCCAGATCTCGCCGAGGACACTAAACGACAAGATAGTATTTTCTTGAGAGATGTGCCCGTCTCGAGATGCGAGCCGCCATCCAACGGTTCAGATTGCATCAAGTCGCTCGGACTGCCTACACCTCCTCCATGTCATCCGACGGATCCGGGGCACCACATCGCCCGGACGATTGAACCCTCGGACACCCCACCTATGACTAGAGAAACCAGAGAAAGTTTTGATTCAAAGTTTTAAGGCACCGCCCTCGGCGAGCACCCCCCAGGCCCCGAGTCTCGGTCGGTATTCCGCCGACCCACGGGCCCAGGTCGAAAGCAGATCAACACTCAGAGATCGGGAGTAGCGCACCATTCCGAGCTAGTTGATTGTAACTGTGAAGGTTCGGCCTGATAGAGGACTCTGGCAACAGAGCCTTCACAGTTGCAAACAAACAAGCTCGGAACGCCGAAGATCATGGCGGAAGAACGACCGCTCGTCCTTCCGAAGCAACTTGGCCCCCGGTTCCGAATTTGGATCGTCACCTCTTCCACCATAATCTCCTCCGACCCCACCACCCACCTCGGGACAGTCGGAGTCGGCAGAAGACCTTGGTGGAAGAACGACCACCCATCATCCCGGAGCGACTCTTACCTCGGGTTCGGATCACAGTCGTCACTACTCCTGCCTCGTTCTCCCCCGACCCTGACACCCACAATGAGGGCCGTCAGGAACGGGAGAAGAAGAAGACAGTAGAGTGACCACCCCTCCGAACCTATCAAGGTCAAGACCCCACAAGACTGGCATCCGCCAGAGGCAGACACCACCGAGGTCTAAAACTCAACATTACTACGACTGAAGTGACAAGGAGAATGGAGTACTTATAGCTTAACCTCCAAGAACCAGCCATTATGACCCTCAGAAGTTGAAACGCCACGCATTAATTGAAGGTGTTATCCTTAATAACCTGGAGAAGGTGGAACGCCGCACAAACCCCAGAGCACCATTAATGTCCTTGGGAACAGGATCGTCTCGAGACGAATCGCGCCACGTCGCTCGTCCTGCCGAAACCCCCTGTCTCCGGTCGGATTCCGAGCAAGTGCCTTTCCGAGCTCGCAAACGGAGAAAACACACTTTCTCCTCAACTTTCGCGCATGATCTCAATCAGACGGCCCAGATCTCGCCGAGGACACTAAACGACAAGATAGTGTTTTCTTGAGAAATGTGCCCGTCTTGAGATGCGCGTCGTCATCCAACGTTTCAGATTGCGCAACGTCGTCCGGACAGCCGAAACCCCTCCCTTCGGTCGGCTGCCGTACGAGAGCCTTTCCGAGCATGAACTTGCCCCACGTCATCCGACCGAAGCTACGAGCACGTCGCTCGTCCTGCCGAAACCCCCTGTCTCCGGCCGAATTCCGAGCAAGTGCCTTTCCGAGCTCGCAAACAGAGAAAACACACTTTCTCCTCAACTTTCGCGCATGATCTCGATCAGACGGCCCAGATCTCGCCGAGGACACTAAACGACAAGATAGTGTTTTCTTGAGAAATGTGCCCGTCTTGAGATGCACGCCGTCATCCAATGGCTCAGACTGCGCCACGTCGCTCGTCCTGCCGAAACCACCTGCCTTCGGTCGGCTGCCGTACGAGCGCCTTTCCGAGCTTGAACTTGCCCCACGTCATCCGACCGAAGCTACGAGCACGTCGCTCGGACTGCCGAAATCCCATGCCTTCGGTCGGCTACCGAGCAAGTGCCTTTCCGACCCCGTAAACGGAGAAAAAAGACACCGAGCTACTACGACCGTTGGATCTCTCAGAAATTCGTGCTTCTAATGATGAACGGTCCAGATTGCGCCACGTGCGCTAAAAGACAAGATAGCATTTTCTTGGAAAATGCGCCACCATCCGATGGCTCAGATTGCGCCACGTCGCTCGGAACGTCGAACCCCCTAGTCTCCGGTCGGCAGCCGAGCAAGTGCCATTCCGAGCTCGCAAACGGAGGAAAAATCTGCCGAGCGATGGAGACCGTCAGATCTCTCATAAAATCACGCTCGACGACGATCAGAGGTCCAGATTGTGCCACGCCATAAATCAGTATTGAAAATCGTTTTTTATTTATTTAAATCGCTTTATTTATTTAAAAATTGCAAAAAATTGCTAAAAATTCGGGAAATTTAACTAAAAATTCTAGAAAATAATTGAAAATTCGGGGGTATATTTTTGGGCCCCTAAACGAACAATTATTGCCCAGAATGCGCTGTTAAGGCCCCCCGAACGATTAGTAAACACATCGCAAAATTAAATAAATAATCCGAAAAAAATAGATGAAAGACGCCAAATACTCGATATGGCTAGGAAACGGCACATGGCATCAAAAAGTTACCTCACTACCCCCTTCGAGATCCTAAGTCCTCCATATGGACTCCGATACAACTCCGCTAGCCACCAAAACTGTCAAACTACTCCTCAAAGGCTGATCACGCTCAGTCTTTAGGAGTGGGGGGCTCGTGATATGGCTAAAAATGGGGTTAAATCGGAACTGTCCAGATTGGGCACGAATCTCGAAGCTTGGGGGTAAAAAGGTAATTTCACATACAAGCGGGTCCAAAGCGGGTTCTGAATCTCCTTCTCACAGATCTAATAACCCTCGAATGGGTCCGCTCCTATTGGGCACGGGTCCCGACCCGAAGCGAGCCCAGACTAGCAAGAGACAAATCAGGGCCACTGATTTGACCAAGTCAACGGGCCTGATTTGCTCTCACCGGGAATCAAGGGGTCAGTTTCCTAAACAGACTGAGGATTTTACTCCCGGCTGTTACACAGGAAATCAGGCCCTTAAACAACTCCCCTGGCGACTATAAATACGACCCTTCCTATCTCTGTCACAGGTTAATCACTTTTTCACCACTTTAAGCTCTTTCTTAATCTCTTCTGATTACTGACAAGAGCGTCGGAGGGTGCATCGCCGGAATCAACTCCGGTGTTTCGCACTTCCTTGCAGGTTGCGCCAGGAGCAAGAAGGCTTGAGTCAACTGTTCAGGTTTTTCTCGGACTCACAAATTCTATCTGTTTACCCCCACACCGAAATTAGCGGTAACAGCTTCTAAATTAGAATTCATGCTAGGTATGTTTTAATAAAATTATAGGAATCAACTAGTGAGAAATTGGAACCATGGTTGTTTAATTAAAGTAGAGTGGTAATATTAGAGATAAATTGATGGAATGATTGCTAATGGATAATTGTTAATTTATGTGATAGAAATCTCCATTTTTGTACGTGCTACATGAATGTTATAATAAATAAAAAAGATTGTATTTGCAAATAATTGATTGAATGCATCATTATGTAAGTAGTTGACAAAAAATAGAATTTCTATTCTTTAGAAAAGATGATTTTTGTGTTCTAAAAATATGGTAGATTGTCAATAAGAAAGAGAACAATAATGTAGTGATTTTTATGGAAACCTAACTTTAATTATGAAGAGTTATGCTGTAGTTCTCAAATGTCGAAATTATGGACATGGAATACAAATTAGGACTAAAATACATATTTTATAGAGCTAAAAATGCTTATAAAAATATTGGTTGCTGTAGATTTATGTGTATTTTAATTCTGAAAAATTTTGTTTTCAAAAGAGAAGAAAAAGAAACAAATATGTTTTTTGAGAAATCATGAATTGTAGATTTGAACAGAGAGCTAAATCAAAACCCAATTAATTCCCTTTCAAATTGATATGGCCAGTTAGACCAATTGGTCGGTAGAGTCTCAGTTGCTACAGTAGCGGGGGCTGAGTCAGGAGTCTCGGGTTCGATACTGTGGCTTTTCGTTTTATTTTTTTGTTAAAAAATTCGATTACCGAGGGTTGATACATAGGGATTATAACCCCTAGTTATATCGCCTTGGGGCTTTGGCACAGTGGTCTTGTGCGTTGTCCATTGGGCCGCTGGTTGTGGGTTCGAATTCGGTTGGGGGATTGGATTTAAAAAATTATTTTTTGGGGGATTTTAATATTAATTTGAGTTTTAAAATTAGATTAAAAATTGGGAAAAATATGGAATAAATTATTGAAAATTATTTGGACTTTATGAGAAAATTTTGTGTAACTTTTGATAAAGTGTAATTAAGAAATTGAGGCTTTTGCAAGAAAGGACTTCTTTTTGAAATTAAATTATCTTTTAATTAAAGGAAAAATAAATGAGATTTTTTTTGAGTTATAAAGATGAAAATTAGTAATGAGGAATTCTTGAAAGTTGTGATTTGTGTAATTAATTGGACTTATAAATTGTGCTTGTAGTATGAATTGAAATGAGAATAATAGATTCGTGGAATAAATGAATTATTGATTACTACTAGTTGAAACTTATTCTTACGCATAAATTGCACGTGAAATTGAATTATTGATTGTGATGAGTTATGAAAGATGTGAATACATGAATACGATGCTTATGAAATGTGAATTATGATTAATCCTGAAAAGACCTTATGAGTATGAAAAGCTCGATGTTGTAATTATGAGTTGAAATTGAGAATTAGGGTATAGCCAAGCCTTATACCGACAATAAAAGAAATGTGAAAATAATATTCGAGATGAAAAGACCAAGGTTTGGGTCATGTGAAATAAATGAATAAGACCGGTATAGTGGGAGTGCTAACCCTAAGAGATTGATTTTATTCATGATTCAATTAAACTAAGGATTAGATACATAGTGAAGATGTGATGAAAGTAAGAGAAAAACATTGAGTATGAGGGCCATTGATTGGCGGCGTGAGAGTATTCACAGGATGTCCCATGATGCGTCATGATAGGGCGTGGATACTGCTCCAGAGTACCGTTCCCGGTGGCGACGCTCGTGGGGTGTTTGACGACTGCGGGTGGTATCATGTCTATGGTAGGAGCAGAATTACCACAGGATGCCTGCATGATGAGTCATGTGCCAGTGCGTTGGGATTCCCTCCAGGGTGCCTAGACATGAGTTCGTAGGTCGGAAAACATCTAGGATAATTACCGTAGTTACAGTAGTAGGTTAAGTCATGACGAGGGATTGAACCCTACAAGATGAGGAACGGTTAAGGGCTTTCCCTCGGACCTATGTAGTATGGACTGTATAGACTCTGAATAAGTGCACATTAGTGTCATATAATACAAATAATTGTATTAAGGACTAAGTGCACATTCACAACACGACATCAATAGGATAGTCCCTTTAGTTTTGTTTGTGAACAAGTTTGTGGTTTACTAAGTATTGAGAATCGTTATACTATTTCCGGTATAGAGAGGATGGCTGTGTATAATATTTCGTCAATTGAATGAACTGACACGCCCACAGTTTTACATGCAGGGTAAAGATGCTTGACACATTGAAGTATACATGCTGCTCAAGATTGATTTAAATGTTGTTTCATGTAATTTATTGTAAAATTTCTTCCGCTGTAATGATGTAAAGGTATAATGTAACTCTGATATAAGAAATATTTTTATTTCCTTGTAAAATTGTACGAAAGAAGTATAAAGATCCTGTGGAACTTCGAATTCAGTTGTATTTTGGAATTCGGGGTGTTACAAAAATAGAGGAGTAAACATAAAGCTGTTTACAGGGATAGAGTTTCGGGTTTATTTCTCTCGAGAATCAATTTGTCACTTACTTGGTAATACTTCTATTAAGTGTAAAACTCTTGTGTTCATGAGCTTAAAACTCCTATTTTGTTCTTGAAGTTTATTTGCTTTGGTTGTTTTTGAAACTATGACAGGTTTCTCCAGTTGATTTAGCCATTGTGAACAATTCTATTTTGAAATGGTCTTGGAACTATTTGATTATTTTGGTTTAGTCTTATTTGAACTAGTCGAGTTTTTATGGATTTAGTCTATAAACTATATTCTCTATTAATTCCATATTTATTTGAAATTGTTGTGATCCAGTCCACAATACGTGGAACTGATGAGATAACCAGGTATTGCCTAATATATTGAGAATATAGTAGGAGATTGTTGGATTTATAGGTATATTCAATATAGCAAAATATTATTGTGTATAATGTTATATGGGGAAACACGTGTTGTGCACGTGTTATCTGTGAGTTATTGGACCCGGCTGAGTGGTCCAAGAGCCCAGTATCCAAAACCCAGTATTATCCCATATATACTGGTCTTGTGGTAGTGCTCTATGATATTTCAGTTCATGATAAGCAGGGTATAATATCTCAAGCAGTAGGGATATTAACCCTAACCATAATTTCTCTTATTATTATCTCTCATAATCTCTAACATTTAACTTGATGTGTCTCTAGATATGTATGATATTGTACATTTGCAAATTCTCAGATGGTTCTCCACATTGCTCAAGGAATAAATCAATTTCAAGGTTTTCGTTCAAGGAACAATATGTAGATTTTCACTGAATTATAAGACCATGCACATCATACAGTCCATCTGAATATCAATACAACTCCGTAATGGCAGTGTTCATAATGTGCTCTGTAACTATCCTGTACATTCTCTCAGATGGGTGGATGGCATCGAAAAACATAAAGGATGACACATTCTTACACACAGGAGTAAAATTGTTACAAAGTGGTCCCATCTCAACTAAGCCACTACCACAACACCCCTTGTTGGTCTCCTCAAAACCTGAAAAATAGTATATATATATATATATATATGGAACAGTTGGTTAGTACTTAAGCCCTCTAATTTATGTCATGTTGCTCACTAATGGTATGAGATTAAGCGAGCATGTGGAACTGGATCGTTTAGCATTAAATTGTGCTTCTTGACTGAAATTCTGAATTAATTGGTGCAGTTTTTATACATTTTTCAACAGAAAGCTTAGCTTTCTTGTCGAATTGCAATTCTTTTTTAATTAATTTGTGTGTGCTTTTTCTATTAAAAATTACATAAAAGATGTGCTAATTAATTTAGAATTTAATGTTAAAGAAGTGCCCTAATTGTGGGCACTCCTTAGCCAAACCACCTTTTGAAAAGTAGTCAAACCTGCCCAACCCAGTCCATGAACAACCCGTATCTGAAGATTTTGTTTGCTTTGTCAAATAAAAAAATTGGTAATTTCATATATCCTTTAGGGAAAGGAAATAGCGATTTCTCGGTTGTGTACATATATGTATGGAAAAATATTATAGTTTAGGAAGCTTAGAAGAAAAACTTACATATAAATATAAATATGATGAAATAATTTGGAATCAGTGGAGAGGAGGAGGTCTTAATGTCTTATGATTATATAACAAACTGACATTGAGGTATCACCTTCAGTCAAATTGATATGAGATGGTTAATTTTGAACTAGAGGAACTCGTAAAATGGTTGCATATGGATATCTATGTAACTATCTTGTGAAAGGAAATATTGAACATGGTCCTGCTGCAAGTTAATGCTTCAGGTTGAGAAAGTTGTTAGTGTTATTATGTTAGTACCAAGAATACTAATTGTTTGTGGTTAGATCTTACCAAATTTCTTTGGATTATTCATAGTCTCAATCACACTGTCTGTTATGTCCAAATAAGCTATTTTACTCCCAGGTAATGATTTCTGCAGCTTAGGGAGGAGTCTTTTGAGCTTTGAATTGTAGGCAAAGGTATCAGTCAATTGATCGCCAACACATTCTCGGTCCCTTAAAGCAGCAGAAATCTGGATCGGCAAGCACCCTATCGGAGGAAGTCCAGCTACTATGAAGTTTCTGCCTCCATGATTGTATACACTCTGCATATATTGATCATATATATAATTAATGCAACGAGGAAAAAAGAAAAAAAGGGAGATCATTTAAACCCGGCCGTGCTAACAGAATTCTTTTACTTCAAAGACGGATTGAATTAATAGTAATTATAAAAATTTGAACATTAGTTTGCAATTTACGTATGCTTTACTACGAACGTAAAAGAATTTGGAGAATGTTAACTAGTTTTCAAGGATTAAACTAGCTAGTCTCCTCTTATCCATAGATTCAATTGTTCGTAATGAATATGGGACTAGAAGTGAGCTGACATTATGTGGACAATCTAGATTATAAAATTATCCACTAACTTGTAGCTCAGATGGTAAAGGGTTGGGATAGGTATGTGTTGGATATGGAAATGAATTCACCTCCATAATTCTCTCATTTGCACATATCAAATTGTTTGAATTTCAATTTGAATTCATTTTCTTATTTTTTCTCTTCATATTTTGCACATGTAATAAATTAAATGATTTATATTCATTTCTACTAGGTTGCCACGATGAAGAAAATGTATGATGAAAATTATATATATAAGGAATATGATGGGGAGGAACAATTTGGTCTCCATGTGGAGGAACATAATGTCTTTTTTATATATATTTTCTCTTCATACAAATTTTTCACAGGATAAACGGAGGTCACATGCAGATTTGAGACTAGGTACAAAATTGCCCTTTATTTATAAATTTTGTTGAATAGCTGTATGAGCGGTACAAGAAGAAAAAAATGAAGAGAAAAGATAATGCATATCTAACATCAAGAATGTTGAATATCATTTAGACAAGCATGTTAATTAGTTATATATTTAGGTGAACAAACTGTATGTTGTTGGATTGGTAATAACTTCATGGAAAGTTCGAGCTAAACTCACAACTACCTGTGTACTTTCTGTCCATTTCATTGAAACCAAACTCATCCTTAATCATTTTAATTCACCACAACTTACAAGCTAGTACTTTATGTTAATTTCTATTATAGATCACCTAACAAAAGAAAATTGCCTAGAGATTCATGTCTATAAATGATATAAAGGCATGGCATTACTCGTCAAGTGTAAGAGTTGAACATAATAGCCTTCGTTTGCGTTTGTTTTTGATTAGTTTTAATATTCCAAAAATTCAACAAATTTCTTTTTCTGTTTTTTCCTTTCTTTTTTCAGTGTAAGGAAGCAGGTATAGATAGGAAGTTTTTAATTAAAAGCACTCCAAAAAATGTGTTCCGATCCCTGTAATTAAGATTACAGTGACATTATAATTCTTAGCTTGAGTGGTTTATGAATTCTCACTATATGATGTAGTGAAGTACATGCAACATTCAAAAATATGGAATGTGTTGAATAATTTTGAGAATAAGAAAACCGAGAAATTAGGGTTGATCAGTATTGGAATAATCTCATGCATTACCACAAGACATCTATAAATGAGATTATAATGGGTTTTGAGTAATGGACTTTATGCACAGTCAACCTGATCTAACAACTAATAAATAATACTTGCGAATACGGGTTGGTCCATAAAATATTATTTACGATAATATTTTATTATGTTAAAAATCTATATAATAAAACACAAAGAAAGCTATTAAGTGGCTTTCCTTCAATCCCCCAAAAATTAAAGGCTTAGATATAACCTCACAAAACATATTTTTCCCCCCAAAAGTTTCCCTCCAAAACTCAAATCCAAATCCCCCACCCAAAACAACTCTTATATTTATTTAAATTTTTTTTCCTCTCTCTCTCTCCCTCCCTCCCTCTTCTATTCAAAAAATTAAGAAAATTTAAAATTAAAAAACTAAAAATATAAAAACTTTAAAAATAATTCAAAAAAATTATATAATATGTTTTTTGCTCTATGTTTGCTACTTCAATTAATTTGCTGGACCTCCAAAACTATTTTATATGATCAAACAAGCTGCACCGTTTCGAAGACGTACCGTAGGCACGTGTCAACGGACAAACCTTATATACCCCTATATATTCTTATATATCTATATACCTATATATCCAACAAAATGTTGTATGAGATTTAGTAGTTCGGATAATGTCATTTCATAGCTTATCTGTACCTTATGGGCGATATATAGCGATACCACTACCCACTTAACCTCAACAATAATAGTCGGCAACTATCATTCCAAGGAAGTCTTAGAAACTCATTGAAGTTAGTAGGCCAACATGGTAGGTATGTAATTCAGATCCATAACAAATCGTAATCTTTTATATTTATGCCGAAAATGTTTTGTTTTCACTTTTAATATATAGAGAGAGAGAGAAGTGAGCCTTATATAGAGTATGAGGAAATTTTCCTCATACAAAGTATTTATACTCACTTGGTGGGATCATTATGGAAGATCCACTCTGTCCATCATGTTTATCATGCTAATAAATATATGTATAGAAAAAATCAAGTCGTTTAGAGGTTATTCATCCATGTATCATGTGGTTGAAAAATGAACGATTTCAACAGTAATATAAATCGAACCACAAATTAGACCAACATGAAACATGGGCGAATAACCTCCAAACAACTTGATTTTTTCTACCAATACATCTTAATTTTTTCTACACACATCTATTAGCATGATAAACATGATGGACGGAGTGGATCTTCCATAATGGCCTTACCAAGTGAGTATAATCACTTTTGTATGAGAAAAATTTTCTCATACAAATATGAGGGTTACATCTCACACACACACATATATATATATATAGCTAGGCAATTCTCAAGTTGCAAATGCTATAAATCTATGTCATAGCAACACCCAGGTAGTGATTTGATTTCTTTTAATTACGGGTTAGCCCCTAATTAATTTGAATAATTAAGATTAAGTCCTAATTAAGATTTAGCTAAAATTAGTTTAAGATTAAGATCTAATTAATTTCGGGTTAAAGCCTAATTAATTTCAGTTTTTATTAGTTTTGTTTTTTTAAAATTTTAATTAAGGCCAATTTAGTTTAATTAGTTTAAACTCTAATTAATTGAGATTAATTTCAAATAAAATAAAAAATCAAAAAATATTTTAAATTACTTTTGCTACGGTGTTCTTACAACTAAAGCAAAGCTAATCTTTCATATAAAACTATTAATGCTACAACAGTACATCTTCATCCAACCCAAACTATTTTAAGAAATCAAATCTAATAATTTCCTTTCGCTAGGGTATTTCTACCTCTTTTGATTTCTTTTTATAACCAACCAAACGAACCCTAGGTCAAAGGTGTTTTGTTCACAAGAACATAAGTGTAAGGTTAGACAGATCATTTAATGTTTCAAATAGATAGACTATACAAATCACTTGCGTAATAGACTACGACAGGTCATGCATCCACAGATCATGCATCCGACTCATTAAATATCTTTCCATTTTATAAAAATAATTAAAACATTACATCAATTATATTAATATTCCACATATATAGAAAATAATAATATTAATTAATTAATTTATCAAAGCATCTCATATATATTAAAAAGTAAAAACCCATGAATGAAAGAAGGATGCAAATTATCAATGAAAAAATATGCTAATTAATCCATTACATAAGAATTCATTAACGAAACACGGTGTCATAGCCACTTTTAAGTTTTGAAAAATATATATAAGAAAAGAAAAAAACAAATAGCACAATATATCCTTAATTAATTAATAAATTATAATGATCTTACCTTAACTGCATCCTTCAATTTGCCATGCAAGAAATCTTGATACCCATTTACATCATACTCCGATCTCCTCCTTGGAATATCATATAAATTGAAAAGCACATCATTACCCCCAGCACTAAACAAACTCACAGCACCACCCACAATCCTCCTACTCTCCTCTTCCCCTACAATCAACTTCAACCTCTCCAAATACTCCTCAAACAACTGCAACTGCCCCGACATTGGCACGGTCAGCGACAGCTGCGATGTCATCTCATCGTAGCCTGATCCGGCCGACGCAAAGTTGACCCCTGTCCGAAGTTCAAAGTCGGACAAGGTGGGGTCTAGGTATGGAGGGGAGAGTTTCTTGATTTTGAGAGATGAGGTGAGTAGGTCGGGCACGAGTAGGCCATTTGAGAACCGACCCGTTGGCATCCGCTTTGCAAAGCTTAGACCGTAGGGAGGATGGTTGCCTTGCATGATAGTGGTGAGGAAGTTGTTGTTTCCCGTGTCGAGGGTTGAATCCCCGAAGAAGAAGGTTGCCGTGAACTTTGAGGTAGATTGGGTGGTGGTGAGTTGGAGGAAGAGGAGGAAGAATATTAGAAGTGACATTTTTTCCCCCTTTTGTTTGTTTAGGGGTTTGGTTTTGGTGCGAAGGTTTGGAAGTATATATAGGGAATGAGAGGGAGGAAAGAGATGCGTTTAAAACTGTAAATTAATTAGATAGTTTTTTTCCTTTTTTTTGAAATGTAGAATCATTCAAGTTACATGGAGATTTGATTGTAGCGGTAACAGAAGAAAGTGAGGTTTTAAAAAAGAATTGGTTGCATTTGGAAGGTATGTGAAGATTTAGGGATGGTACAGTGAGACTAGACCTGGCAAACGGGCCGGATCGGGTACCCATGGGTACGGGTTGTTTGATCCACGGGTCCAACGGGCCGGGTCGAAAAGTAACCGCAACTTTTTTTAAAGTTTTTTTCCAACCCGGACCCGGCATGCGGGTACCCACAAGTACCCATGGGTACCCGTCAATATTTTATTGTTTATTTTGAGTTTGTTTTGGGGTTTTTTAAAAAAATTTAAAATTTTATTTTATTTGAATAATTGATTAAAAACATTAGCAACATGCTATCATTTTTTTAAAAAATTGAAAATATAAAATTGAATAATTGAAACAACAACAAATGTAATCAGAAATCAAGAACGATAATTTAATAAGCTTGTTGTTTGTTGTTTTTTTATGCTTCTTGTTCAAATAAATATATGTATCAACATTCAAAATCCAACTAGCATTTCAATTTATCATTTCATCAACAAAGACAAAAGAGCAATAATTTGTCCAATCATGAAAAAAAAGAGCAATTATTTTTCAAAGTATACAGACATAATTGAGTCTAAACAAAATTTAAACATAATCAAAAATACAATTGCAAAATCAAAACAATGAAACCATATGACAAGTTTCTAAAGTCTTGAAATTAATTACATTAAAAACAATGAAACCAAATAAAATTCAAACTCAACACACTCAAATAAATTACAACTCAAGTTGACGAGTATTTAATTTAATTTAATTTATTTAAATACATGGGTACCCATGGGTACCAGTGGGTATAACCGACCCGACCCGCGGGTTCACGAGCCGGGTAAAAAAGTAACCGCTCATTTTTTTTCAAAATTTTCCTTACCCGTACCCGGCCCGTACGGGTACACCCGCGGGTACCTACGGGTCACGGGTCAAGATTGCCAGGTCTAAGTGAGACTAAGATATGTATATATACTTTGTCCTGATATAAAAATATTTTATACCACAATATGAAAGAGTAATGGTATACCCAGTACCAAAATCACTACTTTTTTCCTCATGATTTTAGATGGTATACAACCGATGCAGTTTGTTTTTGGTGGTGGCTGCAACAGGTGTGAGTTCTCTCAATTTATAAAGTGAAAGTCGCGGTACTGGCTATACGCTCGACCCTCGACTGAGGGAACGGCTCGGGAGCAGGCAGGAGTGAGGTGGAAGTCAGAAGCTCGGCTCAGATCTGGAGGCTCGCTTCAGTCTCGTATACCTGCACTCAGCCTAGGAACACCGGGGTTGATCCCGGTGGCAAGCCCTCCGACGGTCTAGTTAGTTACTGAAGAGTAACAGTAGCTAGGGTTTTTAGAGAGAAAAGATTGATTATCTGTGAAGGTGGGAAAGGGCCTGGTATTTATAGGCAGTGCAAACGGGTCTGGACCCGTTTGCCCGTGGGCCTGACGTGGCAGAAGCCCATGGGGCTTAAGGCTGATTTAATGATCAGGGGTGAGTGATTTTTTAGGGGATCCTGTGGCCTAGGAGAGGCCACGTCATTTGACCCATATCAGGAGCCCCCCCCACTCCTGGAGGGCTGGATAATCCAGCCGTGTAGAAGTGGTTTTTTTGCCTTGGTAGGAAGAGCGGAGTGGTGTATACGGCGAAGAACGAGATTCGTGTCTTCCTGAAGAGGCCAGCGAGGTAGGATGAAGGGGATCCCCATTTGGAGTTACAAGGGGTAGGATGAAGGGGATCCCCTTTTGGGTCGGAAGACGAGTCCCCTCACTTATTGGAAAAGCAAGGGGACGTTAGGATCCGAGGAGTTGAAGCTCATTCAGCCGAGCGTCGAGGGTCGGTAGACGAGTCCCCTTACTTGTTGGAAAAGCAAGGGGACGTCGAGATCTTAGGAATTGAAGCTCGCCCAACCGAGCGTCGAGGGTCTGTAGACGTGCCCTCTCACTTGTTGGAAAAGCAAGGGGACGTCGGGACCTTAGGAGATGAAGCTTGCTCAGCCGAGCATCGAGGGTCGGTAGACGAGCCCCCTCACTGTTGGAAAAGCAAAGGGATGTCGAGGTCATAGGAGTTGAATCTCGCTCAGCCGAGCGTCGAGGATCGGTAGATGAGCCCTCTCACTTGTTGGAAAAGAAAGGGAACGTTGGGACCTTAGGCATTTAAGCTCGCTCAGCCGAGCATCAAGGATCGGTAGACGAGCCCTTCACTGTTAGGGGAGTTTTTGTGGCTCGCGGTGTCATCCGAGCGTTGAGCCTCAAGCTGGATTGAAGAGGAATTTGTGGCTCGCGGTGTCATCCGAGCACCGATCCTCAAGCTGAATTGAGAAGGAATTTGTGGCTTGCAGTACCATCCGAGTGCCGAGCTTCAAGCTGAATTGACGAGGAATTTGTGGCTCACGGTGGCCGAGCCTCAAGCAGAATTAAGGAGGAATTTGTGGCTCGCGGTGCCATCTGAGCGCCGAGCCTCAAGCTGGATTGAGGAGGAATTTGTGGCTCACGGTGCCATCCGAGCATCGAACCACAAGCTAGATTGAGGAAAAATTTGGGGTTCGCGGTGTCATCCGAGCGTCGAGCCTCAAGTTGGATTGAGGAGGAATTTGTGGCTCGCGGTGCCATCCGAGCGCTGAGCCTCAAGTAGAATTGAGGAGGAATTTGTGGCTCGCGGTGCCATCCGAGCGTCGAGCCTCAAGCTAGATTGAGGAGGAATTTGTGGGTCGCGGTGCCATCCGAGCGCCGAGCCTCAAGCTGAATTGAGAAGAAATTTGTGGCTCGCGGTGCCATCTGAGCGCTGATCCTCAAGCTGAATTGAGGAAGAATTTGTGGATCGCGGTGCCATCCGATCTTCGAGCCTCAAGCTGAATTGAGGAGGAATTTGTGGCTCGCGGTGCCATCCGAGCGCCGAGCCTCAAGCTGAATTGAGGAGAAATTTATGGCTCGCAGTGCCATTTGAGCGCCGAGCCCCAAGCTGAATTGAAGAGGAATTTATGGCTCACGGGGCCATCCGAGCGCCGAGCCTCAAGCTGAATTAAGGAGGAATTTATGGCTCGCGGTACCATCCGAGCGCCGAGCCTCAAGCTGAATTGAGGAGGAATTTGTGGCTCGCGTTGCCATCCGAGCGCTGAGCTCCCGACTTGTTGGAAAAACCTAGGGTAGCACATGAGCAGTTGGCCATGCATTCTGATCTGTTGTACCGGCTAAAAAGGCTGAGGGTAAAGAAGTAATTTTGTGCCTCAGGTTGATGTCATAGGCACAAGAATCGAAGCGATTCAAATCCTAGTGGGCGTTGGACCTTTGATGATCAAGATCTAACAGTTCGATCTTTTCGCAAAAATCGAGGAGTCTCTTCCTCCGTTATTAATCTCCCCCCTTCATTTCCACACTTTGCATTTTTTCTTTCTAGAAAAGGAATTTCTCCAATTGCCGTCGACGACCTTTTTTCGGTGATCTTTCCGTGGCTCGATACTCTCAGGTTAGTATTTTCGATTCGTAATGTCGCGTGCTTAGACTGGCTCCGAGGCAAGCTCTTCATGCCATTCCGAGGGGGAGGGTGAGTCAGCATCGGCGTCTTGGTCTCTGGGCAGCCTTGGAATCAAGGAGGAGGTTCTGTCAAACTTAGGGTCGGATGGCGAGGGGGAAGTAGTTTTTGTCGTGCAACCTTTGCAATCCCATAGACCAAGTAAGGAGCTTACAGAGGAGGGTGAGCTTGAAGACGGGGACCCTGAGGGATAGGGGATTGTTGAGGAGGAGGAGCACGAGGAAGGAGACTTTGAGGGGGAGGAACTTAGTTTGGAGGATGACCAGGGAGCCCGAATAGGGGACCGAGGGAGGCGATGGTTGGGGAGAAGAGGAAGGAGGAACCGCGAGGGAGGTAGCCGAGGAGGAGGATGATCTTCCACCTCTGCCCCCATTAGTGACCCCATCTCCAGAGAGGAAGCCTCACCCTCGTAGGAGGAAGAGGAAGTGGATTCACCCTGATAGCCTGCCCACGCCAGACAAATTTGGTCCTGGACTGGGATTCGAGTTTGCCCCCGTGTCCTCTAGAAACCTAGGGTCGATCAGGATGTACCCTGACGACGTTGAGGGCCTTGTAGGTTTCACCTCCTTGTTGCGGGATGAGGGTCGGGAGATGATTAAGATGGACAACATCCAGTGCGTCTTGAGGGTGAACTATCTACATATCCTAAGGGCGGCCTACTCCATCCCGAAGGAGTTCGAACTTCTGATTCCGTACCCTGGAATCTGTCTGACCACAACTCTTGCATCGAGCTACTGTATGTTTTCCGAGGACGCCTTCATCTCGAGACTGAGGCTGCCGCCGCACCCTTTCATCGTAAATTTGAATTGGGCGAAGTTGAGTCTGATGTAGTACGGTCCCAATTCGTGAAAACATTTGATCTGCTTCATCCTGAAGTTCCAGGAGAAGGGGATCAAGCCGAGGCTTACATATTTCCCCGCCATCCTAGGGATGAGCTCGCTCGGCGATGCGGAGGGGATCTTCTACCTCTCACCTGTGACCTCACAAGAAGGTGATGCACGGTCATCCGGACTCCATCAAAGGATGGAAAGAGAAGTACTTCATAGTCCGGAGCGAGAAGCCTTGTTAGATTCCAACCTCTTGGAACTTCGGTAAGCCGAACCACAAGCCTCCAAAGCGCAGTGAGTTGTCAGAGAAAGAATGGGTGAAGGTGGAGAAGATCGTTGGAGGGCATAGTATAGGGTGGCCGCGAGTGACGGAGCTGCACCTGGCCCGAGCCGGACTGAGCCCAGCCGACCCTAGTATGTTTTTGTTCTGAATTCGTTTATCTTTCTGCCTTCGTGTTAACATTTACTTCTTTTTCTTCACTTTTTGCAGAGATGACTGCCAAGCAGCTCGACAAACAACAGGCCTTGTTGGCCATAGCTGCCAAAGGAGGGCGGACCAAGAGAAGAAGGCTGCCCCGGGTGCGGGTACCAGTAATAGGCCAGCCTCGGTGATGGTGAAGCCGTCCCCGAAGAAGGTGAAGAAGCACCACCACACATCGAGGTCATCGAAGGAACCGGGGGTGAGCTCCGGTAGCAGAAGAGGGGCCGAGGTCCCGGAGCAGAGGCTCCCTTCACCCTGCCCCAGTGCCGAGCAGATGGTGGGTGTAGCCTGCCCCAAATTGGGCGGTCAAGGCAGGGGATACCCTGCTCGAGGGTCCGGTGGCCATGGAGGTGGTGAAGAATATCGCCACGGAGCGAGATCGAATGTTTCTGGAAATGGAGACGTCCGAGATGGCCTTCATGAGGTGGTCTCAGGCGCAGCTCTCAATAAGTGTTTGGAATTTTCTTTAAGCATAGAATTTAGGATTTCCTCTAATTTATTATCTCTCAGACAGGCGGTGCTTCACAGACAGCACTTTTACAAGTGCTTGGAGAAGGAGGAACTCGTCGAGAGGAGGAACGCGGAGAAGCACTTCCACGAGGTTACCAAGCTAACGGACGAGCTGAAGGAGGCTCGGAGGACCAAGGCGGTCGTCCAGGCTTAGATGCTGTTGCTTTCCGACAATCACAAGAACAAGCTAGCGCACCTCAAGTCCAAGGCTCAGGCAGAGGCAGAGAAGGCGTAGAATGCCATGGTGGAGATGGAAATCACCGTGGCGGATACTCTGATCCTGGCCTAGGATGAGGCCTATGCCAAGGCGAAAGAGCACTTCCAGCTGATCTACCCGGACAAGAGGGTCAACCACCTCCACGACAACTGGCAGCCAGAGCATTTGCCTACGCCCGGTGGTGATGAGGAGATGGGGGACCCTGACCAAGAAGAGGTGGGGGGCGACCGGGCTGACGAAGAGGTGTCGTCCCCCCTCCAAACATAGTTTAGGATTTTCTGTTTTGATTTGTTATTTGCCTTATGCGGACTGGCCACCGCCTTTTGTGATACAAAAAATTTTTAATTTATAAAAGAAGATTTTAGGCCGATGCTTAATGACTTGTGTTTTTTTGCCTCTTTTGTGACCTGTTGTTTTTCTCGTCTTCTTGATAGACGCATGAGGCCTTCGGTGCCGACCTTGGTTCTGCCGAGGTCTCCTGGCTCCGAGCTGAGCTGGGATCCACGGAGAGTGTTCTGGCCCGCCATCGTAAGCAGGCTCGGGATCGAGAGGCCGGGGTGAATTATTTTATGAACAAGTCTAAGGAGCTCAGCCTAGAGGTCGCTCACTGGAAGAAGGCCACAGCCGACCGGGACTGGTAGGTAGTTGAGATGAACTAGTCAATCTCGGATGCCTCCATTGGGCGATCGGCTTCGGAGTCTTTTCTTCGTGAGGCTGTTGTAGAGAAGGAGTCGGAGATTCGTGGGTTGAAGCTCATGCTAGGCACCGGTCTACTCGAGGAGGCAAGCAATTCCGTATTGGGACCTTCTTCGACTTTTTACCTGGAGACGGCCAGGCCCGCCGATGCGCAGAGCTCCATTGCTGGGGCATCCTCGCCGGCCGGACCGGCGGAGCACACGGAGGATCCCGTAGGGAGCATCGAGTTTAAGTTTTAAGCCGAGCGATGAGCAATTTGTAACATCTTTATTGTATTGTGTGGCCGTTTCTGGCACTCCATGAGTAATAAAGCTTCGATTTGTAACATCTTTACTTTGATAATTTGTTTAAGTGAGACCTGTAGGGTCATAGCTTGAGACCCTTGTCGAGTAGGGCTTCGGTTGGCCACCGAGGTGGGCTACGCTCGGGAGCCGAACCGCTACGCCTCACAGGTAGCATTTAGTAAGAGACATTTTGTCTTCCGATAAAAATTAATGGAGACGCTTCACCTTTCCATCGTTTGGACATCCCGATGCCATAAATGCACCTCTTTGAGGGCTATATAATCTCCCCCCTCTTCATCATTTTTTCACCGGCAATTGGCAGTGACTTATTTGCCACCCACTGACAATTCGGAGTTTTGGCTCCGAGGATCGTTTACCCCGAGCTGTCAGTAGGCGAGAGGCAGGTCGACCCCAGAGGTAAGATTCGGGTGCCTGCCGAAGGCGGGCGCCCATAAGTGAAATTTTTGGCCGAGAGTTTCGAGTCGGTGGCTCCCCTACCATCATCAAACAATTCGGGATTTTGGCTCTAAGGACCGTTAACCCCAAGTTGTTCGTGGGTGAGAGGTGGGTCAACCAACGGTCCGGGAGCTCGGCGAGAGTCATGGGTCGGTGGCTCCCCTGCCGCCCTCGGACAATTCGGGGTTTTAGCTCAGAAAGTCGTTAACCCCGAATTGTTCGCGGGTGAGAGGTGGGTCAACCACTGATCCGGGGCTCGAGGCATTTGCCGAAGGAGAGAGCCCTAAATCTTCAATGAAAACTTTTGGGTCGGGTGTAGCCAGAGGTCATCGCCGAGCGCATAGGTCGCAGAGCTTGAAAAAGCCCAGCCCATACTCGAGGTCGTTGTCGAGCCCCAATACCTTAAAGATGCTTGTTAAGAGCGTAGCTGGAGGTCATCGCCAAGCGTAAAGGTTGTGTGGCTTGGAAAAGCCAAGGCCTTGCTCGAGATAGATGCCGAGCTCCCATACTTGTTCTCGGGTAGATAGTACGGGTGTAGCTAGAGGTCATCGCTGAGCGCATAGGTCGCAGAGCTTGAAAAAGCCCAGGCCATACTCGAGGTCGATGCCGAGACCCCATACCTTAGAGAAGCTTGTTATGAGCCTAGCTGGAGGCCATCGCTGAGCGTAAAGGTCGCGTGGCTTGGAAAAGCCAAGGCCTTGCTCAAGGTCGATGCCGAGCTCCCATACCTATTCTCGGATAGATAGTACGGGTGTAGCTGGAGGTCACCGCCGAGAGCATAGGTTGTTGGGCTTGAAAAAGCCCAGGCCATGCTCGAGGTCGATGCCGAGCCCCCATACCTTAGAGAAGCTTTTTATGAGCAGAGCTAGAGGCCATCGCCGAGCGTAAAGGTCGTGTGGCTTGGAAAAGCCAAGGCCTTGCTCGAGATCGATGCCGAGCTCCCATACCTATTTTCGGATAGATAGTACGGGTATAGCTGGAGGTCATCGCCGAGCGCATAGGTCGCAGGGCTTGAAAAAGCCCAGGCCATGCTCGAGGTCGATGCCGAGCCCCTATACCTTAGAGAAGCTTGTGATGAGCATAGCTGGAGGCCATTGCCGATCATAAAGGTCGTGTGGCTTGGAAAAGCCAAGGCCTTGCTCGAGGTCGATGTCGAGCTTTCATTCCTGTTCTCGGGTAGATAGTACGGGTGTAGTTAGAGGTTACCGCCGAGTGCATAGGTCGCAGGGCTTGAAAAAGCCCAGGCCATGCTCGAGGTCGATGCCGAGCCCCCATACCTTAGAGAAGCTTGTTATGAGCATAGTTGGGAGCCATCGCCGAGTGTAAAGGTCGCGTGGCTTGAAAAAGCCAAGGCCTTGCTCGAGGTCGATGCCGAGCTCCTATACCTGTTCTTGGGTAGATAGTACGGGTGTAGTTGGTGGTCATCGCCGAGCGCATAGGTCGTAGGGCTTGAAAAAGCCCAGGCTATGCTTGAGATCGATGCTGAGCCCCCATACCTTAGAGAATCTTGTTATGAGCGTAGCTAGAGGCCATCGCCGAGCGTAAAGGCCGTGTGACTTAGAAAAGCCAAGGCCTTGCTCGAGGTCAATGCCGAGCTCCCATACCTATTCTCGGGTAGATAGTACAGGTGTAGATGGAGGTCATCGCCAAGCGCATATGTTGCAGGGCTTGAAAAAGCCGAGGCCATGCTCGAGGTTGATGCCCAGCCCCCATACCTTAGAGAAGCTTGTTATGAGCATAGCTGGAGGTCATCGCCGAGCGTAAAGTCGCGTGGCTTGGAAAAACCAAGGCCTTGCTCGACGTCGATGCCGAGCTCCCACACCTGTTCTCCGGTAGATAGTACGGGTGTAGCTGGAGGTCATCGCCGAGCGCATAGATCACAGGACTTGAAAAAGCCTAGGCCATGCTCGAGGTCGATGCCGAGCCCCCATACCTTAGAAGTGACTTTTTGTGGCTCGCGGTGACATCCAAGCGCCGAGCTGCAAGCTTGTAAGAGAAGCTTTTGTGGCTAGCGGTGCCATCCGAGTGCCGAGCCTCAAGCTTTTAGGAGAAGCTTTTGTGGCTCGTGGTTCCATCCAAAGGCCAAGCCCCAAACTTGCAAGAGAAGCTTTTGTGGCTCGCGGTTCCATCCGAAGGCCGAGCCTCCCATGCTTGTAAGAGAAGCTTTTTGTGGCTCGCAGTTCCCGCCGAAGGCCGAGCCCCAAGATTGTTTTAAGAAAGTTGGTACAAAGCCGAAACTTGTTTTAAAAAAGTTGGCACAATTACATGATATTGACTTTACAAAACTAGGCACGGCATGCCGATTACAATTTATAATTTACATGGGGGTATCTGTAAAGGCTAATCCTCCCCTTCGAGGAATTTGATGAGCTGCTCTGCATTCTAGGGTCTCTTGACAACCTTGCCCTCCGGATCGGTGAGGCAGTACGTGCCCAAGTGTACAACCTCAGAAACTTTGTACGGGCCTTCCCAGTTTGGGGCTAGTTTCCTCTTTTGGTCGGGGTTGGATACTGCCAGCTTTCGAAGGATGAGGTCCCCTAGCTTGATGCACACCCTTTTGTTGTAGAACCTCTCGATCCTCTGCTGGTATATGTTTCTCCTGATGGCGAATTTTTCCCTGACCTCGTCTATAAGGTCCAGATCGGCACGTAGCTGTGCCGAGTTGCTTGCTTCATCAAAGGCCATGTTTTGGAGTGAAGGGAGCCCGGTCTCGAGAGGAATTACTGCCTCTGTGCCGTAAGTCAGATTGAATGGCGACTCTCCTGTGGGGATTATCTTCGTCGTTCGATGGGCCCAAAGAACGCTCAGCAATTCGTCAATCCATAATCCCTTGGAAGAATTATCAATTCGTTTCTTGAGACCGTGAAAGATCTGGCGGTTCACGTTCTCGGCCTGACTATTCGACTGTGGGTGGCATACCGAAGAGAAGCGTTGTTGGATCCCGAGATCCTCACAGAACTTTTGAAAATTCTTACCCTGCGAACTGAGTCCCATTATCTGTAATGAGAATATGCGGAATTCCCAACTGGCAGACGATGTGCTTCTAGAAGAATTGCTAGGGTCTGCTGCTCGGTGATCGTGGCCAGAGGCTCGGCCTCAATCCACTTCGTGAATTAGTCGATTTCTACTATCAGGAACTTCCTTTGGCCCGTTGCCTTCGGAAATGGGCCTACCAGGTCCATACCTCACATGGCAAAGGGGGTCGGACTGGCCAAGGAGCGGAGGCTTGCTTGTGGAGCCCTTCTCACCGAAGAGAACCTTTGACAAGGACCACACTTTTTGACCAGGGCCAGGACATCTTGCAACATTGTGGGCCAGTAGTATCCGTGATTCA
The DNA here is from genome assembly GCA_017893485.1 of Hemerocallis citrina. Classification (NCBI taxonomy): domain Eukaryota; kingdom Viridiplantae; phylum Streptophyta; class Magnoliopsida; order Asparagales; family Asphodelaceae; genus Hemerocallis; species Hemerocallis citrina. The sequence continues at coordinate 28,498,460 of CM030367.1, forward strand.
GAGCCTTTCGCATAAGCGCTCGGCTTCCCATATGGTACCCACCGATTCCTTTATGGATCTCCTTGAGAGCGTACTTTGCTTCGTCGGAGTTTAAGCAGCGGAGATAGGGTCTTCCATCCGTCGTAGTGTACGAGCATTTGAAGAGGGTTTCGTTGATCATGGCGAACCTCTTCGAGCACACCCTGATCCACCTTGCCTCGACTCAGTCTTCGGGGAGCTCTCCTTTGATTAGAAACTTTCTGATGGGAGTGATCCAATCGTCAGGCTGAGCTCCGTCTTCTGTACAGAGGGTCTCGGGCAGGTCGATAATTGGCTTTAAGAGTACTTCGAACAGAACAGTGTGATCAAGACCTTCGAAGGACGAGGAGGCTAACTTTAACAGGGCATCGGCCTGGGCATTCTGCTCTCTTGGGATCCTTAAGACTGCAGACTCGTCAAAGGATGCCAAGAGCTGCTGGACCACGGCCAGGTACTGGATCATCCGATCGTCACGGACCTCATACTCTCCGGTGATCTGATTAACCACAAGCTGAGAGTCGCTAAAAGCCCTGATTTGTCTAGTGCCTGCCTGGTGCGCCAGGGTGAGCCCGGCAATCATAACTTCATATTTGCCTCGTTGTTGGAGGTTGGAAAGTTGAGGCGGAGTGAATATTGGAGAAGGAAGTTTCCAGGTCCTCGCAAAATGATGTTTGCACAACTTCCCACCTCGCAAGAAGAGCCGTCAACGTAAACTTCCCACGTTTGGTCAACCTCCCCACTTTCGAATTGCTCGGAGATGGTGCATTCCGTGATGAAATCGGCAAGGGCCTGTCCCTTGATGGCCGTTCTTAGTTGATAGTTAATGTCGTATTGACTGAGTTCGATCGACCACTTGACCAGTTGGCTGGAGCTCTCGGGCTTGTGGAGTATGGCCTTCAGAGGCTGGTCCGTGAAGACCTGAATTGAGTATGCTTGGAAATAGGGGCGGAGCTTCCGTGAGGCTATGACCAGGGCATATGCCATCTTCTCCATTTTTGCATATCTGGTCTCGGCCGAGAGCAGAACCTTGTTTACATAGTATAGCGGCTTTTGGACTCCGTCTTCTTCTCGAACGAGAACGACACTGAGCACGTATTCCAAAGCCGAAAGATAAAGCTAGAGAGGCTTGCCTGGTTCGGGTTTGCTAAGGAGAGGAGGATTAGTGAGGTACCCTTTCAATTGAGCGAACACCTTCTGCTGCTGAGTACCCCATTCAAAGATTCCAGTTCTGCGCAGAGCCTTGAAGAATGGGAGGGACTTCTCTCCGGACTTGGACAGGAAACGACCGTTGGCCGCTGGTCTTCCCGTGAGCCGTTGGACCTCGTTGATGTTTCTCGGAGGGGCCATGTCTACTATAGCCTACATCTTTTCGGGGTTCGCCTCGATACCACACTGGCTGACGACAAACCCGAGGAATTTTCCCAAGGAGACGCCGAACGCACTCTTGGACGGATTGAGCCTCATATTGTGGGTCCAAAGGATGCCAGAGGCTTCTTCCAGGTCGGCGACGTGGTCCTGTCCCCATTGGCTTTTGACGAGCATGTCCTCGACGTACATTTCCATGTTACGACCAATCTGGTTCTTGAAGACTCGTTTGACGAGCCTCTGATACGTAGCACTGGCATTCTTCAGCCCGAAGGGCATAACCCGATAGTAGCAGAGACCTTGGTTGGTGACGAAGGACGTCTTAGCTATACCAGGGGGAACATTCAGATTTGATTGTAGCCTGAGAAGGCGTCCATGAGGGAAAGGAGCTCGTGACCCGATGTTCCGTCGATCAGAGCGTCGATGCTGGGGAGAGGGAACGGATCTTTGGGGTACGCCTTGTTGAGGTCAGTAAAGTCTATACAGATCCTCCAGCACCCGCTTGCCTTTCTGACCATTACGACGTTCGCCAGCCACTCGGGGTAGTTGACTTCCTGGATGAACCGGGCAGACAAGAGCTTGTCTACCTCCGTTTTCACAGTCTGTTGCCTCTCCGGGGTGAACTTACGCCGCTTCTGGATGATCGACTTCGAGCCAGGGATCAGGCTTAGTCTGTGCATGCTCAGTTCTTCGGAGATCCCGAGCATGTCGGGGGGCTTCCAAGCGAAGAGGTCGATATTGCGGCGAATGCAATCGATCAGGTCGGACTTGAGGTTGGGCGTGAGGGAGCAGCTCACGCGGAACCACTTTGTTGTGTCCCCTGTCTCGAACGAGACTTCTTCTAGTTCGTCCACCGGTTTGGACTCTGGTTGGCTCCTTTCTGGTTGCAGCTCGATGGCATACAAGGGAAACACACTGCCCCCGACTGCCGTCATATAACACGATCGTGTAGCCTCTTGGTTCCCCCAAATGACCCTGACACCTAACTCAGTGGGGAATTTCAATGTCAGGTGGTAGGCCGAGGGAACAGCCTGGAGGGAGCAGAGCCCCGATCGACCGAGGATGGCGTTGTATGATGCCTTGACGTTCACAACCATGAAGTCCATCGATTCGGTCCGTCTGTGGGGGTTCATATCGGCGGTGACATCCAAGGTCATGATCCCCTCTATTGGTATCGGGACGCCGGAGAACCCGTGTAGGGTGTACCCGACTGGCTTCAGCTTATCTCGGGAGAGCTTGATGTTCTCAAATGCTTCCAGGATGAGGATGTTCACCGAGCTCCCATTGTCCACGAGGACTCGACGGACCTCGTAGTTTTCCATGGCAAGGCTGATGACAAGCGCATCACAGTGCAGGAGCCGGACCCCCTCCAGGTCTTCCCCTGAGAAGGAGACAGGGAGCTGCTGAACTTGGGGGGAAGGGAGGTATCAGACGGCATTTACCTCTCGGACGAATGCCTTGTGGGAAGTGCTAGACTCCCCTCCAGTAGGCCCCCCATGGACGCAATGCAGGATGGCTTGACCTCCGATCTCTTCAGGCTCGGGGTCCTGCTCGGGATGCTGTTTGGGGGTGCGAGGAGGAGGAGAAGGCCTCCGGTTCCTCGTGTTTCTTCGGTCCCGGACGTATTCTCGGGTGAATTCCCGGAGATACCGTCATTGGATGAGGGCCTCAATTTCGTCCTTCAGGGCCCGGTAATAGTCGGTATTGTGCCTGTTGTCTCGGTGGAAGCGGCAGTAGAACCACTGGTCCCTTTTCTTGTTGCTGGTCGGTCGAGGGGGCATATGGACGAGGTCCATATCCTCAATCACTAAGAGGATGGCCGACACGTTTTGTGTCAGTGGAGTGTACCTCTCAAAGCGTGGGATCGGAGGGTCCCTCTTCACTCTGGTCCCAACTTTTGGGACCTTCTTGGCTGGCTCTGCCTCATCGGCCTTACATTTTCCCTTCCCCGGGGCCTCTTTGGCGTCCTCGGGATTTAGTGCCTCCTCGGCCCGGATGTACTTTTCGACCCGATTGAGCAAGTCAAGAAAATCGAGGGAAGGCTTCTTGGCCAGGGATGCCTTCAGCTGGCCGTGCCGGATTGTAACACCCCGAATTCCAAAATACAACTGAATTCAAGTTCCACAGGATCTTTACACTTCTTTCGTACAATTTTACAAGGAAATAAAAACTTTTCTTTCGTCAAAGTTACATTTACACTTGTACATTATCACAGCGGAAGCAATATTACAATAAATTGCATGAAACAACATTTAAATCAGTCTTGCACAGCATGTATACCTCAATTGTCAATCATCTTTACCCTGCATATAAAATTGTGGGCACATCAGTTCATTCAACTGACGAAATATTATACACGGCCATTCTCTCTATACCGGAAATAGTATAACGATTCTCATTTCTTAACAAACACAAACTTGTCACAAATAAAGCTAAAGGGACTATCCTATTGTTGTCGTGTTGTGAATGTGCACTTAGTCCTTAATGCAATTATTTATATTATATGACACTAATGCGCACTTGTTCGAATTCTATGCATCCTATACTACATAGGTTCGAGGGCAATCCCTTAATCGTTCTTCATCTTGTAGGGTTCAATCCCTCGCCATGACTTAATCTACTACTGTAACTACGGTAAGTATCCTATATGTTTTCTGACCTACGAACTCAGGTCTAGGCGCCCTGGAGGGAATCCCAACGCACTGACATATGACTCATCATGCAGGCATCCTGTGGTAATTCAGCTCCTACCATAGACATGACACCACCCGCAGTCGTCAAACACCCCACGAGCATCACCACCAGGACAGTACTCTGGAGCAGTATCCACGCCCTATCATGACTCATCATGGGACATCCTGTGAATACTCTCACGCTGCCAATCCAATGGCCTTCATACTCAATGTTTTTCTCTTACTTTCATCACATCTTCACTATGTATCTAATCCTTAATTTAATTGAATCATGAATAAAATCAATCTCTAAAAATGTAGCACTCCCACTATACCGGTCTTATCCATTTATTCAACATGACCCAAGTCTTGGTCTTTTCATTTCAAATTCCATTTCAATTCATTTTTCTGTCGGTATAAGGCCTGGCTATACCCTAATTCTCAATTTCAACTCATAATTACAATGTCATGCTCATAAGAACTTTTCATGATTAATCACCATTCATGTTTCAAAAACATAGTATTCATGTATTCACATCTTTCATAATTCATCACAATCAATAATTCAATGCATAGATACTTGAAAAACTAAAATTCTTCAAACATGTCACATTCACTAGTTTATAAACTCACATAATTCTATTTCAATCCATTCTAATTCCACAGTTCACATTTTCAATAGGTTTCACAATTCATACCTTTCCAATTTCTCATTACCAAAATTTCATCTTAAATTTCTTAAACAATCCCTTCAATTTCCTTTATATAAAAAGTTAATAATCAAAATAAGTTCCTCTTTGTAAAAACCGTTTCAAATCTCATTTATACTAAGACATAGGTCATAGAAATTATCTCACAAAGAGAATACAGATTTACTTAAAACTTTGGGGAAGTCGACTATCACAGATCACCAGTCGGCTGTTCTACGATATTTTTAAACTTAAAAATAAAAATGTCCAGGGCATTCTACTGTTAACCATGACCAGTCGGCTGTTCTGCGAGTTTCTAAAGCTCGAGAATAAAATACTCAAAGGAGTCGACTGTCTTATATGGACAGTCGGCTGTTCCGCTGTGATTTTTAAATAAAAAAAATAAACGATCAAGCCAGTCGACTGTTAAATGTGATCAGTCGGCTGTTCTGTGATGTCTTTCAAGTCTAAAAATATATTTTCTTCTCTTTTTGAAACATAATTTTCCAGATCACAATCTACTTAAAAATTTACAGTAAACCCGTATTTCACAATGATCATTTGCTTTATAAGGACTTCTGTTTTATTAATTACACATGATACATTCAATCATTTGTTTGCAAAAATACATTCCTTTTCATTTTTTTCTAATGCATAAATAGCAATGGAATATTTCATGACATCTATTACCAATCATTTCTTAATAATTTATTCTATCAATTCATCTTTAACACACTATTCTACATTAGCACTTTAATCCATAAACATGATGTTAGTCTTTTACTAGTTAAACCACATAGTTCACATTTAGGACATATTTTGCATACTAGCATTAGAAATAACAAGAACATTCACTTTACTCAAAATTAATAAATATAGTAATCAATCAACCCATATTTGCTAATTTCTCAATTCCCTTCTATTTAGGCAAGCATGCATTTCATTTCAACTAGTAATTCATAATAACAATTCAATTTCATTCCCTAGCATGATTTCTACTTTAGAAGTCATGAGAAACACCCACCTTTTGAAGAAAACCCAATTAAGAAAATCCCGTAGAGCCTCCTAGATTGCGAGCGAGTGCCTTCTCCTCCTAGATTGCAGTGCAACGAACTCCTTCTCCTTGCTCCTTGCCAAAAACCGAGAGCTTCTTCTTGTAGGGATGGCCGGCCTCCAATGGGGGAACACTCACACTTAACTCACACTAATATAAATCTCCTATGTAATTGTTCTCTTCTTTCAATAGATTACTAGTGTAAAATACAAACAAATAGGAGGGATATTTATACTAATTTTAGAGTAGATTGGATGGCTAGGATTCGATGGATGGTTATAGAATGAAGGGCTAGGATAGGAGTAGGAGTTATAGCAACCACCCACACACAAATAACTACCCATGCACACAACCCACTCTCCCATTCCTTCCAATGCACAACCGGCCCAAAATAAAGTGTGCATTGCACACTACGTGCTTCGCACGTGCCACCTAGTACCCCTATTTAAAAGTTGTACAATTTAATTAATCAAAATGTTCACCAATTATCTCTACATGACAAGTGTGACCATTTAATTAATTAATTAGATTGGTGGGCTTCATAAATAGTGGGCTTAGGCTTGTGGGCCAAGACAACAAATTAATAATTAATTAAAGTAGGCTAAAACAATTAATTAGTATTTTAGGCTTTTGGAAATAGGCTTTTTAGAAAAATAAAGGAAGATAATTGTTCATACAAAAATGAGATTTCATACAAAATAAATAAATAATATATACATTAAGTTTGCACGTGCACAACACGTGAAAAATAATGTTTTTATAAAAATGAAGTTTTAGGGTATTACACGGATGTTGTGTTGGAACACTGCCGTGGTGACCCCGGCATCGAGGGAGGAGACCGACCTCGCCTCTTTGGTGAACCTCCGGACGAACTGCCGAAGTGATTCCCCTTCCTTCTGCCGGAGGTCCAATAGGGACGCGCTCGTCTTCTCGGCTTTTCTGCTGGTCACGAAGTGGGCCAGAAAATTGGCCTCCGGCTAGTCGAACGAGTAGATTGAGCCGGGGACGAGCTTAGAGAACCATTTCCGAGCCGGACTCCGGAGGGTTGCGACCGAGCGAGAAGCGCCCGGCCCGGGTCCTAGGTTGACCCTCGGATGGTTGGATCCATGAGTGTCGACGGGGACGTCCTGAGGAATAGCATCCGGACAACGAGCAGAGGTGACAGCTCTTCTGGGCTTGGGTGCAATATGAGCTTGGATTGAAGGGATGCCGTTAATGGCTGGGATCGGACTGAGGTCCGTACCGAGGTTTCTCAAAGATGGCGCCAACCTGATGCGATTTGTTTTTGGGGTGCCTGCAACATGTGTGAGTTCTCTCAATTTATAAAGTGGAAGTCGTGATACTAGTTATATGCCCGACCCTCAGCTGAGGGAACGGCTCGGGAGCAGGCAGGGGTGAGGTGGAGGTTCGAAGCTCGGCTCGAATCTGGAGGCTCAGCTCGGTCTCGTGTACCTGCACTCGGCCTAGAAACATCGAGGTTGATCCTGGTGGCAGGCTCTCCGACGGTTTAGTTAGTTACTGAAGAGTAACAGTAGCTAGGGTTTTTTAGAGGGGAAAGTTTGATTACCTGTGAAGGTGGGAGAGAGCTTGGTATTTATAGGCAGTGCAAACGGGTCTGGATCCGTTTGCCTGTGGGCCTGACGTGGTAGAGGCCTATGGGACTTAGGGCTGATCTGATGATCAGGGATGAGCGGTTTTTGAAGGGATCCTGTGGCCTAGGAGATGCCACGTCATTTGACCCATATCAACAACTATTAGAGATATCACATATTCAAAGTTGGAGAATAATTGGGTAAATTTCAAAATTTGACAAATATTCAGTAAATTTGAAAGAAGAATTCGGAAAAGGTTTGGGAAAAATAATTAAATACATAAAATCAACATATATTTAATGCATGTTAGTGTTATCTATGGATCATCCAAAAATAAATATATTTGAATTGAAAAATAAATAACTTGTTGTAGCAAATTATATAAAATTTATTATTATAACTAATTAGAAAACAAAAACAAATAATAAATAATCATCAACGCATGAACTAGGATGTTTAAAACTCCAAAATGTTAGGGTGGCACTAAAATGTTCATGATGACTGCTAAAGTTTATTTTTGTATTTTATGATAGTTCAATGAATTACTCGTGGTTGAAAGCGTAAAATTCATTTAGGGGGCGTTTGGTACAAAAAATTTTTTTTGTTTTTAGAAATCATAAATCCCAGAAAATGATTTATGATTCCTGGAATTTATGATTCCCAAAAATCATAAAACATGTTTGATAGGTCTTAAATATCTCTGGAATTGTTAGTTGAAAACTTAACTTTCTATGTTTGGTTGAGCTACATATTTTTTAGGAATCTTAATCTTATTGTCCAAAATACCTCTCTCATCCTCAAATAACAAAACAAGCTATTTGATGAAATACCTGAGTAAAAAAATGATGCAAATCTGGGCCACAAAATATAAACAATTTTACAACACAATGACTATCCCCTAACAATGAAGAGACTTCTGGTCTGTGTCTTCTAACCACAAGTTCCTTACACACGTGCAAATTGCCAATATAGTCTAACTGTAATAAACTTTTATGAACTGTATAACATGTCATTCTACAAGCCCCATGTATAAATTTGAGCATAATGGTGAAGCCTCTAGCCTATATAAAAAATGATGAGAAAAAAGTATGTTCAATTCTGATGAAAATCCAATATGACACAAGCATGTATGCAGAGATGCAATATAACTCTGAAGAGTAAATTTAGCTAAATATAGCAAGAGAATTACTATTTTGAAAATATCAAAGTTCAAATGCGTACTCAAAATGTGTACAAAATCTGGATCATTTCATTTTCTGCACCAGGAGTGTTGTGTCATGTGGCTGGCAGAAAGCATAAGTCGTAAGTCATCTATACATGAAATTAAATGGACTTGCATGTTCGACCCCACATAGAGGAAATGAACACTGTAGTTGAACAGAACTGGGAAAGAGGTGGGAAAGAGGTAATGCAGTTCACAAATAAACAGTCAAGTCTTGTACTATTCCAAACGAACAAATAACTTAAAAGAAGCGAATAAAAACTATATATGAATCAACTATATGAAGACCTGACAGTGTGTCCAAACAGTACGCAAATTTTAACTCAACTTGAATTTAGTAAGTATATCATGACAGGGTATCAGACACAAATTCTACAATCAGGCCAAAGGAATGTTTATTTTTACAATTCTACAATTCTACAATCAGATATGATAGCTCGAGTGGATCCAGGTTTCCACTCACATGAAGGCAGACTACAAAACCACATGACCAGCAATGAGAAAAATGGCTAATGAGAAATGCACTTTGTTTGACCAGGATAATAACTGATGCCACGACCAACCATCACATCAAACATCTCCAACGCTTTCAAAGCCTGCTATTTTGGTAATAGCAAGACATCACGGTATTCCAGCACCCCACGTCCTTCTCAGGCATTTCATCGAACACCCTAACTGCAAATCCAAACATGCCACATTTCGCATACATACCCACCAAGGAGGTTGAAATGACAATGGCAGACGCAAAACCCGATTTCAGCAAAAGGGTATGAACATTCATCCCTACATTCACATCAACCAATCTAGCGCAAGCTTTTAGAGCACTTGGGTAAAAAAAATCGGGTTGTTACCGACGAGGGCGGCGCGAACGGAGGATGGCGACTGGGGGGTCGCCAGAGGCTGGGATTCACGTCGGAGAAGATTAACAGGAAGGGTGATGGATTGGGGTGAGGGTGAGGGGGGACATGGCAGAGAGTGGGGAGAGCAGGGAATCTAAAGAATCCCCCCCCCCGAATTTTTTTTTGAGAATTCTGGTAAAAAAAAATTTTCCAGGAATCTTAGTTTCCTGAGAATCTGAATTTAAAAATTAACATACCTAACATGGGAAACTAGATTTCCAGAAAACCAAAAAATAATTCTTGTACCAAACGCCCCCTTATTATACAAATTATACATGTATTTGTATTTTACTCGTGACTAGCTAGTAGGTAGTTAGCACATACAATTATGTAAGACTAGTAATTTATACGTGCGATGCACGTTTTAATAATTTTAAGAAATAAAAATGAAAATTATGTCGTAGGAAGGATTTGAACCGGAAACCTCCTTTATATTAGTTATGTACGCGCGTTGTACATGTTGGTAGAATGACAAAATGATAAATAACACTAAGGTCTTCTCCCATTATAATATTAGAGATGTTAAGTTTGGTCGATATTTAACTATGGTTAATATAACTCCAACTTAATGAATGTGTGGTTGATATTGATTAATTCATTGTTGTCCACAAAACATACAACTTCAACTCTATTAGAATAGTAGAGATATATTTTTGGAATACATGTGGCTCATCTTTAGTGTTTTTTTTTACACGAGTACCCATACAAGATTTGTCGTCCGATATGTAGTTAGTGTTGGGTTTAACACGAGTACTCCACACAAGATCTATCGTCCAATATGTAGTTTGTGTTGGGTTCATATGACTTACATACTATGTTCATTGTGAAGAGAAGATGTGGAAGTGACGAGAGGATTGAAGCGAGCATTGTTGGAAGCAAGAACAGTAGCAGCATGGCAGAGAGGTTGTGTGGTCGACTGTGTAATCGGCTGCGCAGTTGACTGCCCAAGCCCTCGGGTTTGGGATCAACCAGTCGACTGCCCAAGCCCTCAGGTTTGGGATCAGCCAAAACAGTGAACTGTTGTATGTGGCAGTCGACCGACATATGCAGTGGGTAACAAAGAGGGTGGTCTTGGGGATTCGATTAAAGTCTGACTTGTTCTTCATGTTAGATTGTACGACTCTCATCGTATGCTTATTCCTTTAGTAAACATCGGATGATTATTGCGTTAAGAATAACAAACTAGAGTACCTCTAGATTTTTATATAATTAAAGTAACGACTCAAAAGAATGATATGATTCTATTGAGTGCCGAATAGAAAATGAGAGCACTTCATCTGAGATGTGAGTGAAATCTCCATTGTAAACGGCAAATATCTCTACTTAGGATTGAGAGAGGGTCGTGACGAGAGCTGTAATTCATGTATATTCCCTAGTTGAATAATATTACAGTTTTTCTCCCCAGATTTGGGCTTGCCCAAACAAGGAAAAATATTATGTGCTTTGTTTGTTTGGTGTGATATACAATTTTCTTAGTGAGTTGTTTTGATCATGTCGTAGATTCTATAAGATCCGGTGCATAATTCCTAACAGATTGAGATTTGAGTTAACTCTCCAAATTTTTGATAAATAATTAGATTGTGCTCCAAACCATCCAATACATCAATAGTTTTAAAAATCAATGACCTTTCATATAAAGATACTAGATGTTGAAAGTGGAATTAATAAATTTAACCAAGCTTCTTAAAAAGTACTCACCCTTTTTAATAACCATGGCTTTTGTTACTAGATACAAATGTTTATACTTTGGAAATTAAACAAATAATTAATAACATATTAGTGTTACCCTGTGCAAATTGCACAGACTAAAATACTTTTGAATACAATGATGATATGCACTGTCTTTTTTTTCCAGTTTATCTTATTTAATAACATGTGTTACTCTTGTGTGAAAAACCCAAATAATGATATTTTTATCTATTTCGGTCATATTCTTTGGAACTACTAAGGAAGATTTCATTAGTTAATATTATTTTATTATCATGTACATGTACAGTAACTTCAGTTCTTAAACAAAAACATAAAAGTCATTAAAGATCGGAGGTGACCCTATTCAACACTGACACAATACTAAGGCATACTTAAACCCAGGATCCTTAAATTTTGAGATGCCCATTAACTATTTCGATCACAATATAATTAAAAGATGACAAATCTACAAATTAACAAATTTACATTTCCAAATCAACCAACATCATTCTATATTTCCAAAGCAAAGAAAAAAGTCGATTAATTACCGAAGTTGAGCTTACAATGCAGTAATAGGTGGGGATGTGGCTCTTCTTGGACCCCTCCTTGATGTACTTTGCTATCTCCTTCTCTACAGTGTGCTTCTTAACTACCTTCCATTTCAAATCAAGCATTCCATCTCAAATCATTCCCTATCAAATGAAACATAATCAACATCAGAAGGTGAGTGGTTGTTTTTATTATTATTTTATTTTGTAAATTGATTGCACGTGTTAGTACATGTTCGTTTTTCCTTCTTTTTTGTCATGTGTTAGCACGTGCTAGTTTTCTACTTTTCCTCTCCTTGCTCTATTTTAATAGAAGATGAACTCTCTCTCCTAATAGTATAATATATATAATAGTATGCATAATTTCAAAATATAATTAATTTTAACAATATTTGATCGGACGATTATATATATCTTTAAAGTTTATCAAGTAAAAATCCAATATAGTAATTATATTATACATCAATGTTGAGTAGAAAAATTACTGAGATTGCAGCAAAAGAAAGCAACTTTAATCAATATTGAAGTAAGACAGTAAAGCAAATTTAATCAAGATATATGTTTCCTTTTCGGAAACACCCTCAATAAACTTTAGTACGGTCTTAATGCTAGTCAGAAAAAGCTCAAAACATATGTATTGTTTTGAGCTTAAGAGACTTACATCAACTCTTTTAATACAATGCGCATGACGAAGCATCCTCTTTCTGCACGCCTACATAATGGCAAACAGATGCTCGCCATAAAACTGGAGCATGGATCAAAAGATATAGTGTAGGACAAAGTTCATCAGCAATGAGAAACCACTACAGAGGAGACCATCGAACACGAAAAACGTAATTGCTAAGTAGTCGACTTTTACCTTCTATATGCACATTCGTCAGCCATCCAAAATCTGTGGGCAAGACAACACCTGAAAGAAGGTAATTTGAATGAATAAATTGAATCAAAATAATTTCAAATAATTATAAAGGTCTTTTGAGCATTTTCACAAACACCTTGTGTGCACCACAAATGTGAAAATAATTGTAATCAAGATAATCCTGAACCCAAATTTGAACCTTCCCACATCTATAAGCATCTTACTAAATCTTATATTTCGAAGATTGATGTATAAATTCCTAATCAAATTCAAAATTAAAACCCATCTACTTGAGTTCCATATGCCCCCACCACACGGCAGGCTCCTACAACTAACATATTTTAGTCCATTCATGCATTTTATCAAACTTGATGAGCGCATATAGTAAATAGAGATAAGATTGAAGAATTTAACATGGGAAGACGAAACCGCACATAATAAACCTAGGGCCGGCCTTGAGTTTCTGGGGGCCCGAGGCAAACTCCCGAAATGGGCCCCCCCATACACTAAAAAAATAAATAAATAAATAAACATTTATACAAAAAATTTGCACATTGTTGAAAGCAAAATATGCAAAATATATAAATTTGTTCTAAATCACCCAAATTTAAAGTATAAAAATTTAATTCAAGTCTGCAAGCCTAAACCCAAATAATTTTAAAAAAAATTAAAGGTTCAAATAATTATTTTTGGGTCCCTAATAACAGCAATTTTTTTTACGCGCAAAAGACGTGCCTATATTTACAAAAGAATTATAAATTTGGGGGCCCCTAAAATCGCAAAAAAGCCGGGGGCCTAAGGCGGCCGCCTCACCCGCCTCAAGGGTGGGGCCGGCCCTGAATAAACCAAAGGATCTTTAGACGCTAATCTTAGATTCATTAAATATTTCATCTCTTTAGCAAATAATTATATTATATATACAATCCAAAATAAGAGAGGATGTCACAACTTGATCAATACCTTAATCTCATATTCTCAATATTCTAAAAAATAATAAATATATAATTCGAAATAAGAGAGGATCTTACATCTTCCTGAATACCCTAATCTCGGCGAGGATTTGGGGTATGGCGTACGGCTATTGCTTGGATTTGGGAAAACTGGCGAACGACGAACGATTACGGTTGAGTTTTGGGCTAAGGACGACGACGATGATAGGCGAACGGGGACAACTTGTATTCGGGTGGACTGGTGGACGGCGAATGGCGACGGTTTGGATTGGGACGGATTTGCGTTCGGCGAACGGCGACGGGTGGGTTTTGGGCGAGGATGGGTTAGGGGGGATTTGGGGAAAGGAAGAGTTTTTTTTGTGTTTTGTATATTTTTAATTTTGTTTTATTAAGTTAAAGGTGCGGTCTGCACGTGATAAGATAAGTTTGAACTCTTATTTTTGCTCTCTGTAGGAAGGGGATATGATATAATTCCAAGTGGCAATGTGGCCGACACTCCAACTCAGTGACATGCCAAAATAAACCAATTACATTTTTCTTTTCGCTTCAAAATATGCCATTCTAAAATTCTACATACTTGTTAATGATTTTGGAATTCCTCTGAATAAAAAATAGAGGAAGGATCAACGCATCTCTTTTAACTGCCAGAAAACTCACTTGAAATATCTAAAAGAAAACAAATCCAGATTTCATTTCTTTCCAAACTTACTCCTACAAAAATCTGTCTCTACATCTACCATTTTTTAAAAACATTTTTTTTGATGGGAAAAGGTAGGGTAAGTCCCTACCTCACAAAAAGATATATAAATCAAAATAAAGTTAAGAGTACAAGGGTAGACCAAGCCAGTTCAGTATGCAACCTGAACCCTTGGTCTAGAGTTAAAAACATCTAAAGTTTCAAAATAAAGAGAGCAAGGCCGTAAACATCAATGGCCGATAGTGGTACCAAAAAACATAACCCATATAGGGTGAACAAAAGCATCAAAAAGCATCCGTGCAAAGGTTGAAGCTACCAAGAACATCTTCCCTCATCACTCTCTGTCTGGCCACTGCGAGCTAGGGCCTCATGAAGAAGTAGGTCTTGCACATTAGCTTCTGCCATTTCCTTCGCCAGCGCCTTCTTCTTCTTCTCACTGCCGATCCCATCTATCCATGATCGAAACCAAAAAATGGCATTAGAAATGATCCCACGGGATGAATTAGACTTTGTAGAGAAAGTACAATCATTCCTAGCAATCCAAATACTCCAGCATATTGCAATAGTGAGAAGGTGCCAAGTGTGCCTGTGTGCCCGTGTACTAAAACACCATGTGGCAAAACAATCGTGCATGTTTGTAGGGAGTGTTTGTATATGAAAAAGTACAGTGAAGAATTTCCAGGTTTCCGCAGCCACAGGGCATATGAAGAAGATGTGATAAGCAGATTCGACAGGGCACGCGCAAGATGCACATGTCGTGTCTCCCGGCCATCCCTTAGAGCTGAGAAACTCTTTGGAGTTGATCCTGCCCTGGCTCAGTTGCCAGATAAAGATATTGCACTTCAGTGACGCCGTTGAGGTCCAAATTGTCTTGTAGAAAGGGGATCGTAGACCAGATAGAGTGAAGAATCGATAAGCTAATTGTACTGAGTAGGATCCAGATGCTGTAAGCCTCCATGTTGGAATGTCACATTCGTCTGAGGGCCTTATATTTTCCAGGATGAGGAGTAGGTTGTTTTTTTCAGTACGGAGCAATGGCGAGGCAATACAATTAAGTCTGGGTTTCCAATGCCATACACTTTGTATCCATGCGCCCTGTGAAGAAACCTCTGCTTTGGGGTTCCAAGTTGTTGCTGCTAGCACGGGAAAGAGTGTGGTGACACTATGCCCATCAATCCATTTAGATTGCCAGAATGAGATCCTGTCGCCGTTGCCAAGTTGCCAGTGAACATTTATGAGAAATTAGTTACGGAGATTGAAGATACCTTTCCAAAACTGAGAGGCTACAAGTGGGCAAACAAATGCTTTAAGTGATCTTCGGAAGTATAGGTCATGCAGCGTTCTGCTGACAAGGGAGTTAGTCGCAAAGATGTTCCACCACCACTTCATAAGCAGTGCCTCATTGAAGACTTTCAAGTCCAGAACTCCTAGACCTCCTTGATCTTTTGGTTGGCAGATGGTGTGCCAGTTCATGCAGGCAGTGCCCCTTGCATCTTTATCGGCGCCGCACCAAAAGAATCTGCTTCGAATTTGGTCGATGCATTTGATAACCCATCTAGGGAGACAAAAAAAAAGGAAGCATAATAGACAGGAAGGGCACTTAACACCGCATTGATAAGGATCAGCCTACCTCCTCTAGAGAGCATTTTTTCTTTCCAGACCGATAGTCGCCTTTCAATCTTGAGGAGTAGCGGTTGCCAATGCCACTTGTGCAGTTTGCCTTTGGAGAGAGGCATGCCAAGATAGGAGATTGGGAGACATTCCTCCTTGCATCCAAGGATAGTGGAGAAAGCATGAAGCTTGGCCTGAGATCGTCCAAAGTATACAACAGAGGACTTCATGAAGTTAATTGATAGGCCGGAGATGTTTGCAAACAAATGTAGGGCAATCTTGAGGTTCAGAATCTCTTGTTCATTGCCTTTGCAGAATATCAATGTTTCATCGGCGAACTGGAGGAGTGAGAGGTTAGAGAGTTGGCCTCCAATAGGAAGCTGTGAGAAAGTGTCATTACTCCGCCCACACTGTAACATATTTGCCAAGACATCAACAACCAAGATGAAGAGCATCGGCGACAGAGGGTCACCTTGCTTGAGGCCGCGTTTGGAGTTGATTTGTCTGCCCTTCTCACCATTGATGATAACAAAAGACTTTGCTGTGGTGAGGATCATTTCGATCCATTTGCACCAAGATGGGCCGAAGCCTCTGGCTGTGAGCAGTTGAAGAAGGAATTCCCAGCTAACAGTGTCGAAAGCTTTGGTAAAGTCAATTTTGAAGAGGAGGGTGTCTGAATTTCTTCTGCTGCAAAGATTAATGGTCTCATGTGCGACTAGAAAGCAGTCAACAGTCGACTTACCCTTGAGGAAAGCACTTTGCGAAGATGATACCAGGGAGTGAAGAATAGGACTGAGTCTGTTGGCTAGTATCTTTGTGAAGATCTTCAGAGAACAGTTGAGGAGACTAATTGGCCTATATTCAGTGACTAGGCTGGCTCCATCACATTTTGGAATAAGGATGATGTTGGAGTAGTTTAAGCGTCCAATATCTGTTTCTCCCTTGTAGATGGAATTCATCATATTGTATAAGTCATCTTTAACAGTGTCCCAAAATGAATGATAGAAGCTCATTGAGTAGCCATCGGGGCCAGGGGCTTTGTCACTGCTCATATCGAAGACTGCCTTGTGGAGCTCTTCCATAGTGATGGGTTCTTCTAGGTGCCTCAGGCACACATCATTGGAGGGATACAGGGATGGCCAGTCGATGGTAAAATCAGAGATGGAGGCAGTGCCGCAGATGGCTTGAAAGTGGGATTCAAATGCCGCACGGATTGCTGAGGGATTTGTTGTGGTGGAGTTGTCAATGTTGAGGCTGTGGATGAAGTTTCTCCTTCTTCGTCCATTTGCAATGGAGTGAAAGAATTTAGAGTTTGCATCACCTTCTTTTATCCATTGCACACAGGATCTCTGTCTCCAGTATACTGATTCTGCTTTGATCAAATTTTGAAGTTCAAGTTGGGTTGATTGCAGGGAGGCAGGAGGGGAAGGCATATTCTCAGCTTCAATCTCTAGCTGAAGGAGGAGATCTTGGAGTTGCTTCTTACGGGAGGTGATATCACCCAATGTGTCAGATTTTCACTTGCGTATGCGCTTTCTGAGTAGGCCTAACTTGCACGAGAAAACATCCACTGGGTTGCCTATACAATAAAATTGTCGCCACCAATTTGTTACTGCTGGGATGAATGAGGGATGCAAGAGCCATGCTTTTTCAAACTTGAAGTAATGATTCTGGCGTTGGAGGGCCTATGTATCAAGGACAATGGGGCAGTGATCTGATGAATATCTCGGTAGAGACGATTGTATGCAGGTAGGGTAATAGAGGTTCCAAGTGGCGGAGATGAGGAATCTATCTAGCCTGGCCATTTAGGGGGATGAACGCTGATTCGTCCAAGTGAATTTCCTTCCTGACAATGGCAGATCAATCATAGCAAGGTCTTGGATGAGGTTGCGGATGTTTTTCATATCTCTAGAGGATCCCTTCCCACTGGACCTCTCGGAGTCGGAAACGGTAACATTGAAATATCCACAGAGAATCCAGGCATCGTGGAGGAGGCTTTGTTTCTGCTTGATTTCGTGAAAGCAAAGCTCCCTATCATCTAGTTCGAAGGGGGCATAGACAGTGGTTATAGACCAACTAACATCAGAGCATCGGCTCTTGAAGGATGCTGAGATTGAGAAAATATCACAGGCTGAGTAGGTGCATTCGAGTACATTATCATTCCAACCAAGCAAGATACCTCCGCAGCTATGAAGGGAGTCTAATTGGAGCCAATTTGAAATCATGGTACCACCGATGGAGGAGAGTTTATTGGCTGTTGGATTGCTCAATTTTGTCTCCTGCAAACAGACAACATAGGGGGAGCAGCTGCGAATTTTTTTTAAAACTTCATTCTTTCTAATTAATGTATCCTCATTATATTTTTGGGTAAACTAATTAACCATTGTCATCACTAAAACAAATCGAAAATGTCTCAGAATAGTCACCAGATCCGTGATCCATCAAACCTTGCTTCGACATGAATAACTTTGCATTGAAATGCTATTTGAATTAAAATGTTGGGCAAAAGCCAAAGTACCCCCCCAACGTTTGGCCCGAATACAAATTGCCCATACAACGTTTGAAAAAGTACAATAAACCCATTTCTCCGTTAACTTAACCCCATCCGTTAAGTTATAATTATTAAATTACTTTTTTACCCTTATCTTTTCATAATCAAATCTTTCCTTTCTTTTTTCCTTTTTCTTCATTCTTTTTTTCCAAATTCCGATCGATCCGTCGATTGAATAAATTAGAGCAGAGGAGAGGGGATCTATCGCCTATGTATGAACTTAAGATTTGCTGTACAACCTAATTTTACTAGTATACAACTTGCTAGGCATGGAAGAAATCATGTTGCATTAGATAAGCTTATTCAGTAGCGCAAGAAGTTCTCAGGGCATTCGTGGTTCCAATTGACTGTAGTAATCATGGATCACAACTGAAGATAATCTGCTTGCCCAGGAACGAACTAGCAATGTAAAAAAAAACTGCGTAGCCTAACATGAGCTATCAACGATCTGTCTGCTTATAAAGGCAAAGAATCAGCATCTCTGTACCATTGAAATGCTCTCTCACTGATACCCAGTACTCAATATGCAGAGGAAATTAATTAGAAGTACAGTCAACGAAACTCAGATAACAGATAGCATCAGGAACAGCTAAAATTTAAATTGAGTTGTGATTATTGATAAAGCTAACTATAATGTGCCAAAAAAAACAAAAACAAAAAAAACATTTGAAATGGACAACAACTAATACAAAACAAAGTGCACAGGCTCATTATGACATCTTAACCCTTGACAGCCAAAACTAGTAACTGTACAAAACATCTTAGTTTCAGCATGTATAATTTCTCATGACAGCAAAATAAAAGTCCACAAATCCCCTGTGTTCACATACAGAAAGAGCACAAAGATATCACATTTAAACTATGCAATTGCCAATGTCAAAGAATTGCTTAAAACAACATGAACATTAGTATAAAGCCTTATCCTAAATCTTTAATAGTGAACTTAAGATTTGCTGTACAACCTATGTGTGAACTTAAGCAGAGCATGATTTCTTCCATGCCCAGCAAGTTGTATAATTCGAAAAAAAAGAATGAAGAAAAAGGAAAAAAGAAAGAAGATATTTGATTATGAAAGGGTAAGGGTAAAAAAGTAATTTAATAATTATAACTTAACGGATGGGGTTAAGTTAACGGAGAAATGGGTTTATTGTACTTTTTCAAACGTTGTATGGACATTTTGTATTCGGGTCAAACGTTGGGGGGGTATTTTGATTTTTGCCCTAAAATGTTTGATCTTAGATTGGGAAGATATTAGTTAAAGCCTTTAAATGAGGTGTTTTTAGCATCAATTCCTAATGTAAACAACTCACCAATTTCACCCTGGCACATGATTACAGGTTACAGGATAGTTGACTCTCTCTAGAAGGCACCAGCCTCTAAGTCAGAATCCATCTGGAAATAATTTCTCAAATTGAGTACTTAATATCTTGTTCTCATTCTCTAATCTTGCAATCTTGCCAAGCGAGGATATTGCCTCCTTTGAGCTCTTAATTTTGTAAATAACAATTTAACTCCTTTTCTTCAACACCACTCACTGACAGATAGATATTAAGATATCCAATCTGCAAATTGATACTTTGGAGTAGCATGAATTATCTTAGCCCTAATTACCAAAATAAGCGGGTCAAGGTTATATATAGCCTAATATGAACTTAAATGCTGTATGAGTGCTATATCATTTTTCTAGATGTATATATAGTTGTTTTTTTAGTGATATGGTAAAAATAGAACCATAATGGGATCATTCAAATAGAACACGAATCTTAAACCTTTCAGGGGTAAAACGGTAAATTTTATCAGAAACAGACCCGTAATAGGAAGTTGAGCCTCTTTTAAGCCCAACAATTCAAAACATATTTGTCGTAGTAGGTTACCAAAGCGGCCGAACATGAAAGAGTTCATAATTATCTGAAATGCCGTCTTAAACTCTCTATCTTTAAGAGAGTAACAACTTCTATCTCTCCATTCATAATGGATGGTTTAAAACCCTATCTCTTTATCAAGAGTATAGTCCTAACTCTATCTTCATTACTACTCCTATCTCTTCATGATGAACAAAGTCAACTAATTTTATCTCTTTGTCAAGAGAAGAGTAACCGACTCTATCTCTTTATGAAGAAGAAAAATAACCAACCATATCAAAACACAGAGAAGAGAGATAAATCAATATCTTGAAACTGACCCAGTCAGTGACTATAAATACCCCATGACCTCTTCAAAAATAAGGTAATTGCAAATTCCTCCCTAAAAACTCCTCATAACTTCTGAGTTTTATGACTTGGGCATCGAGGGTCTGTTACGGGGGCCAACCCCGGTGTTTCAGACTTTTGCAAATCAATAAAAATCCAGTCTTTTCTTTTGCAAATTTTTTGCACAACTCCCTAGATGCAAACAATGAGTCAGACACCTGGTCCGCCCCAGAGCAACACCAACTACTCATCATTCATCCCAAAGGACGAGTTCGGAATCCATACTCATGGTTCAAGAGTTGCTCTAGCAACTTGCCACCGAGCAAGTGCGGGGCTCGACTCGTTATTCGATCTACTCCCAAAACTCATTATCAACCTGTTCAGAGTTCATACTCATGGTTCTGAGAGTTGCACTAGCAGCTTGCCTCCAAGCATGCTCAGAGATACAACTCGTGTAACGCCTCGGCCCAATACTCAGACAATTTTTATTATTTTTAGAAAACAAATTAGATACTATGTAGTACAACTGCCTACCACAGGCTGCCTCTCAAAAGGTGGTTAACCAATTAGGTGACTCTTGATCGTAGGCAATTTTATTTATACTCAAGTAATTTTTGTCTACTCCCGATATGGGATTACTCTTCACAATACTCCTTCTCAAATCTCATAAATCCCGTTAGCACATTTTTCAACAGAAGCCCAGCCCATCATAATTGCCATGTCACCATCTAGCCTCTGATTTCTTCAACCGTAGGCTGGCACACCCCAAACCGGTGATGTCATCATTGACGGCACCACAGACCAACACACACAGCAACGCTATGCTGTTCTTTTTCTTCATAATTTTTACTGTCGGCCTCATTCTCTCTCCCCATATAAATTTATTTATATATATTTATATATTCTCGAAATGACGGGCTATTATATACACTCCACCTTTAGAAATCAGCGTCCTCGCTGAGTACGGGGCATGCCATCTAGCATAGGATCTGCCTTTCTAACCGTTGTGGAGCAGAGTATCCTGTCAGCGTACTGCGATCCTCCTGCTAGTGTACTCGCCCCTGGTCTCTCTACCAGTGTACTGACCTCAACCAGGAGCGTACTGACCTCAGCCAGGCATACCTCTCCACACTTGGTGTCGAAAATCGGCTCTGATACCATTTGTAATGCCCCACCTCAATACTCAGACAAATTTTATTTTTTTAGAAGACAAATTAGATACTATGTAGTACAACTGTCCACCACAGGCTGCTCAAAAGGTGGTTGACCAATTAGGTGACTCTTGATCATAGGCAATTTTATTTATACTCAATTAATTTTTGTCTACTCCCGATATGGGATTACTCTTCACAATACTCCTTCTCAAATCTCACAAATCCCGTTAGCACATTATTCAATAGAAGCCCAGTGGGCCCCCATCATAATTGCCACATCACCATCTAGCCTCTGGTTTCTTCAACCGTAGGCTGGCCCACCCTAAACTGGTGATGTCATCATTGACGTCACCACAGACCAACACACACAGCAATGTTGTGCTGTTCTTTTTCTTCACAATTTTTACCGTGGGCCTCATTCTCTCTCCCATATATATTATATATTCTTGAAATTACGAGGTATTACAACTCGCCACTCAATCTGCTCCTGAAATACCTAAAGGATGAGTTTTTCTCCAGCAACTTGCCATCGAGCAAGAGCGGAGCTCAACTCGCCATTCAATCTGCTCCTAAAACCAATTATCAATCCATTCAGAGTCCATACTCGTAGTTCATAGAGTTGCTCTAATAGTTTGGACCCAACCAAGCTCAAAGACTCAACTCGCCACTCGATCTGCTCCTGAAACACCTAAGGACGAGTTCAGAGTCCATACTCATGGTTCACAACGTTGTTCTAGCAACTTACCACCGTGCAAGTGCGGAGCTTGACTCGTCATTCGATCTGTTCCCAAAACTCATTATCATCCTATTCGGAATCCATACTCATAGTTCAGAGAGTTGCTCTCGCAGCTTGCACCCAAGCAAGCTCAGACTCAACTCGTCGCTCGATCTGCTCCTAAAACACATAAAGGATGGGTTCAGATTCCATGCTCATGGTTCAGAGGTTGCTCTAGCAACTTTCCACTAATCAAGTGCGGAGCTCAACTTGCCATTCGATCTGCTCCTAAAATCCTTTATCAACCCGTTCGGAGTCCATACTCGTGATTCAGAGAGTTGCTCCAGGAGACTGCAGCCAAGCAAGCTCAGAGACTCAACATGCCACTGGATTTGCTCCTGAAATTCCTAAAGGAAGAGTTCAGAGTCCATACTCATAGTTCAGAGAGTTGCTATAACAACTTGCCACTGAATAAGTGTGGAGTTTTACTCACAATTCTATCTGCTCCTAAAACCTGTTATCAACCCATTTGGAGTTCATACTCGTGGTTCAAAGTGTTTCTCTAGTGGCTTGCACCTAAGTTAGCTCAAAGACTCATCTCACCACTCGATCTGCTCCTGAAACACCTAAAGGACGAGTCCGTAGTCCATACTCCTGGTTCAGAAAGTTGCTCTAGCAACTTGTCACCGAGCAAGTGCAGAAATTTAACTCGCCATTCGATCTGCTCCTAAAACCCGTTATCAACCTGTTCAAAGTCCATACTCGTAGTTCAGAGAGTTAGTCTAGTAGTTTGCACTTGAGCAAACTCAGAGACTCCACTCGTCACTCGATCTGCTCCTAAAACACCTAAGGGATGAGTTCGGAGTCCACACCCATGGTTAAAGAGTTGTTCTAGCAACTTTCCACGTAGCAAATGTGGGGTTCAACTCGCCATTCGATATGCTCCTAAAACTTGTTCTCAACCCGTTCCAAGTCCATACTTGTGGTTCAGAGAATTGGTCTAGTAGCTTGCTCTCAAGCAAGCTCAGAAACTCAACTTGCCACTCGATCTGCTCCTGAAACACCTAATGGACGAGTTCGGAGTCCACACCCATTGTTCAAGAGTTGATCTAGCAACTTGCCACAAAACAAGTGCGGGGCGCAACTCGCCGTTCAAAATGACGAGTTTGGAATCCACATCCATGGTTCAAGAGTTGCTCTAGCGACTTGCCACAGAGCAAGTGCAGGGCTAACTAGCCATTCGATCTGCTCCAAAACTCATTATTAACCGGTTCGGAGTCCATACTCGTGGTTCAGAGAATTGGTCTAGTAACCAGAACTCGGGCAAGCTCAGAGACTCAACTGCCACTCGATCTGCTTCTGAAACGCTTAACAAACAAGTCAGTGTTTACACTCCTGACATAAAGTTGCTCTAGCGACGTACACAAAATAAAGTTAGAGAGCTCAACTCGTTATTCGAAACAAGCTATCACAACTCGTTAGCTACCTCGACTAACAAAACTGGGGTTAAGCCCCCCTAAACGACACTCCTGCAACTTGCTACAACAAGGGCACAAGAGATCTAACTCTCTACTAGAGTTTCATAATGTTGGATCCTGTAGGCAAGACAAGAAATATTAGAGAGGGGGGGGGTGAATAGTGTTATATAAAAATTAATTACAGAATTTAAAAATTATCTTAAGTTCAGTCGACTGAGGCGTCTGAGTAGAAGAGTATTTTGATACTAGTCTGATAAGTCGACTTAATACAGAAAGGCAGTCGACTTGCCAGAAGAATTTTTGAGAAGATTGTAATACCAGTCTGATCAGTCAACTTAAGATGGGAATACAGTCGACTTACCAGAACAGTTTTGAGAGAATTGAAATGAAAGTAATAAAAGGTTCAAGAGATACAACCACAGAAATTCTAACCACAGAGTACACACGATGTATCCTGGTTCGGTCCTCCCTACCTACATCCTGTCCCTAAGCAACCCACTTGAGATTTTCCACTATTCTTAAAAAAAGGTACAAGAATACCCTACGGCGTTAGGCAACAACCTTTTCCAACCCGTAGTCCTCTTTCACCACTAGAGAGAGCAACCCACTCTTCCACTAAGAGTGAAAACCTGACTCTACACCCTAGAGCCATACTATCCAATCGAGAGGACCACTTTCACAACCGAGAGTGAAAAGAACAACAACAAAATGTTTATAATCAACTTATAGCATTATTGTGAATGTGATTTTGTGCGTGGCTATTAGGTCAACTTCCGAAATCAGTCTAAAACGCAATCACTGTTATGCTAGACTGATTTCAGAGAACCAAGACTTAGAAAGTGAATGCTTTTAGAATGCTTTTTTCTTATCAAAACCAAAAGCTTGAGAACTTGAGAAACAAAATGCCTGGAAAAAAAGTTGTTAACCTTTGTCAAATGATCTCTGTAATAAAACACTTACATCCAAATATTTTAAAGTAAGACTTTAGGAATTCTATCAAAAAATAGCTCATAACATGTTTTTTTTAGCTTAGGCCTAATCAAAATTCTATTTAAAACATAACAAGCTGTAGTAACGGCTTCTGCCCAAAAATACTTAGGTAAATTGCTTTCAATAAGCATGGTACGTGCACATTCTTGCAAAGTCCTATTCTTCCTTTCAACCACTCCATTTTGTGGTGAAGCTCTAGGAAATGCAAACGAATGAGTTATACCATTCTTTTTGCAATATTCTGCAAACGTTTCATTTTCATATTCTCCACCATGATCACTTCTAATAGTGACAATGGTTAGAGATTTTTGATTTTGAATTCGTTTACAAAAATTAGCAAATTCTTCAAAAGCATCATTCTTATGTTTTAAAAAGAAAGTCCAAGTGAATCGTGAAAAATCGTCTATTAAAACAAATACATACCTACTTTTATTTAACGAAGCAACTCTAGTAGGGCCAAATAAATCCATGTGGATTAATTCGAGCGGCCTACTAGTAGAAATTACTTCTTTTGTTTTAAAAGTAAATTTAATTTGTTTACCTAGTTGACATGCATCACATAACTTATCCTTTTTAAAGGATAGTCTTGCATACCTTTAACTAGGTTGTATTAGAGAGATTTTTTATATTCACATGACCAAAACGTCTATGCCATAGCTAAGAATCATTATTAGAAGCTACTAAGTAAAAATCATTCGAAAACTCATATGCTTTTAAACACAATTCATAAATGTTATTTTTCCTATAACCTTGAAAATTTATATTTTGCATGGTAGAATCATAAATTAAACATGCATCTTTTTCAAACATGATTTTATAATCCTTATCACATAGTTGACTAATACTTAACAAGTTATGCTTAAGTCCACTAACTAATAACACATCTTCTGTAGAGGGGTTAGTGTTCTTACCAACCATACCAATTCCTATGACTTTTTCTTTGTTGTTGTCACCAAATTTGACTGTTCCTCCATTAATGTCTTGTATGGAAGATAGAAGGTTGGCATGACCAGTCATGTTCTTTGAGCATCTACTGTCAAGTATTCAACGATCTCTCTTAGGTACCTATAAAATATTCAATGTGAATATGGTACCCTTTTCATTGGGTCTAAATAGATTAGTTTGTGGGAAACCAAACCCATGAAGAATTTGATTTTCCACCATAAGAAGAAATATAATTAGCAGAATTACATATAGTAAGCAGATATGAATTAATATAAGCAATTCTATCTTTCGAACTCAGGTTAACTGGAACCCATACATATTTGTTATGTCCAGTAGACTTTACAGCACCTTTCAGTCGACTTTTACTATTATTCAGTCGACTGGAAGGTAGTATAGGTCGACTTATCTGAGGTATTTGTCTCGTTGAATGAGACTCAGTACCTCTGGACAAGCGACTGATATGTGGATTCAGTCGACTGGTCTGAACTGTAGATTTGCCTTTTTCATGAAAAGTTACAGTTTTAGGTTTTTTCGGAAAACTCATAAAGTTTATTTTTAACACTTGAAATAGATATAGATTTGTTTACACTAGTGTTTTTAGAAGAATGTGATTCAAGAGATTTTTTAAAACCAAGTCAAAACTTTTGATTAGATTGTACTTGATTTTGAAGAACATCATTTAAATTCTCTTTTCCTTTATTAAATTTAGATACGTTCTTGGATATCTCTTCATAATTTTTCTTTAGAGATTCAAGATTCATATCTAAACTAGAAAGACGAGAATTTAAGGATTTTACTTCTTTATCAAGGTTAAGATTTTCTTGAGAAAGTGTTTGATTGACTTTCTCTAAGTTCTTAACTCTAAACTTTTCTTTTTTAAGTTCTTGAAAAATCTCGTTGAAAGCATCAAGTAAATCATTAGAATCATAGTCATTACTTACTTGATTTTGAGATGCCATAAAACACACGTTTGCACCCTCGTTTGTCTCATCAATTTCTTCTTCCGATGATGAATCGCTATCATCCCAAGTTGCTTGGTATGCCTCTTTAGTCTTCACGAACTTGTTCTTTGTGTACTTGTCCTTCTTGAAGTTGGACGTCTTTCCTTTAAATTTTGCATTCTCTAGTGGGCAATCCTTCTTCATATGGCCTGTCTTGTTACACCTAAAACAAGTTGGAAGTTCATTAGATTTCTTAGATTTTGAATTAAACTTACCTTTTCTTAGGAGCTTTTTAAACTTTCTCGTGAACATGGAAATCTCTTCCTCATCTTCTTCTTCATCCTCGAAGTCCGACATGGCTTTGAATGCTAATGTCTTCTTCTTTGATTGTTGTGGTTCGGCATCCTTCTTGCGCTCTTCAAGTTGTATCTCATAAGCCATAAGATTTCCTACAAGATTCTCTAGAGAAAGTTGTATTAAATTATTGGCCTCTTCTATGGCGGTGGTCTTCTTCTCCCATTCGGAAGTTAGTGCACAAAGTACCTTCCTCACCATCTCGGCTTGAGTATACGTCTTTCCAAGTGCCACAAGTGAATTGGTAATGTCCGTGAACCTTGTAATCATCTCAAACACATTTTTATTCTCCTTCATACGGAACATTTCAAACTTGTGAACAAGAACAAATATTTTAGATTCTTTTACTTTATTTGTTCCTTCATAAGTTACCTCGAGTGTGTGCCAAATTTGATGTGCAGTTGTTGCATTGGACACACGGTTGAACTCCTCCTTTATAAGGGCACAAAACAGTGCATTCATCACCTTTGCATTGTTCATTGTTTGGTTCTTCATTTCATCGTTCCATTGTGCATATGGAATAGTAGGAGCGGTGTACTCGGTCTCTGTCATGTTCCATATTTCATAGTTGATGGACTGAAGGTAGATCTTCATTCTACACTTTCAATAGTTGTAATTGGTTCCATCGAAGAGGGGTGGCCTTTGTGTAGATTGGCCTTCATGGTATTGATTAACATTAGAAGTAGTTGCCATTGCACTCAACCAGGCTCTGATACCAAGTGTTGGATCCTATAGGCAAGGCAAGAAATACTAGAGGGGGGTGAATAGTGCTATATAAAAATTAATTGTGAAATTTAAAAATTATCTTCTGTTCAGTCGACTGTAAAAGGAAGTTCAGTCAACTGAGGCGTCAGAGTAGAAGAGTATTTTGATACTAGTCTGATAAGTCGACTTAATGCTGAAAGGCAGTCGACTTGACAGAAGAGTTTCTGAGAAGATTGTAATACCAGTCTGATCAGTAGACTTAAGATGGGAATACAGTCGACTTACCAGAACGATTTTGAGAGAATTGAAATGCAAGTAATAAAAGGTTCAAGAGATACAACCAAAGAAATTCCAACCACAGAGTACACACAATGTATGCTGGTTCGGTCATCCCGACCTACATCCAGTCCCTAAGCAACCAACTTGAGATTTTCCACTATTCTTGAAAAACGGTACAAGAATATCCTACGGCGTTAGACAACAACCTTGTCCAACCTGTAGTCCTCTCTCACCACTAGAGAGGGCAACCCACTCTTCCACCAAGAGTGAAAACCTGACTCTACACCCTAGAGCCATACTCTCCAACCGAGAGGACCACTCTCACAACCGAGAGTGAAAAGAAAAACAACAAAATGTTTACAATCAACCTATGGCCTAGTTGTGAATGTGATTTTGTGCGTAACTATTAGGTCAACTTCCGAAATCAGTCTAAAATGAAATCACTGTTATGCTAGACTGATTTCAGAGAACCAAGACTTAGAAAGTGAATGCTTTTAGAATGCTTTTTTCTTGTCAAAACCAAAAGCTTGAGAACTTGAGAAACAAAATGCTTGGAAAAAAGTTGTTAACCTTTGTCAAATGATCTCTGTACTCTTTTTATAGAGTTAGAGACGTTTGACCGTTAGAAGGTTGAGTCCCAACTGCCATACAACGGCAGTAAAGATTTGATTTTGAAAAACAAGTTTAAAAACAGAAAACTGTCGAAACAGCTTGAACAGTCGACTGGGTTGCCATAATGAGTCGACTGGTCAGAGTTTGAATGAGTTTAGACAGTTTCGTACTAGACAGTCGACTGGTGCCAAATGGTGGTCGACTAGTACTAAACAGCTAAGCTTATTCAAGCTTGTTTCGATCTTTTTAAGAATTATTTAAAGATATGTGTGAGTGTGTGTGACAAGGCTATTACAGCATTCTATGACTCAAAGAAATAAAAGAGTTACAACTGTTACAAAACACTTAATACAACACATTCAAGCATAGGTCTTGTCTTGAGTCTTGAGTCTTGAGATGGAGCTTTAGCCTTTGTTTTTATCTTTGAAGCTGGCAACCTTGTAGCTTTCTTGATCAGTTAGCTTTGAGAGCTTTGTTTGTAGCTTTGCATGATCAACTTGCTTTGAGAGCTTGTTTGAACATTTTGCCTTTGTGTACATCCTGTAATATCTAAGAAGTAGCACACCAACTTTGCATTGTGTTGTAATCATCAAAATCAAGAATCAACACATAAGCTACTCTAACACAAAGAGCTACTACTGACAAAGGACAATAGACATTGCTTAAACACTTGGAAGATTTTCATTTTATTTCAATATCTTAATACAAGTTCAAGAGAAGCAATCAATAAGATTACAAGTCTCCCTCATATTTGTCTCTACTACCTCGAGGCAAGGGGATACTGTTGGTGTATGCCCTAGAGGTCAGTTGTGTTTTGACATTACTAGTTTGCATTGTATCATGATATTTATTTCATATATGAGGCATGTCATTTATTGTGTTTTTGGTTAAATGAGCATAACAAAGTCCTTAGAACAGTAGGTCCAATACCATGGGATATCAAGTGCATGACTTGATTGTAAGATCCTAATGGTTGTAATCAGAACACTATTCTTTAATGTCTAGTATTTTGTGAATTAGGATAACAATAATACATAGAGACTAGTATGCGTAGACTGATGACCATATCTTACGGGTCATGGATATGAGATATCAAGTCTTCACATGGGTAATATTAGAGTAATAATGTACTCAACTGACCCACCATGAGAACGCTACATGGATCGTTACACGAGTGTCATAAGCGATTCTCATAGTGACCAAGGTGTATGTAGTCCTTTGACTTGAAGTCACTATGGTTCCCTACATAAGAAGTTATACGTTTTAATGTTGTCAAACGTTACCTGTAAGGTGATTATAAAGTCGATTATTCGATATACTACAATTCATGCAGAGGAATGTGAGTGATTTAGATAGGATTTGTCCCTCTTACACAACAGCAAGGATATCTATGGGCCCCTTGATTGAGTGAGACTAAAAATGCTTGGCCATGCTCAAATAAGTCAATATAAGATATTGAGCTCATTTGTTTTAGTAAGTCTACTTGGATATCAAGAAACCAAAGATTGAACTATACAAGGGTGACATGTTTTATGCCTTATGGTCAATTAAGATATCTGGACAAAGTCACTAGACTATATGATAACATTGGTTACAAATAGGTTATGTCTAATCAGTGACATTCCCGTTACTTGAGTAGCAGAGATGTATTGCTAGATATCGGTCACTGTTTGTAATACTAGAATATGATTTTAGTATTACTGTCAACGTAACGGGAACCTACAGGGTCACACACTTAGAATGGACCAAAATTGCGATTTAAGTTCATAAGATGAATTTAATTGGGGATTCAAGTATGACTTGGACTCATGATATTGGTTGGATATTTAATTAGATTAAATGGGCTGACTAAAATTCAAAGGCCCACACACGAATCTAAACCAGGTCAGATTGTGAGTCCAACAACCTCATTACACTCTTAGAGTTGATTTTTTATAGCTATATATATTATACGTATCTGTGGAAAAGGGTCTCATGAGAAAAACCTAGCCGTCACAGAAATTATGAGAGAGAGAGATCGTGAGGAACATCCCTTCCTGCAGCTAGCACTACGACATGATGGAAAGCTTGATTTTATCCGTTCGTGTAGATATTGTAAAGACACCGCAATATTGTAGTACTGTGATCGGCATACTGTGGAGACAACAGATCCATCTTCAATGTATAACTCCTAAACACGATTTACGGTTTTCGCATGGATCCATAGCTAGGTTTCGATAATTTTTTGTAACTTTTTCTGCTGTGTATTAATCTAAGATTACCATCAAAACCTAACAGATACTCCTATTAAGAGACACACGTAGCTTCCCCCCTCCCCTCTGGGCTACCAAAGAACCACCTCAACCTTTCAAACGATCCGAAGGAAATACCAAACCTGCATATTGAGTTTGAGCAGTGTGACCACCAACACGTGTTGCCCCCTCAATTGATGCAAACATGATGAACCGGCCACCCCACTTTGGGTTTCTACCGGATTCATCGAGATCCCATGTGGACGTAATGCTACTTCATGAAAAGACCTCCCCTGATTTATCTCGTCACGAAAGCAAGAAATGCTCCTAGTCCTTACCCCAACAAGAAGTCGCCTTGGCCAATGTATCTCCACTACCTGCTCGACAAGCCTCTCCTTGAGATGGGCATCCTTCACCCTGATCTTCCAACAGACCATACGAGTGCGTGCCGAACAGTCTGGATGAGCCTCTCCAAAGTATTTAGGAATGACCTCCTTAAGAAGAGCAAAGCACTTCTTAAGCACTACAATCTTCAACTCATCCCTCTCGGTGGTAGCCACAAGTAAATAGTGATGGAGGGATTTGGTCTCCAAGTCCCTCCCAACGGTCGTCTTAGCAAAAGGAGCACCACCATCGCGTAAATGTCCCTCCACCTTGAGAGGAGGCATCTCCCGCGGACAGTCACCAAGGAAACCAGCTTCAATATTTCTTTGTGACAACACCTTTCTCAAATAGTCAAGCTCCACTTCCTCCTTGAATAGCTTCTCCTATAAGAGAGTAAGCTCCAAATCTGCAACACGAAGCTTGGATCGAAGGCAGGTAATCTCACCATCGTGGGGCAGGTAATCTCACCATCGCGGGGATCATCCCTGACATAGAAAAAAACCTGCTAGTGAAAAATAGTAGGGGGGTCATTACAACAAAACAGTCAAAGCTACAAAAGATGAGAAGACTTAAGAGTTCTAATCCAACACTTCAAAATCAATCATCAACTAAGAAGAACACTAGTGCTGAATACTAAACGAGTTTTCATTTTGATTCAAAAAGAAAGGAAGATCCGTCAAGTTGTGGCCAATCCGCTATTAGGTGCATACAAGAACAACAAAAGATAAACTAAGTCAAAAACAAGAAGAGGAGTCAGGGATCCACCTCAAACGATAGAGTTGGGGAGGGAAAGAAGTCCCGATAACCTCCATCCCTTTCGCCCCTACATCCCTTCGGGGGCTCTTCTCCTCCACAGCAGCCATCTCTCCGTAATCCATCTCATCCTCCTCATCATCCATCTGTATCAACTTTTCTCCAGTTTGCAAACCCAATTGGTACCCCTTCCCATCGAAGTGGGGGACGCGCTCTGTAAAACTCCGCAAAATAAAATGATTTATTTTGGCATTATTAAATACTATTAAATTGGTTGAGTTGACTATTTTGACTATTTTCTTGAAATTGAAATTTTGCACGTGCAACACACGTGCAAAGTTAGGAATTTTAAATTCTTAAAATTTTATGGTTAATGATTGATTTTCCTCATTTATTTATGATGTTTTAAATTTCAGATTTATTTGAATTTATTTTATTTTATGAATTTCTCAATTTTACACGTGCAAATATTTTTTGGGTGAAAATCTCCACTTTTAAATTTCTAGATACTTTCTCCTATTTATAATTAAGTATATCCTAAATTTTTGGATTTTTCTGAATAAAGAAATTATTTTTGTAAATACTTCGAAAGAGATGAGCTTTTATGTAAAAAGCCGTTTTGATCTCAAACAAATAGTGAAAATTCATGTTTACTAATTTTTGGACTTTCCATGGTCATCATTGAAAATAAAATCTATTTAAATTTTATTTAGAGCTGATTTGGTAAAGATTTAAACAAATATGGTGTTTTTACAAATATGGAATTTAAGTGGATCTTGTGCAAATATTTTCTTGGGAAGTTCAAAGTAAAAAAATATTTTGGGAAAAGTCATTATTTATTATTAGATATTATTTCTGAATTTCATGGATTTTTAGGAATATTTTATGACATATTTGCAAATATTACAAAAAGAGGGACTTTTGTGCAAAATTGCCACTTTGAGTACAAATCCTAATTTTTTAAATTTCTGGGCTATGCTTGTTGGTTGGATAACTCAGTAGTAAAAAGATTTGGTTTTATTTTAATTTATTTAACTTATTTAATTACTTTATTAAAAAAAGGTTTATATATGTAAAGTAATAATTGTTAAGGGATGTTACCATAAACTTGTAAACCCTAAAAACTTCAGATTTTGGCCTATAAAAGAGCTACTATAGCCGTCTCTGTTCTCTGCAAAAATAAAAAATATTTTTACTATTAATTTTTTGGAGTTTTTAAGCGATGATCTTGGATTTTGCAAAAAAAAGGGCTCTTTCTTATTTTCTTTATTATCTTCAGTTGATTGTTCAATAAGATGAGTGACATATGTTTAATTTCTTTGTTCTAAGCATGTTGTATGTGATGATTTGTTGATTAGAAAGTATGTTAGGGCTTGTATGTTGATATGATGAATTTGATGAGTAGATGAGTTAAAAATCGAATCTTTACTTGAAACTATGCTAATGATGAGTAAACTACACCTAGATGATTTGAGATTGTTAAAGAACTTAATAAAAAATTATGAGTAGGTTGTTTTCCTTCATAATCTTGCTGTTTTGAATAGGCGATCGACCAAATACACAACAAAAACTCTCTTAGGTAAAAAAAAGGAGGGACAATAGATGCACTCTAGTTCACGAATCATATTGGTAAAATTGAGATTTAAGCATACGCTTTGTGTTCAATCCATAGGAATCAAAGATTAGTGGGTATTATTCTGCAATGCTTGTAAACTTTTTCTTGTAGGTTGTTCTTCATATGTAATTAGGGACATTTACTACCTTTTAGACATAGGAAGTAATCCAAACATAAAAACAGCAATACGAGGGTTTGAGAAAATTTAGGACTGACGGAAATAGTGTTCTTGATATGTTTGTTGATTTGCTGACCAAATACCACCTCAATTAAAATTTAGATGAATAGTAGACTAGTTGTGTGAATGTACTAATATAATTCTTTGTAATTTCTCAATATTACTACTCTAACTACTTACTACTAATCTACTTTTTGTTCTCCTCACCTACATACTCTTGTCAAATACCTATAATACTCAAACACAATAATAGTCTTTTTGTTGCCCCGAGTACCCTATCCTAGGCAGTCCGGCATATTGGAAGTTTCTTTGTACCATTCACGACTTTCTGGTTGATTTTATAGTTACACCGCCTTTGATATTTTCACGCTCGGTCATATTGTATACTTCAAAAGAATCTTGATAAAGACAGTACAACCATTCTCTTAACTAAAAAAAAAATGCTCCAATTATGGTATTTCGAAATATCAATCAGAGTATTCGTCTATGCAACGACACCCGAGTAATTATCAGTAAATTAGGCCATTGATTGTAAGAGAGTTCAGGAATTCTGTTGGGTACAATAAGTTGTAGTCTTGAGAATCATCCAACAATCTGATGTGAGTTGTACAATAGTTATTGCTTAAAGAATAAATAAAGATTAGGCCTTTATTGTGTATATTATACATATGATCTGTTTGAGGCTTTTGATGAAGTAAAACTTGATGTATGGTTGTTATAATTGCTTTTATTCATGAGTAAACTGATATAAAGTGACTAAACTGAAAGATTTATTTTGTGTGAGTCTCTAGAGGGTATGTGGGACCCTAGATACCCGCAGTTGAGATTTTTGTGGTTTGCCAGTTGTGGCTTTGTTGTGGATCAGCTGAGTTAAGTCCGGTAGGGTACACCAACTCTAGGAGATTCGTAATTAATTAATTAACTTAACAAAATAAGGACATGCACTAGTGGAGATGTGATGGAACTTGGAAAACGTAAGTATATGCTCTTGGTTTTGGTCCAACGGATGCATTCCAGGACTTGTGTGTTGTTCTGTCTCAATAGGACATTTGTATATTCACATGTCGAGGATCTACAGGTCTATTCACGGAGCATACAGGGTGCATTCGCATGTAGAGGGTCGGCAGACCTATTCACGGGATGTACCTGGTGTATCTGCACTTCGAGGGCCTTGAAAGCCTATTCGTGGGCTACACGGCATGGAGACGATTCTCTGATTTTTTAGCTAGTCTTACATGATGCTTGCGCGTCGAGGGTTGTGATGCCTATTCGCAGAATATTCTGGATCTTGTTTCCATCACTATAGTAGGATTAGTTGCATAATGAGGGATTAAACCCTATAAAGTGGAGAACGTTAAAGGCTTGCACCGGACCTATGTATTGTGGGATGCATAGAATCCGACAAGTATGCATTAGAGAGTCAGCATATAGCATTGGTATTTTCTTGACTTGGTTTTTTGCATATTATTTCCTGATTCTCTACACTTGACACTTAGTCTAGTTTCACTTGATGTTTTCATGTTTTATCTATTGTTATTTCTAATTTCATTTTTTTTCTTGCTGTTAATACATGTTGTTCATGATACTATGTCTTATGTTTTATTTATGTTGTATTTATTTTTATATCACTCACACCGTTATGGCTGACCCCTGTAGTTTTGGGGGTTAGGGTTATCTCTAGCCTCATGTTTTACAGGTAAGTGCCTATAACTTGGATTTGGATGCATGGGGTAGAATGATATATGGCTTATGTAAATTGTAAAAGAAAGAAATTGTAATTCAAGGTGTTTAATTTTTCGCTGTGCTCTGTAAACAATTGATGTAATAAAAAATTTTAATTTTCCCTGTATTTGGTTTCTATGTTTATGATTACATTGAAGTTGATTCTGGAATTGTGCCACGTATTTATGAGATATTATATTGGAAATTCGGGGTGCTACACGCTCGATGACGTCCTCAATATCTCTACGATATGACTTCCTCATGTTGGCGAACATGTGGTCCTCCGCCTTAACTCTAACATGGGCGACCATGTCCTCCTTCACCTTGATCTCCCCCTCCTCCTTCCTCTTCAGCTCTGCCCAAGCTGAACAACTTGCACCTTAAGATCCTTTACCCTGGAGCTTGGTTGCCTCCCCGGTCTCCACGACCTTTGCCTTCTCCAGGTTAGCCTTATCGATCAACGACCCCCAATGCTTCACATCCTCCGTAACTTGTTTAAGCAGGTTGCTAAGAAGGCAGGTGATCTACAAAAGAAGACAAAGAAATTCAGAACTTAGGAGAATCATACAAGAGCTTCAAAAATGAACAAGAAAAGCCAAACACCACCACTTACTGACATGTTGGTCCAAGCTAACTGTGAGACAGAAGAGCCAGGACCGTTTGCGGCCAACCTAGTCCTATCCTTTGGGGCCGGGAGGTGCTGAATCTGTAACACCCCGCAAAATTAAGTTCTGACATTTTTGCTCCATGTGTGTTACGAACATATATTTTGCACTGTTACGTGTAATATCCGTAACATTATTATTATAAATAATTTTACGTATGTTGTATTTCCTTATTTGTAAACATTTATGCGTTTCTCAAATCCATTTTTGTATTTGAATATTTATTGATACGTGCTACGCAAGTGTTTGCAGTGCATGTGTTGGTTGTATTCTTTTTCAAAATAAAATTAATGAAGTGTGTTTATTTATTTTTATTTTTGCATAAAACTTTTATTATGATTAATTTAAACTAGTTTTATTAAATTCATATTAAATTGAATAACATATATAATATTTTGTGTGTAATTTATGTGCACACATAAATACACCTCCACCACGTGTTTTCCCCCCTTAATGAATGGCCGACCAAATTTCCAATGGGAAGGAAGACCGACAACAGTGAAAGAGATAAAGAGCTTTCTGGGTTTAACTGGATACTACAGAAGATTTATTCAGGGCTACGCCCAGATAGTTGTGCCACTCACAGGGCTTACAAAGAAGAGCGTGAGTTTCAAATGGTCGGAGCAGTGTGAAGCTAGGTTTCGGGAGTTGAAGGGAAGATTGACTACCACTCCCATTTTGGCTTTGCCACGAGCAGGAGTCAAATATGATGACTACAGCGATGCTTCCCATCGTGGTTTGGGACTGTGTGCTGATGCAAGAGGGAAAGGTAATAGCTTATAGGACTAGACAACTGAGACCACATGAAAAGAATTACCCAACCCATGATCTGGAGCTGGCAGCAATCATCTTTGCTTTGAAGTAATGGAGGCACTATGTGTACGGGGAGAGGTCAACATGTACACGGATCACAAGAGTCTGAAGTATATCTATCAGCAGAGAGACTTGAATCTGAGACAGAGGAGATGGTTAGAGGTGTTGGAGGACATCCGACCTGAGATCAAGTACCATCCAGGCAAGGCCAATATTTTGGCTGAAGCGCTCAGCAGGAAGGGCAGTTTTTCTCGAATGATCACAACTCAGGAGAAGTTTGGCAGAGGAGCTTGATCGAGCAGAGATTGAGGTGGTTTTGCAAGGTTTTGGAGCTTCCTTAGCTCAGTTGAGGATTCAACCTATTTTAAGAGACAAAATCATCGACAGTCAGAAGACAGATCCAGAAATCCAGGAGATAATAGAGCAGGTTGGTGTTGGCAGGTTGGTAGAGTTTCAAGTGAAGGATGCAGTGTTGTGGTATGGAGAGCGGCTTTGTGTGCCAGATCAAGCAGAACTGAAGGAGAGTATTTTTCAGGATGGGCATGCTACTTTATTATCCGTGCATCCAGAGAGTACCAAGATGTACAATGACATAAAGCTATATTTCTGGTGGCCAGGGATGGAGCGAGAAGTGGCCGAGTTTGTTGCCAAGTGTGCAGTTTGTTAGCAAGTCAAAGCAGAGAATCGGAAGTCCGGAGGTTTGTTGCAGTCATTACCCATTCCGAAGTGGAAGTGGAATTGTATCAGCATGGATTTCATTACAAGTTTGCCCAAGAGTTCCAAAGACAATGATACAATTTGGATGATAGTGGACCGACTCACCAAATCGGCTCACTTTTTAGCGATGAAGCTTACTTGGTCGATGGAGAAGCTGGCAGAGTTTTATGTTGGCGAGATTATGAATCTTCATGAAGTTCCGCCATCAATAGTATCCGACCGAGATGCGCATTTTACTTTGCATTTCTGGAGAATTCTTCAAGCAGCTTTGGGGAAGAAGAGTGATTTCAGTACGGCCTTTCATCCTCAAACTGATGGGCAGACTGAGGGAGTCAATAGGATACTGGAAGATATGCTGAGGTGTTGTGTGTTGGACTTTGGTGGCAGCTGAGAGAAGCATTTGGCTCTTGTGGAATTTGCCTACAACAATAGTTTCCAGACAAGTATTGGGATGGCGTCGTATGAAGCTCTATATGGAAGGAAGTGCAGGACACCAGTTTGTTGGTATGAAGTGGGAGAATGACAGCTGTATGGGCCGGAGATTGTGCAGCAGACCTCAGAAAAGATCGAGCTGATCAAAAAAAAGTTTATCAATGCACAGAGCAGGCAGAAGAGTTATGCTGACAACCGGAGTAGAGACATGGAGTTTGATGAAGGTGACTTTGTCTTTGTGAAGGTGTATCTGACCAAGGGGGTGATTCGGTTTGGAAGGGGAGGAAAATTAGCCCCGAGATACATTGGGCCTTATAATATATTGAAAAGAATTGGGAAGACAGCTTATCGGTTAGAATTATCAGAAGAATTGGCCCAAGTGCACAATGTCTTTCATATGTCTATGTTACGAGGTAATATCCCACATCCGAGTCATCATTTGCCAAAAGTGCCAGAAGGGTTGCAATTGGATTTGTGCTATGCACAGCGTCCAATAGTGGTTGTAGATCGTCGAGAGAAAGTCTTGAGAAATAAGACAATACCTATGGTCAAGGTTATTTGGAGGACCAATTTGTTGAGGAGGCCACTTGGGAATTAGAGGAAAAGATGAAGAAAGATCACCCTCAACTCTTCAAATAAATTCTTGTAAACCTTTTCTTTTCTTTTCTTTCTTTGTATGTTTCTCAGTCTGAAGAGTAGTTCGGAGGACGAAACTATTTTAAGGAGGGAGTACTGTAACACCCTATATTTTTATGTTAATTGAAAAAATGCATTTTTCAATTTTGCACGTATGATGCACGTGTTAATTTTTCCATCCCTAATTTCTTACTTTCATTTACTATTTTAGCATGCATAATCTTTATTTAGTCTTTTATTAAACCCATGGACCTAAAGTTAGTTTCTAGCCCTATTAGATTAATTAAAAAGGAAAGTTCACTAGACTAACTAATTAATTAATTAAAAAGAAAGCCCATGAGATAAACCCATTAATTAAATCATATTTAAGTTGTGCATGGACTCATGACATGTAACAACTTTTAATACACATTTTGAAACTATAGGAATTGTATTAAATATTGTGTATGTGTGTGCACTAGTGCACAACACGTGCACGTGTGGAGGTGAAGAGGCAAGGGGTGGCCGGTTTTTAGAGAAGAGAGGGGGGGGGGGTGTTTTGAAGAGGTGGGATCATGAAGAATTGGGAGTTAGGGGAGTTAGGACTATGAAGAGTTGGAGAATTAAGTGGAGTAATTTATTTGGTAGAGAAATTTACACTTTGAACTCTCACATTGTCCTATAAATGCACCCAAATTTCCTTCTGATTTCACACTTAGACTAAATAACAATAAAGAGAGGAAAAGAATGAGAGAAAGAGAGTATTTCTTGTGCTTTGGAGGCTTATAAGGAGGAGAAGGACAAGGAGATGCTAGTTGGAGATAGGAACTAGAAGTGTCTTTTCATTCTTGATTTTCATTCTTCATAAGAGGTGGGTGGTCTCCTTATTTTCTATTTTTTAGGTTGAGCATGCTCGAATATGGTATTAATAATATAGATCAATTGATGTGAGTAATCTTGAATTTTTTTAAATTATGAGACATGCATGCTAATATACTACATGAGTAGTAAAGAAAAAGTGAATGTGATAATAAGAGTACAAATCCATACTATTTATGAATTGTAGAAATTTCATTACAGTCAACATGTTGATTGGAAATAAGAAAAGGAAAGAGAACAAAATCCATGCTTTCATGTGTGCTATGAATTATAGAAATTTTGATGTGATTAAAGAAACAAGTTGTCATCATGTTAATTTGAGATGAGAAAAAGAGTTATAATCATACATGCTTATGTAGAAATATAATGGAAAGTTTACTTGTTGAG
The DNA here is from genome assembly GCA_017893485.1 of Hemerocallis citrina. Taxonomy (NCBI): domain Eukaryota; kingdom Viridiplantae; phylum Streptophyta; class Magnoliopsida; order Asparagales; family Asphodelaceae; genus Hemerocallis; species Hemerocallis citrina. The sequence continues at coordinate 28,538,629 of CM030367.1, forward strand.
AATTTTCCTTTGATAAAAATGAATTTGTGGGTGAAATTGAATTGATATTCATAGAATCATTTTTAAAATCATTTGCAAGAGATACATTATGTTATTTTGATTAAAACGAATAAATGAAACTTTTGTTCATTCAAGAGAAGGAGATAATTTGAATATAGATACAATGTTTAGAATACAAGTTTGAAAATTCGTGAATCATCGTTTTAGAAAAAATCAGTATGAATAAGAAAAGTACAGTTCAAAAAAAAAATTAGATCGATCATATGTCGAGTTTTGTAAAAAATAACTAATTTCAGAATGTTGTGAACAAAACTACAGTTGTACGATTCCTAATCAGAAATCACACTTGGAATTACTGGTTAGCCAGTGCACCACAGAGTACTATTGTACTTGTAAGAGATCTTAGCTTCAAAACTTGTTGGACACATTTTTATTTGTTTCATTTAAACAAAATCCAAACTCGATATGTGGGTATAAGAGGAATTCGATGAAGCTTATTGTCACAGAGTCCATATGGACTTAGTGGTTTGCGGTTAGGTTCTTGGGCGGTTACTGTAGCATTGGGCCGGTCCTGGGTTCGAAACCCGAAGACCACTTTTGATTTTTTTGAGTTTTAATATTTCTTAAAGTATTTCTAATGAGAATAAGAAGTTAAGAAAAATACTAGAATTTCTATAAAATGAAATAGAATTTATTAAAATGAATTGTAGAATTTTTGAAGTATATTTGAGATGTTAAAAAGGAGATATTGAGATAAAAGTGAGTTTCGACTTAAGATTTTAATTATTAAAGAGTATGAGATTTATAATTTTAAGAAGAGTAAAATATGGTTGTGTGAAGTGATTTCTTTTGAAAAGATTATACTGCTACTTGGTTTAAGAAATGTTTGATGTGGTTGAGATACACTTTTATGAGCTTAAATTGCTTGTAAGTTTTCAAGTGATTAATTTATGTTCACGAAAGGAATTATGGCTTCTAAATATTGTAAATAAATAAATGGATCATGAATAGTGTCAAGGTTAAGACAATGATCACTTTGTGAATAAAGTGTTAAGACAGGACATTGATCATTTGTGAATAAGTTGAAGATGAGAATATTTAAGTTTAAGACATGTTTATTGAAGGATATGTGTACCCATGAATTCTTGTACATGAAAGTTTGTGATTTAGTGTTAGTAAGACCTCGGGTACCGACACTATTGAATTGAAAAGATTTGAGATATATTTTGAGATATGGCCTTGTAGCTATCTCGTATTTTTGTGATTAAGTCCGGTAGGGGGTAAAACTAACTCTAAGTATAGAAATTTATTTATGTCTTGAACTTAAGAAGTAGGCACTTAAGAGAAGATTTAATAAACCTGGGAAAACGTAAGTGGGGGCACTCTATATAGTCGGGCGGTGTACTCCGAGACTATAGACCCAGTTGGGCGGTGTGCTCCGGGACTGAGGTTGCTTCGATGGAGTCGAATTTTTATTTTAAATCCGAGACTATGCGTAGTCGGGCGGATAGCTTATCGTACTCCAGTGTATATACGTATACCGGGACTAAAGGGGCACTTGCGGGGTATTCACACGACGAGGATTCTGTATAACAGTCGGGCGGTGTACTCCGGAACTGGGATCCGTCCTAGTGGAATATCTGGACCTTGTTCTTATTACTGGGTAGTTTTCATGGCGAGGGATCGAACCCTATAACGTGGAGTACGTGAGTGCTTATCCTCGGACCTATGTAGAATGTGATGCATAGAATCCGAACAAGTATGCATTAGTGTCATCTTAGTTTAAAATATTTGCGTTGGGTATTAAGTCATCACATACACTTACATGTTTAGTGTAGTCACATTTAACACTTTATTTGCATTCAAATTGTGGTTTGTTAAAGTATTGAGATCGTTATATTTCCGGCATAGAGAGGATGGCTGAGTATAATATTTTCGTCAGTTGTAAGTAACTGACATGCCCATAGCTTATTATGTAGGAATTGGACTTTTCATGAAGAAGTAAAGTGATATGATGCTGTTACATGTTAAAGATGATGCAAGTTATTTTCATTGTTGTAATTCATTTTATTTTTCGTTGTGTACAAAATTGTAAAGAACTCTGATGTATGATGAAAAGTTTAAATTTCCTTGTAAAACTGTACGAAGTATAAAGATCCTGTGGAATCTCGAATTCGGTCTTACTTGGAATTCGGGGTGTTGCAGATGGTATCAGAGCACGCTTCATAAGTAGTACCAATTTATAAGGAACAACACTCTATAGTGGACATTAGAGTGTGAGTTTCAACTTATAGAGATTTAAACTTATATTTGTGTTGCTCTATGAGATGACATTTTCTCCTCCTTTTTCCTATAAGATGGCCAATCAGCATGATCCCCAGAATGAGGCGCATTGGTTTGTCCCCTTCGAGGATGAAGAGGAAGAGCCAATGGAAGAAGAAGAAGACCCAGAAGAGGAAGAAGAGGACCCAGTGGAGATAGAGGAGGAATTCCCTGAGTCCAGGGAGATTACTCCACCTCCTCCTGATTTCCCTAAAGAATTCCCAGATAAAGAACTCGTTCCAGAAGACCCAAATAATATTGTTGCTTCTCTCTGAAGATAATTGGATGCTCAAAAGTGGAGAGTAAACCACTTGGAATCGCAACGGGCAGAAGACAAGGAGCGCATTCAGGAGCTGAGTTTTCAAGTGTGCAAACTCGAGAAGGTTCAGCACGTGAATGATCGACACTTTGCCAAGTTGGACCACTTCACTCGCTAAGATAAGAAGAAGCGGCAGCAGAGCTTTGAAGATATAAGAAAGGAAATTCAGGAACTACGGGAAGAGCTCAGAGATGCCAAGAGAAACCGTAGAATCTAGGATGTTTCTTGTAATGGATGTATTGGAACAAAGTTTTTCTTTCTGAATGTAAAAATTTTTATTTTAGGAATTAATAAATTTTGTTGAAATGATGTTATTTGTGTTAATTATGATGATTAATGATGAATTTTATGACTCAGAAATGGCACAAATAATCATGAACGGCGAAGAGCATAGCGGTGAGAATGGGCTAGATTTGGAGATCGAACTAGCTCGAGTATATCAGACCTTAAATGCTTTCGCTACCAACATCGTCGGAAACAGAGGGCCAGGGCCTGCTATGCATATCCCCGAAGCAATCAAGCTGGTTGAATCGTTCAAAAGGATGAAGCCACCAGTGTTTGAGGGCCAGGCAAATCCAGACGCAACTAACGACTGGATCAGACAGATTGAGATAGTCTTTGAAGTATTAGAGACCCCAGAGGCCAGCAAGGTGAAATTTGCCACCATCCAGCTAGAGAATGATGCAGGTGTTTGGTGGCAATCGCTAAAAAGGACTTTGGGCAATGTGCAACTTACTTGGGAGGAGTTTCTCGAAGAATTTAGGAGTCACTATTTTCCAATGGATGTTCAAGAGAAGAAGGCTATGGAATCTTTAGGCTTGTAGCAGGGTGGTATGTCTGTGCGGGAGTATGAGACTAAATTCAACCAACTCTCAAGGTACACGCTGGAAATGGTACATGATGAAGCCAAAAAAGTGCGAAAATTTGAGCAAGGGTTGAGGCCAAGCTTGAGGACCCGGATGATACCCCTCAGCATCTACATATTTAAGAAGCTGGTTAGGAGGGCTGCCGCTACTGATTCAGATATGAACCAGTACCAGGCAGTACAGGTCAAGAGGAACAATTGGAGCATGAGCAAGAGGCCTGTAGCACTGACCAACTTCAGGGGCCAGCCCCCAGCATAGCATTTCAGACCAACTGGAGCAAATGCTGTTGCAGCGAATGGAAGGTTACCCACTTGCTTCAAATGTGGAGAGTTAGGCCACTTAGCTCCTGGGTGTACCAAGCTGCAGGCAAACAGGACTTGTTTTCTTTGTGGTAAGGAGGGCCACATGAAGCCTTTTTGCCTTCAACTGCAGCAGGAAGGACCGAGTCAGAAGTAGTCCAACCCAGGGAAAAACAGTTCCGCCAGGGAAGAGTGTTCGCTTTGATCAAGGCAGATGCTGATGATGTAGACAACGTTATCACAGGTATGGGAGATGATGCTTAGTTGCTTTGTTGCTTTTCCACTTATGTAATAAATGTTATGTAATGAGAATACTCTTATGTAACAGGAGACATTCAAATAAATGGAATAAAAGCATCGGTTTTATTTGATACGGGATCATCGCACACATTTGTGTCACCCTCATTTGCAAAACGATTGGAAGTCGAACCTAAAAATTTTCCTGGTAAAGTTCTCTCAATGGCTACTCCGGCAGGAGAAAACTTGACTACCAATCGATACTATGAAGTGTGTGATCTTGAGGTCGGAGGCAGGCTCTTTGGCATCGACCTCATTAAATTGACAGTTTTGGGGGTTGACATCATTATTGGAATAGACTGGATGTCAGTTTATAGTGCCACTATTGAGTGCAAGAGCAAGAAAGTTGTGGTGAAGGCACCAGGAGGACCAACAATTACATTTCGAGGTAAGAGAAAGTGTAAGCAATGGGTAGTAGTACTGTCAGAGCAGAAGGTTCCTAAAGAAGTGAAGCAGATTCTAGTGGTTCGAGATTTTCCAGTAGTGTTTCTTGATGATCTACTAGGGCTTCCCCCTTATCGAGATGTAGAGTTCAGCATCACCGTTCAACTAGGAAGTGCACCTATTTCTAAGGCACCATACAGAATGGCACCAGTTGAGCAAGATGAGATCAAAATGCAGATCGAAGAGTTGTTGAGCAAAGAATTCATCAGGCCTAGTGTGTCACCATGGGGAGCCCCAGTTCTTTTGGTGAAGAAGAAGGATGGATCAATGAGGATGTGTACCGATTACAGAGAGTTAAACAAGGTTATAGTACAGAACAAGTATCCAATTTCTCGAATCAATGTTCTGTTTGACTGTCTGCAAGGAGTAGCTATTTTCTCCAAGATAGATTTGCGGTCAGGATATCACCAAGTCTGAGTAAAGGAAGATGATGTGCACAAGACGGCTTTCCGAACTAGGCATGGTCACTATGAGTTTCTAGTCAAGCCATTTGGAGTCACCAATGCACCGGCTATGTTCATGGACATGATGAACATGGTTCTGCGGCCATTCATCGATTCTTTTATCGTTGTGTTCATCGATGACATATTGATCTATTCAAAGTCAGAGGAAGAGCATACCGAGCACCTGGAAGAGGTATTAAAGAAGCTACAGGAGCACAAACTGTATGCGAATCTGTCCAAATGTGACTTCTGGAAAACCGAAGTTACTTTCCTAGGTTACATCCTTTCTAAGGAGGTAGTGACTACTGACCCACAGAAGATTGAGGCAGTGAAAGATTGGCAAATACCGACCACAGTGAAAGAAATTAGGAGCTTTCTGGGTTTAACTGGATACTACAGAAGATTCATTCAGGGCTACACTGAGATAGTTGTGCCACTCACAGGGCTTACAAAGAAGAACATGAGTTTCAAATGGTCAGAGCAGTGTGAAGCTAGGTTTCAGGAGTTGAAGGGAAGATTGATTACCGCTCCCATTTTGGTTTTTCCATGAGCAGGAGTCGAATATGATGTCTACAGCGATGCTTTCCATCGCGGTTTGGGTTGTGTGCTGATGCAAGAGGGAAAGGTAATAGCTTATGGGACTAGACAGCTAAGACCACATGAAAAGAATTACCCAACCCATGATCAGGAGCTGGCAGCAATCATCTTTGCTTTGAAGCAATGGAGTCACTACGTGTACGGGGAGAAGGTCAACATGTACACAGATTATAAGAGTCTGAAGTATATCTATCGGCAGAGGGACTTGAATCTGAGGCAGAAGAGATGGTTAGAAGTGTTGGAGGATATCCGACCTGTGATCAAGTACCATCCAGACAAGGCCAATATTTTGGATGATGCACTCAGCAGGAGGGGCAGTTTTTCTCGAATGATCACAACTCAGGAGAAGTTGGCAGAGGAGCTTGATCGAGCAGAGATTGAGGTGGTTTTGTAAGGTTTGGGAGCTTCCTTAGCTCAGTTGATGATTCAACCTACTTTGAGAGACAGAATCATCGACAATCAGGAGACAGATCCAGAGATCTAGGAGATGATAGAGCAGGTTGGAGTTGGCAGGTTGGCAGAGTTTCAAGTGAAGGATGCAGTGTTGTGGTATGGAGAGCGAGTGTGTGTGCTAGATCAAGCGGAACTGAAGGAGAGTATTCTTCAGGAAGCGCATGCTACTTTATTATCCGTGCATCCAGGGAGTACCAAGATGTACAAAGACATAAAGCTATATTTTTGGTGGCTAGGGATGAAGCGAGATGTGGCCGAGTTTGTTGCCAAGTGTGCAGTTTGTCAGCAAGTCAAAGCAGAGAATCAGGAGCCCGGAGTTTTGTTGCAGCCATTACCCATCCTGGAGTGGAAGTGGGATTGTATCAGCATGGATTTCATCACAGGTTTGCCCAAGAGTTCCAAAGGCAATGATACAATTTGGGTGATAATGGACCGACTCACCAAATCGGCTCACTTTTTGGTGATGAAGCTTACTTGGTCGATGGAGAAGCTGGCAGAGTTGTATGTTGGCGAGATTGTGAAGCTTCATGGAGTTCTGCTATCAATAGTATCCGACCAAGATGCCCGTTTTACTTTGCATTTCTGGAGAAGTCTTTAAGCAGCTTTGGGGACGAAGACAGATTTCAGTATGGCCTTTCATCCTCAAACTGATAGGTAGACCGAGAGAGTCAACAGGATACTGGTAAATATGATGAGATGTTGTGTGTTGGACTTTAGTGGCAGCTGGAAGAAGCATTTAGCTCTTGTGGAATTTGCCTACAACAACAGTTTCCAGACAAGCATTAGGATGTCGTTGTATGAAGCTCTATATGGAAGGAAGTGCAGGACACCGATTTGTTGGTATGAAGTGGGGGAACAGCAGCTGTATGGGCCGGAGATTGTGCAGCAGACCTCAGAAAAGATCGACCTGATCAGGAAAAGGTTAGTCGATACATAGAGCAGGCAGAAGAGTTACGCCGACAACCAGAGGAGAGACATGGAGTTTGATGAAGGTGACTTTGTCTTTGTGAAGGTGTCTCCGACCAAGGGGGTGATTCAGTTTGGAAGGGGAGGAAAATTAGCCCCGAGATACATTGGACCTTATAAGATATCGAAAAGGATTGGAAAGACAGCTTATCGGTTAGAATTACCTGAAGAGTTTGCCCAAGTACACAATGTCTTTCATGTGTCTATGTTACGAGGTTATATCTCAGATCCGAGTCATCATTTGCCAGAAGTGCCAGAAGGGTTGTGATTGGATTTGAGCTATGTAGAGCGTCTAATAGAGATCGTGGATCGTCGAGAGAAAGTTTTGAGAAATAAGACAATACATATGGTCAAGGTCATTTGGAGGAACCAATTTGTTGAGGAGGCCACTTGGGAATCAGAGGAAAAGCTGATGAAAGATCACCCTGAACTCTTCAACTAAAATTCTTGTAAACTTTTTCTTTTCTTTTCTTTCTTTATATTTTTCTCACTCTTAAAAGTAGTTCCGAGGACGGAACTATTCTAAGGAGGGAGTACTGTAACACCCTATATTTTTTATGTTAATTAAAAAAATGCATTTTTCAATTTTGCACGTATGATGCATATGTTAATTTTTCCATCCCTAATTTCTTACTCTCATTTACTATTTTAGCTTGCATAATCTTTATTTTGTCTTTTATTAAACCCATGGACGTAAAGTTAGTTTCTAGCCCATTAGATTAATTAAAAAGGAAAGCCCACTAGACTAACTAATTAATTAATTAAAAAGAAAGCCCATGAGATAAGCTCATTAATTAAATCATATTTTAAGTTGTGCATGGACTCATACATGACATGTAACAACTTTTAATATACATTTTGGAACTATAGGAATTGTATTAAATATTGTGTATGTGTGTACACTAGTGCACAACACGTGCACGTGTGGAGATGAAAAGGCAAGAGGGTGGCCAGTTTTTAGAGAAGAGAGGGGGGGGGGGGGGGTGTTGAGTTTTGAAAAGGTGGGATCATGAAGAGTTGGAAGTTAGGGTAGTTAGGATTATGAAGAGTTGAGAATTAAGTGGAGTAATTTATTAGGTGGAGAAATTTGCACTTTGAACCCTCACATTGTCCTATAAATGCACCCAAATTTTCTTCTCATTTCACACTTATTCTAAACAAGAATAAAGAGAGGAAAAGAAAGACAGAAAGAGAGTATTTCTTGTGCTTTGGAGGCTTGCTATAAGGAGAAGGACAAGGAGGTGCTAGTTACAGCTAGGAGCTAGAAATGTCTCTTCATTCTTGATTTTCATTCTTTATAAGTGGTGGGTGGTCTCCTTATTTTCTAATTTTTAGGTTGAGCATGCTAGAATATGATATTAATAATATAGATCAATTGATGTGAGTAATCTCATGTTTTTCTAAATTATGAGACATGCATGCTAATATATTACATGAGTAGTAAAGATAAACTGAATGTGATAATAAGAGTACAAATCCATGCTATTTATGAATTGTAGAAATTTCATTATGGTCAACATGTTGATTGGAAATAAGAAAAGGAAAGAGAACAAAATCCATGCTTTTATGTGTGTTATGAATTGTAGAAATTTTGATATGATTAAAGAAACAAGTTGTCATCATGTTAATTTGAGATGAGAAAAAGAGTTATAACCATACATGCTTATGTAGAAATATAATGGAAAGTTTACTTGTTGAGATTGTTCCTTTTGATAAAAATGAATTTGTGGGTGAAATTGAATTGATATTCATAGAATCATTTTTAAAATTATTTGCAAAAAATATATTATGTTATTTTGAGTAAAATGAATAAATGAAACTTTTGTTCATTCAAGAGAAGGAGATAATTTGAATATAGATACAATGTTTAGAATACAAGTTTGGAAAGTCTTGAATCATTGTTTCAGAAATAAGAAAAGTACAGTTCACCAAAAAATATTAGATCGATCATATGTCGAGTTTTGTGAAAAATAACTAATTTAAGAATGTTGTGTACAAAACTACAGTAGCACGATTCCTAATCAGAAATTACACTTGGACTTACTGGTTAGTCAGTGCACCACAGAGCACTATTACACTTGTAAGAGAACTTGGCTTCAAAACTTGTTGGACACATTTTTATTTGTTTCATTTAAACAAAATCCGAACTCGATATTTGGGTATAAGAGTAATTCAATGAAGCTTATAGACATAGAGTTCATATGGACTTAGTGGTTTGCGATTGGGTTCTTGGGCGGTTACTGTAGCACTGGGTCGGTCTTGGGTTCGAAACTCGAAGGCCACTTTTGAGTTTTTTTGAGTTTTAATATTTTTAAAGGATTTCTAATGAGAATAAAAAATTAAGAAAAATATTAGAATTCCTATAAAATGAAATAGAATTTATTAAAATTAATTGTAGAATTTTTCAAGTATATTTGAGATGTTAAAAAAGAGAAATTGGGATAAAAGTGAGTTTTGACTTAAGATTTTAAATATTAAAGAGTATGAGATTTATATTTTTAAGAAGAGTAAAATATGGTTGTGTGAAGTGATTTTTTTTGAAAAGATTATACTCTAACTTGGTTTCAGAAATGTTTGATGTGGTTGAGATACACTTTTATGAGGTTAAATTGCTAGTAAGTTTTCAAGTGTTATGTTTATAAAAGGAATTATGGCTTCTAAATATTGTAAATGAATAAATGGATCGTGAATAGTGTCAAGATTAAGACATTGATCACTTTGTGAATAAAGTGTTAAGACAAGACATTGATCATTTGTGAATAAGTTGAAGATGAGAATATTGAAGTTTAAGACATATTTGTTGAAGGGTATGTATACCCATGGATTCTTGTACATGAAAGTTTGTGATTTAGGATTAGTAAGACCTCGGGTACCGTCGCTATTGAATTGAAAAAATTTGAGATATATTTTAGTTAGTTGGTGATGTGTAATTCTGTCATGAAATTAGTTAGTTGTTTATCTGAATTTAGACATAAATAGTATCAAGAGGTTAGATGCACGATTGGTTAAATTTTCATTTCCAATGAAAGCACTTCCTAACAATTACACCCATCATAATCATAATAATGGAAAATATTAGGTTGTAAGTTGTCAGAAATTGCTCAGAAGAGATACAGTAGGTTATTACAAAAGTGTTTCGGGAAAAGGTTTGTACCCTTAATTTAGCCTAATAAAGCCTTATCCATAATGACATCTCTTATGTTTTCAAAATTTAACATGAAAACCCAATTTTCCTAATTGACCAAGTAAGACCCTAGCGGTGATTTGCATAAGAACTGTTCCATCTCCTAAGTAAAAATTTTTGACAGTACTCAGCACAGATCAATTCAGAAACCATATAAAGGTGACCCTAACCTAGGAGATTCAAAAACAATCCCTCAACTTCTTTTATTAGGAATGAACAATAGACTCAATAGTTATGCTCCATTTTTTTTCTTCAACCTTTTGTAGTACAATTGCCCAAATAATTCAACAAGGTATTGGAATAGATAAGAATTAAATTTAAAAAAAAACAAAGAAAAAGAAATAAGAAAGAACTGACAAAATACAGGAGAAAATGCCTTCCAAGCCAATAATCTTTATCCACTTTCGCCATCTTCAATATTCCCCTTACTGTCATTCAATACCTACTTATGCATTTTCCATCGAGTCCATGCTATAATTTACACTACAAGGAGCACAATCAAGGACGATTATCTATCGAAGAAATGTCAATCTTCTTCACAAGTTTTGAGACCCTAAGAATGAGGTGCACAAGTGTTGAGACCCTAAGAATTCTGTTAAGACGAAACAAACGCTTAAAAGAAGCAACTTAGGATTCAGTGCAGCCACTAACAAAAATAATTTAAATTGAAGGCATTCATAACGTTGAAGTAGACTACCATTAGAGCATCCACAATGGCGTTTCTTATTTTTTGGCAAAATGGCAAGTATAGAAATAGAATAGATCGAAAGGTCTGCAATAGTTGTTTTCGATATTTTGCAAAAATTTGAGTAGGACGAGACAAGTTGTCTCGTCCGGTAATTTTTCCTTTTTGAAGATTTAATTAATTACCAATTAAGTATTAAAATATGTTAATTAAATAAATTAAATATTAAAATATTAACCTAAACCTATTTAATAATCTACTAAACATACTTAAACAACCTAATCCTACTTAAAAAAATCCCCCCAAACCTGGACGGGACATCATGTCCCGTCCGTTTGGTTTTTACTTTTTTTTTTTTTTTTTCTCATAAGATCTCATCCGTTGGATTAGTTGAAAAAAAAAAGGAAAAAAAAAATTAAAGAAAACAAAACCAAAAGGGACGGGACATCATATCCCGTCCGATCCTAATTTTTTTTTTTAAAAACAAAAAATTGATACGGAACGAGACAAGTTGTCTCGTCCGATCATATTAAAAAAAATTAAAAATATTGAGACAATACATGATGTCTCGTCTTCTATAATTTGAGATTCGCAACTTCGTTTCTTATATTTGAGAAGCTACTGTAGTTCGTTTGCTATTTTATAAGAAAATAGCAAACGACTGCAGCACTTCTTTCTTATAAAATTCTCATAAAATGAGAATATGAAAAATATAGCAAACGACTGTGGATGCTCTTATGAGGTGATTGTCACAATCCTACTTAATATCAATTGTATACATGCAGCAGACAGAATAAAAATATGGAATAAAAATAAAATAAAATAAAATAAACATATGTCTAGAACTTACATAATAATAGGGAACGTTTAAAATGAAGACAAAATTTTACAAAAGGAGCAGTCAACATAGATGGTGTATACATGCATAATGTTTCTATATCTTTATATGATGTGTTTTTTTATTTAACAAACATAGGTCATACAAATATCCAGCCAAGCCACTTTTGGAATTATCTGCTCTGTAACCACAGTGTATAAATATAGCCCCTGCGAACTTGTTTTAGTTCATACAACTGTAAAAAACTATACAGATTAAGAATGATTATAATTCAAAAGTATCACAACAGAAACCCCACATACGAATACTAATAATTAAGTTCTAATCCTCCATGACCGATATGATAAAATCAGATATGCACAGATATCAACCTGCCCTTTATAACTTAGTGTTAGTTTGTCCAATCTGTTGCTCAAATGACATCGCAATATAACAATTACAAATTCCGATTTGGCTTTAGTCTTTTGACTTCATGCCTAGTGTCAAAATAAGAAATAAGTGACAGATGTAACTTTGCAATGTATGAAAGTTCATTTTAAACATAGAAGAAGGGCTTTAGAAAAAGGATGGAATTGAAGGCCTTTAAAGAAAATGCTACGACTAAATCTGTGAGATCTCTATTTGACAAACTCTAACTTTCTCCCAGAATCAGATCCATTCAGATTTAAATATTTAATTATTTATCCGATGGATATACTTCGATAGTTGATAATACCCATATATAATCAGAGTGGATTCAGTCGCTCCACATACTATTTCTCTCTATATAAATATAATTGTTAATTATTACGGCACTATTGAATTGAATAAAGGATTTTATAAAAGAGGTTAAGAATAACCTAACAAATTTATGAATTTTGGATTGCGTGGATTCTAGAGGCTGAGGAGACCCAGTGTGCCGGCAATATTGATAAATGGAAATGTGAGAAGTGGTCAATGTTGGCTAGAGTTTTCAATGATTTGTTTAAGTCCGGTAAGGTAAACTAGCTCTAGGTTTGACTTATTTTGAATGAACCGTAAGGGTAGGCACCAGGTGGAAGATATGATGAAACATGAGCAAATCTGAGTATAAAGGACCTGAGTGATCCACGGGGTGAGGTATTTTCCATTTATTTCCGGATGTGAGTGAAATAGTCTATAGATTATCAGGGGAAGGAGTCTGACCTCCAGAGTTCCGGGACGAGTGCGACGCTCAAGGGGCATTCGTGTGATGAGGGTTCTAGGATGACCTACAGAGTGAGGTATTCTCCATTTATTCCCGGATGTGAGTGAAATAGTCTCCAGATTATCTGAGGAAGGAGTCTGACCTCCAGAATTCCCGGGCAAGAACCAATATTCATAATTTGGTTCTAAGTCTGCATAACGAGGAATTGAACCCTATTATGAGGAGTACGTTAAGGGCTTTCCCTCGGACCTATGTAGTATAAGATGCATAAAATCCGAACAAGTGCGCATTAGATTTTCATTGTATGTTTAAGTGTCTGCATTAGTCATTAGGTTCATATCATATACCGACATGCTTAGGATAGTCACATTTTCTGATTCTGTATTCAAGTTAGTGACTGTTAAAATAGAGGAATCGCTGTATTATAGCATTGCATCAGTTGTATGCAACTGACGTGCCCGCAGTTCTCAAGTTTTGCAGGGTTTGGATTAGCAAGCGACATGGGCATGAGTTTATGTCGATGGATGTTGCAAGATTGGAGATTTTGATGATATAAGTTGTATTTTTATGTAAATTTTCGCTGCGTATTATAAAAAGAACATTGTAATGAAAAAATTTTAATTCCTTGTATTTTGGTACGAAATTGAAGTAAAGATCCTGGTTGTGCTACGAATTACCTGTATTTGGAATTCGGAACATTTCAGAATCGCCTCCATGCAGCTATTCCCATCCCAGAGAAAGCCATCGTGCAGCTTGATGGTCCAGTCTAGGGCATAAACAGATTTAAGCCTATCGGGGAGACCTGCGTCAACTACGGTGGTATGGGGTGGGTGCTCCTTCTCAAGAACAAATGCCAAAGTTGTACCCTCAGGACCGGAATCTTGAAAGACGCATGGGGTGAGCCCAGGTCCACTGTAGGTGTGGAAATTGAAAAGCTCTTAGCTACCGCCCTCCCGGTCCTGGCCACCATTTGCTTCATCTTCTTCCCCTCGGGTGCTTAGGAGCTGAGCCCGATGTGTTTCTCCATAATCGACGTGAAGTTCATACCATCAGTATCTGCCAAAAGAAAAAAAGGGAAAACGTCAAGATGAGGAGTAAAACTAGGGATGACAATCAGGTCGGGTCGACCGGCGACCCGCCCGCGACCTGCTTGCTCTGACCCAGCCCGCTTCGACCCAGTTCGGATTCGAGTCAAACCCGTCATCCTAACACGGTCGAACCTGGTCGATAAAGCACTAAATCCAACCCGTTGAACCAGGCCCACGAACCCATTGACTTAGTCAAACTGGCCTGCCAACCCGCGGGTTTGTAACCGTTTGACCTGAATGAGTCAAATGTTTGACCTGCGTGGGTTGACCGATTGACCTGCGAGTCGAACGGGCCGAAATAGAGAATTCGACCATTGGTTGCTCTGCTTTGGGCTGTTCTTTATTTTTTTGAGTGTTTGAATTTTTTTAGGATTTTTGCCTATAAAAACTCCTTAACTTCAATCAAAATTTTTCTTACCTTACTCTCTTACTCTCTCTACTAATACTACTCAATGCAATCAATTTCATTCAACAAAGAAGCAAGCAACAAAGAAGTGAACAATTTTGATCGTATCGAATTCTTGTTGATTCAACACTCTCAACTACGTCTACTACAAAATCTCTGAACAAGAAGCTCTCTCTCTCTCTTTCTACGACTACGTGACTATGTCTACTACACTTCTCAATCAAATATCGGACTACGTCTATTTCTACTATTATTTTCTCTCTTATTTCTATGTACGATTATTCGCGAAGTACGGTACCAAAATTTCACAACCCTTTCAACTCTTTGTTTTTGTTGTAGTTCTAATATTTTTATCATATTTGTTTGTTGATTTTTCGATTCTCTCTATCTCTCAACCCTCATATTGTTTTTTAGATTGTTTTTTTAACATATCCGTCTTATTTTGTTTATTATTTTGTCACATACACTATTGAAACACTAGAAATCATTTTTTACATATACTACTACTACGAAGAATTTATCATGTCTAGATCATGAGGTAGTGGTCGTAGCCAAAGTGAACAAGATTCTACGAGTTATTCTCGTCGACCTCTAACAATCCCACAATTAGAACCCGAGTATAACATCATGCTAAACATAGGTTCTCACGATGTTCCTACACACGTTATAGAACAAACATTGCATGATATTGAGACACAAACGCAACAAACCACATCCACACAATCCACTAGTAATAGAAAAACTAGAGGGGAGACAAGTGATTGGCACAAATTTTATGATTTTATCCCTGACAAGGAGAATCCTAGTATAGGACATAAGATTTGTAAAACTTGTAGCAAGAGTTACAAATGGAAGAAGGGTAAGGGAACGAGTAAAATTAAAAGACACATTTTATCGATTCACCCCGCACTAGTACAAGACCAGTAAGGCAACAAAAAATCAACCCTAGGACCAGACAAATAGATAGCCACCCCTTTGATCCTGAACTTGTTCGTCAGGAAATGGCCCGACTAGTTATTAAGGATGAGCTACCTTTTTCCTATACCGAGAGTAGGAATGTAGATTCTTTTAACCAAAATGCACTAAATCCATATTTTAGAAGAATTCATAGAAACACACTCAAGTCCAATTGTTTTAAACTTTACAACAAAATGAGAGATGCTTTAATTGCACTCTTGTATTCTTTAACTTGTAGAGTATCGTTAACTTTCGATTGTTGAAAAAAGTTGTAACGATATTCCGATGATGGGCATAACTTGTCATTGGATAGATAGTGATTAGATGGTTCAAAACAGAATCATATCACTTGCCGCTTTGCCTTATCCACAAGTGGTATGATTATCGCAACATGTATTTTAGAAGTTTGTAATTTATATCGTATTCATGATAAAAGTTGTACTATTAGTTTTGCTAATGGATCTAACAACAATACTTTGATTAGTACATTAAAAACACAATTAGCTCTTCCATGTAATAAAAATTTTCATGTTAGAAGTGTGTGTCATATTTTAAATTATATGTACAAGATGTACTGAAAGTAGCCGATTCATATTGCAATTAGAACTTGTGTACATTTTATTGCTTTGAGTGGTACTATGCTTCAAGAATTTAAAGAATGGTGTAAATGTAGGGGAATACATTTTAGAGAATTTCCTAGAGATGTTAAATACCGATGGAACTCTACTTTCGATTTACTAAATATTGTTACTTAATTCAAAGAAATTATAAACGATTTTTGAATTGCAAACAGCACGAAAAATTTTCAAATGACTTCCCAATCATGGTATTTTGCAGAATCTTTGTTACGACTTTTGGAACCTATTAAAACCACAACTTTGATATTTTCTACATCTGACGATTCCACTTCTAATAGTATTTTTATTTTAATAATTACTATGATGCAAACTTTTCAAGACATAATTTCGGACCCGTACATTAGCGAGATAGTTGTTCTCGCTTATAATAAAATTTTAAAGTATTTTGATCCCCTCCTATGCTGTATTGTATTGCTACTGTTATGAATCCTCCTATCAAATTAGCGGGTACGAGGAGGTTGATTGAAATATTTTTTACTTTACTTGAAGATGATTCTGAATATGATTGTTATGATTTTTTAGCTAGCTTTGAATCAACATTGAATAACTTGTATGATTATTATGATAGAAACTTTTGCATCTGGTAATGCAACTAGTGTAGTTACTTCTTCTTCTTCTTCTAATTCTAGAGTTAAGAGTAAGAGTACATTAGAAAACATCACTGCTAATTTGCTTTCTTGTATTCAATAAAAAAAACCTAGGACTAATGCACCTAATGAATTAAATTGGTATAATCTACAAGATAGTGAGAGTTCAAATAATAAGATTGAAGTGCTACAATGGTGGAAAGAACATGAAAATCTTTTTCCTATTCTTTCACATATGACTAGAGATCTACTAACTCCTCATGTCTCCACAATTGCTTTAGAAAGTGCTTTTTTACAAGTGGCACAGTTCTAACAGATTACAGGAATCTCTTGAAGCCAGATTTGTTGGAGATGCTTGTGTGCACCGAAAATTATATGAAGATTGAAGATAGGAATCAAGGAAAAGCGGCATCTATATCAATAAGTGGAAGCAACTTGCCTGAAGTCCTACAACAAGAGTAGGAAGTTTAGGGCGATGAGATCCTTGGTTTAGGTTAAGTAGAGGTGCACGATAGTAATCCAATGTCCTCTCTTCAATCTAACTCTAGGCTATCTTGAACTCTAGATTCTGATTATCCCCTCACACATTTAATTATAATTCAAGAAATATTGTATGTTCTTTTTGGGTTTCTATTACTTGTATTAGTATGTAAAAAAAGTTGTAAAAAGTTTATAGAAGTTGAAATGAATAATATATATATAAAAAATTCACTCTTATACAGTTATATTTGTTGTATTTTTTAAAAAAAATTGTAAGTTAAGTAAAAAAATAAAATAAAAATAAAATAAACATAAATAAATATATTAAATGGGCCAACCTGCAACCCGACCCGACCCGAAACGGATTCCACTCGAATGGCTTCACGGGTGGACCGAGTCCATATTTAAGAATTCTAATCCGAGCCACCCCAAAAATCGGGTCGACCCGAGCGGTTTCAACCCGATTGCCACCCCTAAGTAAAACACAGGGAAATAAGATACTAAAATACTTGAGCAAATAAGAAGCTAAATTTATACTAGGGTTTATCAGGCTAAGACCCTTCCTGAAAGAGAACCTCCTTCGTGACCTGCCTCCACCTCAGTAGCTCCCTCTTGTGGAGATCTTCACACAACTTCTTCTCTACATCCCCCAACATCGGGTCCAACCTAATCCTTTTTAGCTTTAAGGTCTGCCACTTAGTCTGGATCACCCACGGCTTCAGGCTACACACTACGAAGAACATCTCCCTCCAAAATTTGATCGAATTCGAGACTTCAATAAGCTTCACCCCTGCACGAGGAGTAAGGTAGAAGAGAAACTATGACTTGCTCTTCAGATGAAGCCTGAAGGGCATCTTGAGCACCGCTAAACTTGGCCCGACACCACCGCCCAACACTGTAGGATGAAAGCGTTCTGTAACCCCCGGGTTTCCAATACCAGGAACCCATGACACAAGCCAGGATCTTTTCTTCAAATGAGTCTCAACACAACAAAAATCATAGGAAATTCAAAACTTATATTCCATCAAATTGTTATTACAATGTCCAATGATTACAATAATTACAATTAATTGGTACAACATGAATATACAATAAAATTGGACAGTAACTTTCACTTGGATGCTTCCCACTGCTTGAGTTATCCCTCGTGCTTCCAAATTGCAATCCTACAACTAGACAGACTGTGGGCACGTCAATCAAATACAACTAACACAATGCTATATACAACTATCCTCTCTACGCCATAATATAGTGATTCCAAACCTCAACAACCAATTGTTTGATGCAAAGGAAAAAGTTATGTCAAACTAGTGTCGATGTATGCCATGGCCTAATCTAATGCACAAAACAAAGAATGCACACGATGCACTTGCTCTAATGCAATTCATTTGGGAATATATGCATCCCATACTACATACTTCTCCAAAATAAACTTCAATGAAAACGTATGCATCCCATACTACATACTTCCTAAAGAGTCCATCTCTCTTGATTGTAAGGTTCGATCCCTCGTCATGCATCCTACTCTTGTACTTGTCCTATTCCTTATTGATTTACCTTGTCTGGGGAGGTTGCAGTTATTCGGTCTCGTCCGTTACTGCAGTCACTATAGTCGTGATCGCGTTTGCCACATAGTGCATGGTTCCCGGACCCCACTCAAAAAGCCGCAACGAACTTACAGGTTCAAACCCATGCACTCATGACGTCAAGATCTACAAGACAACTGCCCCATGGTCCATTCGTGTCCATGCACATAAGAACATGATGGCCTCGAGGGTCAAATCCCCCTATTTGAGAGGAGTTTCTGTCCGGTTCTTTACCCCGACTCTTCAGGAAATAACATATCGAGATACAAGATTCATGATCTCAATACTTGAGAACACAATCTGTATCCCTACGACAGAAAAAGTACAACACCCGACTATGGTCTACTAGTAATAGTGCATGTCCTTACTAACCAACCAACAATCAATCTATTCCGAGAGCATAATCGGCTCAAGATACTAAAGCTAGATCAAAATTAGAACCACAACTAAGAATGAGGTTAATTACACAATTATTACCCATTCATCCGATTTCCTTAATTCTACGATTCTAGTCAATCTCTAATTCTCTTTCATTAACCCATTAGAAGTATGAATTGTTAGGCGAGTCTAGGTCTGTTTCATTTTAACCAATTCTCTTAGTTAGTCGATCTATCAAGTATTTTCAAGCCCTAACATAGTAAACAACCTTGTTTATTATGATCACTAGGTAAATTCTACTTGTAGCCTCTTTTATTCAACCTAACTCCTCTCTTCTTGAACTTAACCCAACACACACAGGAGGTCTAGACTTGGTTCTCAAGCCCAGCCCACAACATGGGCCCATAAAAATTGGCGAATCGACCACGTCGATCGCCACCGCCCGTCACGTTTGGAGTCACACGCCACCTCGGCCCGAAGTAAGTTGCTGCTCCCACTAATCATCGTGCTCCATGTCTTTCCGAAAAATGGTAGCTTCTGCGATGCTGGATTTCCCTCCTTAGACGGCATGCATGTCGGCACCCGAGTCATCGCTCCACTACGTACGAGGGTCACGGGTTCTTATCTACCTACCAAAAATTCCAACCATACGGACCAAGTCCTAGGGTCTCGCCATTCTATCAAGATGACCCTAATTCCATATACACAGTGTAAATCCCAAATTGAGGCATTGTGAATGGGAGAAAAATCCATCCCAATCCCAACATCAATCTCACAATCCATCTATCTCAACTCTATTCTAGTCCATCACTAAGGACCTAGAAATAACCATGCCATGACTAAGATGACCTAAATTGGTCTACAATCATTTCACATCAGTACTCAAGCTCACTAAGGCTCATAAATGACACCTACATCCCTCAAACAGTCATAGAAGGCTTCATCACCTCAATGTCACTTCAAATAGTAAGCTTGGGTTCGGGTCTAACAGAACCAGGACACTATAAAAATCATATAAAAGAGCACACTGCACCAAACTTTACATTCTTAGGCTTTCTGGAAAGGGCTAGGTGTGCTATACAACTTTCTAGTTGAACACTTTCACTAATTCGGATGTTAACAAGATCAAAAACTTGGTTCTTTAACATGCAGCAAAAACGAACAGAACACTTTGTGCACAGTGTTAAACAAAATTATCGTATATATATCAAATGCTACTGGATTAACATGAAATTTAAGAATCAAGCACATAACATACATTCACAACACATATCCAAAATTCAAGTCATTTCATAAAGTAGATCTTGAGTTATATTTTTTTTATTAACACCCAAAACAGTGCATTCAACAACAACAGTTCTGTTTATCATTTCGACTAGGTGAGTTTTCATGAATTAATTACCATAGCTATAATGGTCCAAATTGCATGAAATTTGAAACTTAAGCTCTAGACAGATAATAGAACAACATAAATTAATTTCAAGTCATTCTCTTAAGTACACAGTGAGTTCTAAGTATTTTAACTTACAAAAGTAACATGCAGCAAGATCAGTTCTGTTTTTGACCAACATGCAAATTTGTATTTTTATTAATTAGCAGGAAAAATCAGAAAATCCAGAAAAATTACTGAAGGTATACGACACATATATGATCATTCCCTAAAATTTTTAAGTTAATCTAACTATTAGTTTTCAATTTATGAACTATGAACTAACAGCAAAGATTTCAGTTTTCAACAGGATTTTCTGTTTCGGATTTCTTAACACAAACGGAGTTATTAATGTTCAAATTTGTATTTTTACTAGATCTGCCCGTGGGCACGTGCCTACGGCACGTCTTCAGAACGATACAAAACACAAAAAGTCATGTAAACAGTAAAACAATAATTATGTAGCTCAAGTTTGAATAGTATGACAATAATTAGTTATAAGTCTATGTTTCCATTAGAACTTTAAGTGTGGAAAATAATGAAATTTAATTGTTGAAGAGATATTTGCTATTAAAAATTCTGAAAATTTACAAAACCGAAATCTTAAAATCTAAATTTCTAAGTAAATAAAGAAAGAATGGGATAAAGAGATATAGAGAGAGAGAGAGAGAGAGAGAAATATAAAAAAGTAAAGAGAAAAGAGATAGATAGTAATAAAGTAATGAGTTTTTTAGGTGGAAAATTTTGATTTTTGGGTTTGAAATTTTGGAGTAAAAATGTGTTTTGTAAGGTTTGATATGGACCTTTGATTTTTGGGAGATTGATTGTGAGCCACTTGATAGCTTTCTTTGTAATTTATTATTTGTAATTTTATTAATTAGCAGGAAAAATATTTTTATTAATTAGCAGGAAAAAATCAGAAAATCCAGAAAAATTACTGAAGGTGTACGACACATATATGATCATTCCCTAAAATTTTTAAGTTAATCTAACTAGTAGTTTTCAATTTATGAACTACGAACTAACAGTAAAGATTTCAGTTTTCAACAGGATTTTCTGTTTTGGATTTCTTAACACAAACAGAGTTATTAATGTTCAATCTAAAGCATGCCTGTCATTTTTAGTCACTACAATCATCATTCAACAAGCAAAGAACAAATATAGAGATTAGAAACACCCACCTTGTAGTGTTGCTTGTAGTTGAAATGGCTTGGTCTAGCTCCTCTTGAATCACCCCTCCAAGTTTGGATCCTTCTTCTCCTCTTGGTCTTTTTCCCTAGCTCTCCCTTTCTCTCTCTTCATTTTCTCTTGGAACATTTTTAGAACTTTTTGAGACTAGGAGAGTGCGGGAGAGTTAAATAAAGAGGGGACAAGGGGGAGGAGGTGAGGCCAAGTGTCCAAGTGGTTTTCTCTAAAACCACTAGCTCTTGTGCTTGGTTTGAGAAGAGATGGTCCATGGTTTGATTTTAAACCATTGGATCTAGGATGAAAGATGATGAAGGGCTAGATCTTAGTGCATGCAAAAAGAGTATATTGATTTTTATTTTTAGTAAATACAACATAAGTACACTATCATGTACAAGTATAATTTGCTCGTATACACATACATATACATCTATAAAAATTAATTGGAAATGAAATTCCAAAAATAAAATTTTATTTATAATAAAATTTTAGTTTGGATACAAATCATGTGTAAAAATCAGGGTTGTTACACGTTCACGTGTCTCCACATGTTCGGTACAAACTGTACCGGGCTGATCGTATACCACCTCTAGACCTCCCTGACGAAGGGGTGTATCAAGAACCAAAGGCCGGCATGGAGGGAGTAAAAAAAAGAAGCATTACTCGTTGGAGAGTGTCGAGCATACCCTAGCTCCCGGGCACAGTAGAAGAAGCTCAAACTTGGAGGGGATCGCGAAACCATCTCTAATCAGATGGAGATCCCCTCTTATAGGATATTCAAGATAGAATCGGCCTCACTCACCTCATAAAACTTGGGCTCCTCATATCAGAGACCGTGAGTCCTTGAGATACTGTCGAATACGAGTAAGACCCATAGGAAGACCGGAGTCTTCTAAACTCGCCTGCCCTCCTGTCCACCTCTACTACTGTCTCCACCTTCACAGAAGACTGCTCCGCTGCCCCCTTCCTCTTTTCTCTTCTATTGGGTCGAGAGGTCGAAACTTCTTCTACAAATAAGTTTGAAGAGGAGTCGTCGCGCGACAAGACCCTAGACATCTTATAAAACATTATAAACTACATAGTTTGACCCGTATGGTTGGAAAAGATAGTCAGAGAACGAAAAAACTTGCCGAAGAATTTTAGAGAAACAAGTAGTCGTGACGAGAGAGAGAGAGAGACATGGGAAAAAAGAAAATGAAGGGGCAAGTTGGGGGTTTTAAAAGCTTTGGGACCCAACCTTTGGCCCCCCACGGTCGAAAGAAGCCCAAAAGTCCTTGACCCCAAAAAGAAACTCACATTGGTGTCACATGGTGCCACATCGGCGACACATCAACCCACGTCACCTCATCTTGGTTTTGAAATGTTGACCAGGTTAACGTGCACCACGTCAGCGCCACATTAGCTCCCACCACCCTACCCGGTGTGCGACACTGAGTAACCCGTGTTCCGGGTAACAAGAGCACAAGCTCTAATCTGGGCCGTTGGATCTCCCTAATATTCACGCTCCTCTTGATTAACAGCTGAGATCGCCTCAATCTTCTGCCTGGTGCTTGCCATAGGGTAAGAGCTCTGCACCGGGTAGCTCTGCGAGTAGATCACAGTCGTCTGATCACCTCGACGCGCGAGCTCCGCCAAGATCAACAATTGGGATCTCACCACTTCACCAAGATATAATTAATTCCTTTTGTGTTATTACTAATTGGGATTAAATATTTAAAAAATCCCAAAAATAATTTAAAATCCAAATTAATTAATTACACATTTTAAAAAGGTAATTATTAATTCAGAAAAAATATCAAAATATTCTGACAAAATAATTAATAAAAAATTCAGAAACTAAGTATGTATATCGGTAAATTGATTTTAAAATTTGAAAGAAATAATTAAAAATTGGAAAAAAGTTGGAAAAATCTATGAAAATTTAGAAAATTATGGAAAAATCACAAAAAGTCCAGAAAAATACATAAATAATTTTGGGTAATTTGCAAAGTAAGAATAACTCTATTACACCCCGAGCAAGATTCATACATCCCCAAGTCAAAATTTTGATAAGTTTTGTAAACCATTCTAAACGGGAGAACTACTCATCGAAGGTTGTGAAACTCGGTCTTCAGGAGTGGGGGGCTTGTGATATGGATAAAAATAGAACCAAAATGGGTTTATTAAAATCAGGCACGAATCCAAAATCTCAGGGTTAAACAATAAATTTCATGAGAATCGGGTCAATAAGTTTTGCACCTTTTAAGCCCAACAACCCAAATCATGTTTGTCATACTGGGTTGCCATAGCGGCCCAACATGAAGGAGTTCATAATTATCTAAAAGATCATCTTAAACTCTCTATCTCTAAGAAAGTAACCAATTCTTTCTCGTCATCGATAAGAGATGATTTAAAACCCAATCTCTTTATCAAGAGTCGAGTCATAATTCAAGCTAAGATAAGAGTAACCGACCCTATCTCTGCATAATGAAGAGAATAAACAATCCTATCAAAACACAGGAAAGTAGAGATAAATCAATTTCTTAAAACTGGCCCCCTAAGCAACTATAAATATCCCATGACCTATTCAGAAACAAGGTAATTGAAAATTCCTCTCTAAAAACTCTGGTGACTTCTGATTTTTCTGACTTGGGCGTCGGAGGTTCTATTACCGGGGCCAATCCCGGTGTTTCAGACATTTGCAGGTCAATCGGAGCGATCACAACAGTTTAGATCAGATCCAAGTATTCACACGAATCAGATTTCATAATCAATATTAGTTTGTAGCGATCAACATTAGCCAAAACTAAAGGGTAAATTGTGAAAACACCACCTCATCTATGGGGTCAAAGCAAAAAACCCTTTAAACTATCGGCCAATGCGATAAACCCCCCTAACTATGAATCGTAGTCAACTCCGATACGGAAATCCTAAAAGTGGGAGCAAAATGTCCAAATTGCCCATATTTAAATAGTCCCTAAGAAACTGACTAATTAATCTCTTCTCTCTTTCAAATCTGAATCAAACCCCCCTCCCCCCCCCTCTCTCTGACCAAATCTGGATCCCACTTTCTCTCTCCCACCCAATCTGGAGTCTGAATCCCTAACCCTAAACCCCCAAAAATCCCTAACCCTAAACCCTCAAATCGCTCACCCTAAACCCAAAATTCAAAGAGCATCCAAGTCGAACTCTGCTAGCTTGCTCTCTGGTGAAGTTCCCATCTCTCCACCTTGCCCTAATCTACAAATGGAGGAGACACCACTCATTTTGGCTCCACTTGTTATCACTTTCAATCCTCCATATGCTTCTCTCTTATTTTGAAACTATTTTCATCTGTTTGTTTGGTGTGGTTAGGTATGTGATTTATTTGTAGGATATTTAAACACTTCAAAAACAAAACAAAAAAACATTTGTAAAAAGAAGCTGTGAATTGGTAGGTTGGGGGGGGGGGGGTCATGAATGATTTGGGTATACTCCATCACTGTTGTCTTCTTCACATGTTCCGGAAAAATACATAAATGATCTTCATCATGTACATTAGCATCCAAATGGCACTGATGATAAGAATAACATGTAATTGGGCATAAGACATATAGTATAGTAATCACTTATAGAACATACTATAATATTATTGATCAAACTCTAAATATTACAAGACTTGGATGTCTACATTTGAAGAAGCTGCAAATACCCTAAATTAAGATAAAAATCCACCACTCCTCTACACCTTGATGACTTGGAGGACTACATGCAGTAGATAGGGTTGCGATGGTGGTGGAATCAAGTTATGGTGGATATATGCAGGTGGTAGAACTGATAAGGCATATAACCAAGTATCACCCTAGGTCAATTCCTCCCTCCTTCCTCACATACACACATAATGCTTTGTACTACCATTCGGGATGCAAGAGAGGTAGTTGGGAGATAAGAGAACAACCCCTACTCCACACTAGTATCTCCCTCTCCAAACCCCCATTTTCTATACTTATCATTCCATAATTTGGCTTGGCAATTTGCAGCAGAAGACATAGTCTCTTCCTGACATTCTTGTGCATCATCCCCCCTTTACAGGACATGATCTCTATTTTTTTCTTCTTCTTCATCTTATTTTTCTTCTTGCTGGTAAACCTATAGTATATGTGATGGTATATATATCCTTACCAGTTGTGAAGTTGGGTAGGAATTGATGGAGGTACATGTTAAAAATTTGGGTCAAACAAAACAATGCAAGCTTCATTTGCCACAATCAATGTCTTTATGCCAAAGATACAACTTTCAATAAAGGACTACAAGATGTGTACACAAATTCAGGGTTATGTATTAAGCTACATATGAACATATCTTATCAGTGTCCTACCTTTATTGAAAACCCTGACTTTGAGTTACATATGTCAAGAAGATGAAATTTTTCTAAGATATGGATTGGGAGATAATGGAAATTTTTAAAAATACTCTACCCATAGAATAAATTCTCACATACACATTTCCAATTTTTCTAAGACATGGATTGTGTGGTATTGGAAATGTTAAAAAATACTCTACCCATAGAATACATCCTCACAGACACATTTTCAATACCTCTCATTCTATATCTTAGCTTGACAATTTGGAAATGAGGACAAAATTATTGGATGTGTGTGTAAACTCTTCAAATTATTGAGTGTGGTACTGCTTTGATGTGCCTATAGTTTCATATTTATTGGCTCTCTTGCTATAATTTAAAGATGTGTCAATTTCTATTACCATTGAATTGTGATTAAATAAATGGGAGTAAGAAAAATTTTGAGTTGTGCAAATTACATGTCTAACATGATTGTAGGTTGTGTGTCTCAATGCAGCTAGTCCATGTACCAACCAGATCAAAGAGACTCTTATGGACTCCAACACCTCTGGTATGCATTCATTGAGCATGTCCTCGAACTGGTTTATTCATCTTCTTAAAGTTGCCTTTTATTCATTCAGCTACCTATATATTGTTTATGTTTCATTATATTGAGGCATGTTTTGTTAATTATTTAGAAAATTCTGGGAATTAAGTTCCCTAAAAATTTCAATTAAAGAACTCCAAATCTTCAAGTGTCCTATTATGTATCCTTAGGCATGATGCAATTGTTCAAGTGGTTAAAAAAACAAAGAACAAAGGGAGATACTTTGTGGGATGTCCTCATTGGAAATATGATGATTGAAAATACTTCAAGTGGATTGAGGAGCTGTGCAACCATGATGATGAAGTGAAGTTGAAGGCAGTGTGTGAGGATATAACATTTTCAAGCTGCAATGAAAGATTTGAAGAAGATGATTTAACTAGGGAGAACTATGGATTAAGGCAATCGGTTGAAAAGATGAAACACACTGAAGGTGTCTACCTATGGTTAATTTTTTCATTGTGTGTAGCTTTGTGCGCTTTACTGTTCTTCAATTTGATCAAGTGATGCAAGTTGGTGATGGTTATTGTAATTGCATTATTTCTCGTAATATATAGACATAATATTAATGAAATGATCTATTTTATGGATGTCTTGTTTAATTCAGAGCACAATATATTTTTGTTCATTTGATTTTTTTTTTCCATATGAAGCAGTGCTAGTCGTCCCGAGCTCTCTGCCTTGTGTTGTACCTGCTTGAGGGATTGGTCAGTGAAGACCACTACTGAAAGCACTTGGATGTATGGGGGAAACTTGCGGGTGCCATCTTTGCATAACGGAGCTGGACATCATGGAGGACTTTACTCACATAGTAGATCAACTTTTGGGTTCTGTCCTCTTTTCTTACCAGGACGACACTGATCAGGTAGATATAGAGCGTCTCTCCCGGTTCGGGCTTGCTTAAGAGTTGGGGGGGGGTGACTAGATAGGTCTTAAGCTGTTCAGAGGCTGCCTGCTGTAACTATCCCCACTCGAAGCTTTTCACCCCTTTGAGTGCCTTCACGAATGGGAAACACTTCTCCTTTGATTTGGAGAGGAAGCGTCTGATGGCAGCAAGTTGCCATCTAAGTCTTTCGAATTCCTTTATGTTGGATGGGGGAGCAATGTCGCGTATTCTCTGGGTTGTCTTCTATTCACCTTTGACTGACCATAAACCCCAGGAATTTGCCAGGTGACCCCTCGAAGGCACATTTAGAATGATTGAGCCTCATATTGTGCTCTCGCAGGACGTTGAATGCTTCCTGGAGGTCGATCACATGGTCTCTTTTGCTCAGGCTCTTCACCAACATATCATTGACATAGACTTCCATATTCCTACCGATCTGTTTCTTGAAGACCTTTTTGACGAGGCGTTGATAAGTGGCTCTGACATTCTGCATCCCGAAGGGCATGACCCAGTAACAATAATGGCCTTGGTCTGTAATAAAAGAGGTCTTCAAATGTTGGGGGGGGGGGGTACATTATGATCTGATTGTATTCTGAGAAAGCATCCATAAAACTCAAGAGTTCGTGGCTAGACGTGGCATCGATCAGGGCATCGATGCTTGGGAGGGGAACGGGTCCTCGAACATGCTCTGTTCAACTCTGTTAAGTCGATGCAAATTCTTCACTTGCCATTGGCTTTTTTACCATCACCACATTTACCAGCCATTCGGGGTAGCTGACTTCTTGGATGAAACAGGCAGCTAGGAGTTTCTCTACTTCTTCCTTGATGGCTTACTGTCGGTCAGGGGAGAACTTGCGACATTTCTATTGAACCGACCTGATTTTGGATTGACACTGGGATGGTTCATGATTAACTCCTTTGAGATACTAGGCATGTCATCAACAGTTCAACCAAATAGGTCTTGGTTGCTTCTAATGCACTCAATAATCTGCTCCTTGACCTAGTGAGTGAGGGCTTTGTTAACTTGGAAAGCCTTAGTCGGATCTCTCTCAGAGAAAGAGATCTTCTCAAGTTGATCAACCGGTTCAAAAATGACTTGACTGCTCCCTTGGGGTACTTTAATTGTTTGAGTTGGAGGACCAAGCTCCCCATTGTGGTTGTGTAGCATCTCCGAGTTGTCTCTTGGTTTCCTTTGAATTCTCTTACTCTTGCTGAGGTCGGGAACATCATTTTTATATGAAAGGCTGAGGGTACGACACGAAGTATTGCTAGGCCTGGTTGGCCATGGATGACATTGTAAGCGACCTTCACATTGATGATCATAAAGTCCATTGCCTCTGTCCAGGTTGTTGGGGCTTTTCCTGCGGACATATCAAGAATGACTATTCCTTCAATTGAGACTAGATTTCAGAGAACTTGTGGAGTGTGTACCCGGTACGCATGGGGTGATCTCGAGAAAACTTGAGGCCTTTGATGGCTTCCAGGAACAGGATACTGACAGAACTGTTGTTGTCGACTAGGATTTGACGTACCTCGTGGTTGGCCATGTGGAGACTAATCTTGTGGGCATCGGAGTGGGGCTTTCAGATGACTTCTAGGTCCCTGTCTGAGAATGTCACTAGGATTCTGCTTCCAGGTTTTCGGATGAAGGCCTTTCGGGAGGAGTTCGATTCTCCCCCCATAGGCTATCCGTGGATAGAGTGGAGTACTGCTCCTGGCTCTGAGTCATGGGACTCAGAGGGCTTCTCGACCCGCTTATTAGCTCCCCGGGGTGCAGGAGGATAACCCTATCTTTTTGGAAGAATTTGGACAGGTGCCACCGCTGTATGAGCTATTCAATCTCTTCTTTGAGAGCTCGATAGTCATCTGTGTTATGGCCATGATTCCTGTAAAAGCGACACTACTTGTCTCTGTTTCTCCTCTTCCTGGGGTATTCATCTTCAGAGGAGGGCAAAGCATCCCTTCCATGTTTACTTCCATGAGGACAAGTGATATACTGGCATTGAGGGGGGTGAGTTTCTCAAAATGAGGAGGAGGGCGGTACTGGCTATTGCTGTCCTTATGGAGCATCTTGGGGCATTCCTGTTGGGTTTCAAATTCAATCACAAAGTAAATACGCAGTGGATAAAATAAATAAAAAAATTTGAAACCCGTCCATGGCTCCATGCGAGAACCATAAAACGTGTTAAGAGTTTTACCTCAACGATGAATCTACTGCCTCCATAGTATGCCAATCACGAGCACTACAATGTAGCGGTGCCTCTATGACATCCACTCGAATGGATCAAATCGGGCACTCCCTTACGCTGCTGTGCTAACTGCAGGAAGGGGATGTTCCTCACGATCTCTCTTTCTCTCTCTCACTTTCTGTGACAGCTAAGGGCTAGGGTTTTCTCTTCACGGTGCTATATATATATATATATAACCAACAAACCCTAAGTGAGTAGTGAGATGTGTGGGCCTTCTTATTTGGGTAGGCCCAATTAATCCAATTAATTATCCAACAAATTTTAGGAGCCAAATTCTTACTTGGATTCCAAATTAAATTCGTCCAAGGAATTTAAATCCCAATTTCAATCCATTCTAAGTGTGTAACTCTATAGGTTTCCATTACGTTGACGGTAATACTAAAATCCTACTTTAGTGTTACAAACAATGAGCAGTATCTAGCAATACATCATTGCTACTCAAGTAACGAGAATGTGAGTGATTTGACATAACCTATCCGTAACCAATGTCACCGTGTAGTCCAGCCCTTTTGTCCAAATATCTTAATTGAACACAAGGCATGGAGCGTGTCATCCTTTTATAGTTCAATCTTTGGTTTCTTGATGTCCGAGTAGACTCACTAAAACAAATGAGATCAATATCTCATATTGACTCATTTGATAATGACCATGCATTTTGCAGTCTCAGTCAATCAAGGGGCCCATATATATCACTCATGTTATGTAAGAGGGACAAATATTATCTAAGTCACTCACATCCCTTCGCATGATTTGTAGTATGTCTAATAGTCAGATTTATAATCATCTTATTATAGGCGGCGTTTGATGACATTAAAAAATATAACTTCTCTTGTAGGAAACCGCAGTGACTCAAGTCAAAAGACCACGTACACCATGGTGAATGTGAGAACAGCTTATGACACTCACGTAACGATCCATGCAGCATTCTCATGGTGGGTCAGTCTAGTACATTATTACTCTAATATGTACCCATGTGAAGACTTGATATCTCATATACATGATCCATGAAATATGGTCATCAGTCTACGCACATACCAGTCTCTATGTATTATTGTTTTCCTAATTAACAATAATACTTGACTAGGGACATTTAAGCACATCATTCTGATTTCAGCCAATAGGATCTCACAATTAAGTCATGCACTTGATGTCTCATGGTATTGAACCTATTATTCTAAGGACTTTATTATGTTCATTTAATCACAATAAACAACACAATAAATAAATTTCCTCATATATGAAATAAATCTATATAATAAAACACAAAGAAAGCTATCAAGTGGCTCTTCTTCAATCTCCCAAAAATCAAAGGCCCAGATCTAACCTCACAAAACATATTTTCTCTCTCAAAAGTTTCCCCCCAAAACTCAAATTCAAATCCCCCACTCAAAACAACTCCTATATTTATTTAATTATTTCTCTCTCTCTCTCTCTCTCTCTCTCTCTCTCTCTCTCTCTCTCTCTCTCTCCCCCCCTCCCTCTTCTATTCAAAAAATTAAGAAAATAAAATTAAAAAAAATTTAAAACCAAAAAATAAAAAAAAATTAAAACTTTAAAAATAATTCAAAAAAATCAAAAAAAAATCATATAATATGTTTTTTGCTGGACCCCCAAAAGTTTCTCATATAATATGTTTGCTACTTCAATTAATTTGCTGGACCTCCAAAACTATTTTTTATGATTAAACAAGGTGCACTATTCCGAAGACGTGTCGTAGGCACGTGTCAACGGGCAAACCTAGTTTGACTATACAATGTAAACTAGCAAGGTCAATATAAGGTTGGCCTCTTGGTCATACACCAACAGTTCTTCATCTGCACCATTCTATTTGTTTCCGGTGGAGGGATCCTACTGATCATAGGGATGGAGAGCCTCTTCAGCCTAGATGTTCTTCTCATTCATTAGTAGGAGTTTGAGAAGTCATGAGGAGGCTTCTTAGCAAGGGATACCTTTAGATTGACATGATTGACGTTGTGTCTGAATGCGGTGGCTACTACTACTTAATCAGAGGAAGCGATAGACCAGGATTCGGCTGTGAAGCATCGGACAAAGTCCCTAAGTCGTTCCCCTTTTCTTTGATTCAGGTCCAGCAAGGATGCACCCGTCTTCTCAATTTAGCAGTTGCTGACGAAGTGGGTGAGTAAGAGATCCTTAAACTGATCGAATGAGAAGATGGAACATGGAGATAGGCGTGTAACACCCTAGATTTTATTTACGAAGATTTTGTGATTTTACATGTTTTGCACATATAATTTCATTTGTATAATTCCTTTTATAAAAATATTTCTTATATAGTATTTGTTCTCTTTATTTTCCAAAAATTATTTTCTTTAAAAGCCTAATTAAAATTTAAGCCTAATTGTCCTTTAAGCCCACTCTTAATTAATTAATTAATTTAATTATTAAAGCACATGGTTAAATTGGCCCATTAGTGAGCCCATTTAGCTTATTTCCCTTTTAAAATAATTAAACTTGTAGTGTAGACTCTTTTCAATGAACAATTAATTTTTTATTCACATGAACAACTTGTAAGGAGGGGGTACTAGTTGGCACGTGCATGCACTAGAGTGTGCATTTCACACTTTTTCCCTTGGCCGGATTGTAGATGGGGGAGTGGGAGAGATGGAAGTGGTGGAGAGGTGGTTGTTCATCATGGGTAGTTTTTATAACTCCCTAGTTCATCTAGACCATTGATCTCTAACCATTTGATCACATCCTAGCCCTACATTCACCCTAAAAATTTGTATAAATACCCCTCCCTACACTCTTCATTCTCACACTTGAAATTTTTGAAAGAAAAGAATAGAAAGAAAAGAAAGAGAAGCAATTTTAGTGAGACAAAAGATTGAGGAGTTGAAAAGATTGTGTGCTATTGTGTTTCTACAACCAAGGAGAGGAGGCCGGACTACACTATGGAACAAGAAGGGAGGCCCGGGTTGCTTGCATCACTAGGAGGAGAAGCCAATTTGGTGGCTCGATCTAAGAGGAGAAGGCTTCGCTCGTTCATTGTAAGAGATCCCTAGGAGTTTATTTTTTTTTTTCTCTCCATCAAAGGTGGGTGATTCTCTTACACTTCTAATTAGGTTTCATACGAGAGTATGGTTGATGAAATTGAAAAGAAACATAGATATTTTTAGCCATGTGTTATGAGAATGAGATAAATTAGAATGGTTGATTGTGTGTGAAAAGAATGATAATTAGTTGCAAATTATGATAGTTTAATATTGACCATGCTACCATGCTTTAATTGATGAATTGTGCTATACTAAGGAGACATGATTGTATGCTTAAATTGATTGAAATAATAACTATGCCTAAAGGTGATTTTTGCTAATTCATTTGTTAATAATGTGGAAAAGAGAGAATTTTTACTGAAATAATTAATTAATAATAACAAAAATAATAAGAGAGATATATGAGAAGTTTGAATGCAAACTTATAAAAGAAAATGCATTGTATGTGTTTATTGAAATTATAAGACATAATCATTTTTAGAGGAAAAATCACATTTTTATGCCAAAAATTAAGTTTTCAGTTACTGATATTTTAGTAATACAGAAAAATTAGATTTTAGAAATTTTGAATGAAATTGGAGAAGAAACGAAGTGGAAATTACTTTTTTTATAAAAATCGAATAAACGAAATTAGGATCAAAACCCTTAAAACCTAAACCAAAACAGATTAGTCACTTGGACTATTTGGCTAGTAGGTGCGGTTGGGTGCGCTTACTGTAGTGTGGTTCTGGTCTTGGGGTCTCGGGTTCGAAACCTGGCCTTGGCTTTTGTTTTTAAAATTTTTTGGGTAAAAACCGAGTGCAGGAAATGAGTTCATTTGGATTCGAGCTCTCTCTGTGACGCGGTTGCACCCTGTCCTTTCTGGTTAGCTCATGCACCACAGTGCGTTGCATTGTAGCGCTGGCTTGGCTTTGGTTGCTAGTTCGATTCCTGAGCACGGCATGATTATACCCCTCTTTCGACTTTTAGTGTTTTTTGGTGATTTTTGACTTTAAAAAGTTCGGAAAAATATGATAATTGTTATAAAAATATATATACTTCATGAAAAATATTTGTACACTATTTTGACTTAAATTAAATAGTGTGAAAAGAAAAAATTGAGTAGAACTCTGCAAAATCGATATTTGCATAATTATAAAAACAAAAGTGATTTTTGAGTTATACCAAACTTATAAAAGAGAACTTTGTATAAAAAGAACTTGTAGCGCGTTCAATTATGGATTTTCATTTTTGGGAGAAAAAGGAATTACATGAAATTAGTGAGACCTATTTTACTTGAATGAGAATGTTATGAATTGAAACTGAACTCATGTATGGAATTGAATTATGGAAAAGAGATGGAAATTTCTTCGAACTGTGAAAAGATTATATGAGTATGAAAACTCAAATTTTTGGGATTATGAATTGAAATTGAGAACTAGGGTGTAGCTATGCCTCATACCAGCATTGAAAAGAAATATCTTGAAATGAAATTTGAAATGAAAAGATCAAGATTGGGTCATGTTGTACAAATGGTTAAGACCGGTATAGTGGAAGGCTAACTCTAGAGAATTGATTTTTGTTCATGATTCAAATAACTAAGGACTAGATAATAGTGAAGATGTGATGAAAATAAGAGAAAAACACGAGTATGAGGGCCTCGGAGCTACGGTGTGAGAATATTCACAGGCTGTCTTCACGATGCGCCGTGACATAACGTGGGTATGTCTCCAGGAATCCGTACTGCAGGCGAAGCTCGTGGGGTGTTTGGTGACTGGGGGTGGTGTCATGTCCCATGACGGAGGCTGAATTGTCCATAGGTTCTTCACGATGCATCATGACATGACGTAGGATTTCCCTCCAGGCTGTCTGGACATGAGCTCGTAATTCATAGAACATCTAGGATACTTATAGTAGTTACAGTAGTAGTTTATGTCATAACGAGGGATTAAACCCTACAAAACGAAGAACATTTAAGGGCTTGCCCTCAGACCTATGTAGTATGGGATGTATAGAATCTGAACAAGTGCGCATTAGTGTCATATAACATACATAACTGCATTAAGGACTAAGTGCACTGCACAACACGACATCAACAGGATAGTCCCTTATAGTTCTGTTTGTGATCAAGTTTGTGGTTTGTTTAAATATTTGAGAATCATTATACTGTTTCGGCATAGAGAGGATAGCTGTGTATAATATTTCGTCGGTTGTAAGTAACTGACGTACCCACAGTTTCTATGCAGGGTAAAGTGATTAACAAGACTAATTTATGCATGCTGATTAAAGAATGATTCGAATGTTGTACATTTCAATTTATGTAAATTGTTGTAAATTTGCTTCCGCTGTATAAGTATTAATGTAAATGTAACTCTGATGTAAAATAAAGTTTTAATTTCCTTGTAAAATTGTACGAAGAGAAGTGTAAAGATCCTGTGGAACTTCGAATTCAGTATGTTTTGGAATTCGAGATGTTACAGAGTGGTATCAGAGCCAGGTTTCCAAGTAGTACAAATTTGTAAGGAACGACACCCTAAAAGTGGAAATTAGAGCGTGTGTTGAGTCTAAAGATTTAAATGTAAGTCACTTACATTTGTGTTGCTCTATGATTTATGCTTCTTCTTCTCCTTTCTCTAAGATGGCGGACCATTTCGACCCAGCTGGAGATGACGACTGGCACATAGTTGAAGAGGATTACTACCCCGGGCAAGCTGATTCAGACAAAGAAGATCCTGAAGAATTTGAAGAGGAATGTCCTGAGTCCTGAGAGATCACCTCCAGCTCATACCCATCATTCTCCAAACAACCGGAGATTGCTAGATGAAAACCTTGATCAACTTCCTCTTCAAGGGAGTCCTCCCATTATACACCAAAGAAGCATGGAAAATCTGGCTGAAAGATATACACTCGTCGAGGGATTCCTCTACAAGAGCTCCTACACCCAAGTTGACGGACGACCTTACCTACGATGTCTCTCCTCTGTAGAGGCTAATTTTGCCCTCAATGAGGTACATGAAGGAATAGGAGGCAGTCACCAATGCGTGAGTTCTCTTGCACGAAAATTTCCCAACCATGGATACTATTGGCCCACTCTCCTAAAAAATGCCCAAACGTACGTCCGCCGATGCATACTCCTCCATCAAGTGGGTACCCCAAGCCAACTGCAGCGCAATGTCATGCCCCACCCCCTTTGCAATGTGGGGAATGGACTTCTCAGACCATTTCTTTCTGCCATTGGACAACGAATCTTCCTTGTAACCCTCGTTCCTGTTTATACGGATTTGTATTTTCCTATTCTCCGTATTATTGTATTTAAATTTTTTCGTAATTCTTTCTATTCTTCTAAACTCTATTGCACATATTTGAATAATCAATTATTTGTCAAAACCCAATCCATTATATAGTTTGTAAGCCCCGTCTACTTTAATTGCAACTATTTTTATTTATCCTAGCACATTCTATAATTTGTCCAAAGTATATATTTGGCAAACCATATTTAATCCCTAGTCCATATTATTTTAAATTCTTATTATTGATTAAAGCCCAATCTTTTATCCCTTCTATAATTATTTATTTTATTTTGTGAAGCCTAAACCTAAAGCCCAAGTTCATTAATCCAAGCCCACACTTTTTAACCCTAAAATCCTATTGGATTCTAACACAAACCCACAATTTAAAACCCACTACCCAAAACCCAACCAGATCCCCTCATCTCCATAACTGGTCCCCACAATCTCATTATTTCTCCCATGATTTAATCCGATAACTTCACACCCCCACTATCTCAACTAAACCCCTAATTAATTACCCTATTATTAATTATATTATATTATTATAATAACCTCCCCGACTCTCTCTCCCCCACTCATTTTCTCTCCCCATTACACTTTCTCTCTCTTTCTCTCTTTGTCTTTCTTCTTCTTCATCTGATTTCAAAACAAAGCACGCATCCTCGACCTTCGAACGCCGCAACTGACCGCAACCCACTCCACCTCGACCTCACCATTGGTGCCTCCTTCGCCTCCTTCCACCTTCCTCTCGCCAATGACGAGCACCCCCATCTTCATCTCCTACCTCGTCACAGCAACCGCTTAAGCCCCCTCTATCGAGCCCCGCAGTGACCACCTCGCCGCTTGAGCCACCCTCTGCACTCCTCCACCATGCTGCTTGTAGCACCCTTCAGCCGCTACCTCGCACCACCTAACTGTCGCTCCACAAAGCTTCGCCCTCGCCCTCCTTCTTCCCCGTCCACGCCATTATGCCTAACCACCATCAACCACGACTTCACCTCCTCTGAGCACCGCCGCCATTGCTGCCACCGTTGACTTCCCTGCCTCCTCGCAGCTTCCCTCACCACCGTCTTCTCCACCCTGCCGTCACAACCCGACCACTGCACCCGACTACCACTGTCGCCACTGCTGCTCTCCTTGAGCCCATCGTTACAGCCACCACAACTCGAAACTTCACCCGACCATGTCCTCCACCGCACAACAACATCCCCATTGCCGAGAACCACCACACCGTAAACTCCCTCTTGCTGCCGCGCTACCCCACCGTGTGCACATGCTTCCCCGTGTGCTGTAGTAGCTTTCGCTGTCTTGCTATGTTGTTATGCTGCCGTTGTCGTGGTTCACTATTGTACTTGTTTTGCTTGCTGCCGTCTCTTGTTGTGTCACTGTTGCTGCTGCTGTCTCTTGTGTTGTTGCAGTACTCTCACCATTCCGTAGTTTGCACGTACTCTTTTCGATTCGTGGTTGCACGTGTGTTGCCATCGGGATGCTCATCCCGTTATTCTTTCATATTCGGAATCGTCTTCTAACAGGCAAGCATCTCTTGAACTCATTTTTTGTTCTAGTTCAAGGAAACACTCTTTGAAATCCGGCAAGTAGTAATCGAATTGAATATTGCATCTAGTTGAATTCCATTATTGATTCGTGGTTGTTTATAATACCTTGTTATTGATTCATAGTCGTCTGTCGTGCCATTGTTATCGATATAAAATATAAACTATAAATTTACCGCATTATTGAACATTTAACCTTGATGCCCTGTCGTTTGCCCGAGTTTGCACTGAGGTTTTGAACCAGTTTCTGACATCGAAACTTAAAACCTTGTACATAGAAATTGTATCTTACTGAGTCTTGAATCCGAAACATTTTACGAATCCTCAATCTAAATTATGGATTGTAAGTTATCACTATTTTAGTACTGGCATGTTCTAATTTCAAGAACTGAGACTGTGCATGAACCCCATAAAGAATTGATTGATCGACCTATTTGCTATGAGTATAATGTATCGTGTGAATATGCATTGGAACTGATAGAGAGTCTACTTTCTAGAATCTCTGACGGAATCATATTCACATTCCCTAGGAGTGGGAAAGTGAATTTGAGTACCAAGATGTGCTATTGTCCAGAATCTGTATGGTTATGTTCTGCATATAAACCCAATATTTTTCATATTTAATGAATTGAACCATGTACATTTCATGTATTGTACAATCTTGATATCATCTTGAAATTATACTAGTACTACCGGTTTCATCGATTGTACACGTTGCATGAGTATTGATACCATCGTCCTCAATGATCGTATTGATTGCATGTCCATAAATAATTGTAATAAAATGATAAGAAGCCGGTGTAATAAGGGGGCCCATGTTTCTCGTATTGACATGTTATTGTTTTATTGATTGATTGCGATTACTGACTACAGTATCCCAATTTATCATATATTATATCGTGTATTGTTTATTGACCATTGAATATTGTTATTTTAAGACCCGAGTATATGAACCTGTAGAATTTACTACTATAGTCTAAACGTTCACTTGATTGTATGCACTCAAACCTGTGGTATAGGACGCAGGATTGCATGCATTAGTTAGGATTGATAAAAGATCGATAAACCTAAAGATTGACACTGAACATCAATTATTGATTTATTGTTATTGATTATTGGTCATCGATTATTAATTATTTATTATTGTCTATCGACTATTGGCCCATGGAATATTATTTATTGACCATAGTTTATCGATCATTGATTACGGACCAATGCATCATCTATTGATCCTATTATTGACTATTGTTTCTGATATGGCTAAAAATGGGGTTTAATCGAAGCCGTCCAAATCAGGCACGAATCTTGATGCCCAGGGGTAAAACGGTAATTTCTCCTACCAATGGGTCTGAAGCGGGTACTGGTTCTCCTCCTCGAAAACCTGCTAACCCGCAAACGGATCCACCTCAATCGGGTGCGGGTTTCAACCAGCAGAAAGCCCGATCCAGAGGGATAGAATTAGGGTTTCTGATTAAATCCTAATCAACGGCCCTGATTCATGCCTATCCCTCCACTGGGAATTAGGGATTACATTCCTAATCTGTTTACAAGAAGAATATTCCTTATCAGATCATGGGGATTACATTCCTAATCCAATCCCTAAGACGCCTATAAATACCCCCTATCCATTTCCATTAAGAGGTAATCAAACTTTCTCCAGTTTTCACGCTCTTTCATAATCTTCCCTGATTACTGACTTGAGCGTCGGAGGGTGCGTCGCTGGGAACAACCCCAGTGTCTCGCACTTTTTGCAGGTGCACGGCGGGAGCCATCGTCAAACTCCGACGGAACAGGCATCCAGGTTTGCTATTCAGTTTTCCTAAGAATCCACAAATACTATCTGTTTGCCCCCACACCAGATTTAGCGACAACAGATTGGCACCGTCTGTGGGAAACATACGAATAGCAGTCTCCCCTCTTCTCGTTGGTCAGATCCTCTCCGGCCATGCCTCTTAGGAAAGTCAGGTCCAGAGGGTCCAACCGAGGACCCAACCCCAATCAGCAGCAAGAAATTCTCATCCAACCTACCCAACAGCAGGGGCAACTTCCTCCTCCAGCGGAAGACCCACTCCAACAGGACCTTCCTCCTCCTCCTCCGAATCAGCCACCTCCTAAGGGTCCTAACCCTCAGAAACAATCCCTCCACCAGGACCACGTCTCAATCCACAATGCCTCTTCGGATTCTATGGCTTCCCATAATCCCCGAGCTTTTGACTTCCAACAAAAAGTCCCCAATCGGCCGAAAGATGTGGATCTTCGCGACCGTCTGGATGAGAAGCGGGCCTGAGAGGGAGCCTCCCGCCAACAACATCCGGATGAGCGAAGCCCCCACCGCCGAGACTACAGAAGGTCCCCGATCAGGAGGGAGCGGAGAGAGTCCCTCGAACATCGCAGAAGAACACCGCATTCTCCTGCCGGACGGCAACACCCTAGGAACGATGAGGCACCCATCACCCGTGCCGAGTTCCAGCAGTTCCAAGCAACCGTCTTACAAGCTCTCAACCTCCGTCCCAATAACACCAATGCTCCGAGGATTCCCTCTCCTCCTCCGGTCCAAAGCCCTCGCCAACGGTCCCCATCTCCTCCTCCAGCTCCCAGCAACTCCCGGCATGTGCAAAGTCCTCGCCGCTCCAGGAGCTACCGTCGTCGTAGCCCCCGCTCTCCTTCGTACGAAGATGAGTCTAGAGGCTCGCCTGATTATCGACGAAGGGATGACGCAGTATATCGCCGTCTCCATGAGATGGAGAGGCGCTTGGGTCAGTTAGACCGAGAAGAAGAGCTTAAAGGAAGGGCCCTTCGTCTTAGCAGACCTCCTTTTTTCCGAACCATAATGGATGCACCCGTACCAATCGGCTTCAAGGCTCCTCAATTTGAGACCTACTCCGGGGAGACTGACCCCGTCGATCACGTCGAGAGTTTCAAGACCCTAATGCTCATCCATCAAGCCTCCGATGCTCTCCTCTGCAAAACCTTCCCCGCAACTCTCAAGGGTCCAGCTCGAGAATGGTACTCACGCCTTGCCCCATCCTCAATATTCTCCTTTGAGCAATTCGAGACCCTCTTCGTCACCCATTTTGTAGGTAGCCGTAGAACTGAGAAGACCAGCATCTCGCTGCTGTACCTCCACCAAAAGAAGGGTGAGAAGTTGAGAGACTATGTGAAGAGGTTCACAGCTGAAGCCAGGTCCATAGCATCCCTCGACCAGTCGGTCGCTGCAGCAGCATTTCAATCCAATGTCCTCAACTCCAGCCTCCGCTCCTCCTTCACCAAGAAGCCGCCACAGAACTTCTCTGACCTCCTCCTCCGAAGTGAAAATTATATTTGGGCCGAAGAAGCCGAGCACCGCCCTAACTTGGAGGGGTCTTCCTCCGGGTTTAAGAGGAAGGGAACAGAAGATGAAGGAGCAAAGAAGCTCCAGAAGGATAATGCCGGCCAGCGCTGGCCTCCCCCCAGGTTCGAGAAATTTACTCCTCTCACCACCAACGTCTCTACCATCTTGATGGAAGTTGAGAAAGAGGGAATCATACCCCCTGCTCCAAAAATGAACACCCCCGGAAAAAGAAGGGATAAAGAAAAGTGGTGTCGTTATCACCGGGACCACGGCCACGACACCAACGATTGTGGAGCCTTGAAGAATGAGATAGAAGCCCTCATCTAGAGGGGGCAACTGACCAGATTTGTTAGAAAGGACCGAGCCGACCTTCCTCCCCCGCCTCGGGGGGCTAATAAGCGTCCGGAGCACGATGAAACGCCCGACTTCGAAGAGGAGCATGTCCTGCACCTCATTCATGGGGGCCCAATGGGGGGCTCCTCAAACTCCTCTCGAAAAGTATTCATTAGAGAAGTCAATTCAGTCTGCGCCACCCCTCCTCCCAAAGGCCTCGGAGTGCCCGTCACATTCTCAGACGAAGATCTTGAAGGTGTCCGCACCCCTCACTGTGATGCACTCGTCAACAACCTCCACATGGCAAACTTCAAAGTGGAGAGGATCCTAGTGGACAACGGCAGCTCCGTTAACATTCTCTTCCTCGCCGCTTTTAAAGGCCTCAAGCTGTCAAGAGAAAGACTTAAGCCCGCCGGCTACACACTCCATGGGTTCACGGGAGTGCCAGTGACTATTGAAGGGGTAATCACTCTCGATGTAACCACTGGCAAAACTTCTACTACCCGAACGGAGTCAATGGATTTTATGGTTGTGGATGTCCCTGCAGCTTACAATGTTATCCTTGGCTGGCCCGGCCTAGCAGCTCTAGAAGCCGTTCCTTCGGCGTACCATCTCAAGATGAAGTTTCCCACTCGGACCGGAGTAGGGGAAGTAAGAGGCAATCAGGAAGCAGCCCGGAAGTGCTATATGACCTCTACCCTCGGTCCAGTCCTCTCCCTAGAAACTCTGGAAATCCCCCAAGATGCTGCCCGGCCAACGTCCGAGCCAGTGGACGAGCTGGAGGAAGTGCTCTTCT
Source organism: Hemerocallis citrina (assembly GCA_017893485.1). Taxonomy (NCBI): domain Eukaryota; kingdom Viridiplantae; phylum Streptophyta; class Magnoliopsida; order Asparagales; family Asphodelaceae; genus Hemerocallis; species Hemerocallis citrina. Next base: position 28,580,576 of record CM030367.1, read on the forward strand.
CTGAGCAGGATCCAAGCCAAAAGTTCTTTGTCAGCAAGACCCTCCCATCCGCCTTATGCTCAGACATAGTCCAGTGCATCCGAAGGAACCGAGATCTCTTTGCTTGGTCAGCTGCAGACATGTCCGAAATTTCCGAAGAGCTTTTAGTCCACCACCTCAGTGTTACCCCGGGGTCCAAACCGGTTCAGCAGAAGAGATGCAAGTTTGCCCCCGAGTGCCAGTTAGCTGTAAAACAGGAGGTGGAAAAGCTCTTGAAGGCCCGGTTCATACAAGAGGTGAACTATCCTGAGTGGTTGTCGAATGTAGTAATGGTGAAGAAGTCCAATGGGACTTGGAGGATCTGCATCGACTTTTCCGACTACAACAAGGCCTGCCCCAAGGATCCCTTCCCTCTTCCGAGTATTGACACTCTGATTGATGCCACCTCGGGGCATGAACTCCTCAGTTTCATGGACGCCTTCTCAGGCTACAACCAGATCCGGATTTCCCCCCCCGGATATCCCGAAAACATCATTTATGACCGATCAGGACCTCTATTGCTACAGGGTTATGCCCTTCGGTCTGAAGAATGCAGGCGCGACATATCAACGCCTCGTTAACAAGGTTTTCCAAGCTCAAATCGGCCGTAATATGGAGGTATACGTTGACGATATGCATGTAAAAAGCATCCGAGGTGCCGATCATGTGACCGACCTCCAGGAAGCGTTTGATGTTCTGAGAAAGCATAACATGAGACTCAATCCGAACAAGTGTGCATTCAGTGTCTCGTCAGGGAAGTTCCTCGGCTTCATGGTCAGCCAACGAGGAATGGAAGCAAACCCTGAGAAGATCAAGGCCATACTAGACATGGCCCCTCCCAAGAATGTTAAGGAAGTTTAGAGGTTAACAGGCCGCCTGGCCGCCATAGGGCGCTTCCTCTCGAAGTCCGGGGAGAAATGCCTCCCCTTCTTCAAAGCCCTCAGGGGGGCTAAAGGTTTTGAATGGGGTCAACAGCAACAGGAGTCCTTCGACCAGCTCAAGGCTTACCTCGTCAATCCTCCCCTCCTCAGCAAACCAATCCGTGGCGAACCCCTCTACCTCTACCTGGCCGCCTCCGAGCAGACCCTCAGCGCCGTTTTAGTAAGGGAAGAAGACCGGGCTCAAAAGTCCATCTACTATGTGAGCAAGGTACTTCGGGATGCCGAGCTCCGCTATCCGAGAATAGAAAAGATGGCATATGCCCTGGTGATGGCCGCGAGGAAGCTTTGCCTGTATTTTCAGTCCCATTCGGTGGTCATCCTTACTGACCAACAGCTGAAGCAGGTCCTCCACAAGCCAGAGACCTCGGGTCGCCTTATGAAGTGGTCGATCGAGCTGAGCCAGCATGATATAACCTATCAGCCTCGGACCGCGATCAAGGCTCAGGCCCTGGCAGAATTCATAGTTGAAAGTACCATCCCCGAGTTTAGCCAAGCAACGAAGGGGCCACTGGTCTGGTCAGTCTATGTGGACGGATCCTCCTGTAACGAGGGAAGCAGAGCCGGGGTCATACTGGCAGGCCCAGATGACTTCATCCTCCAATACTCCCTCCGTATAAACTTCAAGGCCTCGAACAATGAAGCGGAATATGAGGCACTCATAGCTGGCCTTGGAATGGCTCGAAACGCAGGGGCGCAACGCCTCCGGATCTTCAGCGACTCTCAGCTAGTCGTAAATCAGGTTCTCAGCGAATATGAAGCATGTGATGACAGGATGGTCAAATACTTAGCCAAGGTCAGGAGTCTCATGGCACTGTTTGAAGAAGCCCTCATCCAAAGAATACCCCGAGAAGAAAATGCTCAGGCCGATGCCCTCTCCAAACTAGCCTCCTCCTCCCTTCAAGGTCTCGAGCAGACCGTCTTGATAGAGGTCCTTCTGAGGCCAAGTATTGAGGATGAAACTCCCGACTCTCTAGAGTCGCTGCCCGTCCTGCTTGAGGATAACTGGATGAAGCCCCTCGTCGAATTCTTAAGGGACGGACTCCTCCCCGAGGATCCCAAGGAAGCTCGAAGAGTCAGAACCCGAGCTGAGCGCTACACACTAATCGGAGGCATCTTATATAAATGCTCTTTCACACAGATAGATGGCAGGCCGTACCTGAGATGACTCTCCCCCGGGCAAGCCGACTACGCCCTGCAAGAACTTCATGAGGGCATCGGTGGGGCACATTCGGGGTCCAGAGCTCTAGCCTGCAAAGTGTTGAATTACGAATATTTCTGGCCCACTCTCCTACGAGATGCCGAACGCCACGTTCGGCAATGCAGCTCCTGCCAGAAATACTCCGACATCCGATGCCTCCCACAAGCTCCACTCACTTCCCTATCAAGTCCAATCCCCTTTGCAATGTGGGGGATGGATTTACTAGGGCTGTTCCCGCCAGCTCCCGGCCAGTTCAAATTCCAAGTCGTGGCGATCGACTATTTTTCAAAATGGATAGAGGCCGAGCCCTTAGCCACGATCACCGAAAACAAGGTTGTTTAGTTCTTCTGGAAGAGCGTGATCTGTCGATTCTGCGTCCCTCGGGTCCTGATAACAGATAACGGAACCCAGTTCACCGGGGTTTCCTTCTGAGCTCTATTCGAAGACCTTGCCATCCAACACCGGTTCTCCTCCGTTTCTCATCCCCAGTCGAACGGTCAGGCCGAAAATGCTAACCGACAGCTCCTCTCCGGCATTAAGAAGAGGTTGGATAAATGTTCCAAAGACTTGTGGGTCGATCAGCTTCCCAACGTGCAATGGAACTACCATACCACAAAGCGGACCCCCACAGGAGAGAGCCCATTTAATCTCACCTATGGGTCCGAGGCCGTCATCCCCCTAGAAGTTAAAATACCCTCTCCTTGTCTAACAGCTTATGAAGAAGAGAAAAATGCCAGGGAGCTCCGAGCGAAGCTAGATCTGATAGATGAGATCCGAGAAAGAGCTGCCATCCGTCAATAAAGCTACCGAAGAAGGATCGAGTTGGCATACAACAAAAGAGTCCGCCCTACGGACCTCAAAGAAGGGGACTTGGTCCTCACAAAGTTGGCCATCTCGTTCCCAGGTCAGAAGGGGACCAATTGATGGAACAACGATGACTCCCAGGACTACGGATTAGGTGTGCGTATCGATCATAAAGGCTAAACAGATTTAATACGTGATCTAACCCTTTATAACGGAATCTAGGTTTCACGAATTATACCTGCAATGAGAAGAAGACGATGGTTTCTAGCAACTTCAAGCCGTCTGCGACCCCAAGATCTTCTGCACGTATTCCTTCCTCGGGTTGGACGTCGTGTGGGCGACGATCTCCCAACCTTTCTTCTCCTTGGCTGACCTCTCTTTTTCCCCTTACGTGAATCACGAATTTAGAGAAAAGTCTTATATCTCTGATGATAAATGACGGCCAGAGAATAGAGGATATATATAAGGCTACGGCAGGGACCATGAGGAGAAATTAGGGTTAGGTCTCCTAACGAATCTGGGTATCCCGTGTTCAGCCCGAACACACAACCCAGGCCCATTAACAATAGCTCGGTCCACTAAGGAGCTATTCTTGCACTACCTTCCTAATCCCAAATTATATTTATGGGCTCCTTTTATTATATGCTCGTTGAGCTCCCCATGTTAAGATATCGAATGTCCGTCAATCAAATTAAGTTACTGACAACTATATTGATCAACATCTTTTATCCTTAAGTAGTACCACTCAACTTTATTTGTCATGTCGGATGTAATCCACCTGCAGGGTTTACATGACAATCCTTATGAGCTCCTTAAGGGGACATCATCAACCCGACGTATCGAGACATGGATTTCTTTTACAATCAACAGCCCATCATACATACAATGCTATTACCCAATTCATAGAGGTTGTTGATCCATAATGAATCTCACTCTTTTATGAGTCAAAGTAATGCACACTGCATATACATGTCTGTTACTATATCTGGATTAAGAGCATAAGCATCCATAATAACAGAGGAGTTTGTTCTCTTTTGTAGTCAGTACAAAGAGAACAACCTCAAGTGGTCCTGTTCAATACACGCAAAGTGTACTAGTGTAAACCTATAGTCAAGATAGACTAATACTAGATTACACTACAACCTTTCCAATGGATTATCCAAGTCCGTCTAGGTTGTGAACTATTTATATATTCTGATAATATGATCTTCTGTGTATCACCTCACACCATATTATCAACCTTATAGAATATCAGATACTTGCATTAATATTATAATAAACACAATATGCAAACATATGCCCATATGATTCTCATTCAAAAAAAATAAGGAAATAAAGTTAATACAAAAGTGATGCTTTCAGTATATAACCCTAACAATCTCCCACTTATACTCAAAGCATTGCTTTTCAGTATACTGTTACAAATCTCCCACTTATACTTAAAGCCATGCTGCTATGCATCTGACTCCCATTCCCTCAACATGACTATCAAAAGCCTTAGCTGGTAAGCTCTTAGTGAAGGGATCAGCTAGGTTGTCTGCTGATGCTATCTTGATCACAGTAACTTTTCCTTTCTTTACGAAATCTCGTATCAGGTGGTACTTGCGCTCAATGTGTTTACTTGCCTTATGGGCTCGTGGTTCCTTCGAATTTGCAACTGCACCACTATTATCACAATAAAGTGTAATAGCCTTAGGCAAATTAGGTACCACATCCAAGTCCAATAGGAAGTTTCTGAGCCAAACCGCTTCTTTGGCTGCCTCAGAGGCTGCCACATACTCGGCTTCCATGATAGAATCAGCAATACATTTTTGCTTGATACTCCTCCATATAGTGGCTCCACCTCCCAAAGTAAATACATAACCTGAGGTTGATTTCCTGGAATCCCTATCTGACTGAAAATCTGAGTCTGTATACCCCAAGACAACTAAACTATCTGCCTGGTAAACTAGCATGTAATCTTTAGTCCTTTTCAGGTACTTCAAAATATGCTTTACGGCAGTCCAGTGCTCTTGTCCCGGGTCAGACTGATATCTGCTAACCATGCCAACGGCAAAGCAGATATCTGGTCTCGTACATAGCATTGCATACATTAAGCTTCCTACTACTGAAGCATAAGGAACTGCTTTCATGTTCTCTATCTCTTTAGGTGTCCTCGGACACTGCTCCTTTAATAGGGCAATTCCATGCCTAAAAGGTAAGAAACCTTTCTTAGAATTTTGCATGCTAAAACGAGTTAGTATAGTATCAATATAGGAAGCTTGGGATAAGCCCAACATCCTTTTCTTGCGATCTCGTAGAACTTTGATCCCAAGGATGTGACCTACTTCTCCCAAGTCCTTCATATCAAACTGTTTGGATAACCATACCCTTACGTTAGATAACACCTTCACATTGTTTCCAATGAGCAAGATGTCATCCACGTAAAGTACTAGGAATACCACTACGTTTCCGTCACACTTTTTGTATACACACGATTCATCTTGACATTGATCAAATCCATAGGATTTTATCACCTGATCAAAACATATGTTCCAAGATCTGGAAGCTTGCTTAAGTCCATAAATGGACTTCTTGAGCTTACAAATAAGATGCTCTTGGCCCTTTTCAATGAACCCGTCTGGTTGCTTCATATAGATGTCTTCCTCAAGACTTCCATTAAGGAAAGCTGTCTTGACATCCATTTGCCAAATTTCATAATCAAGATGAGCTGTAATAGATAAAAGAATCCAGATAGACTTAAGCATGGCTACTGGCGAAAAAGTTTCCTCATAATCGATACCCTCTCTTTGAGTAAAACCTTTTGCAACAAGCCGAGCTTTAAAGGTTTCAACCTTACCGTCTGATCCTCTTTTTCTCTTATAGACCCACTTACATCCAATGGCTTTTACACCAATAGGTGGTTCTACAAGCTCCCAGACTTGATTAGAATCCATAGATTCTATTTCAGATATCATTGCTTTTTGCCAAGACTCTGCATCTTTATCTTGGAGTGCTTCATTGTAGGTACAGGGATCATAATCTTGTTCCTCAAGGACAAAGTCTGACGACTCTCCCAAGAACATATATCTATCAGGTTGTATCACAACCCTCCCACTACGACGAGGCACTATCGGTTGTGGTGTAATATTTGTGACACGTTGTGCAGTTACTGGTGGTACATCCTGTTGTACTATTGGTACTGAAGTATTTGGTGTCTCACCTCTCAGTTCTTCTAGAACAGCTCTACTTATGGGTTTATGGTTCATCACATAGTATTCCTCTAAGAATCGAGCATTGGTGCTAACAATGAGCTTCTGATCCTTAGGACTATAAAATAAACCTCCTTTCGTTCCTCTTGGATAGCCTACAAACAAGCGTACTTCTGTACGAGATTCCAACTTATCAGCTTTCCCATTCAGCACGTGTGCTGGACTACCCCAAATCCGAACATGTTTCAGACTAGGCTTACGCCCAGTCCACAGTTCTGTGGGAGTAATTGGTACTGACTTAGAAGGAACCAAGTTCAAAATATAAGCTACAGTTTCTAAGGCATATCCCCAAAACGAATCTGGAAAATTTGAATAACTCATCATTGATCTAACCATCTCCATAAGAGTCCTATTCCTTCTTTCTGCTACACCATTCTGTTGGGGTGTTCCAGGTGCTGATAATTGGGATGTAATCCCAGCTTCTGACAAATAGTCCCTAAACTCCCCAAAGAGATACTCGCCACCACGATCTGAACGTAATGACTTGATACATTTTCCATGATGCTTCTCCGTTTCTGCCTTGTACTCTTTGAATTTCTCAAAGCACTCAGACTTACGGCGCATCAAATAAATATATCCATACCTTGAATAATCGTCAGTAAATGTGACAAAATATTCAAAGCCACCTCTAGCCTGGACAGTCATGGGCCCACACAAATCAGAATGAACCAATTCTAACACATCTTTGGCCCTATACCCCTTTGCCTTGAAAGGCCTTTTGGTCATTTTACCTACCAAGCAGGATTCACAGACTGGTAGTGCCTCCACTTCCAATGAACTCAAAGGTCCATCTTTAACCAGTCTTTGAATCCTTCTTAGGTTGACATATCCCAAACGCAAGTGCCAAAGATATGTTTGGTTCATACAAGAAGGTTCTTTCTCTTATTTATGTTAGAAAACATATTATTCATTTTCATAAGTTGCATCGTGGGCGAAATAGGATTAATGACATAAAGATTATCAACCAATGCACCAGAACAGATAAAATGCTTATTTTTTCTAATAACAATATTGTCATTAAAATAAACTGAATATCCATCCTTAACTAGCATGGAAACAGAAATTAAATTCCTTCTAAGTGAAGGTGCATAAAGACAATCTCTCAATGTCAAAGACTTATTTCTACCAAAAGATAAAATAACATCTCCTATTGCAACGGCCGCTACTCTTGTAGCGTCACCCATAAACAAGCATATCTCTCCATCACTGAGTCGTCTGGTTTCCTGGAACCCCTGCATGTATTGCAGACATGATTAGTGGCTCCTGTATCTACACACCAGGTGCCGGTAGATAACACCGCTAAACATGTTTCAATAACTAGTGAATGAGATATACCTTCTTTGTTCTTTTGTTTGAGAAGTGGACAGTCAGTCTTCCAATGTCCTGACCCTTTGCACTTGAAACACTTGCCTTTCGGCTTTTTCACAGCGCCTTGAGGTCCCATGCCCTTCTTTGCTGAGTTTACTTGTTTCTGAACTTTCTTCTTCTTACCACCTTTCGGCTTAGAAGTAGAGTCCTTTTCAGTCACATAAACATGGGCATTCTGCTTGAAGAGAGCTTCAGCATCCTGTAGTTCTTTTGCAAGTTCTGCCAAAGTATACAACCTTTTGTTCATGTTGTAATTAAGGCAAAACGAGTCAAAACTTTTAGGAAGAGTCCCGAGAATGATATCGACCTGGGTTTCCCCATCGATTTCAACGCCAAGGATCTCCATCTCATTTAGATGACCCATCATCTTGAGAACATGATCCCTTACTGGTGTCCCCTCAGCCATAGATGCATTCATCAAACTCTTCATAGCAAATTGCCTAGCTGCTCTACTCTGATGTCCGAAGAGTTCCTTAAGGTTGTACATCATATCATAAGCTGTGGGCATGGCCTGATGCTGATGCTGCAGTACATTTGACATAGATGCCAAAATGTAACACCGCGCCATCTCATCTGCCTTATTCCACTTTTTATAAGCTTTTTTGACCTCTTCATCAGAGTTAGCATCAGGCTTAGGTGGGTATACTTCATTGAGTACAAATTTGTACTCTTCAGCAGTTAAGACAATATCCAAGTTAAGTTTCCAGTCAATATAATTAGGTCCAGTAAGTTTGTTTTCTTTAAGAATCACCATAAGTGGACTGAAAGAACCCATTTTTTGAAATCCTGAGAATCACATAAAAAAAAAATTATGTAGGGCAAAACTTTTTGAATTAATTAAATATTGATTCCCTCGAAACAATAAAAAAAAAATTCACCAACACCTTAAACACCATGAATTTAGCATGCCACGATAGTGTGGACGTATACAAATTCAATATTTGTTCAAGTAGGTTTTTCCTATTAATTTTACTATCATGTCAACACAACTTTATGACAAATAAAATTAATCTGTTGGTCTTGCTCTGGTCCTACAAATAATAGCAGTGACTCCGATGGGGAGGATACCATTATTTGTATCTAAGTGTATACCATTGCTTAATACTAAGTCCATTATCTTGTATTGAGTTCCTTCAAATGGAGAAGTGAACACATACTAGGTAACTTTCTACAATTATCCCTAAGGAAGTTTGTACTGGTGATCCATAATTATACTCATCTGATATGGAGGAAAGCACTAAATCCAACACGCAAGTGCAATTATATCACCTACAAACCAGCAATGGAGACCGTGGGATTCATGTTAAATGAATTTCCTCTCCCACTTAGTTATTTAACAATGAGGGTTTTTCTACTAGTTAATTTATGTCCATATCGTCCATTATTAATGTGATCCTAGTTTTTCAAAAAAAATCACAAAATAATAAACATGCATAATCAGAATAAGCAATAATGGCAATAAATTTGAAAATAAATATCCAACTATTATGGCCATCTTTCTTGATTCTTCCCCGACTGTGCGAATCCCAAATCTAACCATCTCCCACTTTTTTTTTTTTTAAGGATTGGCTGCCCGATTTCTTCATCGAAAACCATTTGTCGATCTCCGGACTGCCTAAAAGCAGCATCTCCTCTGACGTTAGAAACAGTCACCACCACCATCACGATCGATCGAAAAAAAATAAAAATAAAATTAAATTAAAATTACATCAATCCTATGCCTCCCGAAGGAGTTCACACATAATCTAGATTGAAAAATTAAAATTATAAGCACGATCAACCCTCGTGATATTAATTACATCCACAAAACAACAACAACACAAACAAAACATGCATTAGACCATAATAGTTGGATCTAAGATGTCTGCAAAACCGAGTTAGAACAGATCTACATCTATCGACTATCATACAACACAAGTTTTATTGGACAACATGGATGTAACAATCAATACGCAGATCCAATACCGGCTCTGATACCAATTGATGGAACAACGATGATTCCCAGGACTACGGATTGGTGTGCGTATCGATCATAAAGGCTAAACAGATTTAATACGTGATCTAACCCTTTATAACGGAATCTAGGGTTCACGAATTATTCCTGCGATGAGAAGAAGACGATGGTTTCTAGCAACTTCGAGCCGTCTGCGACCCCAAGATCTTCTGCACGTATTCCTTCCTCGGGTTGGACGTCGTGTGGGCGACGATCTCCCAACCTTTCTTCTCCTTGGCTGACCTCTCTTTCTCCCCTTACGTGAATCACGAATTTAGAGAAAAGTCTTATATCTCTGATGATAAATGATGGCCAGAGAATAGAGGATATATATAAGGCTACGGCAGGGACCATGAGGAGAAATTAGCATTAGGTCTCCTAACGAATCTGGGTATCCCATGTTCAGCCCGAACACACAACCCAGGCCCATTAACAATAGCTCGGTCCACTAAGGAGCTATTCTTGCACTACCTTCCTAATCCCAAATTATATTTATGGGCTCCTTTTATTATATGCTCGTTGAGCTCCCCATGTTAAGATATCGAATGTCTGTCGATCAAATTAAGTTACTGACAACTATATTGATCAACATCTTTTATCCTTAAGTAGTACCACTCAACTTTATTTGTCATGTCGGATGTAATCCACTGCAGGGTTTACATGACAATCCTTATGAGCTCCTTAAGGGGACATCATCAACCCGACGTATCGGGACATGGATTCCTTTTACAATCAACAGCCCATCATACATACAATGCTATTACCCAATTCATAGAGGTTGTTGATCCATAATGAATCTCACTCTTTTATGAGTCAAAGTAATGCACACTGCATATACATGTCTGTTATTATATCTGGATTAAGAGCATAAGCATCCATAATAACGGAGGTGTTTGTTCTCTTTTGTAGTCAGTACAGAGAGAACAACCTCAAGTGGTCCTGTTCAATACACACAAAGTGTACTAGTGTAAACCTATAGTAAAGATAGACTAATACCAGATTACACTACAACCTTTCCAATGGATTATCCAAGTCCGTCTAGGTTGTGAACTATTTATATATTCCATAGGGAACTGATAATATGATCTTCTGTGTGTCACCTCACACCATATTATCAACCTTATAGAATATCAGATACTTGCATTAATATTATAATAAACACAATATGCAAACATATGCCCATATGATTCTCATTCAAAAAAAATAAGGAAATAAAGTTAATACAAAAGTGATGCTTTCAGTATATTACCCTAACACCCTCACCCCTCTTCTATTTGTATGACTTCGAACATGTTTTACAAACTTTTATACCTACACCCGGATTATTTTCGTCCGGAATATAATCATAAAATTTGTGACAATCACTACTTTCCCCTCTAGTTTTCCTCCCACTAGCCGGTTGTGTTCTTTCGGTTGCTTTGTTTATGGTTCTTCTTTCATGTCTATGTCTCCTACAAAATCGTGTGTACCAATGTGTTGGACCATAGGATTAGGGTACTCTTCGCCGAGCTCATTTTGTGGGACAATTGGAGGCCTACGATAAGTGCCGGTGGAATCTTGTTCACTTCGGCTACGGCCGCTACCTCGTGATCTACACATGTTGATATAGTAGTGTATGTGAAAAAATTAAATACATTGTAGGCGTGATAAGTTACAAAAAAAATCTAGAAAACAATAAGAGGGTTGTGAGAGAGAAGATAAAAAAACCAACAAACAAATATGATAAAAAAAGTTATAACTACAAAAAAAATATCAAGACAATAAGAGGGTTGTGAAATTTTGATACCGTACTTCGCGGATAATCGTATATAAAATGAGAGTGAAAATAAATGTAGAAGTAGAAGTAGAAGTCCGGAATTGAAGACTTGAAGAGAGCTTTGTTTGATCACTAGGAGGAGTTGAAGACTTGAAGAAGTATTTGAATGTTGAATTCGATACGATCGGAATTTGTCGTTTGATCATTTTTATGTTGCTACCTTCTTTGTTCAATTGTTCACAAAAATTGAAATGAATTGAGTAATAATAGTAGAGAGAGTAAGAGAGTAAGGTGTGAAATTTTAGTTTGGGGGGTATTTATAGGGAAAAAATAAAAACAAAACAAAAATAATTAAAAAAACAAAAAACATCGGCTAAAAGAGCCGTTAAGCGCTCTCGGTAAGGGTTAGGCACGTTGGACCCACACGGGTCGAACAGTCGACTCGTCTGGGTCAAATGGTTCGCAACCCGGGGGTCTAACCGCAGGTTTGCGTGCGGGTCTGCCACTGTAGACCGGGTTATCGGGCCAGGTTCACCGGGTTTAATTTGCTTTTTTGAGGACCCGGGTCGACCCGTTTACATTAACGGGTTAGACCTGAACCCAAACTAGTTACTCACATGACGAGTTATGCGGGTGGGTCACGGGCGGGTCGCACGTCAACCCGGCCCATTTGCCATCCCTACTCCTGACTACCAAAGCACCGCCTAGATTTCTGAAATGATCTGAAGGGAAAACTAAACCTGCAGATTGAGTATGAGCCGCATGGCCACCAACCTGCGCTGCCCCTCCAACCGAGGTAACACTTGAAGAACCAGCCACTCTGCTTTGGGCTTCTCTCAGATTCCTCAAGGTCCTGTGTGGACATGAAGCCAATTCATGAAATGACCTCCCTTGATTTATCTCATCAAGAGAGCAAGAAGTGCTCATGGTCCTCGTCCCCTTAAGAAGCCACTTTAACTGATGGTTCTCCACCTCCTGCTCGACAAGCCTCTCCTTGAGTTGGGCATCCTTCACCCTAATTTTCCAACGAATGTGCGTCGAACAGTCCGGATGAGCCTCTCCAGAGAACTCGGGGACGACCTCTTTCAGATGAGAAACTTCGAAGCACTTCTCAAGCACCATGTTCTTCAACTCATCCCTCCAGTTGTAATCGCAAGCAAAGAATGACAAAAGGATTTAATATCTAAGTTCCACCCGGTGACCATCTCCAAAAGAGGAATCTCATCGTCGCATAAGCGCCCCTCCACATTGGGCAGAGACATCTCCTACGGACAGCCATCAAAATGGCACATTTATATTCCTCCTGGTCAACACTCTTCTCAAGTGGCTGAGCTCCACTTAAGCCTTGAATAGCTTCTCAAGTAAGCAAGTAAGCCCCAACTCCGCAACGTGTAGTCTAATACGAAGACGGGCAATCTCGCCATCGTGGGGATCGCTTCCAACATACGCAACAACCCGCTAGAAGGAAATAGTAGGGGGTCACTACAATGGTGGTAATTAAAGCTACTAAAGACGTAAATACTCAAAAGTTCAAATCCAACACACCAAAAATCATCGTCGGCCAAAAAGAACACAAGTATCAAATACCAAAAGTAGTTTTCATTGCAATTTGAAGAAATCAAGATACATCAAGCAGTGGCCAGTCCGCTATTAAGCACATACTACAAGCAAGTAAACAAAAACTACAACAAATGAAAAGAAGAGGAGTCAAGGATCCACCTTGGTAGATGGAGCCGGGGGGGGGGGGGGGGGGGGGGGGGGGGAGGGGGGAGAGGTCCAGAGACCTCCTCCCCCTTCACTCCTACACCCCCTACGGGGGTCTCCGCCTCCACATCAGCAGTCTCTCCCTACTCGATCTCCTTATCATCCTCCTCCTCATCCCCCGGTACCGGCTCCTCTCCTGGTTGTAAGCGCAGATGGTACCCCCTCTCGTAAAAATGTGGGGGACATGCTCGATGACATCGTCGATTGCTTTGTGGTAGGACTTGTTTATATTGTCAAGCATATGGAACTCTGCCTCCACCCTCACATGAGCAATCGCCTCCTTCATCGCCCTGATCACTTCCTCCTCCTTCCTCTTCAACTTTGCCTCAAGTTGAACAACCCGTTCACCGAAAGCCTCTCCCCAGATCTCGGCCGCCTCCCAAGTCTTCACGGCCTTCGTCATTTCCGAATTGGCGTTGTCGACCTCTAACATCCAGAACTTCTTATCCTACGCAACATGTATGAACTTGTTGCTAAGATGGCAGGTGATCTACAAAAAGAAGATAAAAGAACTTCAGAACTTGGGAGATATAACAACTTCAAGAACAAACAAATGAAAGTAAAACAACAACACATACAGACATGTTGGCTCGAGTCTACTCCATGGCTGAGGTACCAGGCCCCTCTGTGGCCTTCCAAGCCATGTCCTTCGGAGTCAGGAGTGCCAAATCACCTTCATACAGCTATCTCCATCCCCATGAAAACCATCGTGCAGCTTGATGGACCAGACTGGGGCATATATCATCTTCAACCGATCAGAGAGAGACTCATTAGCAAAAGTGTTTAGGGGCAGGCTCTCCTTCTCGAGAAAACACGTCAAAGAAGCACCGTGGGGAGTAGGACTCCGAGAAGATGCCTGGGGTGTGCCCAGGTCCATAGCGGGCAAAGAAGGCAACGAGCTCCTAGCCATCATCCCAACCTCGGATCTTGTCACCATCACTTTCTTTTCTGCCTCTCGGGAGCTTTGGAACTGACCCCGGTGCGTTTTGTTAGGATCACTGCAAAGTCCATGCCAAAAGGAAACATGGAGAGACATCAAAATATGAAGTAAAATGCGTGAAAACAAGACACCAAAACACTTGTGCAAATAAAGAGCTAAAGTCGTACTAGGGTTTATCGGGATCAGACCCCCAAGAAAGAGATCATATTCCGTGACCTGCCTCCACCTCAACGGCTCCTGCCTAAGGAGGTCTTCACACAACTTCTTCTCTGCCTCCCCTAACATAGGCTCTACCCTAACCCACTTTGGCACCACCATTTTCCATTTAGTGGGGTTTCCCTACGGCTCTGGATTACACTGTCCAAAGAACTTCTCTTTCCAATTCTTGACCGAATCGGGGACCTCAATCAATTTCACCCCTGCATGAGGAGTGAGGTGGAAGCAAAACATCGACTTGCTCTTTTGATGAAGTCTAAAGAGTGCCCAAAGCACCGCTAAGCTTGGCTCAGTACCCACTGCCCTGACACTATAAAATGAAGGTGCTCACCTGCCTCCACATATTCAGCACAAATTGTACCGGGTTGATCGTGTACCACCTCAAAATATCACTGACAAAGGGGTGTATCGGGAAATGACAGCCGACATATGAAGAGCATCGAAAGAGAAGAAACAAGACTCATTGGGGAGTGTCGTGCACAGTCACGCCCTGCTTCCTAAAAATACGGAATACGAGTACGTGACATTGGCCCAGCGAATGACTAACATCATTCATAAGCTTTTTATCCGATCAACTCAACAATATAAACAATACAGATCAATTGCGTAGGAAATAATAATAATCTCATGAACAATAATACTTGAAAAGAAGCAATATATAATATCCAAGTATAATAATAATCCAACGTCTGGAAATAAAATAACAATATTCGGGACATAAGCCCAATACAATAATAAATTCCAAATACAATAGTAATAAGTCTGAATACAATGAAATAACAATAGTCTAATAATTAAGTCTTCATGACAAAGCAATAATTTATTAAGCGACGATGTTATCAATTCTTTCACCAATATTATTCTCCAAATCTAACAGGCAATTCTCCATCAACACCTGTAAACACTTCATCTAAAAAGAGGAGAAAAATTATCCTTAGAGCAAGTCATGGACAGCAAGTAGAGAAAGCAGGGAACAATGAAATAACGGTATAACTATGAGTCAATGGATCAATAGGAATCAATAACATGGCACGATAGTAATAGTCAATAACATCATAATCAATGCAACGGTGTAATAATGGTTCAATATTCGGTAACCAGTAAACAACAGTTAATATCCATAACACTTGAACAATATTGAATACAAATAGGAACGATGTTGAGCAATATGCAATGTCGGTGATGTGTCAATCCTTATATCTATTAATTATTTTAATCCTAACTAATGCATGAACTACTGTGTCCCATGTGTGCCGTACCACTGGTTCGATACATATAATCAATTTCGTTTAGACTAAGTGGCGAATTCTATAGATCATATATCGGTACGGTAATCACTGATATGGTACAATATTGTTGCTCGATACATTACGGTGTTTCACTGATTCATTGATACATTGGTACATTGGTACATTGATACATTGGTAAATTGATGCATTGGTACATTGATACATTGATACATTGATACATTAGTACATTGGTACATTGATACGATTCATTAGTACAATACACGAAAGATTTGGGTGCCGTAGTCAGCGCTCCACAATCAATTAATAAACACTGGCCGACATAGTCACTATATTACTCACTACTCAAGTCTTTCCCTTAAACCCCGGCTTGTAAATTTTATAAATGCAAAATATAATATGCAACTATAAGACATGAGATGAACAATAGTATCAATCGGAAAACAATAGGGTGATAATATGGATGGGATGACTAGAATGGTGATAATAACTCATTGGGAACATGCAATACAACATACATTCATTAAATCGTGCAATAGTACAACATAGGAATAATTAATCTATTAAAAAGTGGAATCTAAAATTCTGGACAGCATGCGCAGTCTGCACAAAAGTGCAGTTTTCCGCTGACTCAGAAATCAAAAGTTTAATCCGTCAGAAAATCTGGAAACTAGACTTTCGTACGGTTCTAACGCATACTTAAAGTTCAAAATCCGACAACAGTAGCTAGGTCAAACACATGATTCTTTACAGGTTTTATGTTTAGGCAGAATATCGACATCATGTTGTTTTAATTTTTGAATCAGTAAAAACTCAATATTAAATTCAGTAAAAATATAATCTAGACTCCTAAACATATTAAGCAACAATCTGAAATGTTTCACAGCAAAATTTCATCATTTGATCAACATTTTTACTATTTAAACATGAAAGGTACGAGAATCTGAAAATCTGAAATGTAAATATACAGCTGTAGTAAAACGGGCATAACTTTTGCTACAAAATGCGGAATTCAAAAATTATGAATGTTATTGGTAACTAGACACTTGGGTATACATTTCGTATTCAGAAATTATTTCATTTTAAGGTCATTTACTGGTTCGAAAACAGCGATCAAAGTTTAGGTCAATAAGCATGTACAGTTTTTAGGGTATTTTCCTTGAAAATAAATTAATTAAACATGATGAGTATCGATTCTTTAGTAAATAAATTATGTAATCAACATGATGGGTGTCAAAACATGATAAATAAAAATTAGAACACATACGTATACAAGTCTAACATTAATCAATTATCAAACGATCAAACGACATACAACCTAACGATCTCTACAATAATTTATTTGTGTTGTGACATGTATGAATAACCCTATTATCATTTCTGTATGCATTCATGAACGATCCAAACTTTAGAGTCAAAGTGGCACGATTTCAAGAATATTGGGGTTAGCTCGTGTAAACCCTCAATAGACCAGCGAAAGAGATAACAAAGGATAATACGATAACAAAGTGATCTACTTGCAAGAATTTTAATAACACTTGAATTTGATACAATTAGTAATTCAAGAGAACGGTGACTTGCCTGTTAGAATGTGAAAACGAATACCAAGAATAACGGGATAAGAGTCCCGAAGCAATGAACCCAAATTCGCAACAACACGATCCCACGAACACACAATATAACACGTGCGAACCACGTGTAAAAGAGAAACCCAAATCCACCACAGCAAGAGGGCAATGGCAGCACTGCAACTTGCAGCCAGGGCCCAGGGCAGCGGCAACGTCACTAGTCGACGTCGAGGCAGCGGTGGGCGAGCGGTGGAGGCGGCGTCGATGGCGAGGTCGAGCGGCACCAAGGTGGGTTGGGGTTTTGGCTATCTGTCAACAAGTGCAGAAGAGGAGGAGGGTCGGGGTTTTGGGGGGTTGCTGGCGGCGGTTGTGTGGGCGTTGATGAATGATGGTGACGGGGTAGGTCGCCGGAGTGAGGGGTTCGTCGGAGAAGAAGGGGGGAAGACAGTGAACAGTAGGGGGTTCTGATCAGGGAGAAAGAATCTAGGAGATAGAGTAGACGGCTAGGTTTTCGATTTGTATGTAAAATTAGGGTTTGCATTAGAGTTGTATTTATAGGGTACAATTAGGGTTCAATAATAGCGGTTTTGGGTCAAGAATAATTCCAATTGGGTTTTAGGGCTCAACTAGAAGATAGATCAAAATCAATAGGGTTCAAATAAAAATACCCATAACTAAATAAAAGATAATGGAATCAACAAGAAAAGCTCCAACAAGAAGAACGAAAATTTTCAAGGAATTCTTAATTAAAATAATAATCAAGAGAGAAAAATAGGGTTTTAAAAATGTTCATATATATATACACATTAAATCAAATAATAAAATACATATAAACGGAGTATGTTCGGGCTTCAAACAAAATAATAATAATAATACTAATACTAATACTAATAATAATCGATCAATTAGAGATAGAAAGAAAGTTTAAATATACCAATATTCGAAATGAATAAAATCTTGATTAGAAAATACTTTAATATAAGATCCGAAATGAATTTAGCATAAAAATAAATTTACAAAAATTAAAATATCAAAAATACACGAAAATACATATTATCGGGAATGGGGGTTACATGCACACTCTAGCTTCGGGAGAAGGCAGAAGAAGCTCAAACCGAGGAGAGATCGCAAAACTGTCTCAAATAGTATGAAGATCCGCCTCCGATAAGATAACTGAGACGGAGTCGGCCTCAGTCACCTCACGAAACATGGGCTCCTCGTATCGAAGACCGTGCTCCACCAGATCCCCCAAGTCATCTGGTTACTGATGAACAAGTGTGAGACCCTTTAGAAGGGCACGGGAGTCTCCCAAACTAGCGAACTCTCCCATTAATCTCTACAATCTCCCCTACCTTCACAGAAGATCGCTTCGCTACCCTCTTCCCCATCTCTCTTCTATTTGGTCGAGAGGTAGACACTTCTTCAACAAATCGATTTTAAGAGGATTCATCGCCCGATAAAACACTAGAAATCCTAATAAAATATTATGTATTACCTGAAGTAACCCGTACAGTCAGAATAGTTTGCCGGAGGAGCAAAGAATTCGGCAAATTTTTTTGGAAGAGAGAATTGGTAAGAAGATGGGAAGGAGAGAAATTAGGGAATGAGTGGGGGTCGAGGTTTTTAAACCCCCAAGACCCCGGAGCTCATGGACCCCTTTTAATTTTTATTTATTTATTTCATATTGGGCCCCTACCGTCAGGAAAGCCTGTCGAAAACAAAAAAAAATTAGAGGGTCCTAAAAGCCCAAGAGGGAAAAGTAAAGAAAAAGAGAAAAAGGAAAAGAAAAGGAAAGCGGAGGCGCGTGTGCTGCATGTGCCCCAAGCGACACGTGTCGTCACAAAAAAAAGACCGGGTCAACGTTGACCAGTCAGTGCCCACACGGTGCCATTCGGCATGCCATGTGGAACCATACCCCTTGTCACACCAGGTAACACACGCAAAAAGTGCCATGTGGATAGACTGATCTCCCCGATCATCGCGCTCTTGATGGTCAAAGGCCAAGATCTTTTCCGAAGCCTACTCTGTGCTTCGCATCAGGTAAGCTTGACACAGGTGAGCATGAGCAAGATCTCCATCGTCCGATCTTCCAGATCTTTGTGCTGATCATGATCAACATATCAGATTTAATCGGGTAAATCCTTCTAAATTAAATTTCCTTATTTACTTATTAATTCTTATTTAAATATTTAATAATTCTGAAAAAAATTAAAATTTCAATTAATTAATTAAAAATTCTAAAAGAAAAACAATAAAATATTTTTTCCAAAAAAATTAATTATAAATTTAGAAATTCAAAAATTAATTAAAAATTGACCGTGTTCAGTGTATCAAATATAATCAGGTAAATCCTTTTTAATTAAACTTCCTTATTTAATTATTAATTCTTATTTAAATATTTAAAAATTATGAGAAATATTCAAGATTACAATTAATTAATTAAATTTTTAAAAAATAATTATTAATTTGGAAAAATAGTAAAATGTTTTTCCGAAAAAATAATTATAAATGTGGAAATTCGAAAATTAATTATGAAAATTGGGAAATTGAATAAAAATCCAAAAAATGATTAAAATTTTGAAAAATTCAGAAAAACCTTGAAAAATAAAAAAAATCCAGAAAATTCTAAAAATAGTTCTGGGTATTTAGAAACTCAGAATAATACAGTTACACACCGAGTAAGATTCAAACGTCCCTGAAAACTCCGATAAGTTCTGTAAACCATTAAAAACGAGCAAATTACTTCCTAAAGACTGTAAAACTCAGTCTTCGGGAGTGGGGGCTTGTGATATGAGTAAAAGTAGAACCAAATCAGGACCATTCAAATCTGCCACAAATCTTAAAGCTCTCAGGGATAAAACGATAAATTCCACTAGAAATGGGTCCGCAAACATAAGTGGGGCCTCTTTCAAGCCCAACAACTCAAAACAGACTTGTTTAGTTGGGTTTTCATAATATCCCAATATAAAGGAGTTCGTGATTCTCCAAAAATTATTTTAAACTCATAATTATCCATAAGAGACGGTTCAAAAACCATTTGTTTACAAGAGAAGAGTCTTAACTCTATCTCCACAACTGCTTCTATCTCTTCATGAAGAAAAGAGTCAACTAACCATGTCTCTTTGCCAAGAGAAAGGTAACCGACCCTATATCTTCATGAAGATGAGAATAATCAACTCTATCAAAACAGTAGAAAGTATAGATAAATCAATATTTTGAAACCAGACTCCTAAGCGACCATAAATACCCCATGACCTCCACAGGAACCAGTAATCAGTATTTTTCCACAAAATACTCTTATATTTCTGGCTTCTGACTTGAAAGTTGGAGGGTCTGTCATTGGGTCCAACCCCTGTGTTTCAGACTTCTGTAGTTCAATATGAACGATCATCACCATCTAGATCAGATCCAACGGTTCAAACGAGTCAGATTTAGGAATCAAGATCAGTTGGATGAATATCAGCGAAAACTAAAAGGTTAGTCATTTTTATTGTTTCTAAAAGAATTCACATAATCTGTTTTCTTCCACACAGAAAAAGCAGCAACAGGTAAAAGCAAGCATCCGGTACAGAAACCCTAAAGTAGGAGTGAAATATCCAAATTGCCCTTATTTAAATAGTTCCTTATAAGCTAGGGGTGGCATCACCGCCAGGCTGTCCCGTGACCGGCACGGCCCAGCCTGCTCTAGCCTCATCCCGGCCCGGCACGCCCACTACCCAGACCTGAACTGGACCCGACCCCTCCCAGACCCGGTCCATGCCGTGCCTGAATTTTGCCCTCAAAGCCCGCCACGGCCGGCTCGCAAAAGGCCCGACCCATCTTGAACCGGCCCATCCGGGCTGGGCTGACCCGTGTGATTTTTGTTTAAATTAAAATATTTATTTATTTATTTTTATAGCAAAATACATGTATAGAAGTATATATATACTACAAAATATATGTATATATGCATATATGCATATAAATATACATTAAATATTTTAAAATTTTATAAAAATGAGTGTGGACAACAAAATTAATTGATCACAACTCATTACTCAATTTGTCAACCCCCACCCTAGCTATTTATAGCAAACTCTACCTCTTCACTTCTCTCATCTCACCTATATGGGACTAAAAGTTTTCTACTTCAAATGGTCTTAGTTACATATATATATTCACTATTAAACTTTTTATGAAATATAGTTTCAGATTTGATTTCTTGGCTAGCGCGTGCAAATTAGTGCGCTGAATTTGGGTGGTTGTGGGTTCGATCCTGAGAGGGCTCAGATTTTATTTTTAAATGAATTAATCAGAATGATTTTAAACTGATGTTTCTTTCTTTTATTTTTATTTTTATTATTATTATTATTTTTATTTTTACTTTTTTATTTATTTTTATATTGTAATTTGATAAGATTTGTATGAAATATTATTTATCTATATGTTCTTATAAATATTGTCGTCTTTCACTATTTTTTTTTTAACTTTTTAGTTTGTAGAATATTATTTGTGAATTAATTAATCACTCTTCTTCAATCTAAATAGAGGTCATCTCGATCTCTAAATCCAAATAATATCCTTGTTTTGTAATTTGATCTAATTTGTATGAAATTTTATTCATGAACTTCATTTTATTTAACAATTTTTTATTTATTAAATCAATTTAAATTTGATTTTAATTTCTTTTATTTATTAGTTATTTGTAATTGTTATGAAATTACTATTTAATACTTGATCTTTGTTTTTTTATTTAAAATACACTCAAAAAACCTGGCCCGGCCCCCACCCTTGGGGCCGGGGGCCAAGTCCGGGCCTCACATTTCCCCCCCCCCCCCAGCCCGGCCTGCGAATTGGTGGAGCTCGACTCGTGTTGGCCCGGGACAAGGCAAAGCCTGGGCGGTTCCAGCCCAGCCCAGCCCGGGTAGCCCGAATGCCATCCCTATAAGCCCACTAAATACTCTCTTTTCTCTTTCAAATCCAAACCAATCAAACCAGTTCCCGCTCTCTCTCTCTCTCTCTCTCAGACCACTTTGGCTGTTTGAACCCCCCCCCCCCCTTCTCCCTCTTCACACTCCGACCAAAATTTGGAGTTCGAACCCCAAATTCATAACCCTAAATCCGCAGATCCCTAACCCTAAACCCCCATTTCGATAACCCTAAACACCAAAATTCAATCAAATCAAACTCGAACTCTTTGAGCTCGCTCTCTAGTGAAGCCCCCATCTCAATACAAACTTAGGAGGCCACAATGAATATTCTATTTGTCTCAGTTATTTCAAAATAGGTACAACATGTTTTTAATTAGAATAATTCCTCTCTATCTTGTTTTAGGTCCCACTTAATGAATTTGGTAACCAGTTTTGGAATGGGATTATGGTTGAATTTGTGATAATTTTAGATTTCACGCGGGGGGCGGAGCATGTAGCAGATGTTTGGTAACGGTTATCAGGGATTGGGGGTTGGAGGGACCATTTCTTACTTTTCAATGAGGGTAGTATATTTTGCATATACATACTACGTTTTTGCCCAGTTAAAGAGGTTTCATTGTTTGTTATTCTAATGCCATTTTCACTATGCGTATACCTAACATATGTGAGATAATTAGTTGAAGAGTTTTGCATTGTCAATATGCATATTTAATATTAATATGTTTTCTGCATTTTACAGTAGGATGGTTAATGCACTTGTTGTTCATTATGATAGATATTTTGTAAAAAATCTTAATATTCAATATGTGAGTGGAAAGATGAGTGGAGCACGACACATAATGCCTAGGTTGGCTGTGTGGGAAGATGTGAAGAACATGTTAAGACAATTGAACTACAGTGAAGAAGATTATTTTACTACAGGTTAGGAGAGGGATAATTGGGAGAAAATTTGAGGTTGGTATATGACACTGACACACTGAAACAGATGTGTGAAGTTCAGAACAAAGAACCAGAAGTTGGATACATTTATTTGTACATTGATAAAGCTAAGGGGCTGAATGTAGCAGAACATTGTATGGTTGAAAAGAAGTTGAATCATGGTGATTGTCCTGATGTTGTTAAAATGGATGTAGATGAATCTGTAGATCTTGATAATGGTAAGGGGGTGAACGTAGCAGAACATTTTAAACGTTTAGGGAAGATGAATGATGGTGATTGTGATGATGTTGTTGACATGTTTGTAGATGAATTTGCAGAAGTTGGTAATGATAGTGAAGAGTAAGGACAAGTTGATTTTGATGTTCAAGGGGAAAAGATAATCAGACTGAAAGAGAAGAAGACGCTAAAATTAATATATATTGTGAACATACTATGAAAGACATGATAGTGCAAGAACCAAGAAGAAGAAGCAATAGGAAGATTGGTATTTCTATGAGAGAAAATGAATTGTGCAGCATGCTAGGGCTAGATTTTGATACAGAAGATGATGACATGCACAATACTAGGGGTGAAGACTATTTAAAACCTAAAAGCAGTGATAATAATAGTAACTATACAGCTTTTAGTGACACAGTTGAGGACCATATCTCTACTTCTTCAGATGATGAAGTAATGTAGTATGAACAACGGCCAAGAAGAAAGAGTAATGTAGAGGCAAACAGAAGTAGTAAACATAGGGATGGGGATATGCTCATTGAGGATGTGGCAGGGGCTATTGCTACTATAGGTGCAGTCCCTGAAGGTATTATTGAAGTAGAAGAGGTTCAGTCAGATTGTGAACCATCAAATGAGGTGAGATGTGCAAGTCATTCATCTGATGATGAAGCAAGTAAGGTGAACAAGTATCTTGTCTACAACAAGACTGAAAAGCAAGTTATCTTAAGAATTTGAATGAAGTTTGAAGATACAAGGCAATTTTGAGATGCACTGAGAAAGTGGTCTGCCAAAAATGGGTGGACATTCCAGTATGTAAAGAATGAATGGAGAAGAGTCAGAGCCAAGTGTCTAGAACCTGAATGTCCATGGTGGATACATGCATCATGGGACAGAGTGTGACTGCATTCCAATTAAAACACTGATAAATGAGCATACATGCATCAAATCTTTGGTAAATTCAAAGTGCAACTCTACATGGTTAGGCAAGCATTATGTTGATATCTTTAGAGTGAACCCTAAGATGAGTGGTAGTGCCTTCCAAACCTTGGTGAAGAAGAATTATGGTTTTAACATATCTATTGATCAAACACACTGAGCAAGGGGTGTCTATTGTGCAAGAAAATGATCTTCAACAGTATGAAATGTGCTTCACTAGAATCAGAATGTATGCTTCACTAGAATATATGCTTCACTATAATGTATGATTTTCCCTAATCCTAAGAATGTATGATTCACTAGAATCAGAAAGGATGGGGAAAGCAGTGGAAGCAAGAACCACATATATTTTCCCCTGGAAGAGGCAGGAATAGTAGGGGACAAGTTGAAGAAATGCACAACAATGACAATGAATCTACTCCTAGGAGATCAAGGTCTAATAACAAGTTATTTTGTAATTTTGTTTGTCACAATAACTTTCAATTTTATTTTGATGAAATGAAGTACAAAACAAGAAATTAGAATAATCTGTACTACAGGAGAATGGGTTCAACATCACATGGAGTGCAACCCAATGTGGATGGCCCCTCAGCTGTGAATATTGAACCCCAATAAGATAACACCCCACTAAGGAGCTCCAGGTGAACATGCCGCAATATATACTTGTAAGAAGTTCTATTGAATTGGTTTGTACCTCACATAGTATGTTTTAATGATGTGCAGTAGAAGGAGTGCACAGACTGATGCATTTCATACCAGTGTGGAGGATGTTGCCAATGCAACTCAAGATAAATCAGCTGAGAACACCTAAAGAAGAACAAGGTAAAAATATCTATTCATGTTGGTTGCTAACTATAATTTATATTCTATTTCAATTTTGATTAGTAGGAGAAGATTGATAGTATAAGATGTTGAAGTGGAAAGTGTTGAAGTAGAAAATGTTCGAGTGGAAACTGTGCAAGGCACAAATGTTGACTTGAATGAGAGTGCACAAGCTATACCACCTAGGTGTGTAGTCAATTTTATTATGTATCTATTCCAATATTTTTGCATTTTCACATAATATAAGAAATTTATGGCCTCTATTCACATGGTTAGGAAGAGGAAGATTGTTATACCAAGAAGGTCTAGAGGGGGTACATGGACAGCATCTTGAAGATTCCATGTTGGATATGATCACTTAGTGGTGATTCAATTGTTCATATAGCTTTGTAACCAATTAATGTACTGTCGTTTATAGCATTCGATATTCACAAATTGAATTTACAAGATTGGAGAAAACTGTGAGAGACCCCCCAGGCTACCAGTTGAAAGAGGGACATCAAGAATTCTTATTGGGAGAGGAAACTATGTTTCAGTTGACCATGGAACAGTTAGAGGCAGGGGCCACTATGTAACTCAGGTATCTCTTTATATAATTATAGACTGTGCATGTATCGGCTTATTCAATGTGAACATCTTTGTCTCACTTGTAGCTTGGCCATGTCACTCAGTGTAGCCATCTCATGCACAAACCAGATCGCAAACGAGTGTGAAGGAAACCTAAGATATGGTGGGAGCTGTTAGTCAGTTTTTTTTGGACAGTAAATGTAATTAGGATAATTTTGGGAAGATGTGTTTGTCATAACAAAATTTTCGTAATACATTAAATCTGGTGACGGAGATGATATAAAACTTACTATTTTGAACAACTTGATTGTATATATAACATACGTCTACAAACTTATATAAGATATTCACTTGCATTTTCTATGGACTCACATGGTTTGATATGAGCTATCAATTGTGTTGGTTCATTGTGAACAAGCTGTGCACACTTTGAAGCTTGTATCAGATGAGAGCTTTAAAATGTGTGTAGAGCTATTATTTAAAACTTTAAAATTTTTATCAGCTGAGCACACTTTCCTAAGAAATTGAAATGTATATCAGCTGTGCATACATTTACAACTTTGAAATGTGTATTAGATGTGCACACAATGTTTGAATCTTTATATATGTGTACCAGTTGTGCACCCTGTTTGAAGATTTGGAATATGTATCAGTTGTACACACTAAATATAGATGTATTAGCTGTGCACTCTGATTGTGAATTTGAAAATTTAGAACAACTTTGTTAGAGTTTATTTATTGTGCACAACTTCCAATCAATATCATCAAAGCTCATCCCAAAACATTTATCAAATACAACCTATTTTTTACACATATATTAATGCAGTTGCAACATCAAAAAACTGAATAAATGAAGAAGCCCATCGAATTAAGTCAGCACGATATTAGCTATCGGCCGAGGACGACCATCAAAGGCTAAGCACTAGCCGAGTTCATTGTGGAGAGCACCATTCCTAAACTCTCTGAGGAAGGTGGTGACCCTCCATTCTAGAGCATCTACGTCGATGGATCCTCATGCATCAGGGGGAGCGGGGCCGGAGTTATCCTGATAGGTACAGGTGAGTTTACAATCCAATATTCACTTTGCCTCAATTTTGCAGGCTCCAACAATGAAGCAGAGTATGGAGCATTAATTGCGGGCCTTCTCTTAGCCCGCAAAGCTGAAGCTTGGCATGTCAAAGTGTTCAGTGATTCCCAACTGGTAGTGAACTAAGTCCAGGGAGATTACAAAGCCAGGGATGACTGTGTGATTGTAGTACCCCGTATTTTTAAATATTATTTTAAAGAATTATAAATGAATTAAAATGATTTTTGGAGATTTAATAAATATTTTTCTGAAGATTTATCTTTTTACACGTGCAAAACACGTGCAAATATTTTCTTGGAAAGTTCAAAAGCCAATATTATTTTGTGGAAAATCATTATGTATTATTTGAGATTATTTGTGATTTTTTTCTGGATTTTTTTAATATTTATTAGACCTAATTGCAAATATTACGAAAAGAATGATCTTTTTGCAAAATTGTCATTTTGAGGGATGAAATTGCAAAACTGTTTTTTTGGACTTTTCAAACAGTGCCGACTGGAAATAAATTGTTCATTTTGTTTTTAAATCTCAATTAAATTGATTTTATCAAGTTTCCAAGTATAGGGATCTATTTATGTAAAGTTATATTTTTAAAAGGATTATTTTGCAAATGTGTTCAAAACCCTAATTCTCCCAATTCCGGCTTATTTAAAAGAGTGGAGTGCAGCCGTCTTTCACTGCATAATACAAAGGTTTTATTGTTTTTTTTTATTTTCTTGGAGATTTAAGGAGGTGATCTTGGATTTCACAAAAGAAGAGCTTTTCTTATTCTTCATTAATTCGATTGGATTTCGTCATAAAGGTGAGTGACTTGTTTTGTTTTATTTTGTTTTGTGCATGTTGTAAGTAGTTTTGTTTTGTTCTTGGAATGTTGTATGTGGTATTTCATCTACTAGAAAGCATGTTAGGGTTATCTCTAGCCTCATATTTTACAGGTTGTTGTTGCTTAGAACTTGGGGTTTGGATGTTTGAGATAAATTGATGTAATAGAGATTTTGTGCAAATTTTGTAAAAGAAGTATTGTAAAAAGAAAGTTTGTAATTCAAGATGTTTTGTATTTTCGCTGTGTTTTGTAAACGATTATTGTAATAAAAGTTGAAATAAAAATTATCTGTGTTTTTTTGGCTATGTGTACTATTGCAATTGAAGTTGATGCTGGGAATTGTGCCACGTATTTCTAAGATATTGTATTGGAAATTCGGGGCACTACAGTGATCAAGTATCTAGCACACATTAGGAAGTTATTAGCCACTTTCCAAAAAACAGAAGTTGCCTGTATTCCTCGCGAAGAAAATGGGCAAGTGGATACCCTCTCCAAGTTGGCTTCCTGCTCCATAGAAGGACTTTGCCACATTGTTCTCATTGAAGTCCTGCTCAGGCTCAGCATTGAAGAAGAAACCTCAGAGCTCATGGTGATCCCTCATCCGGTACCCTAGAACAATTAGATGAAACCGTTGTATGATTCCTCGACAAGGGAATCCTCCAGCTTGACCCCAAGGAGGCCATATAGGTTTTGAGTGAGGGCAGAGCTGTACACAATCATCGACGGAATTATGTACAAACGCTCTTACACACCGGTGGAAGGAAAACCCTATCTGCAGTGCCTCTCCCCTGAGGAGGCCCAGTATGCTTTGAAAGAAGTTCATGAAGGGATTGAAGGTGTTCATATGGAGCTAGTTCCCTTGCATGCAACATCCTAAACCATAGTTATTTTTGGCCTACCCTCCTTAGCGATGCTCAACTGTACGTCCGTCAATGCTCTTCTTGCCAAAGGTTCTCATTAATCAAACAGGCTTCTCAAGTTGAGCTCATGTTCCATGTCCAGCCCAATCTCCATTGCCATGTGGGGGATGGATTTTCTCGTGGCATTTCCTTCAGTAACAAGATAGAGAAGCTTCCTCGTGGTAGTCATTGATTATTTCTTCATGTGGATTAAGGCAGAACCACTAGCGACCATCTCGGGAGCACAAGGTTCAACGGTTCTTTTGGAAGAATATCGTCTGTCGGTACGGCAGCTCCCAGATCCTAGTACCAGATAATGGAAATCAGTTCGTAGTGAAGGCATTTTGTAAATTCTGTGCCGACCTAGGGATCCAGCAACGATTCTCCTCCGTCACCCACCCTCAGTCCAACGACCAAGTAGAGAATGCCAACGAACATATCCTTGACGACCTCAAGAATAGACTCGACGAATCCCCTACGAGATTGTGGGTCGAAGAGCTCCCATGCATCCTATGGTCATACAGGAACACAAAAAGGATCCCGACAGGTGAATGTCCGTTCAACCTTACTTTTGGCTCCAAAGCCCTAATCCCCCTTGAAGTTGGATTATCCTCTCCCAGCCTTCTATCCTTCAATGAAGAACAGAACTCAACCGATCTAAGAGGCAACCTCGACCTCATTGAGGAAATCCGCAAGAAACCCTCCTTGAGAAGACAAATTTATCAGCAAAGCTTTGAAAAGTTCTTCGATAAGAAGGTCCACCCAGCAAACCTCAAAGAAAGAGACCTAGTTCTTTGAAAATTAGAAATCTCTGATCCATGCAAGAAGGGCATGCTAGCTCTCATCTGGAAAAGTCCATACAGGATCTCTAAAGTAGTCTGCCCGGGAGCGTACCGACTTGAAGACCCCGGGGGAGAAGATATCGAGGACCCGGAATGCCGAGCACCTGATGAAGTACCATGAGGGTGCTTAACACTCTCTAGTAGAGCTAGTTTTCCTATTTTCAATAAGGTTGACACTTGTGATACGGCCAAAGCATGTAATAAAGGCTTGCACTATTGAAGCAGCAAATTAGTTTTTCTTTCAATAAAACTTAATTTATTTTTCTCGTAAAAATCGATGCACTTGCCTCATACCTGTCTACCCGAGTCACAACTACGACTCAACTAAATAGCTAGTTCGGAGTCCAACTTCTCTGCAAGGGTCAATCCCATAACTGGCTAGTACCCCACACAACAAGTTCAGAGTCCAACACTTGGTTCGACGTCACTTTAGTCACTTGTGAACAAGAAAGTGCAAAGCAGCTCACCATTTGGGATTGCTCCTGCAACTAGTTCAAATTCTCAAACAACAAATTTGGAGTCCAACAATTGGTTCCACGCCACTTTAGCCGCTTGCGAACAAGAAAGCATGGAGTGGCTCCCCATTCGGAATTGCCCTACAACTCATTGAAAATTCTCAAAAAATAGATTCGGAACCACCTCCACAATTTGTGAACACCCAAGGTCGAGGCTTGAAATGACCGTTCAAACCACCCCCGAAACTTATCAAACCACTCAACAACTCCACAATGGCATAGCTCATCTTCTCAATCCCCCGAGAGACAAAGATATTGAGGAACAATTTTGGCCCCCAATATGGACAAATCCTCAATCTATTTTCAAATACAGCTTATAGGCCTTCCAGTCCTCGTTGAAACGATATGTCATACGCCCCAATCGGATATCCACAGCTCTGGAAATATGCATTACACTGCAGCAATGCCGAAAGCACGCAAGTAGACAGATTCAGACATTGAAGCAACCATTCGAATCTGACCCCGGAAATGGATGAATTCTCAATCCATTTCTAAATAGAACTTGTAGACCTTCGAGTCTCGTCGAAATGATAGGTCACACACCACAATTGGAGCTCTACAACACCAGGAATATGTGTTACACCACAGCAACGCAGGAAGCATGTGAACATGCATGTTTGGCATTCGAAGGAACTGCTCGATCCTCCTGAAAATGCATCAGATTGCTGACAAGCGAGCTTACAAGGCAGCCCATTTCCAAGACTACCCCTATTACTCGCTCCAAGCATCGACAAATGACACGAAGGAAGACACACAAAGCTCAACATCCAACACAAGAGAAATAGACAACAATGACATTCCAACACAAAAGTTCACAAATTTTCATGAGTCATGCATTCAGAATATGATGATACAACAAGCGGTGTCCAATCCGCTAGTAGGCTACCACAAAAATACATAAAAATAAATGTAAAGGGAGAAAACTATAAGACTACAAGATCACAGCTCCTCATCGCCAGGCGCAGACAAAGGGGTGGAAACTTCGGCCGCTCCGTTCCTCTCATCTTCACCTGGAAAGTCATCCCGATCCCCATCTTCGTCGACTCCCTCTACTTTCGGCTCCATTTCAAGAAGAAGCTCCGTGCGATACCCCCTCCCATCAAAGCCAGGAATGCGCTCTACCACATCTACAATGGCATTGGCATATTACTGATTCATCACGTCATTGAGGTGAATCAGCACCTTCGTCTCAGTCTCAGTCACCGCAGCCACCACCGCAACCTCCAAATCCCTCACAGCCTTCTCCTTCAACCTCGTTCACTACTCCTCAAAGCTAGTGAGGAGGGAAACCTTCTCACCATTCACTGACTCCAACTCCAGAATGACCTTCTAGCTTGCTTTCCGGCCCAAACGGTCTAATCCCTCCAAGCCTTCTCCTCAGCGTGAATGAGCATGATCAAGTTCCTAGTCCGGAAATCCATCCGCAAAGTGAAAAAAGAAAATACTTAGAAAATTTTGAAATCCAGATGAAGAACTTTAAAAGAAACTATGAGTAGAACTACTTACAGACAGTGCCTCGGAATGGCTCTATGATGGAACCATTGATCGTCTCCTTCGCTAAAACCTTATGATCCCGATGGGGTGGGGGAGGAGGGGGGAGGAGATTCTGCACCACATCGAAGCATTTAACAACGTCCCCTAGGATGACATCACACCGCTTCACCTCCCACTCCAGACTGAATACTTTCTTTTCTTCCTCGGTAAATACCTTATCGGCTGTAAGGACTAGAGTAGCCAGTTGGAGGGCCAAGACAACGTCCCAGCATAAGCTCCCCTCAGCAGGGCTCATCCCCGCTAACTAATGCTCCGTCCCTGTCGGAGTAGAAGCAGTAGAGCCCCTAGCGGCCTTCGAAATCCCAGAATGACTCGATGTCCCCTTCTTCTTCTTATCATCCGGGCCCTTGTTTTGGATAGGAACCCGTGTAGCAAGAAAAGCCCGGAAGTTCATACCGATCGCCTCTGCAAAGAGAAAACAAGAATAAATATTAGACAAGGGCCTGTAATAGAGGAAAAACTAAAAGTGCCGGAATTAAAATACGAAAACTAAATGCAAGGATTAGAAAGTCATACTAGGGTTCATCGGACTCATTCCTTCCTCGTGAAGAACTTTCTCCGCTAGATCCCTCCACTTCATCTGACCGCCAGCAAGAAGAGCATCGCTAATTTTTTCCTCCTCTTTAGTCAATTCTGGCTCCACTGTCAACTTCCTCAGTACGTGACTCTCCCACCTAGTGGGGAATCCCCACGGCCAAGAACTCTTGACGATGAAATACTTGCACTTACAGTGCTTGTAAAGTTGGGAGTGGTGATCAACCCCCCCCCCCCCACCCCCACCCCCCCCCCCCCATTTTGGGATGAGGGGAGCTATAGTACCTATTTCATTAAAAGACACAGTCTTTCGTAGAATGCATCAAAAGGAAACATACAATACTCCCCTGGTATCCTACAGGACACCTTAATTTTAGGACAGGGAAAAAACAGCACATTTGGAATCCAAAACAATCTCCAATCTCCCTGATCTCCTCCCTTGTAAGAATAGTTTTGACATGGTCACTCTTGAAAATGGGGTAATTGTCGAGCTCATCATATGTGACCCCGTACTATGCTATTCCAGCTAATTCTTTTGGGGTACTGGCGAACTAAGAAAGGAACGGGGGAGGGGGGTTTAAGCTGAAATAGGGAGAGAGAACAACTCTTATCGACTCTAGTTTGGTTAATTACTTCTACTATAGTGGAGGGACTGATTATTTCTTTGGAGAATAAGAATCAGGCAACACTTCTACCTCACAGCTACTAGAAGGGAAGAAGATGAAACATTCAACCCGATCCTATGCATTGCTCTCGAAAATGAAATACAACTTAGATTATACATGTTCATTGTAAATTGACAAAAGACACTGCTTGCATTGAATTTTGGAGAAGAAAGAGTTGATTATAAAGTGAGAGGTGAATACTATAGTGTGAAAATATAGTCAAGAGGATGTCAATTTAAAAGGGTCAGCAAACTGATCAAAATAGCGAGCATAACGAGTAAAATATACTGAAACGCGCTCTAATAGTTGGCACGCGTGTAGCATGTGAAATATATTGCGCTAGCCACATGTCGCCATTGCATTGGCACGTGTAGTGGCCCCCCCTAACGCAACTGTCACCTTCCTCTCTCTCCTGCCATGCATCAAAAATGCATCGACGCAAGTAGTGGGCCCCACAGGCGCAGTGGTCGCCTCCCTCTCTCTTCACCACATGTTGTGCAAGCCCACACACTAGCACCATCTACAACTGCGATGGCTATGTGCGATGGCTACGTGCACCATACTGATGTGGGCCCCATGCGCAGAGCCTCCCCTTTCACGGAATTTTTTCCCAAAATGACCCTCTTTTTGAAAGTTTTTCCAGAACTGACCCTTTTTTTATAAAATTTCCATAAACGACCCACTCGCTTTTTGAAAAAGCGAGTTTGGTTAAAAATAACTCGCTTTTTCAGAAAGCGAGTGTTAAACTTTTAATTTTCGAAAGGTTAGACTCGCTTTTTGAAAAAGCGAGTTATTTTTAACTAAACCCGCTTTTTCAAAAAGCGCGGATGGTTATTTTGGTAAATATTTTCGAAAGTGGGTCAGCTTGGTAAATACTTTTAGAAAGTGAGTTAGTTTGGTAAATAATTTCAGCAAGTGGGTCAGTTTGATAATAAGTTCTTTCTATATCACATTGTCACTTCATCTTCTTTAGACTACTATATATGAAATCGTTTCTTTAGACTACTATATATGAAATCGTTTGTCAGGACTTTCTATATCACATTGTCACTTCATCTTCTTTGGTAATGATTTTATAAAGTTAGTAACTGTTTAGCAGTAGTCGAGAATATACATAACTTGACATTATTTCAGTATACACATAATTGATGTGTTTTAAGTTGTCGAGAATGAGCCCATAGATACTGTTGGATCATGTAGGCGAGACAACAAATACTAGAGAGGGGGTGAATAGTGTTAATAAAAAACTGTGGAAATTTTCTTCGGTACAGTCGACTTGTTTGTGAACCAGTCGACTGAAGTGATCAAATAACAGTAAATACAATAACTCGGTGCAGTCGACTTATAGATAAGGCAGGCGACTGATGATGCAATGACAGTACAAGTTATACGAGACTGATCAGTCGACTGATAGTGCAAGGAGTCGATTGTCCAGACAAGTTTTACAGAACTTATGAAAACAAAAGTAAATGCAAGATCAAGACAACCAATCACAGAGTAGACAAGATATATCCTGGTTCGGTCCTCCCGACCTACATCCAGTCCCCAAGCAACCCACTTGAGATTTCCAGTATTCTTGAAAAAGTTTACAAGAATACCCTACGGCGTTAAGACAACAACCTTGTCTAACCCGTAGTCCTTTCTCTCAACCAGAGAAAGCAGACCCACTCTACTACCAAGAGTGAAACAAACCGACTCTACAACCTAGAGTCAAAAACCACTCTCCAACTGAGAGCAAAATGAACAAGAAAAACTTTACAGTCAACCTATAGCCTTTTTGGTGTATTGTGTTGTTGCACGTGGCTAAAAACAAGATCGACTTCTATACCCAGTCGACTGTTCGAGTGCTTTTGACCGTTTTCTGTTTTCAAAAATTGATTTTTCAAAATCAAAAGCTAAAGATCAGTTGGTTGACAGTTGGAATAACTGTCCCCCTACGTCAAGGAGATCTAACTCTATAAAAAGAGTTCAGATCTCACTGAAAAGATCTTACAACAACTTTTTGAGATCCGAGCACTCTTTGAGAAAATTCTAAGTGAAAAATTTGAGAAAAAACTTTCAAGTTCAAACTCTTTGGTTCTCTACATTCAGTCCAGTATAACAACGATTCTGTTTTAGACTGGGTATAGAAGTCGACCTTGTTTTTAGCCACGTGCAACAACACAATACACCAACAAGGCTATAGGTTGACTGTAAAGTTTTTCTTGTTCATTTTGCTCTCAGTTGGAGAGTGGTTTTTGACTCTAGGTTGTAGAGTCGGTTTGTTTCACTCTTGGTAGTAGAGTGGGTCTGCTTTCTCTGGTTGAGAGAAAGGACTACGGGTTAGACAAGGTTGTTGTCTTAACGCCGTAGGGTATTCTTGTAAACTTTTTCAAGAATACTGGAAATCTCAAGTGGGTTGCTTGGGGACTGGATGTAGGTCGGGAGGACCGAACCAGGATATATCTTGTCTACTCTGTGATTGGTTGTCTTGATCTTGCATTTACTTTTGTTTTCATAAGTTCTGTAAAACTTGTCTGGACAGTCGACTCCTTGCACTATCAGTCGACTGATCAGTCTCGTATAACTTGTACTGTCATTGCATCATCAGTCGTCTGCCTTATCTATAAGTCGACTGCACCGAGTTATTGTATTTACTGTTATTTGATCACTTCAGTCGACTGGTTCACAAACAAGTCGACTGTACCGAAGAAAATTTCCACAGTTTTTTATTAACACTTCACCCCCCCTCTAGTGTTTGTTGTCTCGCCTACATGATCCAACAGTATCTATGGGCTCATTTTCGACAACTTAAAACACATCAATTATGTGTATGCTAAAATAATGTCAAGTTATGTATATTCTCGACTACTGCTAAACAGTTACTAACTTTATAAAATCATTACCAAAGAAGATGAAGTGACAATGTGATATAGAAAGTCCTGACAAACGATTTCATATATAGTAGTTGTGATAGGGTAAAAATGGCCTGAGGCCCAACCAGGGCCCACTACAATTCTCACTGGAAAAGGTAAAAATAGCTATCTAGCTCGGCCCCGAACCACTTCAGGGTCGGCGCCGAACCTCCTGTTTGCCCTCGCAGTACTGGCCTCCTCGTGCCGACGAGCCTTGGTAGTCCTCGGAGTCCGACCCGTGACAGTACCAAAGGCCGTCCCCCCTCCCCGGCGAAGCAGAAGGATGACCTGGCGCAGCCTAGGCCCTCTGATTCCCCCCGAAGCACAAGAGACCCACGATCAGCCACGTCAACTCCAAATACCGCCAAGGATTTCGCCACGTCAGCCCTATACCACTCCTGGTATTGCCACGTCCGCCCTAAACCCCCTGGGCCTTCTGCCACGTCAGGCCCACGGGCTTTCGGATCCAGATCCGGCCCCCAAGTGGAACCAAACCCGGTTGGGATTCTCTATAAATACTAGACCCACACCCACCTTTTGAGGTAATGAATCTTTTGCCACTTAAATATACCTAGTTATTGCTACTCTCTCACAGAGACTGACTAGAGCGTCGGAGGGTCCGCCGCCGGGATAAACCCCGGTGTTTCAGGACCGTCTGCAGGTACACAAGACTTCGGATCCGACCCTTCCGATCCGAGCCCAGCCTTCAATATCTTTCCGAGCTCACCGTAGGCCCCAGAAGGTCAACCGAAGGTCGGCAGACGAGCGGCATTCTCCTTCAATACAAATTGAGTCCGAACTCACACCTGGTGCATCCACACGTCTCCCAGAAATAAACAGCATCAGTAGTCTAAAGAAACGATTTCATATATAGTAGTCTAAAGAAGATGAAGTGACAATGTGATATAAAAATAACTTATTATCAAACTGACCCACTTGCTGAAATTATTTACCAAACTAACTCACTTTCTAAAAATATTTACCATGCTGACCCACTTTCGAAAATATTTACCAAAATAACCATCCGCGCTTTTTGAAAAAGCGGGTTTAGTTAAAAATAACTCGCTTTTTCAAAAAGCGAGTCTAACCTTTCGAAAATTAAAAGTTTAACACTCGCTTTCTGAAAAAGCGAGTTATTTTTAACCAAACTCGCTTTTTCAAAAAGCGGGTGGGTCGTTTATGGAAATTTTATAAAAAACGGGTCAGTTCTGGAAAAACTTTCAAAAAGAGGGTCATTTTGGGAAAAAATTCCCTTTCACGCATCGCCTTCAACTTCCTCGCACACATGGGGCCTATCCCCCTTTCAAATAGTGGTGGGACCTACCTCACTCTTTCCCTCTTTCTGACACATGCGCCCCACGTGGCACCCACGCACTCCTCGATTCAAATTGTCGTCCAAGGAGCGCATCTCCTTTGTGCCATCTTTGTCGCTTAATCGCCTCAAAAAGCGCGTCATCCCTGATTTATGGCCTTGATCACTCAAATCGGCACACTAAAATTTGATACATGTTACGCATGTGCAACTAAAGAGGAGAGAGAAAAGAGCAATGTCGTGGCAAGTAGGCCCACTCTAAAGCACTTTCTCACTGACAGTGGGCCCACATGAGTCCTTCGGCGCGATCTGTCGTCCGAGGAGAGCGGTTGCTTTAAGCTCCTGCCTCCGTTAGATCTCCTCAAAATCTATGCTTTCCTCGATCGACAATCCAGATAAATTCTGGTATTATTTATAATTTAAATTCTTTTTGTTAATTAAAAATTTCAGAATAATAATTATATAATCCGAAAACTGTTTTAAAAATCTGGAAAATTATTTTATAAATTCTAAAAAGTAATTAAAAATTTTGGAATATTATTTTAAAATCCTGAAAATTAATTATAATTTTGGACAAATTAATTTAAATTTCAAATTTTAATTTAAAATTCAGATTAATTAATTTAAAATTTGAAAAATGATTAAAAATTGGAAAAATCTAGAAAATTCCCAACAATTCAAAATAAAATCACAAGAAAATCCAAAAAATTCTAAAAATAATTATGGATACTTTACAAACTCTAAATAATGTCACTACACCCTGAGTAAGATTCAAACATCCCTGATGACTCTAATAAGTTTTGAACATTGTTAAAAATGGGCGAACTACTCCTCAAAGGCTGTGGAACTCAGTCTCCAGGAATGTGGGGCTTGTGATATGGATAAAAATAGATCAAAAACGGGATCGTTCAAATCGGACATGAATCTTAAAGCGCTCAGGGGTAAAACGGTAAATTTCAGTAGATACAAGCTCGATGGGATGAGTAGGGCCGTTTTCAGGCCCATCGACCCAATCTAGCCTATAATAGGGACTGCTACAATAGCCCCAACATAAAGAAGTCCATATTCATTAAATCCAGTTTAAACCCTCTATTTCTAGGGGGAACCGATTCCATCCCTCCATGCACAAAAGAGAATTTGAAAACTTTATCTCTTCGTTAAGAGAAGAGTCCGTCCTTGACCTCTTCATACAGTTGGGATAACCGAACTTATCCAAACACCGACAAGTAAAGATAGATGTACATTTCCAAAATGCCCCCCTCAACGACTATATATACCTCTAGACCTTCTCTGAAATGAGGTAATTGCAAATCCCGCTCTCAAAACCCACCATATCTTCCAGTTTCTGACTTGGGCATCGGAGGGTCTATCGTCGAGGCCACCCATGGTGTTTCAGACTTGTTTGCAAGTCCACGGGCGATTTCAGCTGTTCCTAATGATCAAACCTTAGAGTTAAGTGCAATTTTCGACGGTCAACATCGACAAACATCGAAGGTTTGACCTTTGTTGTTTTTTTAAAAAAGAATTCACATATCTTTTCACTCCCATACAGAAATAATAGCAACAGCCCCGGATTTGGTTCACTAACAATTTGGAGTTGGTGAATACTTCAACTCTTCGTGTCTTTGCTTTCCTTGCTTGGAGGAGCCCAGTGATGAGGGCTTCATACTCGGTCTCATTATTGGAAGCTGGGAAGTTGAGGTACAGCGAGTATTGGAGGATGAACTCTTTAGGACCGAGCAAGATGATTCCGGCTCCACTCCCTTCAAGGCAAGAAGACCATTCACATAGACACTCCAAAGTGAGGGGTTGTCTCCTTCCTCGGGGGGGATCAGGGATGGTGCTCTCGATGATGAATTGGCTAAGGCTTGGGCCTTGATTGTTGTTATCGATCGATAAGTTATATCATGTTGTCTTATTTCTATGGACCACTTCAAAAGTCTCATGAAGCTTTCTGGCTTGTGAAGGTTTTGTTTCTATGGTCCGAGCTTTAAAACGACTATAACTAGTGCATAGGCCATCTTCTCCATCTTTGAGTATCGAAGTTCGACATCTTGGAATACCTTGCTTACATAATAGATTAACTTCTATATCTTATCTTCTTCCCTTACTAAGACGGTACTAAGGTTCTGCTCTGAAGTAGTCAAGTAGAGGTTGTGGACCTCTTCTGGCTTGGGCTTGGTAAGGAGTGGAGGATTGAAAATGTGTGCTTTGAGAGTTTGGAAGTTTTGCGCTCCTTAGGGAGATTTAAAGAACATGAGGTAGTTATCCCCAGACTTGGAGAGGAAGCGTCTAAATGTAGTGAGGCGACCGGTGAGCTTCTGAACTTCTTTGATGGTAGTCGAGGGAGACATGTTGATTATGACTCTGATCTTCTCAGGGTTGGCTTTGATTCTTTATTGGCCTACCATGAACCTTAAGAACTTCCCCGAGGAGACTCCGAAGGCACATTTCGACGGGTTCAGTCTCATGTTATGTCTTCCTAGTACGTCAAAGACTCCTTGGAGGTCGGCCACGTGGTCTTCTTTCTTGAGGCTCTGCACAAGCATCTCATCCACATATACCTCCATGTTTCGGCCAATTTTCTCCCTGGAGACTCAGTTTACCAAGCACTGATATGTGGCTCCAGTGTTCTTTAGCTCGAAGGGCATGACTCGATAGCAGTAGAGTCATTGGTCAGTGATGAAGGACGTCTTCCAGATGTTTGGTGGAAACATTCGGATTTGGTTGTATCCCGAGAAGGAATCCATGAATCTTAAGAGCTCATGGCTTGAGTTGGCATAGATCAAGGTGTCTATGCTTGGTAGCGGGAAGGGGTCCTTCGAACATTCTTTGTTGAAATTGGTGAAGTCTATGCAGATTCTCCATTTTTGATTGGCATTTTTTACCATTACCACAATCGATAGCCACTCGGGGTAGCTAACTTCTTGAATAAAGCGGGTGGCTAGGAGTTTCTTTACTTCCTCCTTGACTGCTTGTTGCCTTTCGGGGGGCAAACTTTCGGTGCTTCTATTGGATGGGCCTAACTTATAGGTTCACACTTAACCGGTGCATGATTAGATCTTTGGATATGCCCGGCATGTATGAGACGGTCCAAGAAAAGAGATCTCGATTCTCCTTAATCTAAGAGATGAGTTTCTCCTTGAGTTGATGGGGGAATGTCTTGCTTACCCAAAAACACTTAGCTTGATCCTCTTGAGATAACAATATTTCTTCTAGTTCGTCTACATGTTCAGAGATGGCCTATCCCCTGTGTTAGGGGAGTTCCACACCATCAAGGGGGAGGACCGAGCCCCCATTGTGGCGGTGTAGCATGCTCGAGCAGCTTCTTGGCTTCCTTTGGCTTCCCTACCCCTACCATTGTAGGGAACTTCATGTAATATCCCGGACGGATATTACATTGTATAAATTATTATTTTATTATTTTATTATTATTTTCAAATTAAATTATTTTATATGGACTATGGAAGATTTTCGGTGTACACATATATACATACATATACATATATGTACATTTGTATTGTACCAAATTAGTACATTATACAAATTGTGTGCTATGTATTTTGGATAAAATACTTCTCTTTGTCATGACAATGGCTAAATTGGATTAACCTAGGGTTAAGTGTGCATGAAAGAATTAAGGAGATTTCTTCTAGAAGCTTACCCATGCTTCTACCTCACCATGGCACCATACCTCCACCTCATCCTCACCCTCCCTTGGTAATAACCGGCCCCAAATTAGGGAGGGGGTTTTGTGCACTTTTGTGGGTGCAATTTTGCACTCTCCACCCTCTCCTCCACCTATAAATACCCCTCCCCTCTTCTCTCGTATCACTTTTACAAAGACAAAAAGAAAAAAAAGAAAAAGAAAGAGAGATAGACTAATAGGAGAGTTTTTCACTTGTAGGTTTCCATAGGAGTTCACAAAAGCTTAGGGGAAGGAGAAGGTGTGCTAGCTGGTTCTTCCATCAAGAAGATTAAGGTGGGGGCTTCTCCATTTGCTTTGTTTGTTTGAGTTTGTTGTTTTTGGTTTCTCCTTTTTCTTATTTTCTTGGTTTGATTTCCTTGGTTCTTTTGGGTTGTTGTTGCCTTGTGGTGGTGGTTGTGTGTTGCTATTTCTTGTTGTGTATGTTGTATGTGGAACAAGTGGAATAGCATTATGCATGGATAAAGGAAATAACCACATGAAAAGGAAAGAATGATAGAACTTTATGAAACACATAAAGATTGAACTTTGATGGTTGTAAACTGCTGTTCTTGTGTTATTATTGGACTAAATAAATATAAGAATATGGAGATTTGTGTATACACCCACTTGGGGTTGTAGGACTTGATATTGGACTCATACATAAGTATATGGACTTGTATACATACCCATTTTGGGTTGTAGAACATACAACTTGACTACTTGGACTAAGAATATGCATATGAATGGATGAACCCAAGTTAGGGATTCTTTATTTTAGTTGCTTGTTGCTTTTTATTAATCATATGGGTGTAAGAAAAAGAACCCAACTTGGATGCTAATTCTAGTGTAGTATGATAAAGAAACTAATTTAAGTTATTAATTGTAGAATGGTAAAAAGATCACTCTTTTATGTTGACTAATTAGTATGGTTTATGTTGTACGTTGATGCTTAAGTAAGTGATAAAAAGGACCATGCTTAAGATAGTAGTAGACATTCATGCTTAAGTGTAGTAAGGATCCATGTTTAAGAAATAGTAGACTTTTTGTAGTATTGTAGTTCATAAAGTTGGGTTTTTGTAATGTTGTAGGACATGCAATTCATAAAGATAAGAAGTTTTGTTTTAGCTAGTAAAGATCATTCTTAAGTAGTAATAAATATTTATGCTTAAGTGTAAGTAAGGTAGTAGTAGATGTTTATATTTAAGGTGTAAGTAAGGTAGTAGTGAATATTCATGTTTGAGTTGTAGTAGATACCTTGCTAACTTGTTGTAGGAATTAAAGTAAGCATCCATGTTTAATTGTAGCAATTTTTCCATGCTTAAGTTAAAGTAATTATCCATGCTTAGTTGTAGCAATTTCTATGTTTATGTTCTATCCATGCTAGATTGTAGTAGTAGATGTTCTACTAAGTTGTTTTCATACTTAGATCGTTGTAGATCAACATACCATGCTAAGATTGTTATAGGATTAATGTTTAATCACCTACCATGCTTAGATTGTTGTAGGAAAATTACCTACCATGCTTAGGAATGTTGTAGACTCATGCTAAGTATATATCCATGCTTAGATAGTTGTAAGATTTATGTATAAATTACCTATCATGCTTAGGAATGTTGTAGACTCATGATAAGTATATATCCATGCTTAGATTGTTGTAGGATTTATGTATAAATTACCTACCATGCTTAGGAATGTTGTAGACTCATGATAAGTATATATCCATGCTTAGATTGTTGTAGGATTTATGTATAAATTACCTACCATACTTAGGAATGTTGTAGACTCATGCTAAGTATATATCCATACTTAGATTGTTGTAGGATTTATGTATAAATTACCTACCATGCCTAGGATTGTTGTAGGAATGGTTAGGGTTGTACACCATGCTAATTATTGTAAGTTAAAGTAGTGAAGAAAATTGTACTTGTTGTATACCATACAAAATTATTAGTACTCATGCTAAGTTGTAGCAATTAACCATACTTAAAGTAGTAAGAGATATCCATGCTTAACCTAGTAGCTATTCACGCTTTAACTTATAGTAGCCTTATACTTAAGTTGTATCCATACTTGTAGTTGTAGTGTTAATATAGAACCTTCATGTTGTAGTTGTAGCATTAACTATCACGTTGAAGTTATAGTGTTAGTAAAGAACTATCATGTTATAGTAAATTATGTTGGTAAGGAACTAGCATGTTGTAGTTGTGGTGTTAGTGAAGGACCACCATGTTGTAGTTGCAATAATGTGTTGTGAAGTAGTTCTAGTTAATCCCCTTGAAGGAATCCCAGGTTTGAGATTATATGTTAGAGCCATGCATGCT
This sequence comes from Hemerocallis citrina, assembly GCA_017893485.1. Lineage (NCBI taxonomy): Eukaryota > Viridiplantae > Streptophyta > Magnoliopsida > Asparagales > Asphodelaceae > Hemerocallis > Hemerocallis citrina. Next base: position 28,623,164 of record CM030367.1, read on the forward strand.
TGAATGGTGTATAGTAGCATTCTAGTTAAAAGAACCATGCTTGAATTGTATATGGTAGTGAAAGATTGAAAAGGAACCATGAACCTATGCATCTAGCTCCGAGGTGATTCTAACTCAAACTTGAGAGAGAACCCAAGAATCTAGTTGCATGTAGTTCTAGTTTGTTTTGGAAAGGAAACCATAGATTCTAGTTGTGCAAGGTTCAAATTGAATTTGGACCATATCATGGGCCATTCCTCATCCTTATAGGCAATACGGGTTGGGAAGGTTACTAGTAATAGTTAGTTCGATAGAAGTTGTTATGTCGCTTTGGGCTTCTCATTGGTAGAATACCTGTTTTAGACTGTTAGTAGATTCTTCTGTTGCTTCTAATTATAGAAGATCGAGTTGCTAGTAAGCACGTTTGGTTGCTTCTAGGTTTGATTACCTGTATGGTTGTTTTTGCATATGGTTGTGCTCATACGTGGCTCAGCTAGCCCATATGCAGCTGTGGGTCTCATACGCAGCTCATTTGGCTCGTATGTGTGTTGTTGCTCGTACGCGGCTCGACCAGCCCGTGCATTGCTGTTGGTCTCATACGCGGCTTATTTGGCTGGTATGTATGTTGTTATCTCATACGAAGCCCACCTAGCTCGTAGGTAGTTTTTGGGTTCATACGTAGCTTATTGGCTCATATGTGTTCGGTTTACTCGTATATAGCTTATTAGCTAGTACGCAATTTTGTTATGCTCGTCTAGGGTGATATTATTACCCTAGGGGCTATCGACCATCAAGACATGTGTTTTCTTACTCTTAAGGGACTGTGGACGAGTCACTCTTTGTGTACCGTCAGATCTTAACCGTTGTAGGTTGATCGCGGATCGGAGTATAGACGGAATCCAAGTTCAGGGTAGTGGCATGCAGGTACATTCGTATTGCCAGGGTCTTGGATCGATAGGCCATGAATCAGATCCTTAGGGATTCTGGTAAGTCTAGGATGAGCAGCCTAGTAGAGTTGGCTTGCGAAGTCTAACTTAAGACTTAGCATGTTGTGTAGATTCTGTGGTCATCCCTCAGTTGGTTTAGGGTTAGTGAAATTATTAGGGTAGTAACTTATGGCTTTGCTACTTAACCTTCATCTTTCGCCGAAGGGAAGGAGTTGGTGTTAAGGGTGATTCCTTATGATCCGACCTGTCCTATAGGCATGCATTAGGTGGTGTTACTGGGTTGTACCCTTCTTGTCAAAGGGATACGGTCTGTGGCTTGTCACGAGTTGGAAGCACAGGATCCGTATCTCGTCTGTTAATTTCTGAATTGGAATGATAAGCGGGAGCGATTCCTGTCGAAGCCAGGGGATGGACCCTCGGCACTTCGTCTTGGCTTGGATCTAGGGGCGAACAAGCCATAGACTACGGTCTGGCTAGGGGGCGGCAGGGGGCTCTCCTGTTGGCGGAAACTCCGGGGTTCGTCAGATTTTTGAGTGGGGTCCGGTGCGACTGGGCAATAGTGGCAAATAAGGACACCACTATTGACTGTAGTAATGGAACTAGACCGTACCTACAACCTCATCAGTCATGTCTAATCTTCATAAACAAGTTGAGTACAAGAGTAGGACTCATAGCGCGAGTTCAAATCCCTATAATGAAGAGACAGCTTGAGATGGGCGCATGTAGTATGGGCTACATGTTGCTTCGGAAACTTACTGGCATTAGAATAGGAGCATCCTATCATTATTCAGTATTTCATTAGATTCTAGTCATAGAACTCATGAACACTTAAACTACACTGTCACATTTGCCATGATTGTATGATTGTTTTGGGAGATTCGCTGCTAAGTTATCAGCCTTAAAGCGTCAGTGAATACTGACATTCCCACTTCAATAGGTACTGGATCGCAGAAGTACAGGTGCGAGATTCAGGAGGACTCAAGGCAAGGAAAGCACGGAGTCGATGTCATGTTTGGTTTCCGCTGTAATAATTATGTTGATTATCTATTGTTGAAAAGTACTCAAGTGAGACTTACCAAGTGTTGTTCTTCATTCCTTGTACTCTGATGTAAGTTGTTGAAAGTTGTAACACTTGGTGTTGTAAAGGTATTATTGTAACACTATTGTAATATATTGCAGTTGTATAACATTCAGACTTGTAATACATTGGGTATTGAATAAAAAGTTTTAAATTCTCCTGTTTTTCTGTGTATTGTGACTAATTGAAGAAAAGATGCTGGCTTATGTCACAGTTTCCCAGTATATAGAAATCGGGACGTTACACTTCATCTTCATGTGGTAGGCTGAGGAAACCGCGTGAAGTACTGCTAGCCCCGGGCGATCAAAGATGGCATTGTAGGTGGACTTCATGTCGACAACCATAAAATTGAGTACTTTCGTGCGAGTGGCTGGATTTTTCCCCACAGCAATGTCAAGGGTGATGATTCCTTCAAATCTGAACTAGGGCTCCATAAAATCCATGGAGGGTGTACCTGACAGGTTTAAGGCGGTCTTGCTTGAGTTTAAGGCCATTGATTACATTCAGGAATAGAATGTTTACCAAGCTGCCATTGTCTACCAGGATTTGGTGCATCTCATCATTGGTCATACATATGCTGATTATAAGTGCGACACATTTTGCTGTTCGAACACCTTTGAGGTCTTGGTCTGTGAGAATGTGATCGGAACCCTCGAGTTCGGGGCGGGGGGGGGGGGGGGGGGGATGTTGTGCACTGAGTTCATTTCAGGGATAAATGCCTTCCTTGAGTTGTTAGACAATCCCGCCCTTGGTCTTTCATGGATGGAGTGGAATACCTCTATGTGCCCTGAGCCTTGGGACATGGAAGGCCTCTCTGGTTACGGGAGTGGAATACCTCTATTGGCTCCTGTTATGGGAGGAAGTTCTATGTTATTTCTTTGGGCGAACTTGGCAGGTATCCCCGTCGAAGCAGGGCTTTAAGCTCGTCTTTGAGGTCTCGACAGTCAATCTGTGAGATGTTTGTGATCATTGTGAAATACACACCACTTGTTCCTATCCCTTCTTCCACTTGAGGCGCTCATCGTAGGAGGAGGTTGAAGGAGTCCCTTCTTATCAACTTTCATGAGAATTGCAGAGTTGATGGTATTAAGCGAAGTGTACTTCTCAAAACGAGGCATTGGAGGTGGACGACGCTGGCCTATGGCATTCTTCTTGGTCTTCTTGAGTCCTTCTTCATTGGTGCTCATTTGTTTATTCCCGGATGAGGGTACCTTTTGTTCTTGGGGTCAAATAGCATCTTCCACTCAGATGTACTTCTTGACTCTTTGAAGGAGGTCGGAGAAGTCCCGAGGGAGTCTTTTGATAAGAGAATCTTTGAGGTAGTCATGATTCACTATGTACTTAAGGCAATTGTTGCTATGGCCAAATCGAATGAGGGGATGGATCAGGACTCAGTTGTGAAGCACCGAACATAACTCTTAAGGGACTCCCCGTCCCTTTCTAGTCGAGTAAGGAGGCATTTATTTTCTCTGTCTTGTGGCTAATGATAAAGTGTGTGAGGAAGAGTTCACTACAACATTTTTGATGTACACCGGCAAAACTACCCCGGCGTTTTACTAGTAGCACCGAGGTAGGATTGGAGAAGGAAGATGTCCCAAAATTTTAGACACCTACACCAGTGTTTTATTATAGTGCCGAGGTATCTAGAACATACACCGGCATTTTTTTGGAAAATGCCGGTGTTGGTATATCCTACACCGGCGCTTTCAATTAAAACGCCGGTGTAGACGATTGGAATAAATTTACCCCATTGAAACCCTATAGCATTTCAGTAACCGATCCCCAATTCTTTTTTCCCCAATTTTTTCCTCTCTCTCTCCCGCGCTCTCTCGCCTCTGCTTGGCCATCATCGCTGTGCCCACCATCACTGTCCCAACCGTATGTCGTCATCCCCGCACTCGTCCCCATCACTGTGCCCTCCATCGCCGTCGTTGTGCCGCACCTTCCAATACGGCTACCTTGTTACGACTTCACTCCAGTCACTAGCCCCGCCTTCGACAAACAATTCCATCGAATGGAGTATGACTGCCCTCCTCAAGCGCAAGGTAACCCCTCAATCTTCTAGGGTTTGGTTAGATTTTTACTGGGTTCAGAAAAAGAGAAAGAAGAAGTCGACTGGTGCGCCACCGTGGTGGTGTTCAGGGCTAAAGCATCGGTGGACTGCGTGGTGGCCACCGGCCTCTGGCTGAATTTGAAGGAGGAGAATGTGGTGCTATGAGCTAGGTTTAGGTTGCTTTTCATAAGGGGCAACCTTAAATTAACTCTTTTTGGAGGAAATTCATTTGGGAGATGGATGCCCTAGTTGGAATTGTGATGTTTTGATGAGTGCATGAGGTTTTGATGGCTAACATGATCTTCTTCAGCTTATTGGATCATGATCAATTTGATGCTATAACTGGGGAAAAGCTTTCTTTCCTTTGTGGTGGTGGTTATAACTGGGGAATAACTGGGGAATAGTATGTTTGATGGATTTGAAACTATATATCTTCTTTAATTTACTATAATCTTATTTGTTGTGCTTTGTTGTGCTTTGTTGTGCTTGGTTGTGCTTCTGTGATCCTATTTGTGTGGAATTGTTGTGCTTCTATGATGAAGGAACACCCTATGTCTGGAGACCTAAAGTGAACATGGAAATCGAGGTGTTGGTTGTCACAAGTTTGGTTAAAATTTGATGTTAACAAAGTACATTCGGAACTGTACTTATAGCATATGATGCATATAGGCAAGGAGTAAAGTTTTTATGCACTCTCCATGTCATACTTATAGCATCCTTCAAACTACTAAGACAATAATTTTTTTTCCTTAGGAAAAGATTGTATGGTGAGTAAAACACAAAATTGATCTTTACATTATTTCCCTTAGGAGTGTCCGTATGTGGTTCATTATGGTTTACATTATTTCCGTATGTAGTTATCAAAAAACATTGATTCACAATGTGAGAAAGGTCAATTGCTTTGTAGGATTGCAAGTAACTTATTCGGTGGGAAAAGGGACTGTCACGCCCCGCTTCCCAAAAATATGGAATACGAGTACGTGACGAAGCCCAGCGAATGATTTTTACATCATCCATAAGCTGTAGGATCGACTCAGCATCATAACAAGAATATACAAGAGAAATATATATAACCAAGCATGCATGAATAATTTATTAAGCAGCAGAAAACAATTTAAACAAATAATAATGTTCAAATAGTTCACATGTCTGGATCAAGTATAAACTCGGAAACAAGTCTTAACAACAGAAGAAACAAATACCTTAAGGAAAGCAACTATTTAAACAGATCCTTGCTCCAAGCAAAACCTGAAATGTCTGCTCGCCAATTCCAGCAGATAGCTTGTCTCCCAAGTCTGCTTAATAAATATAAACAGGAAACAAGAGGGGAAACAAGAGAAAATGCCCTTAGTGCAAGCTAGGGCCACAAATAGTAAAAGCAAGTACAAGAAAGGGGAAAACAAGAATTGGAATCAAGAATAAGCAAGGTTATAAGAAGTAGTGGCAAATTCAAAGACTAGCTAGCAAGAGGGAACATCATAATGACTAGATTGGATAACAACTGCTAGTGGTGAATCACATGTCAGGTATACTTATAGGGGTAATTAATATCAAGCGACAACCTCAAGTCTAGCGTCATATGTTATTCCAAATGTCAGGTCTCATATGTCAAGTTGTCAAGCATCAAGTTCCAGGCTTTAAGTCTCAGGTATCATGTTTCAGGTATCATGTTTCAGGTATCATATCATCAAGTATCAAGTGACAGGTGTCAAGTTCAAGTCTTGTAGTTATTACTATCTAGGTAGCACGACATGCATCCATTATACTACATGGTTGCTACAGTCAAATCAGTTGCGCTTAGACCTAGTAATGGAGTCTATAGGGCGGTGTACTCAGGCATCAAACTAGCAGGTGATCAACCATGGGCTCTAGAGGTGGCCTCCGTAGGCTCTAGAGGTGGCCCCCGTCACCCATGACGTGGCACTTAGTTCTACGTGACACTTAGTTCCAGGTGATTTCAAACATACATCATGTAAACATATAATGGGCTCTAGAGGTGGCCCCCGTAGGCTCTAGAGGTGGCCCCCGTCACCCATGACGTGGCACTTAGTTCTACGTGGCACTTAGTTCCATTTAACATACAACTTGGGAAACACGGGCCCCCTTCCGAGTACACTTACCTATGTTGTCCACTCTATAGTCTTTCCCATAACCCCGGCTTGTCACATTTGTTCAGGCAGATTTTGTGTTCTTGTATTTATACATGTGAAACAGGGTTGAAATAATCTAATTTAATTCTAAGAAAAATTGGGGATGTCCTATAGGGTGACCAGCAACTACATATAAAATTTGGGGTCAAACACACACTGTTTGTACAGCTAAAATAATTCGCAAAGTCAATATATACAGCAGTTTTTACAAAACTGCGCCTACTGACACAGCTGTAGTAGAACAGCCATATCTCCTAGACCGTAACTCCAAATTCAATCATTCTGGAGTCTATCGACATCTACACATCCTGATCTACGTTTCATATTCAGGCCTCGGGCCCAAATTCCAATGTTAAAAGGGTCGAAACCTCAAAAGGAAATCCAGACAGCAACATAGGGAAATAATTCACTAATGTAGATTTCATAGAATTACGTAATTTGGTGTCTAAAATCATTATGTGGCACAAATACATGGTAATGGGAATCAAACAGCGAATAATAATATTTTTCAAGTCATAATAATCATAAATTGCCAAAACACTAAATTTATATGCGTCTACAATTTCTAGGGGTCCTTAATTCATATGTCCATGTGATTCGCAAGTTCGAGGGGATAAAAGAGTCCAATTGAATTATAATTTAATACGATGAAATTTTGTGACTTTTAGATTGGTGAGTTTGAAGGTTCAAATTGATTTACTACGATATTCAAGGAGAGTCACAGACTAACTACATGTGGTATTTCAAGGAGACTTGTACTAGGACAATAAGATGTACAAGGTTACTTGCCTTAAATCGACGGTTGAAATCTCCGCTTGTTGAAGCAAATAGAGTAGAAAAATCCCCGGAAATGTCCTCGAAATGCGCGTCCAAAAACTGATCTGAGATCGAGCTTTCCTTGCACACACGATCGGCCCCAAAACAGCGTATAGCGTTCGGATCTGGTGCGGGTAGAACACGGAACACCGAAACAGCCAATCAGATTGATTCTGTGCACCGGATCCCAGGCCAGAACAGCGAACACGGTTTGGATCTCGTGCGGAACGAACACAGAACACCGATCAAGAGCGCGAATCTTGATGAGATCTGACGGCTGCGAATCGCTCCCGCTCTTTTCTCCTTCTTCTTCGATTCGGTCGTCTTCTTCGTTCGTCCGGCGACTGAGCGTGAGGGAGAGCGGCAACGGCGGGGGGGGCTTGCGACGGCGACACTGCGTCGGGAAGCGACGCAGCAACGGCGGCACGGTGGTGGCGCGAGGGTGGCGGAAGGCGACGCGGCGGCGATGCTCTGTTCGTGGTTTCGAACAGGGGAGAAGTGTTCGGCGGTGTGTGTCGAGCGAAGCGACGGAGGAGGAGAGGAGGTCGAGGGGGTGTGCTGGAGGCGACGGCGAGGTGTCGCGGTGGAGTAGTGGTCGGAGGTGGTGGAAATGGGTTTTGGCGAGGATGGGTGTCGAAGTTTTGGGTAATGGCGACGAGGAGTTGGACGACGATGGTTGTGGAGGCGCCGGCGAGGGAGTTTGTGGAGGTGGTGCTGTGGGGTCGAGCAGGATGACGGCGAGGCGATCGGGAGTTGGTTTGGGCGGTTGCGAAAGATGGGGACGAAGGAGATTGGAGATAGAGATTAGCGGCGGGTGTGTTAATTAGGGTTAAACAGTAATGGTGATTAGGGTTAGGGTAGGGGTTTATATACTAGGTTAGCGGGTTCGCGGGTTTGAGAGTTTGGGGGATCCGATTCAAAAAGAGCCCAACAGGAGAAATGCTCAAAATGCAATAAAATGGGGATTAGAGAGATAAATGAGAAGAATTTGTCATTTCTCATGAAGAACGGTGCAAGATGGCACACAATCGAATTTGATAAAAGGACCCACAAATTGAGTTGAGACAAAATAATGATTTTATTCGAACTAAAATAAAATATGGGATTTCAAATAGATAGAAGAATACAATTGTATAAAAATACAAATATACAAATACGGGGAACAGGAGTTACAGGGACCTTACCTTATTTCACATAATGTTTTGAGGAACACGAAGCTATTATATTCTTATTCAATGCTACACAGGTTGGAAGTTGTAATTATATGAAACTCTGTTGTTAGCATGTGCATTGCACGGGCTTTCTTATACTTGACAAATAGAGAGAAATAGACGGTGAACATGAGCTACTCTCTTTCTCATGAGTTACATTTCCATCTCAAACTTTTGGGCATACTCAATGTATGTTATTGGATTGTTTTACTGGATTGTATGATTTTTCTCATCTAATTAACCAGCTTCAGCTTTCTTGCAGTGAAGGCAAACTACTTCAGGTTATTGGATTTTGTATGTTACTGGATTGTATAATTTGAAACTCATGCTTCAGGTTAGTGCAGACGAGTTGCTTTTTTGTCTGAATTTGGAGATGAGATGGATCATGTATCTGAAGTTGCACACTCTGATTTTGAGGAGTGACTAGTGAAAGAAATTTTTTTATCTAAACTTTATATACAATTATATCATGATGTCTAGATGAGTATCAGTTTCTAAGATAATGTTCATGCATGTTTGTTGCTTGGGTTTGAAAATGAGATTGTTCTTTCTCGTTGGTTTTAAGTGATGATGAGATAGATTATGTAACTGAAGTTGCATGCTATGATTTACAGAGGAGTAACTAGTGATGAAATAATCCTGTTTGAACTTATGTTGTGGTTTCAATTGACAGTTATCTAATGAGTATTATAAAAGTATAAGTTTCATCTCAGTTAGTATCTTGTTTGCATGAATTTGACAGTAAAAATATTCTTTTTCACTCTTTGTAACTCAATATTTTGAACTCCATATTTTGGTAATGAATGTGATGAGATCACATTATTATGCTTCATTATGAGATTACAATTTGATGATATTATACTATTATGCTTCATTCATATTTTAGGGATTGAAGTTTTTCAGAATCTATGCAATGATCAACTTAATTTGGGTCACTTTTAGTTTTGCAATTGGTTTTGCTTCATTCATATCTTAGTGTTGAAGGCCATTTTTTTTTTAATAATTATTTTTTAAAAAATATATATATCTACACCGGCGTTTTTTAAAACACCGGTGTAGGTGGTGGCTGCAAAAGGGGACCCTAAATGAGAGCACCCCTTCGGTGGCGTTTTTCAACCGCCGATGTAGATTTACCCTTTACTGGCATTCGTAAAAAACACCGGTGAATCTCCTGAGGATACAGCGACACACGATTCAGCGACACTTGCACCGGCGTTTTATGAAATGCCGGTGGTATCTACAGCGGCATTTAAAAATGCCGGTGAATGTGGAAAAAAATGTCGGTAAAGATGATTAGTGTTGTAGTGGTTCCTCAAGTTAACCGAAGGATAAGATGGACTCTAAAGAGAGACAAGAGAACCACTCCCGTTCTGATCCCTTTAAGGTTGCTAGAAAATTCTTGCAGAGGACGGAGTCAGGTGCTCGGTGGATCATCTTAAGAATTTTGAAATTCTCAATGTGGTCTACCAGGTCGGACCCTCCGTTGTATAACTCAAAGGCTGCAATTATGAAGTTGACTGGAACAGGATCCTTGGTGATATTCCTGGAGAAGGGGGATTGGATGGGGCGGTATGTTCCCTCATGTCTTCCATCGTCTTATTTCAGTAGTGCTAGGCGGTGTTCCATATTTTAGAGGCCCTGGAGGACGACATTGTCTTTTTTTTGGATCTATTAGACCTTTGGGACTCCTCATGTCATGAAGGAGCGGAACGGTGAAGGCTAGTTTGTCAGGTCCTGCTAGGAACGACGTTGAGATCTTGAAGGATCTCATCTTTGACATCCCAGAATTTTGCCCTTATGACGGGTACTTCTTCCTCTCTACCTCTCCTAGGGGCTGATCGACCTGTTGGAGTTGGGTTTCTTCTCCCAAGAGGAGTCCTTTTTTGTCACCTTGGAGAGTGATGACTTCTTCACCCTTTGGGAGAGAGGCTTCTTCGCCCTTTGGGAGAAAAGGTTCTTCTGTGTCCATAACTTCGAGGGGAGGGTCCCCTCTTGCTTCCCTGGCATTCTGGTTGGGGGACCTCACCATGAGCTCGATGTCCGTTCAAGCGGCCTCGGAGGTCAGACCCTTGCTATCTGGAGATTATGATCTGGTGGAGGTCTTACTGTGCTTGAAGCACCACAAGGTGCATTGTAGGACTAGTCGAGGTGTAGACCAACCCTCTGTTCTCACCAATACGTTGCACATGGTGTGACTTCTTCGGGAGCCCCCCGGTGGAGCCTCTTTAGAGGGATGCTAGACAGGCTGTTGGGCTTGTTCTGCCTGAAGAGGTTGACCCAGATGAGGGAATTGATCCTACTGAGAAGAAGAAGAAGGGACGTCCTTATGAGGAGGAGATAGAGGAAGAGGGTTGGCTCGCCCGGCTTGAGGCTGTGGCCTTTCTTTTCTCTTTTAGTGGCATGTCTGAAAACAACTTTTTACTGGTAAATTTTTATTGGATCGCTTTTTCTTTTCTCACAGGCAATGCCAATCTGAAATTGCTTTTTTTTTTTGTGTGGAAGCAAACAGATGATGTGAATTCTTTTAGAAATAATTAAAAAGACTGACATTTTAGTTTTCGCCGATATTGACTATTTCCAACTGATCTTGATTCCTGAATCTGACTCATTTAAATTGGCGACAGACCCTCCAATGCTCAAGTCAGAACTCAAAAATATATATGAGTTTTTAGTGGCAAAATACTGATTACCTGGGTCTTATGGAAGCCATGGGGTATTTATAGTCGCTTAGGGGAGCTGATTTCAATATATTGATTTATCTCTACTTTTTGGTGTATTGATAGAGTTTGTTATTCTCATCTTCATAAAGAGACATGTTTGGTTACCGTTCTCTTGGAAAAGAGATAGGGTTAGTTGACTCTCTTCTTCATGAAGAGACAGAAGTGGTTGTGGAGATAGAGATAGGACACTTCTCTTATAAAGTGATATGGTTTTTGAACAGTCTCTTACGGATAATTTCGAGTTTAATATGATTTTTAGATAATCATGAACTCCTTCATATTTGGCTGTTATGACAACCCAACTAAACAAGTCAGTTTTGAGTTGTTGTGCTTGAAAGATGCCTAACTCCCATTTATCGACCCGTTTCAATTGGAATTTACCATTTTACCCCTGAAAGCCTTAAGTTTGTGCCCGATTTGAAGGGTTCAGATTTGGTTCTATTTTTACCAATATCATAAACCCATAAATGAGTGGTGTTTTTCACAATTTACCCAAAACCAAAAGGTCATTTTTTTTCCATAAAAAATTCACAATATCTGTTTGCTTCCACACAGAAAATAGCAGCAACATTTAGTCATTAATTAACGATTTTTCTTGTTAACTTTAGGAAATATGTGATTAGAGTTCTCATCTTAAGGATCCATATCATACAATGAACAAGCATTGGTTGTCCAGTCTCTTCATTATTTTGTGGCCAAATAAATGAATTTTGTGCAGATAATCTATACAATATATTATGCTAAAGTCGCTTTTTCGCTAGAACTTTTCTCCTTTCTCCATTCTAAAAAGGAAAAATAAGAGGAAAAGTAGGAGCCATTCAAGCCACCACTCATTTCTCTCTTTTCATTTTTAAAAATCTTTCTGAATTTGAATTTAAAATATTTTAAAATTTTTAAATTGAAAAAACCAATCAAGAAACGCATTAACGTAGTTATGGACTTATTTTGTTTTAAAAATATATATATATATATATATATACATTTATACAATTATAGACTTATTTTATCAAGTTGCATGCCTCTAAAATCTCTCTCTAAAAAATGACGTTACCAAAATCTTGAGTGGTGACCTTTGCATGGCATATAGTATCCTAAAAATCAACAACACTTAGTTATGTTGACGTCAAATTCTGCTACTATTGCATAGGTGAGGAACCGTGACAAGTGAGGTCTTTGTGTTGAGTTGTGCAAGTGAAATCCAACATCATTGGACTTGCAGAAGCTCTTCCGTTCGGCAAAACATCTTATCAGTCTTATATTATCTACAAATAAGCTATATGGTGACAAATGATTATGTTAATGGAGATAAGTGAAAAAAGAGCCTAATTCACCCTCAATGATTTTTAAAATCATGGAGAACAATTGCGAAATCTTCAACCATATTTTATAATTCATGAGTACAATGTTTCAACTTATCGACTACTTTTCTCCCTAACTATTTAGCGGTCTAATTGATAATTGTTCAATTTTCAAATGTGCTTTGTGTTTAGATACTTCAATTTGATTGTTATAAATAAAATTGTCTTCAAATAGTGATTGAAGATAACACCAAATTTTTATTTTTCTAAATTAACTATTCTTTTTGTGAGGTTTCTTTTTGCAATAAACCGAGAAAGTTATCTTTTAAGTTCTGTTTGATAGATAATTTCTTAAAATATTATCAAATCTTAAATATAAACTTAAATCTTGGATTATTTTCTTCATGAAGTATCACCAATCTTTAAAAAAAATTCTTTAAATCCTTGATTATTTTTCGTCATTGGAAAATTTCTTGAAAGAAAACTACCTAGAATAAAACTAATCAAAACCATGAGATTTATTGGTAGCAAAAGTCATACGACCTTCAGCATGTATCAAGTCAATATATATTGCATATTTTGTATAGTACGTAACATAATGATTTGTTAAACCTAAATAGATTTCTTTTTTTCGATGTAAACAGAATGCATCATCAGTTGGACAACCAGTTCTTCTTTTTATTATTATATATTTGTTTGGAAAGTAATTTATCTCCAAGTTTACAGAAAACTTTATTAGTTTTTCATAAATTTATAAACATGTGCTTTGTTTTACAGGGATATATTAGTGACTTATTTATATTGATTTCTAATTGTTGTCCTAAGAAAAATGTTCCATTTGTACGAAGATTTATACAATTTTGTAATCTCTTGAAAACTAAGATGGTGCAAAAGAAAATAGTTTTTAATGTTTTCCTTTTAGCTATTAATTATGCATAATATTTTATAGCAATTTTTATTATTTCTATCCCCATCTGTGCAATATTGCACAGAGGTATACTAGTGTAGTATTCATGCAGGATTAACAAATCAATTTGGACCAACTAAAAGTGGTTACAAAATTGATTTGCAAGTGTTGTGTCGCGTCTATTACATAGACCATATTACAAGGTGTAAAACACGCATCATACTATATTAAGTTATTAGTGACATGGTTACTATAATTCCTTTCGTAATATATGAGTAGAAACATGGGCAGAAGTAGTGTTTACTACTCAAAATTGGTATTTATCTATAATCTTTAGTCTCCAATCTCTAATCTCTAATCTCTAATATTATAATAGGAAAGTTAGGGTTGTATAATTAAATAAACAAGTACATTGTAACCAAGCAAACCCTTACAACACACGCTCAGAATAAATCCAACCTAATAAATGTGCACTGCACGTGTAGAATAAATCCAAACATTTAATTCCAAAATAAACTCTACATCTCTCATTCTATTCCTCTCCCTCTCTCTCTTACTACCCCCTCCACCCTCCACTGCTCTTTCGACCACTCTGTCCAACATGTGCAGCGGAAGAGAACATGAATCCAGATCTCTATTTCTACTCCTAAAAGCATGCTGAGAAACAATGAATTAGGACATGGATGAATTATGTACTATCACTAAGTTTCACTAAAGTTCACAATTCATTATTTGTGTGAAAGCGTGGATAGTTTTCTTGCATGTTATCTGTTTGATGAAATGCATGTGAGAATGTTAAAGATATTTTGGCATCCAAGTTGAGATGGAAAATAAGAAGGTTAAGAAAAATATTGTCTTCTTTGAAATTCAAATAATTTGGACATTCAGTTTCATCTTTTAGATTCTATTCATAAGATTTTTTATGTTACAATTAACAATAAATTAGAAAAAGTTTGTTAGAACATGGTGCAATTGAAATTGGTTATATTATAGGTAACTCCGCGCCTCAATTAAATTTCACTTCTAACTTGAAAATATCTTCTTTTTAATTCTTGATCTTATTATCCAAAACAGTGGTATCACGAAAAATGCAATCTAAATTTCAATTGCAAAGTAGTTAATGATCATATGGTGGTTGATGATATGCTCATGAAGAATTTCATGATGATGTGTAATATGTTGTTGATCTATAGTAGTAAAGGTAGTATTAATCTTGATCTCATTTTGAATGATTTGATCCTTCTTGTCATGTTTGTTTGAATCGGTGGGATTTGGAGCAACAACGTTGTAGACTGTTAATGTTTTGATTGGAAAGATTGGGGTTTATGCGATTGGTGCGGATCTAGGTTCGTATGTTGAAGGGTGTGACATTTAGAGTTTCGATTTAGATTTTTACCGGTTGGTGATATTTTCTGTGAGTTTTCTCATATTGCTTAACATTTACTGTTTCGATTTGTGGATGAGTAGTTTGATTAGGATTTTTATAAATGTAAAAGTAGGCAGGCGTTTATAGGTGTGTATGCAGTTTTGAATGTTTTGATGAATTAGTAGTATGTAATCATGTTGGGACCGAGGAAGCACCATACTGTATTGAACAAAAAACATCACAAACGCAAAAGAAAACTCAATAACTAATAGAGATTATGAACTAATCTCATAGAGAGAAACCAGCAAGCAAAGTATGCATGGTTCTCAAGTTTTTAACCAGAACCATGTTTAAAATTTATCACATTTGTTTGATACTAATTAAAAGATGTTGTTTGTTTGTTTAATTTGCAAATATTGGTATGATGTTCAGAGCTTTAACTGGCTTAATCCCCTCCCCTACCCCCCCACCCCCCCCCCCCCCCCTCCCCCTCCTCCTCCTCCTCCTCCTCTATCCAACCAACTATAATTAGTCTGCGAGAATTGCAATGGTTGTTATGAGTTAAAAACATATATGTATTGTATTTGAGTTACTGCTTTCTAAGAAAGTGAACATATTACTTCTAACAATTAATAGTTCAACATCATTCACAAATTTAACAACATAATGTTTTTTTTCATCATATAATACTTTCTGTTTTGATATTATATTATGAAATATTCCTATACTTTTTGTAGGCGTGCATTGCAAGTGCATTATACTAGTATCATGCACTTGTATAACATTGCAAAAATATTTTGGTCAAGATTTCAATTAGGGTTTTATTAATAACTAAATTCTTGGGGTTATATAGTTGATAAAGCCCTCAATAGGAATGAATGTACAATTAGGCTAATGCATGTTTTGTCTCTTCAGCATTAATTTTTTTCTTCACTACAGAGATCTAATAAATATAACAGAAACCTTTTGATCCAAGCTAACATCTCTAATCTATATTCTCTAATCTCTAATATTATAATAGGAGAATTGGAATTGTCATTTGTAAACAAAAAATTCGTACATCGCTCATGCATAAATATTATGAAGGATGTCTCAGGTTCAAGGTCAGACTACGTCGGAGTTTGTACTTTTAAAATTATATATTTATTAAGACGTGTATCGCACGTGTAGATTACTAGTGCATTATAATTACATTAATAAGAAATGCTTGCGGAATCGGTTTTTTTTTAAAATATGCCATTTTTCGAAACTATTTGCAGAAATAGGACACTTGCCAAACTAATTGCGGTGGGGAACTCAACAACTAAACTTGCTGTTCCTCACAGTGAGGTTAGTTATTTCGTGCTCGCCGTTGGGAACGTCGGGCCTAGTTTTATTTTTTTGGAGAAACTCGTTGTTCACAACGGCGAGTGTAGTTCAAATTTATCAAACAAGACTCGTCGTTCCTAACAACGAGGTTATTTATACTAGACTCGCTATTGGGAACGGCGAGATTCTTTGAAATTTCACAGAGAGTAAACTCTCTGCTAAACTTGGTGAATTTTCGGAAAAAATATCCATCGATTTTTTTTTAAACTAAACTCACCGTTGGGAACGAGTCTAGTGTATAGCACCTCGTCGTTCCCAACGGCGAGTCTTGTTTGAAAATTTTGAACTAAACTTGCCGTTGGGAATGACAAAATTTCTCAACAAAAACAAAAACAAAAAAAAAAAAAAAAAAAAAAAAACCCTACACTCGTTGTATACCAACATCGAGTACGAAATAACTAAGTTCGCCGTTGGGAACGACGAGTTTAGTTGTTAAGTCTCCAAAAGTAATTATTTTGGCAAGTGTTCTCTTTCTGTAAATAGTTTAAATTTAAAAAAAAACAATTCTGCGGAATCAAAGAAGTGTTTGATGTTTTCTTTTTCCTGTTTTTTGGAATATTGAGTTGTAAGCTTCTACTTAACAACTCAGACTAGGCCATACATAACAGAAGAAATGGCAGCCTCATCCGAATTTGCTTTGTATCAAAATTAGCAAAAGAAATTGCGTCAAGGCATGCACTTGACGTTATTGCATCACACTATATATGCTTGATTTTTCATATATATAGTAGGTCCTTGTCCGTAATTTCTTGAGGCATTCTCCACTATTTAAGATTTGAAAACACCAAAATAATTGAGTGAAATAAGCTAGGCTACTTTGCGTCATTAACATACATTAATTATTGTATATATATATAAATCATATTGTTTGGTACGGGTCTTTCACTCTTGCATTTCATGCTAGGAATCGAGCCAGCGAAGCGAGACTGAGGGAAAATGGCCAGAATGACGGCTGACCATGAAGAGTGGACCCACTTTAGCCGCAGTTATAACCTTTCTGGAGCTACTGTTCTGCAGTCTGTTTAATCTATATTTGTTTAAGAAGACTAGTACCACGTGCGAGCAATACACGTCTTAATGAATATATATCTTTTAAAGAAAAAACTTCGATGTAGTCTAACTTTGAACTCTAGACATTCTTTATATTAGTTATGCACTGGTGAAGTTCACATTGGATCATATATGATGCTGCTATTTTTAAGCGTGGGAGAAACAGATAGTGAGTTCTTTTGTTGGATAGGGAAAGCATATCTCAGCCGTCGATCTAGTCCTGAGGAGAGGCTAATATTTGGTGAATTTGGTGGTGGTTGATCGCCGTCGAACACCTGCAAAATGCCTGAAACACCGGGAGTATTCTTGGCGACAGGCTCTCCGACGATCAAAGCAGTAAATCAGAGTTTAAAGTGGGATTAGGTTGTAAAAATCTAATTACCAGATAACAGTGGAGGGGAACCTATATTTTTAGGTCAGAGAAAACCTATTATAGAAAGATTTCCTGCTACCTAATTGGATCCCGTTGATTAGGGAGCAATTAATAATTCCCTGATTCTATGGGGTTGTATTTGTTGGCTGAATAGCTTCCCCGGCCGGCTAGACCAAACTGGTGGGCATGTACAAAGGCCCATGAAATGCACTCGGGCTCGGAGTTGCTCATGAAATTGCTTATCCAATCCCTTTCTACCTCATTGTCCGTGCTGAGAACAAACACTGGGGATTAGCCATGATTTTTACCCGTATCACAAGCCCCCACACTCGGAGGCAAGCTATCGATCGTCTTCAAGGAGTAGATAACTTGAAGAAAAAAATATGCTGGCCTAGGGAACAGTATGCTACAACGGTGTCGAGATCCTTCCGAGTTGTCGAGGCAGAGACCCGGACCCCGAGGGATGAGGGCTCTGACGTGATCTCCAGAATCGGGGTACCTCGCCTGAGCCATTTCAAAGCAGGTGTTTGAGGTGTGAGCCCTGTATGCGGAGAAATCTGCGGTGGGCTCGGAGTCGGAACCCCATTTCAAGGAAAATGTCCAGGGTATGAACCATGTATGCGGTCAAATTTGTGATGGACTCAGAGTTGAACACCATTTCGAGGCAGGTGTCTGAGGCGTGAGCCTTGTATGCGGAGCAATCTGCAATGGGCTTGGAGTCGAAGCACCATTTTGAGGTAGGTGTCCAAGGCGTGAGCCCTGTATGCAAAAAAATTCTCTATGGGCTCGGAGTGGGAGCATCATTTCGAGGCAGATGTCCAAGGCGTGAGCCATATATGCAGAAAAATCCGCGATGGGCCCGGATTCGGAGCACCATTTTGAGGCAGGTGTTCGAGGCGTAAGCCATGTATGCGGAGAAATCCAGGATGGGCTCGGATTCGGAGCACCATTTTGTGGCAGGTGTGAAAGGCATGAGCCATGTATGCAGAGAAATCCGTGATGGGCACGGAGTCAGAGTGCCATTTCGAGGAAGGTGTCTGAGGCATGAGCCATGTATGCAGAGAAATCCATGATGGGCTCGGAGTCGGAGCGCCATTTCGAGGTAGGTGTCCGAGGCGTGAGCCATGTGTGCAGCAAAATTCGTGTTTGCTTGGAGTCGGAGCGCCACCTCGAGGCAAATGTCCGAGGTGTGAGCCATGTATGTAGATTTCAGGGTACAATGGATTAAACGCGATGAACCGTCCTTCACGTGTTCTGACGTGAGCTCTGAGTGCCCGCTTCATGTTTTGTGGGGTTCGAGGAGACAGCACGTGAAAGGTCATTCGAGGAGTCATTTGCCTCCCCCTATTATAAGATCAACCCCCTTTTCTCCTTGTCTAAGGTTGCTTAATCTATACTTGGAGCTACTCTCTAGAAACAAGCACTTCAATCATGTCCAGAGATCATTCTAGTGGTTCATCATCGTCCTACAGAGGAAGTGAATCACCTTTAGATTTCTCTAGCGCATCCACATTGAGGGACGATCCTGAGAGGACTGGTCCTACTCATGATTCCTCTTCGGATGAAAGTGAGGAGTTTGTCATCTTAGTGACTACTAACTCAAAGGGAGTGGAGCATGAACCCCTCGAATTGACGGCCGAGACTAGTAAGAGGACCGACTCCATAGCTGTAGACCAGAGGATGGACGAGCAGACTGAAGTAGCAGGTGAGGAAGGTGAAAGGAGCCGAGCAGGAAAGAAAGCAGAGAAGAAGCGGAGGGGAGTCCCCGAGCCTATGAGACCCGGACCTCGTCCTTAGATAGCGTCGTGGGTGTCACCCCTCCACACGTTCCTCGTCCTTAGACAGCGTTGTGGGTTTCACCCCTCCACACATTCCTCATCCCGCTAGGAAGAAAAGAAGGCTCATTTCCCCAGATCTGGAGTATGAGCCAATGGAATGTAAGTGTGGGTGTATGCCCTAGAGGCCAATTGTGCATTGACATTACTAGTGTACATTGTATCATGACATTTATATTATATTTAGGCATTTCATTTATTGTATTATTTATTGTTAATGAAATGAATATAATGAAATCCTTAGAATAGTATGTTCAATATCATGGGATATCAAGTGCATGACTTAATTGTGAGATCCTATTGGCTGAAATCTAGTCAAGTATTATTGTGAATTAGGAAAATGATAATATATAGAGACTAGTGTGTGCGTAGATTGATGGCCATTCTCAAAGGTCATGGTTATGAGATATCAAGTCTTTACATGGGTACATATTAGTAATAATGTTCTAGGCTGACCCACCATGAAAACGCTGTATGGATCGTTACATGAGTGTCATAAGCGATTCTCACAGTGACCATGGTGTACGTAGTCCTTTCACTTGAAGTCACTACGGTTCTCTACATGAGAAGTTATATATTTTAATGCCGTTAAACGTTGTCGGTAATAAGGTGACTATAAAGTTGACTATTGAATATACTACAAATCATGCGAAGAGATGTGAGTGACTTAGATAGAATTTGTCCCTCTTACATAACAGGAACGATATCTACGAGTCCCTTGATTGAGTGAGACTGCAAAATGCATGGCCGTACTCAAATGAGTCAATATGAGATATTGATCTCATTTGTTTTAGTAAGTCTACTCAGACATCAAGAAACCAAAGATTGAATTAAACGAGGGTGACACGCTCTATGCCTTGTGGTATATTAAGATACCTTGATAAAGAGACTGGACTACATGGTAACATTGGTCAAGGATAGGTTATGTCAAATCACTTATATTCCCGGTACTTGAGCAGCAGTAATGTATTGCTAGATACTGCTCACTAATTGTAATACTCGAATATGATTTTAGTATTACTGTCAACGTAATGGGAACCTACAGGGTCACACACTTAGAATGGATCGAAATTGGGATTTAAATTCATAAGATGAATTCAGTTAGGAATCTAATTAAGACTTGGACTCTTGACATTGGATGGACATTAATTAGATTAAATGGGTCGACTATAGTTCAAAGGTCCACACACGACTCAGGTCAGATTGTGAGCCCAAGAACCTCATTACTCTCTTAGGGTTGGTTTTCTCCACATATATATATGATATGTATCTATAGAAAAGACATACGTGAAAAAAAACTCTTAGCCATCATAGAAAGTTAGAGAGAGAGAGAGAGAGATAGATCGTAAGGAGGAACATTCCCTTCCTATAGCTAGCACCACGGTCTGAGGAAGGGTCGTTTTTCGTTCCGTTCGTGTGGATACCGTAGAGGCACCGCAATATTGCATTTCTGTGATCGGCATACTATGGAGGCATAAGATCCTTCTTTAAGGTATAACTCTTAAACACGGTTTATGATTTTGCATGGATCCATGACTGTGTATCGATATTTTTGTAATTTTTTCGTTGTGTATTTGACCTGTGATTGCATTCGAAACCTAACAATGAGGATGTAGATGGCATATTCCAATTGTCGCTCCGCAAGTCTCTACGGGTATAACCGGAAGATCTGAAGGACCTTGTTCATTTCAACCTGCAGCCATCAGACTCAAATAAATCGATGATTGATGCAGACAAAATCCAGAACACTTTGGTGGGTGGTGACCTGAAGATCCTTCGCAAAACATACCATATCCCTAGGAAGTACTTGCTGATGCTCCCTAGCCATGGGGTCCAACCAACTGATACTCTCCTGGAATGGTTCTGCATATTTCCGCCTGATGCATTCGTTTCGGGCTTACGCCTCCCCATCCACCCCTTCTTCAAAAAAGTCTTGAAATGGGCGGGGATGAGCCCCAGTAGTACGACCCCATTCATGGAAGCAGCTCACGAGCTTCATCATGGTGTGTTCGTCGAAGAATGTCACCCAGAAGCTGAGGTACTTTAAGGCATGCTTGGGGTTGAGCACCCTTTCGGGGAACGTGCATCGGTGGTACATGTTCCCTTTTAACAAGCTCCAGGTTGTTCACAATCATCCGAATTTGATAAAGGGTTAGAAGTCCAAGTACTTCATCATCTACATCCTCGACCCTTTGGATATTCCCACCAGGTGGTCGTATCACACCCTAGGTAAGGAGAGCTCGAAACCGGGGAGTTCACTCGGGAGGAGGAAGAGGAGTTCGAGAGGTTGTTTGATGGGGGGAGCAGTATAGACTGGGCCAAGATAACCGAGTCAAAGCTGGCAGTTTGTGGTATGAACCCATATGTCCCTCATAAGAGGTTAGATTTGGTTCGTTTGTGTGACTCTATTAAGATTTCATTTTAATGCCTTTATTTCCTTGCAGGTGTGGTGGACGATGTTACTGCTGCTATTGTACAGGCCAAGAAAGAGGAAGGGAGGATGGCAGATGAACTAGAAGGTAAAGGGAAGGTGATTTTGTCGGTTTCGGAGATGTCGTCGAGAAAATGGTTAGATAGGGCGAGGAGGTTTGGAGCCCTCACCATTCACGATCCAGATGGGTCCTCGAGGGTTCTCCCAAGCGAGCGATCGCTCAGGGCCGAAAAACTGGTCAAATCTCCCCTACCCCAGTTCCACCCCATGGTACGTCCTTCGTTCATGAGAAGTTCAAGGAGATGTATCATCCTGACTGGGCTACGAAGGCGCTCGACTCCATGATGGTGACCCATGTGGCCCTGGAGGTGGTGGATAACCTAGCTCCTTCGAGGGACAAGAGAGCCCTCTTTCAAGAGACTTAGGAATGGAGCTATCTCAGCTTCGCCCAAGCTTCTGTCATGGTAAGGGCTTCTGAACAAATCACATTCCAGCACTTGCTGATTTTTCAAACTCAGTTTCTTTTTTTTGTAGGCCATGCTTCATGGGGCAAAGGTAAAAAGATAGTACAAGCATAACCTCAAGTGTGTGAACCGGTGGGTGTAGCAGTGCAATCAAAAGTATCAAAAGGATCTACGTCGTGCGGAGGCCCTCAAGAAAAGATTGAAGGAATTGGAAGATGATTTCTTTAAGGGTCACTTAGACCACGGGATATTGCTGGCCGAAAAAAAGGATCTGAAAACGGAGTTGGTGAAGTTGAGGGCAAAACTCGAGGGTTCAGTGGACCAGATCATTATTGCAGAGGACAGGGTCTATAAACAAGCTCTCAAGCATGTGGGGAGAGGTATCCCCACCTCAATCTTAGTGGCCTCTCATTCATGTCGGGGCCTGCTAGGACCCCTCTGACTCCTATAGAGGTACCTTTAGATGTTGGAGGTGCGGATCCGCCCTCGAGTGATGATGGTGACAGGCATGATCGTGAAATGGTCGGTGATGAGGTTTTTGACATTCCCCCTGGGAGGTTCTCCCTTCATCTTAGTTTTTATTTCATTTATTTTGTAATAACGCCGACTGCGGACTAGCCACCACCTTTTGTAATCATCGTGTTTAATAAGAAGCTCAATTTTTTGACTTTTGTTTTGTACGTTCTTCCAAGTCTCAAAGAAATTTTTTTCATTGATCAGATCACAAAGCATGAGCCTCAGGGTGATTACGAAGATGAAATTCGAATGCTCCGGGCTCAGTTGAGCCGAGTTAAGGACACCCTTGTCCATCTTCGAAAGGAGACGAGTGATAAGGAAGAAGCATTTGGGTACCATATTCGATGGACCCAAGATGTGGCGGAAGAGGTGGCTAGCTTGAAAGCATCTGTCTCTAATGTTAATTTAGTCCTCGCTCGAGTCATGGGAAACGTGCTCTCTGGTCTCATTGAGGTGCGGTCCACGGACCTGGTCTTCAGGTAGATGCTCGTGGAGAGGGACATGGAGATATGTCAGCTGAGGATTAATCTCGGAGAAGTAAGTCCGACCTTCAACTTTAGGAGTGCATTTTCAAGGCAATACACCTATCCGGGGACCCGTTCTCATCATTGAGCGCTAGGGGATGCCCAGAACGGAGTGGTTGGTTCCTCTAGTGTTGCCAGTGTCTAAGGGGGTCCCGAGTTATCGAGGTTAGGAACCCCCCCCCCCTCCTCGGAACAGCATTGATGGCATGGTAGCCAGAATCTGGCGAAGGGAGTTCCGGCTGCAAGGGTTTTATGCCTTGATGTATCCCAGATTATGTAACTTTTTCTTAGCAATAAAGAATGTTTTCTTCACTCCTTGGTTCCTGGGGATGTAGGTTGACAGTCTTGAGTATCACTTTGTATCGTAATGATGGGCTGCATCTGTAGGGAAACCCAGGGCGTGAGACGTCCTTACAGAGAAACCCGCGACAGCCTCAGAGTTGCAGCGTCATCTCGAGGTGCTAAAACGAGAGTCCTATTCACGAAGAAATCCGCAATGGCCTCAGAGTCGGAGCACCATTTTAAGGTGCTAACTCATGGAATTTTGCTTGTGAGCCCCACGCGAGCTCATGTGCCTCCACATGCATGCACAGTGTTAATGTCACCTTTTCTGTTGTATATGGTTTTCCAAGTCTTCCATTTCATTTACTCGATTCTCTTACTTTCTACCTCCTGCACCATTACTTCCTCGATTTCATCTCCCTTCAGCAGACTATCATGGTGTCTGATGAATATGTTAAGGCTAGGCGTTCTACCCATATGGCGGAGAAGGTGGCAAAAGTAGAGGGGAAGGCGCAGGTAGAGGCAGCGGTGAAAGCGAAAGCAGAGGCGGAGATGGAGGCATGAGGGAAGGCTAAAGCGTGGTCAGAGAAGCATCCGCATTCTCCCGACGCGGAAGAGTCTTTGAGAAAAAGAAAGTCCAAAGGTGACGTCCCCTCGAAAGCCAAGACCTTTGAGGCGATTATCACGAGGGAGGTTCCGACGATTCCGACGCTTCTCTGGGGGGTGTAATGTCGACCCCAAGGCCTCATTCACTGGCGAAGGTGTGATTTCCTTCTTGGTCTATTACCGAGTGGATCTGTCTTGCGATTGTCTGAATGCTCTATAGGTGTTCAAGGACCTCGCCACCCCCTGCAACAGGATGGCTCTGGCAAAGGAGTTGAAGGACGAGGTTTACGCTCATTGGGCTCAGCCCACTGTCTTGGTGAGGCTCTCTTTGTTCATTGTCAGCTTTCTGATCCCCCTGTGGCTTTGTTAAGCTTGCTTATTTTCTTGCAAGCGACATCAATGGGGCCAAGTTGAAGTGCATGCTTGAGGCACTCCTCAGGCGCGCCCAGGTTGTCGTGGCAAGCAAGAAGGAGTTGTTGCCTCGGAACATTCACATTTGGAAGAGGATGAACTGTCAAGCGAGAAGAAGGCTCGTGAGGAGCTTCTAGCGGAGAAGGAGAAGCTGGCCAAGGAGAGGCTGGCCTGGTAGGCAAAGGAAAAGGATATGGCAATAGCATATAACGATGCGGTGCTCCGTGTCCTCTGGTCTCATGATGAAGGGTACGACCGGGCCCTTAAGGATGTTAGAGTTAGGTACCTGAATCGTAACTTCAAGGGCTTGTCTTTCGAGATAAGTTTGGCGGGGACTACCCGAGCCGCTAGAGGAGAGATCCCCGAGTCGATCGACCTTGGGGTGATCCCTTCCACCCTTGCTTTCGAGAAGGGGTCCTCCTCCAAGCCACAGATATAGGTTGTTTCTTTTGTCTTTTTGCAGACTGGCCACCACACTTGTATTTGATCTTTATTGATGAATAAAATGTGTTGGGATTATTTTGCCTTCTGAGTTGTAGTCATGTAACATCCCCGAAAATATTTATTTTTAATATTTTCTTTTGCACGTAATTTTGTGCACGTGTCAATTAATGAAATTATCTTGAGTCATGAAAATTTTCGTTTCATTTTACTAATCACTAGTGTGTGGTTAATTTTTAATAAAAATCAACTAGGCTTAAATCTATATTTTGTAGCACATTAAAACTATTATAAATTAAAGCCCTAATTATTATGTGTGCATTCAACGTGCATGAACTCTCATTTAATTTTAGATAAACTAGTACACGTTACAATGTGTAACATACACACCCAATTTAATTAAAAACTAATAATGCACGTGCTCTTCTTTCCATGATTGGCCGGCCAATGTGAGAGAGGGGAGAGTGGGTGAGTTACTGTGTGAGTGGGGAGCTCTTTTAGGAGGTTAGGAAGTTATTATAACCACTCACTATTTCACCCTATAAATACCGTATCACTTAGCCATATAGGGACACAAATAAAATCAAATAATAAAAAAAAAAACAGAGAACAGAAAGAGAGTCAAGGAGTTGCTTTCGGGAATCCGAGGAGGAGAGCTTGTGGGATTTGCTAGTGTGGTGGATTTTTGAGGCATTTTGCTAAGGATTCGACCATTAGGAGGTCTATTTTGAGGTGGGTTTTCTCATTCTATTCTAAATTTTAGTAGATTGTGTCATGACATGTGTGGATGCTAATTTAATTGGTGTGTATAAGTGAAGAAGTTTTCTAGAATTTTAATTGTGCACTCTTAGTCATAGTTAGTATGTGTATGTGTGGGGTTTTCATTATTTTCTAAAATGTTAGTAATTGTGCATGCTAGAAATATGTAGATCGATAATGAAATTGGCATGTGTGTGTAAAGTAATATCTCTAGCAAAATTTGTCAGTACATGCTTAATTACAATCATGTAGTAGATAATTGAATTAATAGGAGTTTTATAGAACGCTTATCTAGTCGAGAGTTTATAAAATAAACCCATGGAATTAAATTTCCCTATATACAATATAGTAATGTAAAAACTCTCCAAAAATGTAGTTATATAAAGAACAATAATTTATATAGCTCAAGTTGTAGAAATATGAACAATTCATGCAAATTGGGCAATAATTTCCAGCAGAAATGAAATTCATGAAATACAATTTTAGGAACTCATGCAGAGGGTGCTATACGTGAAATTACGAGATAATAAAAGCAAGGATTTGAAATATTAATCATGCGATGTTTTGTAAAGGGTTTATCAATTAAAAAGTTGTTGAATATTGTTACGTGATAAATCAGGAATGTTAACTGGATGTTTGTCTACAAGACATTGATTAATCGCATTTTTATAAGTGTTCATTTACACTGAGATGATAAATATAAAGAGAATAGATAAAGAAGAAATGATGAATAATGAATGAGATGTTTATGATGAGGTTAGATTTAACCTATGTGATCTCTTTATTGAGATGGTTGTTTGTTCTAGAGTGAGCAGGATCCAGAATACCAGCAGGTTATAAGATATGAAATTTGAGAAGTATCCAGTGTGGGTTAACTTTCTCTTTAAGAAGTAGCCAGTGTGGGCTAACATTCTCAGTGTTTTGTTTTAAGCCTGGTGGGTAAGCTAACTCTTGGTCTTAATAACTACAATTTATCTTAAGGACAGTCACCAGTTGGAGATATGATGAAACAAGAGCAAACGTGACTATAAGGGCTCTAAAATGATCCGCGGAGTGAGACAATCCCCAGTATTCTGAGACGATGGATGAAATAGGCCCTAGGATGAACCGCGGAGTGGGATTGATCTCCAGTATTCCAGGATAAGAGCGATGCTCATGGTATATTTGTGCAATGAGGGTTCCAGGATGACTTGCGAAGTGGGATAATCCCTAGTATTCCGGGACGATGGATGAAATAGTCCCTAGGATGATCTGCAGAGTGGGATTGATCTCTAGTATTCCGAGGCGAGAACCAATACTTGCAGAGTGTCTAAATCTCGTAGTAGTCGTGGTAGTAGGTTGCAAGGCAAGGGATTGAACCTTATATTGAGGAGCACGATATGGGCTTGCCCTCAGACATATGTAGTATGGGATGCATAGAATCCGAACAAGTATGCATTAGTGTCATTGTAAAGTATTAAGTATCTGCATTAGGAATTAAGTTCATATCATACACTGACATAATTAGGCTAGTCACGTTCATGTTTACTGCATTCAAGTTTGTGATTTATTAAGATGGTGAGATCGCTGCATTATAGCATTGCGTCAGTTGTATGCAACTGACGTGCCCACATTTTTCAAGTGCAGGATTGGATTGGCATGGACTTGAAGTCACTGTGATGGGTTGACATAAGATTGAAGAGATTCCATTATCATATGTTGTATTTATTCATTTCCTCTGTGTTATTGTAAAGAACAAAGTTGTAAATGAGAAAGTTTTAAATTCCTAGTAAATTTGTAGGAAGTTGAAGTAAAAGACCCTTTTGTGGTACGAATTACCTGTGTTTGGAATTCGGGGCGTTACAAGTCACATGTCATGCCTCGTGTATCCGAGCCGAGCAACGAATACATCGAACCACGCTTTCGGCGATGTTAGTCTGTGGCCTTAGTCCTGCTTTTGCTTTTAGTTGGCCATGAGAGTCAAAACGTGGACTCATTTACGTCACCCTTTGTGGAAATCGAGGTGACTTTAGATCTTGGAAGTTGAAATGTTGACATGTTGAACACGTAAATGAGGTAGTTGCAATAGCGCCTATAAATTTCCCTCATCTATAAGCAATTGGCCCATAAACCCATTGTTACTTTTGATGATTGAGGTTTTGGGAGCTACTTTGCGGAGTGCCTCGACTGGTAATCTAAGGGTTGTTGCCAATGAGGATAGGTCGTTTAAGGCATGGTCGGGGCGTAACCACCCTGTTGTACGAGTGTTCAACCCGAAGGGGATCGGCATCCGAATGTGTCGCTCTGGGTTGTATGTCCGTGTTCTAGGTTCTACGGTTTTCCTGACGAAGTCCCAAGGGGTGCCTTCTCCCTTGCTTGTGCCACACCAAAGGACTTGGTCACATATCTTCAACTGAGGGTTTGTGTCCTGACCATGCTGATCCGAAGGGATGCGTAGAGGACCAGTGTAACCCCTATTGAATGGCATAAAATATATTATGGGTTCCGAGATCTGATAACCTTAGCCGGGCGTAGGTGGTCCGAGGCTTGAGAGTTCCCTTCAACAGAGGACTCTTCATTCTCATACTTCATGTACACTGGTGGTTTCCAAAGCGAGGTCCCGCCGTCGGGTCGGAGATTTTCAAGGGGCTCTTGTTCCATGTTTGTTCAGATGCTATTGTGCCTTGAGCTCGGGTCAACCGAACCTTACTTTAACCTCCAGGATGACCTATGATGCCTCTTCTGCACTGGGTAGACTCACCCTTGCTTTGCTTCCAGTGTTTATATATGTTTCCTCTTCAGCGGGGGTCACTAGCGATAGCCAACATTCCGAGATGTCAGGCAACAACACAAATATTTAGGCGTAGCTCCCTCTTTTTTTTATGTGTTTAATTTGCCAATTGCGGACTGGCCACCGCCCATCTTATAACTTTCACCATGGAGCATAGCATTGAGTCTATGAAGAGGTCGGAGTCAGAGTGCCTCCCCAAGTGAAGAGCACGGGACGCGTGTCCTTGGTAGATATTTATGACCAAACTAAAGCTGCTTCGAGGTCAAGGGTGGAAATATTTTGTGACATCGGGGTCAGAGTGACATTTCGAGACACTAGGATGGGCCTCGATTGCGGAGAAAAAAACGTCGAGCTCAGAGTCGGAGTGCCATTTCCATGCAACGAGACTTGGTCTATGTTTGCGAAAAAATCTGCAACGACCTCGAGATCAGAATGCCATTTTGAGGCGCAAAGGCAAGGACCATGTTTAGCGTAGAAATCCACAATAGCCTCGGAGTCGGGGATCATTTCTGGGAGTTAAGATTAGCTTCAATTGTGGAGAAACAACGTCGAGCTCAGCATCGAAGTGCCATTTCAAGGTGCTAAAACAAGTCATGTTTGCTGATAAGTCTGCAATGGCCTTGGGATCGGAACGTCATTTCGAGGAACTAAGATGGGCCATGGTTGCAAAGAAAACCACAGTGGCCTCAGGGGACGGAGCGCCATTTCGAAGCCTTTAGGACGAGCTTGGATTGCGGGAAAATCTACGATGAGCTCGTCCCGGTGTGCCATTTTGAGGTGCTAAGATAGGCCATGTAACGCTCCAAGCCCGCTCAGCTGCGCACGCACCTATGCGTGTGAGCACGTGAAAAACAAGTCCTACCCACGACCCACCACAGGCATTGCCTCACCAAAAAGAACTATCTTATGTAGGTGCTTCTTGGATCATAGGCTCTAATATATATATACTCTTATTCACTAACTCCACTCCGATATGGGACAATTCCAGTTCCAATGATACACTTCTCCATGTGCTGCCAAATCTCACTCTTCTCTATCCTGGCACAGAAGCACACACACCTGCATGCGCACTCATGCAACCTGGGCCTTCATCTCCATGCACATCCAACATATTATTTCCTTGGCCCATTTATTAATCACCATATATATCCAATTCCAATCATACAATTCTCCTAGTTCTACCAAATCCTACTCTTCTCTATTCTTGCACGTAAGCACACACACCAGCATCATGTGCACTCATGCAACCTGGGCCTTCATCTCCATGCACATCAACATATTATTTCTTCGTCCCATTTATTAATCAACATATATATATCTAATTCCAATCACACTTCTCCATGTGCTACCAAATCCCACTCTTCTCTATCCTTGCACGTGAGCAGACAAACCTGCATGTGCACTCATGCAACTGGGGCCTTCATCTCCATGCACAACCAACATATTATTTCCTTGGCCTAAATAGGCCAAGGAAATAATATGTTGGTTGTGCATGGGATGAAGGCCCAGGTTGCATGAGTGCACATGCAGGTGTGTGTGCTCACGTGCAAGGATAGAGAACAGTGGGATTTGGAAGCACATGGAGAAGTGTATGATTGGAATTGGAATTGTCCCATATCGGAGTGGAGTTAGTGAATAAGAGTATATATATATATATATATATATATATATATATATATATATATATATATATATATATATATATAAAATAAAGCATGTGATCCAAGAAGCACCTACATCAGCTAGCTCTTTTTGGTGAGGCAATGCCTGTGGTGGGCCATGGTTAGGATTTGTTTTTTGTGTGCGCACACACGTAGACACCTGCGCAGTTGAGTGAGGCTCAGGGCGTTACAAATGGTATCAGAGCCGACTTTCGACACCGATAGTGGATTTGGTGGGTAAGATGTATGCCGGAGGATATCAGGGTACTCCACTCCACTGTACGCCAGAAGGTATAAGGGTATACCACTCCACATTAGCTGAAAAGGTGATCATATATTAAATTGTAGGCGATCATGTATTAAATTGTATGTCCCGAACTTAGCGAGGATGCTAAGTTCCTAAGAGGGGTGAATGTAATACCCCGTATTTAGAAGAGTAGTATAATACCCGGTATATATATATATATATATATATATATATATATATATATATATATATATATATAGTTGTGGTAGTGTGTGATTGGGTCCATAGGATTTGTAATTAATAACTATCGGCCATAACTTGAATTGGTACTATCGGCCATAACATGAATTGGTGTTTGGTTGTTTGATTTGGCCGGTTGTGTAGTTGATGTATGGTTGTGTAGTTGATGTATGGCCTTGATTTAGATGGGCATTGGATGCTTCATGTGGTGGGATGAAATGAAGTGAGTTCGCTTCTCATAAGTCCCACATTCGTTGAATGCTTAGGAGATGTAGCAGTTAATATAATAGAGCTCATGATCAAGAAGCACCAATTATCTATAGCACAATTTGTGAGGTAAGTCTGTAGTGGGCTGTTGTTAGGACTTGTTTTTCGCGTGCGCGCACGCGTAGTTGCGTGCGCAGCTGAGTCGAGCTCGGGGCTTTACAAATAGTATCGGAGCCAACTTTCGACACCGATCATGGATAGAAGTGGGTTAGAGTTACGCCTGAGATGGAGCTAGGGCAGTACACTGGTAGAGAGACTAGGGGCAGTACGCTAACATAATTAGCGTACTCCACTCTACGTCGGCTAGAAAGGCGATCCTGAATCAAATTGTATGTCCTGGGCCTAACGAAGATGCTAAGAACTTAATAGAAGAGTATGTAATACCCCATATATATATATATATATATATATATATATATATATATATATATATATATATATATAAGTGGCCTATAGTTGTGGTAGTGTGTGGTTAGGTCTATAGGATATTTAATTAATAACTATGGGCCACAAGTTGAATTAGTGTTGGTTGTTTGATTTAGCTGGTTGTGTAGTTGATGTGTGGCCTTGATTTAGATGGGCATTAGATGCTTCACATGGTGGGATGAACTGAAGTGAGTTCACTTCTCATAAGTCCCACATCATTGAATTCTTAGGAGATGTAGTAGTTAATATAATAGAACACATGATCAAGAGGTACCAGTCAGCTATAGCACCTTTTGTGAGGCAAGCTTGTGGTGGGTTGTTGCTAAGACTTGTTTTTTGCATGCACAGATGAGTCGAGCATGAGGCGTTACAAGTAGTGTATGTATGTACACTACTCTTCTACATACGGGGTATTACAGGCCATGTTTGCAGATAAGTCTACAATGGTCTCAGGATCAAAACGCCACTTTGAGGCGCTAAGACAGGCCATGTTTGTGGAGAAATCCGCGATGGCCTTGGTGTCAAAGCTCCATTTCGAGACATTCAAGATGAGACCCATTTTTTGGATAAGTCACAAATGGTATCGGGATTGGAACTCCACTTCGAGGTGCTAGGATGGGACATGTTTGCAGAGAAATCCGCGATGACCTCAGGGTCGGAGTGCCATTTCGAGGCATTTAAGATGACACCCATTTTGGAGAATTTTTTTTTTGAGAAATTAACTTTTATTCATTGGTCACCGAGAAACAAACGCTTATTACATTTACTGGCTTTTCAAACCTTATTACAGGTACGGACTGCTAGGGGCCCATCATTAAGTGTTCCGCATTCCAAGTCCTCTTGACTACCCTGTCCCCCGGATCTTCAAGTCGGTAAGTGTCAGGGCGTACCACTTTGGAGATCCTATGTGGACCTTCCAAATTGGGCCAGTTTTCCCTTTTTGCCTAGCATGGAGATGTTGAGTCTTCGCAGTTTCAGGTCTCCCTCTTTGATGTTGGTCGGCCGAACCTTTTTGTTATGAAAACGTTCTACCTACTGCTGGTAGATGTTCCTTCTGATTATTGATCTTTCGCGAACTTCTTCGAGGAGATCTAGGTTCGCCTTAAGGTCATTCGAGTTCAGATTCTCATCGAAGCTGATGAACCGTGGGAAGGGGAGTCCGACTTCCAAGGGAATTAATGCTATGGTGCCGAAGGTCAGGTTGAAGGGGAACTCACCCGTTGGAATCCTCTTGGTCGTTCGGTAAGACCATAGCACATTGGGCAGCTTATTAACCCACGAACCCTTTGGGGATTTGTCCAATCGCTTCTTGAGACCGTCGAAGATCTAACGGTTGGCATTCTCGGCTTGTCCATTGGACTGGGGTGTGAAATTAAGGAGCACCTCTGCTGAATTCCTAAGTCTTCACAAAACTTATAGAAATTCTTACCAACAAACTGGGTGCCATTATCTGTGATGAGGATCCGAGGGATCCTAAATTGGCAGATGATGTGCATCTAAAAGAATTGCTTGGCCTAATGCTCGGTGATAGTAGCCAAGAATTCTGCTTCAACCCACTTGGTGAAGTAGTCGACGGCCATGATCAGGAAGCGCCTTTGACCTATCGCCATAGGAAACGGCCCGACCAGATCCATTTCCCACATGGCAAAGGGGGTTATGCTAGCCAATGATTTTTGCTTTCCTATGGGACATACTTCACTGAGGAGAACCTTTGGTATGGTCTGCATTTCTTGACGAGATCCTGAGCATCTTGAAGGAGGGTCGGCCAATAGTAGTCGTGGTTGAGCACCTTTCTTGCAAGCGATCGGTTGCCCAAGTGACTTCTTCCAGTCCCCTCATGCTCTTCTTCAAGGGCATACTTGGCGTCCTCTGGGTTTAGGTATTGGAGATAGTGTCTCCCATCAACCTTAGTGTATGACCGCTTGAAGAGCACATCATTGACGAGCACAAACCCTTCGGCCCTAACTCGAACCTTTCTTACATTGGACAGATCCTGTGGTAGTTCACCATTTCTCAAGTAGTTCAGGATCGGGTCCATCCACATTGCAACCTGCAGGGCCTGGTTGAGGCAAAGGACCTCAGGATTCTCAATGCTTGATCGGAGAAGAACCCCCACCAAGACCGTGCGATCGAGGCCTTCAAGGGAGGAGGATGCTAGTTTGGACAGAGCGACTGCTTAGGTATTCTACTCTCTGGAATTCGAACGACGGTAGATTTTTTTTAATTGGCCAAGATAAGCTTGATGTGCACCAAGTATTGGACCATCCGGTCATCACGAGCTTCATACTCCCGCATACTTGATTGACGATCAATTAGGAATCACTGAAGACTTTGACCCATTTGGCCCCTGCCTTTCGGTCCCCTCCATTTTGTGAGGAAAGCTTGTGGTGGTCCTGTACCAGCTTGGAGTCCGGATGGACACTCAGTTTATGCATGACAAGGTCCTCGGAAATCCCGGTCATGTCCAAGGGGGTCCAGGTGAACATGTCCATGTTCCGTCAGACGCGGTTGATAACATCCTGGTTCAGGTCTGGAAGGAGAGCCTGCTTACTTGAAACCATCTGGCTTTGTCGTCTTCTGAGTAGGGGACTTCCTGTAATATTCCAGAAAATTAAATTTTTATATTTTTGCACGTGCATTGAACATAAAATTTTATGCATTTTAGTCCCTAAAATTTTCTAAGAGTCATTCACATTTTTCTTCTCATTTTATTCGTCACACTTGTCTTAATTGTTTTTAATTAAACCCATAGACCTAAAATCTATTTTTAGCCCACCAAAAATTAACTACAAAATAAAGGCCCAAGATTAATTCTACTTTTAAATTCACATTTTAAACTCTAGCACACTTGTCATGTAACATACACCTACTTATAATTAAATAACAATTAATAAAAGAATATAAGAAGTGTTTGCACATTGGGTGCACGTGCACGTGTGTGCACTAGATGAATTGGCTGGCTACACTTGAGAGAAGAGAGAGTAGAGGGAGTGTTGTAAGAAAGTGGGTAGTTATGTTAGTAGTGTGAGTCATCTCAACCACACAATAATCCTATGAACCCCCCCCCCCCCCCCCCCCCCCCCCTCCTTTAACATGAACACACATTAAAATCAAAAGAAAAGGAAGAGAAGAGAAGAAGAGAGGGAGCTCAGATTTTTTGGCTAGAATAGGTTCGGTTTTACTACTAGGAGAAGAAGGTCTCATTGTGTTGGAGCTTTGAGCAATTTTCTAGGAGCTCTAATTGAAATTTGCATCAAGAAAATGTGGGTGTCTCTTTTACTTTCTAAATTATTGTAGGATGCATGTGTAGGTAGTTCATGCTTGAAATTGGCAATTTGTATGAGTTCTTTAATTACTTTGGTAGTGCATATTGTGTTGTTATCTAGACATTTTAGTAGAAATGAAATATGAGAAAGTAAATGCATGCTACATAAAGAACTATAATATAGAATTATCATGATGATTAAACTATGACGTTATTAAAGGGTTCTATAATGATGTCATGAGGGGACCATGCATATGATTTGTGTATGTATGTAAAATTGTGACAACAAAATCATATAAAGATAGGGGTGGTGTATAATCTAAAATGATGGCGAGAATTTTCCATAAATTCAGATTAATCAATAGGAAAAAAATGTATATTAATGCTAGTTTTGGTTTAAAGAGTAGTAAATGTTCCCAGTTGAAATATAAGAGTTCCAAAAGTGACTATTTAATTTAATTTGTGAACATTTTCATGTCACCATTTATAAAATTAAGGGATGAGCATTTCCTGGAAATTTAGAAAGACAATTTAGTAGTATTAATTATGATGGAAAGCAATAGAAATAAAAAATAGTCAAAAGAGTTAAAAATGAGATTAAACAGAATGTGGAGTTAAAAAGTTTTAAACTCTTATACTATTAGTATTGACATTGGTTCTTGTGGCTAGCACAGGCGCCAGCGACATGTGTCGCGCTTGGGGGTTCTCTGGTCGCGGGTTCAAGCATATGGGGCTATGCCTCTTTGGGAATTTTTTTTTAAAATAAAATCAAATGGCATATTTTGGGTATAAAAACAACTTAGTGGGCTTTTATCACAATTCGTGAGTGGCTCACTGGTTTGGGGTGACTCTTGAGGTTGTTGTTGGCCTGGGTTCAAATCCGAGTGTATTACTTTTGGGTTTTATTTTATTTTTTGGAGACTTTTCATGTTTTAAAAATTGGAAAACTTCATAGAAATATTATAGCATATTATTAGAACACTTGGGAATTATTTCACATTATTCTAAAAGATATTTTGGAGAATTAAATGCCATACTCATGTATTAGATGAGTTTTTTCAAGATTACAAAGAAAGTGTACATGACTAAAGATTTTAAGAGTTGGCTTATAATAAAATCAAACACATGGTTAGGAGATTAAAAATAAAGAATTTCTAGTGATTAATCTTAAAGAGATGTTGTATTAAGAAGTAGTGATCTAATCTTAAAAGGGATTTTTGTTAAGAAATATACTTGAAGTATAGATAAACATGGTAAGGGTTCATCAAAGTGAATGAGTTTGGTTGATTAACCAAGAATTTGTTATCAGGTGATGTTGTGAGGAATTGAATACTTCATGATCTATAAGCATAAGGAAAGTGATCAATGGAGATGATGAATGAAATGTTTTGTTGAGGTTAGATATAACCTAATTGATCTCTATTATTGAGATGGTTGTTGGAATCTAGAGGCTGGACAAGACCCTTAATAATCAGCAATTTATGAATAAAGAAATTTAAGAAGTTGCCAGTGTGGGCTAATGTTTCTCGTGTGTTGATTTAAGTCTGGTAGGATAAGCTAGCTCTAGGTTGTGATGATTATAATTAAATCTATGGACATGCACTAGAAAAAGAAATGATAGAAACAACAACGAATATGTCTGGTAAAGAATGTGCAGCTCCTAGGGGTCCGAGATCGAGAAATATGACCGGTAAATCCATGTATATGGGCTAGGGGTATGTCCATCTATTATCAGAAATGCTAGTAAAGAGACTGTAATTCCTAGGAATGTTCGGAACGGACAGGATACACCCGGTAAATCCACTGAGGTAGGCTAGGGTAGGCCTGGTTCGTAGTTGCGAGAGATCGACTTGCTAGGGTTTGTGACTGAGGATACTCCCGGTAAATCCACTGAGGTGGGCTAGGAGTAGGCCGGTAAGGTCCAATATCCTGGGGGTGCGACTCTTCGGTGACTACGCATTGGAGTATATTCATTGGGTTAGGTTGAATGACGGGGGGCTGTAAACCATATAATGTGGAGTACCTTAAGGGCTTGCCCTCGGACCTATGTAGTATGGGATGCATAGAATCCGAACAAGTATGCATTAGTGTCATCGTAGTGTAAATCTGCATTAGGCATTTATGTTCATATCATACACTGACTTGTTTAAGATAGTCACTTTTTACACTTTATTGTGCATTCAAGTTTGTGTTTGCTAAAGAGAATCACTGTATTATAGCATTGCGTCAGTTGTATGCAACTGACGTGCCCACAGTTTTCCAGTGCAGAACTTGAATTAGCAACAGGCATAAAGATGAATTGATGCAGATGATTATTTTCAGATTAAAGTTGCTGAATGTTAAAATTCTTTATCTTTTATTGTAACTTCAGCTGTGTATTTTGTAACAAACATGTCGTATAATGAAAAATTTTAAATTCCTTGTAAAATTGTAAGAATTTGAAGTAAAAGATCCTGTTGTGCTACGAATTAAATGTAAATGGAATTTGGGGCATTACACATCCTCCAGCTTGTCGATAGGCTCTAAACCTATCAAGCTCCTCTCGGACGAGAGCTCGACTGCGTCAAGGGGCAGAACCGAGCCTCCCACTGTAATGCCCTGAATTCCCCATACCGAGAACTTGAGACACAAGCCAGAATCTTTCCTTCAAATGAGTCCAAACACAGTAAAATCACTGGAAATTAAAAAGCTTATATTGTCACAAAGGTTATTACAAGTACAATTTGTACATCATAGAATTATATTCTGAATTAACATAAATTACATCAAATAAATTTACTACACAAATTTATAATCTCCACTGGACACTCCACACAACTCGAGCCTCCGCTTCCACGATCCAGTAGTCCTTCAGCTAAACAGACTGTGAGCACGTCAGTTGAATGCAACTAGCGCGATACTGATAAAACCAGCGACTCACCAAACTCAAAAATCAATATTTGATGCAAAAGAAAAATGTGTAGTCAATCACAATTGTCAGTATATGCCATGCCCTAGAGTCTAATACACAATTCCAAAATGCACCGAAAGCACAAACTCTAATACAATCTATTTGGAAATGTCTGCATCCCATACTACATGCTTTCCCAACCACAACTTCGATGAAAATGTATGCATCCCACTACATACTTCCCAAAGAGTTCGCTTTCTCTTGATTGTAGGGTTCAATCCCACGCGATGCATCCTACTCTTGTACTTAATCCAGTTCTTAACATTCATCTAGTGGCTGGTGAGGTTGCAGTTGTTCGGTCCAAATCCACTTCTGCAGTCAGTAGTGGTGTCCCTGTTTTCCACTACAGTCCGGTCCTTACAGTCCCACTGCTCCAGACCTCACCCAAAAGTTGCTACAAGCATAAAGGTGGCTTCGCGGTATCCCCCGCTCACCGAGACACATAGAGCCTTACTCACACTTGGGAGTCTTACTCTAGCACCCTGCCCGTACCTAACAACATATAACTTGACGAACTCGTATGGTCCATTTCCAACTCCCGATAGGAGCACCTCCCGTTATTACCACTATACCCCAAAAATTAACAGATGAGATCACGCAACCCGTGCTCTCAACCAATGGGAAGGCACCACACGTGTCCCCTTGATAGGCGAGTACAACCACCCACTAGTGCATGTCCTAACAAATCGAGACATGTTGGTCTTAAGGTCCTACTACTAGTCCTGGTTAAGTAAATACTGAATCTTATTTGTGCATAGATTATTGAATTCCAGCTGATTACTTGCTAGTAAAAATGAACCTAGTTCTTCATCCAATTTCACAAAGCCCTAGGGAAAACCAACACAGCCCCAGACCAGGCTCAAGAGTTGGTCCAACTTGCCTCAAACTTGACCTAGCGACAATGGCGACTCGACCTTCGTCGATCGTCATTCGCCCTCTTGCTTGGAAAAAGACATTGTCTTTGGCCCGCGATCAATCCCTCCTCGGATAGTGATCCCTTCGGCTCACGAAAGCTGTCTCATCCACAGCAACTCGAGGCAAAAAGGGTTATCAACCACCTAAAATATCATGTAATATTAATAGGTCATAGGGTACAAATCACCCACCTAGGTCAATAGCAACTAGAGATGAACAACAACAAGTGAACCAAGGCAAAAATGAGATAAGAATTGTTCAAATCTCAAAACTCATTAGGTATAAACAAGCACAACACCCACAAGATCAAACACGACTCAAAAGTCTGACAAACATCACTCTAAGTCTTATTATAAAGCCCTAGTATGATGAAAATATATATATCTAACCAAAACAGTAAGCTATCTATACAACTTGCAGCTGGTGCAGCTTGGGAAAATCATCATAAATCATGCACAATGAAATTTCAAGTTCCTAGATTCTTTAGAAAGGTTTTCAAACCTAATTTAACTTCTCAGTTGGAGACTTCCTCAAAATAGTTCACTTAGATGAAGAAAAATAGCCAATAATGAGCAGCATTCCAAACTTTCAAAACCGATAGAAGTATCAACCAGTAGCGCAATAAAATTCATTAAAAATAACAAATTATCTCAAAGTCTATAAAATTTGGTAGGAATGCTCTAGACACATAGAATCATCATATATCAAAATTTATCCAAGAATTCTAATTATACAGGAAGATATGATATTTTGAATTGGATGTAAAATTTCATACAGTAACAGTACCGTCTCCTAACAACAGTGGCAAGATGTATTTTGTAAAAATATGAAATGATATTTAAAAATCATGAAACTTGGTGGAAAGTTTCTATACTTACCTCAGACACTACTATAAAATTTCAATTCTAAATTCCTTTTCACCACAGAGTTATGAATTCCAGAACCTAAGCATGTGTATAAAGACAAGAAAATAAAAGGGCTCCATTCCAGTAATGAACATGATTTTATTAAAAATATCGATCCTTGTTCAAAAATTACGAAAATTGGTGAAGTTGTCATAGACATATAGAAGATCCCCACATAAAAAAATTATATCAAGAATCCAAGTATTCAGGAAGTTATAAATTATCAAACTAGACAAAAATACCAAGACAGAAACGAAAAATAGTTTAGCCATCTTTCCTGCACCAGTGTTGGTTTTGCATTTTTTTAAAATATCAAATATCCTCCAAAAATTATGAAAAATTTTGGATTTTATGAATACATGTAAGAGAACCTTCAGTAAAAGTTTCAAGATTCATATTAATCATGGAGTTATGATTTTTGCAAGTCGGCATGTTAAAATTCAATCAGAGCATAACTTTTACCTTATACCAGCAACAAGGTAGAATTTGTTAAAATATCAAACCACATTCAAAATTTATAAAATTTAATGGAGCTCATAGGGACACAATGAAGATACTACCATAAAAATTTCAAGTTTAAACTTTATCATAACACAAAGTTGTGAATTTTCCAATTATAGCATGCTAATTATTCACAAGATTCAACCTTATCTATCCATTAGCATTCTTAGCATAAGTATTAATTTATAAACACATAAGAATTTCCATTCATGATATCTAGCAAGCTAAATTAGTAACTAACACTCATGATACACACAAAAATATAACAATTATAGAATTTAGATACCCACAACTGAAACTGTTGATTCCTTCTTGCTTTGCCACCTCCTTGTTTGGACTCCTCCTCCTAGCTCCTTGCTCCTTTCTCCTAGCCTCCTTCTCCTTGTATTCTTGCTCTCAAATTTCAGGCCAAGCTTGAAGAAGAATTGAAGTTGTAGGAATGCTAGAAAATGAAAAAATGGAGTTTTGAAAGAAGAAGCTTTTTAGGGTTAGAAGAAAATGAAGAAGGAGATGGAAATGAGCATTTGGGGGTTTATATCGAAAGAGTGAGAGGGGGTTGGCCGGCCTAGGATAAGAGGGGGTGAGCACACCCAAAACAAGCCCAAGGTTTTGCTAGGTGGTTTTAGGGTTTGGATTAGTAATGTAGGGTTTATTATTATAGATAATTATACATATACATACACCCATACAAAACATACATATATATATTTATAACACAATGCTTGCCCAATATTTTGAGAAAAGATTTCATAAAGAAGGAAAGATATTTTTATCCAAAAATAATTATTAGTATTTATACATACCATATCAATTCATAATTGAGATAAGCATTCAATTTTAGTTTGGAAAATATTCCAACTCTGGTTCAACAATTATACCATTGTTGTGTTCAAAATATATTAAATAATATGTATCGGTATTTACTTAATTAAAATTTAGAAGAATCCATTAATACGTGTCTCTTAAACGTGCACGGATTAATATACAAAATAACTATGTACTATTTTGCGGGAACTTACATTACTCCCTCCTTAGAATCGTTCTATCCCCAAAATGACGCTTAGAGGGGGCAAAAGAATACACAACGGTTCAGAAAGTGCATTCCTCAACTATCTCCAGATTCTTGAGGGGCACTTTGCCGAACAGGCCCTCCAATTGCTTGATGCCAGCTCAACATGCTCCCAGGGATCAGTGTGTCTCCTTTTGTCTACCAATCCGCCCATGGGGAAAGTGGTGTTGTACTCAGTTTCCATTCCCCCGCTGCTCATACGTCCTTTCAGAGATGCGAAGTAGACCCTGGCTCTTTATTGAAGAATGATGATATCAGCACCCCATGAATTTTTCAGAAGCCTTTAATGTATCCTTTGGTCAGCTTCCTTAGTGACTGATAACTCTTATTTCCAGAAACGTGTTGGTTTGGCCCATTCCTCCTCGATCGAGTCGTTTATCGCCTAGACTTCTAGGTAGCTTCATAATGAATTCCATGCTGACGTCCTCCTGCTTGCGCTCTGGAGGAGACAACGGTCGCATTAGTCATCCAGCTTCTGGTTTTAATCTTCTGGTACATGCCATATCAATATCTAGCCACAAAGTTAGTAATGCTCTTCTTCAATGTTGTTCCATGCCTCGGTACTTCTTCCGTGGGTTAGTGGCCACTCCTTCCTTAGAAAAATGACGAAAACATGAAATGCAGCTTCAGTCTTCCTGCAGCTTGCCGATACTCCTGATAAATGCTTGGAGCGATCCTCCTTGTCTTGGTAAGATTTTCTCCTTGAAACGAACCTAGTGGTGGCTTGACTGCACATTGATCTTGGAGAGCTCTACTGCTTCTTGAAGTCGATTGATTAAGTCATCGATGGATATTTGCCTCAAGCCATAATCTGGTTCACTCATGCTGCTTGTTGTGCAACCCCACTTATCCATCCTTCATTCCCTACAAGCAAAAACGGTGCTTCTCAAGGCGAAGCATTAAGCCTAATGAATATCCTTAGTAGTTGCTCTTTCATCTGCTCGGTGTTTGTAAAACACGACCACCAGGACAAAATCTAGAACATTGCTTCCTAGATTTTTGCTTGTGGCTTCAGCTTGTGGTATCCGATCCTTGCTAACTTCTTCCAAGATCCCTTCATCTGAATTATCTTGGCGAATTCTCATCCCGACATTGAGGTCATCGTCGTTGGCTCCACTGCCATCTTCCTCGACTCTCGTGATGTGACTTTCCCTCCGTTGACACTCTGCCGCAGGCTTGCCACCTTGTCATCAGACAGCAGTTTTGCCTCCTCGACATTCAGTTGCAGGTCTGCCTTCTGGACATCCGGTTGCAAATTTTGCCTCCCCAATATTCAGTTGCAGGTTTGCCTCCATTGATGTGTGGTTGCAGGTTTGCTTCCTCGACATCCGGTTGCCCCAAAAGCATTAGTAAAAATAAAAATTACACTAGGGTTAGTTCAAACTTAGGAAAAACCATAAACATAAGTTGCAAAATGCATCATAATGATTTACGATCATCCTGCTATCCAACTAAACTCGACTCTAACTGGGGCATCCAAGTCTAATTTCCTTCTGTGTAAGATTGTAATATGAAGTTGACTCTGATCCCACTTTATAACGCCCCGAATTCCAAATACCGGAAAAACTTGAGAAACAAGCCAAAATCTTTTCTTTAACTGAGTCCAAACATAGTAAAATCATAGGAAATTTAAAAACTTATATTGCAACAAATGTTATTACAAGTACAATTTGTACATCATAAAATTACATCCCGAATTTACATAAATTACATCAAAAAAATTTACTGTACAAACTTATAATCTCCACTGGACGCTCCACGCAGCTCGAGCCTCCTGCTTCCATGATCCAGTAGTCCTGCAACTAAACTGACTGTGGGCACGTCAACTGAATGCAACTGACGCAATGCTAATGAAATTAGCGACTCACCAAACTCAACAATCAATATTTGATGCAAAAAAAAAGTGTATTCAATCACAAGTGTCAGTGTATGTCATGCCCTAGAGTCTAATGCACAGAATGCACTTACTCTAATGAAATCCATTTGCAAACATATGCATGACATACTACATACTTTTCCAAACACAACTTCAATGGAAACGTTGCATCCCATACTACGTACTTCCCAAAGAGTTCGCTTTCTCCTGATTGTAGGGTTCAATCCCTTGCGATGCATCCTACTCTTGTACTCAATCTAGTTCCTGACATTCATATAGTGGTTGGTGAGGTTGCAGTTGTTCGGTCCAAATCCTCTTCTATACTCAACAGTGGTGTCCCCGTTTTCCACTACAGCCCGGTCCCCGCAGTCCCACTGCTCCAGACCTCACCCAAAAATTGTTACGAGCATAAAGGTGGCCTCGCGGTAACTCCCGCTCACCGAGACGCATAAAATCTTACTCACACTTGGGAGTCTTACTCTAGCTCCCTTCCTATACCTAACAACATAGAACTTAACGGACTCGTAGGGTCCATTCCCTACTCCCGACAATAGCACCTTCTATTCTTACCACTAAACCCCATAAATTAACAAACGAGATCACTCAACACGTGCTCCCAACCAGTGAGAAGGCACCGCATGTGTCCCCTTGATAGGCGAGTACAACCACCCGATTAGTGCATGTCCTAACAAATAGAGACATGCTGGTCTTAAGGTACTACTACTAGTCCTGGTTAAGCAACTACTAAATCTTATTTATGCAGAGATTATTAAATACTAGCCGATTACTTGCTAGTAAAAATAAACCTAGGGGAAACCAACACAAAGCCCCCAAACCAGGCTCAAGAGTGGCCCAACTTGGCCAAACTTGACCCAGCGAAAATAGCGACTCGACCTTCGTCGATCGCCATTTGACCTCTTGCTTGGAAATTGACCCTGTCTTTGGCCCGCGATCAATTCCTCCTCAGATAGTGATCCCGTCGACGCACGAAAACTGTCTCATCCACAGCAACTCGAGGTGACAAGGGCTATCAACCACCCAAAAGATCATAATATTAATAGTTCAAATGGTACAGTTCACCCAACTAGGTCAATAACAACTAAAGATGAACAACAACAGGTGCACCAATGCAAAAATGAGAAAAGAGTTGTTCAAATCTCGAAACACATTAGGTGTAAACAAGCACAACAACCACAAGATCAAACATGACTCAAAAGTCAGACAAATATCATTCTAAGTCTTATTCTACAGTCCTAGTATGATGAAAATATATATATTTAACCAAAACAGTGAGCTATCTATACAACCTGCAGCTGGTGCAGACTGGAAAAATCATCATAAATCACATGCACAATGAAATTTCAAGTTCTTGAATTCTTTAGAAAGGTCATCAAGTCTACTTTAACTACTCAGTTGGAGATTTCCTCAAAATAGTTATAGACGAAGAAAAATAGGCAATACTGAGGAGCATGCAAATTTTCCAAAATTGATAGAAGTATCAACCAGTCATGCAATAAAACTCATTAAAAATAAAAAATTATCCTAAAAGTCTATAAAATTTGGTAGGAATGTTATATACAAATAGAATAATCATATATCCAAAATTTAACTCACAATACCAAGAATACAAGAA
The DNA here is from genome assembly GCA_017893485.1 of Hemerocallis citrina. NCBI lineage: Eukaryota > Viridiplantae > Streptophyta > Magnoliopsida > Asparagales > Asphodelaceae > Hemerocallis > Hemerocallis citrina. Next base: position 28,667,474 of record CM030367.1, read on the forward strand.
GATATGATATTTTGAATTGGATGTAAAATTTCAGATAGCAACAATATCGTTCCCTAACAACAGTAAGAAGATTTATTTTGTAAAAATATCAATGATACTTAAAAATCATGGTGGAATGGTTTTATACTGAACAATGACACTACTCTAAAATTCCAATTCTCAATTCCTTTTCACCACAGTAATGAACATGATTTTATTAAAAATATCAATCCTTGGTCAAAAATTCCGAAAATTGGTGGAGTTGTCATAGACATATAGAAGAACCCCACATAAAAATTTCATACCAAGAATCCAAGTATTTAGGAATTTATTAATTATCACACTAGACAAAAATAACAAGACAGAACCGAAAATAGTTCAACCCATTTTCCTGCACCAGTGTTGGTTCAGCATTTTTAATAAATATCAAATATCCTCCAAAAATTATGAAAAACTAGGAATTTTATGAAGACATGTAAGAACACCTTCAGTAAAAGTTTCAACTCTATATTCATAGTAATCGTGGAGTTATGATTTGTGCAAGTCAGCGTGTTAAAATTCAATCACAGCAAAACTTTTACCCCATACCAGCAACAAGATAGAATTTGTTAAAATATCAAACCACATCCAAAATGTACAAAATTTTGTGGAGTTTTCATAGGGACCTAACCAAGATGTTGCCATAAAAATTTTACGTCTAAATTCAATCATAACACAAAGTTATGAATTTTCCAATTATCTCATACTAAATCTTCACAAGATTCAACATTTATCTTTACATTAGCATTCTTGGCTTAATTATTAATTTATAAACAAATGATAATTTCCATTCATGATATCTATAAATCCAAATCAGTAAACTGACACTCATCATACACACAAAAATATAACAAGCATAGAGTTTAGAAAGACACTCACAATTGAAGCTTTTGTTGATTCCTTCTTGCTTCTCCTCCTCCTTGTTTGGACTCCTCCTCCTAGCTCCTTACTCCTTGCTTCTAGCCTGCTTCTCCTTGTATGCTTGCTCTCGAATTCCAAACCAAGCTTGAAGAACAATTAAAGTTGTAGGAATGCTAGGAAATGAGAAAATGGAGTTTTGAAATAAGAAGTTTTTTAGGGTTAAAAGAAAATGAAGATGGAGATGGAAATGAGCATTGGGGGGTTTATATGGAGAGAGTGAAAGGGGGTTGGCCAGCCTAGGATAAGAGAGGGGGTGAGCACACCCAAAACAAGCCCAAGGTTGCTATGTGGTTTTAGGGTTTGGTTTAGTAGTATATTTTTTATTTGTATGGATAATTATACATATACATACACCCATACAAAACATACATTTATATATGCATAACACAATGCTTGCCCAATAATTTGAGAAAAGCTTGCATAAAGAAAGAATGATATTTTTATACAAAAATAATTATTAGTATTTATACATTCCATCTCAATTCATAATTGAGATAAGCATTCAATTTTAGTTAGGAAAATATTCCAACTCTGGTTCAACAATTATACCATTGTCGTGTTCAAAATATATTAAATAATATGTCTCGGTATTTACTTAATAAAAATTAAGAAGAATCTATTAATACTTGCGACTCTTAAACATGCATGAATTAATATACAAAATAGTTATACTATTTTGCTGGATCTTACACCCATGGTGGCTGTGTATCATGCTCGAGCAGCTTCTTGGTTTCCCATAACGACCCCGACCTCATGCTTAGTGGGGAATTTCATTCTCATGTGGTAGGCTGAGGGTACCTCCTGAAGGGAAGCGAAGCCAGGGCAGCCGAGGATAACATTATAGGCGGCCTTGATATTAACAACCATGAAATCCATTGGTTTTGTCAGGGAGGTCGGGGATTTTCACGTCCAGGGTGATGATCCATTCAATCTTAACTAGGGCCCTCGAGCAACCATGGAGGGTGTAACTTGCGGGATTCAACCTGTCTCGAGAAAGCTTCATCAACCCCTTAAAAGTAGCGAGGAACAGGATGTTGACCAAGCTTTTATTGTCCATGAGAATACGTCGGACCTTATGGTTTGCCAGGCCAAGGCTAATGACCCAGGGAATCACAGTGAGGAATCTGGACCCCTTCAAAATCTTCGTCTGGGATCGAAACCAACAGTCTGTGGCCCCGAGGGGGGACAATTGCGGACCGAGTTGAATTCCCGAACAAAAGCCTTACGGGAGGAATTCAGTCACTCCCATGGGTCTTCCATGCACTCAGTGAAGGATGATCACCTCTCGGAGCCCTGTAGTTCTGATTCCAGCTTCGGATGCTTGTTCATACCTCAGGGACGAGGAGAGGCTCTCTGGCCATCCCGAGTGAATTTAGATAAGTACCCTCTTCGGATGAGGGCCTCGATTTCATCTTTGAGAGACCGACATCATGGCCATGATCTCAGTGGAATCGGCAGTAGAATCTCTGATCCATCTTCTTGTTATTGTTGTTGGGCCGAGGGGGGGTGTCGGATCAACCGCTCATCCTCCACCTCCATCAGAATGGTGGAGACACTCGCGTTAAGCAGAGTGAATTTGTTGAAGCAAGGAACATGAGGAGGTTACCTCTACCCAGAGGTGTCTTTCTGTGACTTCTTCGGAGCCACGAAATTTTCCATCTTCCTGTGACTTCATCAGAGTCTTGGAATTTTCCATCTTCCTGTGACTTCTTCAGAGCCTCAGAATTTTCCATCATTCTCTTCCCCTTGGTTGGGGACTCTTTTCGACCTCCAGGGTACAAGGCCTCTTCAGCCTGGATATACTTCTCGCTTCGGAGAAGGAGTTTGGAAAAATCGGTGGGGGGCTTCTTAGCTAGGGAGGACTTCAACGATTCGTACTGAACATTGTGACGGAAGGCAACCACCACGACCCCAGGGTAGAGAGAGGAAAATGAATGGGCCCTGGCTGTAAAACTTCGGACGAAATCCCGAAGGGACTCCCCATCCTTCAACTTGAGGTCTAGCAGGGAGGCACTCATCTTCGCAACCTTATGGCCAGTCAGGAAGTGAGCGAGGAAACTCTCCTCGAGCTTACCGAATGAGAAGATCAAGTTGGGGGTGAGCTTAGAGTGCCATTCTCATGTAGGCCCCCATAATGTGGTAGGGAAAGCACGACAGAGAAGGGAATCCGAGGCACTGTGAATCATCGTGAGGGCTTTGAACCCCTCGATGTGATCAGCAGGATCCAACACGTCCTAAATGCCAGAGGCTTGAAGCTCCTTGGGATCATGGCCTCGAGGATGTAGGATGAGAAAGGTGGCCGGCAGGCCGATACTCTCGGTTAGACTGCCTCCCGTCTTCTCAAATCCAGGCGATCCAGTCTTCCATATCATGTAGAAGCTTGAGGACGTTGTCTTCTCACCTCCCGGGTCGGATGGACCCATAGGATTTCTCATTTTTGGTTCTTCTAGTGTGGGGGTTGCCGGTGTGATGGTCGTGATAGTGTATGCCCTAGAAGCCAGTTATGTATTGACCTTACTAGTTTACATTGTATTGTGACCTTTATTTCATATATGAGGCATTTAATTTGTTGTGTTGTTTATTTTGATTAAATGAACATAATAAGTCCTTAGAATAGTAAGTTCAATGTCATGGAATATCAAGTACATGACTTGATTGTGAGATCCTATTAGTTGAAATCAGAACACTCTTCTTAAATGTCTCTAGTCAAGTATTATTGTGAATTAGGACAATAATATTACACAGAGAATAGCACGTACGTAGACTGATGACCATTCTCACGGGTGATGGATATAAGATATCAAGTCTTCACATTGGTACATATTAGAGTAATAATGTACTGGACTGACCCACCCTGAGAACACTGCAAGGATCGTTACGTGAGTGTCATAAGCAGTTCTCATAGTGAACATGGTGTACGTGGTCCTTTGACATGAACTCATTACGGTTCCCTACATGAGAATTTATATGTCTTAATGTCATCAAACGTCACATGTAATAAGGTGATTATAAAGTCCGTTATTGGACATACAGTGAATCATTCGGAGGGATGTGAGTGACTTAGATAGGTTTGTCCCTCTTACATAACAGGAGCGATATCTTCGGGCCCCTTGATTGAGTGAGATTGCAAAATACATGACCATGCTCTCATATGAGTCAATATGAGATATTGGTCTCATTTGTCTTAGTAAGTCTACTTGGACATCAAGAAACCAAAGATTGAACTATACAAGGGTGACATGGTCCATGCCTTTGGTCAATTAAGATATCTGGACAAAATGGCTATACTACATGGTAACATTGGTCATGAATAGGTTATGTAAAATCACTGGCATTCCCGTTACTTGAGTAGCAGTGATGTATTACTAGATACTGCTCACTGTCTGTAGCACTAAAATATGATTTTAATATTACTGTCAACGTAATGGAAACCAACAGGGTCACACACTTAGAGTGGATTGAAATTGGCATTTAAATTCATTAGATGAATTTAACTGGTGTGTGTGTGTGTGTGTGTGTGTGTGTGTGTGTGTGTGTGTAGGATGGTGATTGAAAAACCCTAGCCGTCACAGAGCGTGGGAATAAAAATGTAAGGAACATCCCCCTTCCTGCAGCTAGCACCACAGCGTATGGGAGAGCTCGATTTTGATTCATTCGTTTGGATAACGTAGAGACACCGCAATATTGCAGTACTCGTGATTGGAAAACTGTGGAAACAGCAGTTCCATCATTGAGGTAAAACTCCTAACACGATTTATGGTTTTCGCACAGATCCATGGCTGGGTTTCAAAAAAATTGTATTTTTTCGTTGCCTATTAGTCTATTGTAAACCTTGCAACCCAACAGGTCGTTCTGAGTACCGCCTCGGAGGGCCTACAGGACCTCGTTCAGAAACTCCTGGAACTCGGCCCTCGTTATATGGCCCCTTCTCCATGCGCATTTGGGGGTCGGCGATCTTTCGAGGAAAGACTGCGCTGCCTTTCCCGACTCTTAGAAGAGGGACAGGTTCGGCTCGAAGGGGGGTTCAAAGGTCCCTCGTTCCTAGAATGGTTGAGCATATGGCGAAGGTCGTTTCGTTCTAGCGATTGTTGGGGATGTTCCGGTGGTCCGACACTGCGGGCGGTCGGACTTTTGTGCAACCGAGCGAGAAGCACTTGGAGCGTGCCTCGACTGACATTCGTCTTCATTCTTTTGCAACCCCTAAGTGACCTGTCGGTTTTGGGTTTGACAAGGAGGAGGTAGTGGGGGTCGACTTGATGGCCCGCAGTTGCGGTTTTCATGGCTTGGCCCATAGGAGAAGATAGCTACGGCAAAGGAGTGGAATCATAGGCTGAATTGATCTAGAGTTTCCCACAGACGGCGCCAATCTGATGCTGTTATTTTTGGGTGTGGGAGAAACAGATATTGAGTTCTTTTGTTGGATAGGAAAAGCATATATCAGCTGCCGATCTGGTCCTGACAAGAGGATAATATTTGGTGAATCTGGTTGTGGTTGACCGCTTTCGAACACCTACAAAATGCCTGAAACACCAGAAGTATTTTCGGCAACAGGCCGTCTGACGATCAAGTCAGTAAACCGGAGTTTAAAGTGGGATTAGGTGGTAAAAATGTAATTACCTGATAACAGTGTTAGAGAAATTGTATTTATAGGTCAGAGGAAACTTGTTATAGAAAGACTCCCTGCTCCCTAATTAGATCACGCTGATTAGAGAGCAGTTAATAATTTCCTGATTCTATGAGGTGGATTTGCTGGTTGAATAGCTTCCCCCAACGGGCTAGGCCGAACTGGTGGGCATGTACAAAGGCTCACGAAATGCGCTCGAGCTCAGAGTTGCTTATGAAATTGCTTATCCAATCTCTGTCGGCCTCATGATCCACGCTGAGATCAAACGGTTGTAATTAGCCATGATTTTTATCCATATCAGTATACAAACAACAACTTCGACTTTCCTATTATAATATTAGAGATTGCCTATGTTACTGCTATTTGATACTGCTGCATTATTGTTTTCGTTTTTAGCTTTCTACATTTCGTTGAGCAGGAACCATTGGGGAGTGGGGAGTTGTTGTGGCCTAGGCTTTAGGGTAAACACCCTAGTTCAAGTAGTCCTTTACCCTTTCATAAGTGTTTAAGCCACTCTCACTCTCGATCTCCAATTATTACCTTCTCCGGATGTAAGTAGCTCTACACAAAACTTTGTGTAAGTATACGGCACAGAACTGAGGAAAGAATTTTTTTAAAAAAAATTGTAGAGAAAGATTGACAAGAAGAAAAGAAAATGGTCATTGCTAAGAAAATGAAAAAGAGATTATTTACATTTTAATATATCTTTTGAAAAAATCTTAAATAAAGCAATAAATAAAAAAGATAAATTTTGAGAATGTGGATTATTAAAAAACGGCAATGTATTTTAAAAATCCTATTTAAATAAATAATTATTAATTGAGTCATGGTTTACAAATACTAGTTTAATGCACGTGTGATGCACGTCTACAGAAAGTATAGTCATTAAATTAAAGAAATTTTCCATAAGAAAAGATACAGCAACTTATTTAACACCCTATATCAAAAATTTGTTCTGAAAATAAAGGAGAACAATTAGCAATTAAGCAACAACTATCTAGTTATGATCAAATCTTTCACCATCAGTGACAAATTTCAACAAATGTTGCTATACATAGAAATTATCCTTCACTGATCTCGAGTGTATTCTACTACTTATTTCCCGTAACTTTGAGCCATGGTCATTGTTTATTAAGAAAGACCAAATTTTGAGAACAAATAAAATTTTAATAAGCAAATCCTTTTGCAACAACGATAACAAAAAAAATTAGAAACAAACTTACATTAATCCAACCACTATAGTAGAAGCAACAGCAACCAACCAAATACAAAACTAATGTAATTTCTTGGCTTTCCCCTTACAAATAAGCTTTCCTATATAAAATAATTATAAGTATATATCATATAAAGTGTAGTTAACAAAGGGATATAATAAATAATGTATGTTGATAATCTAATTTATTTTTTTCTCACGGTTATGCTCAATAGTTCTCCTTAACTTAAAAAAGTTTCCAAGCCTAAACTTTTATATGTAGTCTCTCAGTCGATAAACCAAATAGTTGATATGCAATAAATAAATTGAGCAAATCTATTTTTTACTCAATTTGAATTAAAAAATATCAAACATCTACTTCAAAAATTATCAATAAAACATTAGAAAATATGTAGAGCTTACAATTCAGAGAAAATACAACAAACAGGAATTTACCCTTAATCTTCTAAACCATGTGTTACATATATCTCCCTCATTTTAGATTCAACACAATACTTACCTATTTTCTCAGCAAACTTATTCTCCATATATTATCGCTACAAATCCTTATCTTGAACTGTTCCTGTGCTTTCTCAAATTTATGCAATGGACCTAATCTGGTGCGGTGAAGAGGGGGGACGTTGCGGCGAGGGTGACCAGTAGTCGGGGAACGGTAGGGAGGCGGCAAGCAACAAGGGTAAGCAGTAATGCAACGAGGGTGAATGGTAGCGGCGACACGTGTAACACCATGCAAAATTGAGTAATGACAATTTTGTCCTCACGTATTACGCACGTGTATTTTGTACAATTATGAGTAATATTCGTAACGTATTTTTATATAAATGTCATACGTATCTTATATTCTGATAATGTATATGTTTTCCGTTTTCTCAAAACTCATTTTTATCATATTTCTAGCCAACTTAAACATTTATTTTAATCTTTGTATTTTTACGTACATTGCACATGCTTTCAATACACGTGTCGATTACGTATATTTTTTTTACTTGAAATATCCACAACATTATTGTTCTACATATTTTATATTTTGACTATTTTATTAATTTTTAATATTTTGCACGTGCATTGCATTTAAAATTTTATGTATTTTAGTCCCCAAAATTTTCCAAAGCTATGTAAAATTTTATTCTCATTTTATTTGTTACAAATGTATTATTTATTTTTTTATTAATACCCATGGGCCTCAAGTCTATTTAAAGCCCACTAGAAAATAAATTAATTTAAAAAAAAGTCCATGATTTTATTTTACACTTTAAATGTACATTTTTTTAATCCTACACACTTGTCATGTAACAAATACATACAAATGAATTATAAATAAATCATTTAAAAGAATGAAAAGTGCGTGCACGTAGAGTGCACGTGCATGTGTGTGCACACCAAGGGGCATGGTTGGCCGGCTGTTGAATGGAGTGAGTAGGGGAGGAGGAAGAGGTGAGTGAGTGGGTAATTAAATTATTTTAGTGGATAATTAATCAAATTAATTAAACCCACTACCTAATTCTATTTTGTAAAACCGACCCCCCCCCCCCCCTCCTAATCAAAAAAGACCCAAAAAAAATCAAAATATGTTGTGCTGTTGATGTTCACTCTGCCGAAATTTGCTGCCTTCTTTTCCTTCTTCGTGCGTGGATTTCGAAGGAGCTTTGGAGTACTTTTGGAGTCGTATTGCTTGGAAAAATTCTTCAACAATGCGGGTGATTTCTTGAACTTCCTCGAAGTATGATAGTATGCATGTGTAGGTAGTATATGGTTGAAATTGTTAACTTGCATGAGTTTTTCAATTATTTTGTGATGCATATTGTGTTGATAAAATCGTTAGTAGTAAGGAAGTATGAGAAAATTTGTATGTTAACTGAAAGTTACCCCATAGAATTGATAAATTGTCAATTGAAAATTTATTTAAAAGCATGTTGTATGTGGTAGGACGCAAATAATAATCCATGATTAAGAGTATATGAATTGTGTATTTGTTGTTAATTTATACATAGGAAGTTGTGTGAATATAAAAAAAAATGAATTATAAAATTGATGAAAAGTGAGAAATGCTAAAAAAAAAAAAAAAAAATACATTCATGATGTTGTCAATTTTTCTAATCAAAATATATGAGTACTAGATTTATAAAAGTTGTTATTTGAATACTAGATTTATAAAAATGATTATTTGAGTTAAATTGGGTATAATTTGGTGCTAATATAAATAAAATTTATGAAAAACTATTTCTGGAAACTTGGGGATATGTTTTATAAACAATCTAATTGAAAGAAAAGAATAGAATTCGAAAATAGATGAAAGAGTAAAAGAGATGAGATTTATCAGAAGGTAAAGTTATATGAAATTTAACTCCTAAGATATCAGATGTGATGTTTGGCTCTTGTGGCTAGCGTGGGCGCTGGAGCGCCACGCGCCATGGCTTGGCGGTGTCCCTGTGGTCGTGGTTTCGAGCCAGAGAAGGCTCTACCTTTTAATTTTCTTAAATTGATATTTATATAAAATAACAGTAGGAGTAATATTAAAAGGACTGCATGGGATTTATTTCACCAACTGAGAGTTGACCTAGTTGTTGGGATTGTTGGTTGCTTGCTTGAGATCTCGGGTTCGAATACGGGTGTCCTCTTTTAAGTTTTCACTTTTATTTTGAGATTTTTCAATTCTTTAAAATTGGGAGAAATCATATAATAGTTCTAGAATATTATTAAATCACTTGGAAATTATTTTATAGTATTCTAAGAAATATGTTTGAGAAATAAAGATCATGTTTATTTTATAATGACGAGATTTAAATATTGAACTTGTTTAAGAAATTATGTTTTTAATATTAAAACGATTTTTGAATTGAGCTTCAAAATTGGAAATATAGATGAATATGAAAAGGGTTTACTTAATCGAAGAAACTTTGTTGTTTATTAAAGTGAATTGTTGGTTGTGTGTGTCCAACCAAGAAGTGTTACTTCATGATTGATAACTAAGAATAAATGAAGGAGTTGAATGAAATATAAATACTTGAAAATGAAAATACGAATAATGAGGACATGATTGACCCCAGTTGTTGAACATGAAAAATGTTGGAATCTAAAGGTTAGGCGAGAGCCTTAATAACTGGCATTTTGAATAAAGAAATTTGAGAAACTAACCAGTTTGGGTTAAGTATCTTTGAAGAAGTAGCCAGTTTAGGCTGACTTTCTCTCGTGTTGATTTAAGTCCGGTAGGGTAAGTTAGCTCTAGGTTGTGATGATTTTAAAATTAAAACTTAAGGACTGACACTAAAGGGAGATGTGATGAATTATGTGCAAACATGAGTATGAGGGTCTTGATAGCGCAGTGGGAGGTTATCTCCAGAATTATCGGGGTTGCAGCTCCCGGTGGGAGATATTCCTTCAGAATTACTGGGAATGAGGCGACACTCAAGGGGTCTTTGTATAATGAGGTACCGATGACAACGTGGAGTGGGTTTCATCTCCAGAATTATCTGAGTGTGAGGCGTGATGGCCGTAAATCACTCGCGATAGGAGGACGACTCTCAAGAATTATCAGGGTCATAGCTCGCGGTATGGGTATTCACCTCCAGAATTATCGGGGTGTGAGTCAATGTGTCCAAAATTACTTGCGGTGGGAGTGCGATACTCAAGAATTATCAAAGTGGTACTAGATACACACAGGATAACTAAAACATATATTAGTCACCGTAGTAGTAATTCATAGTGACGGATTGAACCCTATATTGAGACGTACGACAAAGTCTTGCCCTCGGACCTATGTAGAATGGGATGCATATAATCTGTACAAGTATGCATTAGTGTCATTGTAGGATAACATCTGCATTAGGCATTAAGTCATATCATACACTGACATGTTTAGGATAGGTCACTCTTTTACACTTTATTATGCATTCAAGTTTGTGGTTGGTAAAGTAAGAGAATCGTTATATTACGGCATAGTGAAGATCGCTATTTTATAATATTGCGTTGGTTGTAAACAACTGACGTGCCCATAGTTTTTCCAGTGCAGGACTTGGATTAGTAAACGGGCATGATGATGAATTGATGCTAAGATTATTCTCATGATTTAAGTTGTTTATGTTAAAGTTTTATATGTATCAAGTTGTATTTTCTTTTTAATTTCCACTGTGTTAATGTAAGAACATTGTTGTATAATAAAAAGTTTAAATTTTCCTTGTAAAATTGTACCAATTTGATGTAAAAGATCCTGTTGTACTACGAATTACATGTAAATAGAATTCGGGGTGTTACAGAGTGATATCAGAGCAAACCTCAATAAGTAGTACAAAATTACAAGGACGACACATTATGGTAGACATTAGAAGTGTGAGTTCAGTTTATAGAGATTTAAATGTAAGTTGATTTACATTTGTGTTACTCTATATAGCGGTGTCTTCTCCTCCCTTTCCCTATTAGATAGCTGGAGTCATGAATGATGAATTTATGGAACTTGCATTCATGATACTCCCATTGTATAAAATTGATGTGATATTGTATGCGAACATGTTTTTTTTCCTTGGTATTAGAGTAGTGCAGTGGAAGCGTTGTGGGTTTGAACCTACACTCATGATACCTTACACGTAGACTAACTTTTCATTTTTATTTTCTTCGTATGTTTTCCTCATAGCATTTTTCATCTTTAACATTTACTATTTTTCAAATGTCTTATACTATTAATTTACTTCGATATTCATTATTTTAATTACAACCCTATTCTTAATCTTTTAAGTTTAACTTACTCGTTTTCTTTATTAATGTTTATTCCTCTTTATTTTCATGCGCTTTACGTTACTTACTTAATTTTGCTATTCCTTTTACGTATTTTTATTAAGTTTCCACTTATGAAATTATTAGTGCTAACTATTTTTCAATTATTATGTTTTTCCAGTTATTCATCGAGTTGCTTTACATTTTTATACTTTCCCATATTTCGTTTTACTATTTATTCCTTCATCAAAATAATAATAATAATAATAATAATAATTATGTAACTTTTACGAATGAAAATTTTATGATATTATTTAATACACATCATTGTAAAATTTTACTATTATACTTATATTATATTCTGTATTCTTTCAACTAATATTCAACACACATATTTTCAGATTTTTATCCAATAATATTTTCTTGAATTAGTAATTAAATTTATCTCGTACAATATTATACTAGTTCAGTTTGCGATTTTAATTATTCTCCCGCTTATTAATTTGATAAATTTTGCTTACTAAGTCTATTAACAAATTATCCATTGACTATGTTTCTCTTTAATTCTTCCAATTGTTTTGTATTCCAAACTATTTCACAATTAATGACTTAATTTATATTTTTCTTTTTATCTAATACTTTATCTAATATTATGAAAAATATCTTTCAATCGATTCTATCTTTAATGGTCACCTTTCTTTTCTTATGCTATTTACCTAATTTTCTTGTTCCAGTCTTATAAAATTTTGATACCCATAGTTTTCTTATTGTAACATCCTGAATTTTCAAATAATTAAGTATAAAGTTTTTCACTTGTTTTCACGTATTTTGCTTGTGCAATTTAATGTATATTTAGCTTTAAAAAATATTCTTATGTCATGAATGAATATTTTCTTCTCTTTTAAAATTAAAGCCTATTATTAATCTTTAGACCTAATAGTCTATTTCTAGCCCACTTAAATAAATAAATTAATTAATTAAAGGGCACATGTGGATTTTAGCCCACCTAATTAGCCCACTAATTAATTTTATTAATAATTAATACAACTTGTAGTGTAGACTTGATCAAGTAACGAATAAATTAACAATTAAATGAACAAACTAATTTGTAGTATGCATGAAGAGGCAAATGCATTGCACATGCCCGGACAAATTGAATGAGAAGGGTGGTCGGCCTTAGGCTAGGAGAGATGGGGAGAGGGGAGGAGTGGAGGAGTGGTTACTTGATAAGGGTAGTTCTTTTAACTCCCAAATGTATCCTATCCCTTCATCCAAACTCATCTCAACCCTCCATTTGGTCTTGAGTTGTGTATAAATAGCTCCCTTGGTTATTCATTTCTCATTACACTTAGAATTTGCAAAAAGAAAGATAGAAATTGTGTAAGAGAAAAGATAGAGTTGTGTGAGAAAAGATTGAGTGTTGTGTGGGTGTGTACTCATGCATCTTGGAGGCCGGCTAGCTTGGAGGAGAAGAAAACCGGGGTACACTAGCAAGGAGGAGAGGCTCGGTGTGCACTAGCTTGGAGGAGAAGGCTCGCAACTAGGGGAGATGATCATGCTTTCAAGGAGTTCTTTAGGAGTTTTTTTCATTTGTTTCTTAAAAAGGTGGGTGATTTCTCTACTTCTAATGTAAATACCATGCTAGGAATCTAATTTATGAACATGTTAGAAACAAATAGAAAATTTGTCATATACTTGCTTGAAAATACTAGTAAGAAAAAGGAAAATCTCTTGTATGGCTATATGAGAAAGTCGGCATAATGAACTGAAATGTGTTAATTTAGATTTGTTATGATTCTTTATTAATATATTTGCATGCTAGAATAGATATGAATTGATGTATCATGATTATATGAAAATTGTGCTTATAAATGAATTGTAGAATGCAAAATAATATCCATGAATTGTGAAATAAATTGATTAGTAGCAATAAGTGTTGAATTTATTTGTGTTGTATGAGTAATATTATATTCACTAGATAGTCAATTATGTTGTCTCTTTGAAACATAAGAAAATGTGTTAGTTTTGTAAAGATAAGATTAACTTAAGGGCTTTGATTATGTTAAAGAATGAAAAATGTATAAACACATTGTGAATAGATGGGGAACAAGTAGATAAAAAGATTCATATAGAAAAGGAATTTTTCATTGTCGAAAAATGTATTAATGTTCTCAGAAGAAATGTAAGCCCTGTTTTCCCAAATACATATTTTCTGAAATATTTCTTATAATTTGTCTAATTATAAATTCACCTTGTTTTGAAATTTGTTTCAGATATTTTATTAAAGCGTTTTCTAATCGAAAACTATATTTTGTTCGAATAATGGCATATTTTAATTTCTATCTCTATTTGACCGGTTATTTGTATTTTTACTCAATTTAAATTTAAATATGTTGTTGTTATGTTATTTTGATAAATGTAGACTTTGTTATATAAATCTTATTATTATTATTATTATTAGTATTATTTTTGAAAAGCCCGAATGTGCTTATTTAGTTGTATTTTATTGTGTGATTTGATGTATGTTATATGTACATTTTTAAAACAATGTTCATTTGTTTATTTTATTGTAATATAAACCCTATTTAAAATTCTATTTTCCTTATTGGATATTTTTCCTAAACCCAATACCCACTCTCCTAATGGATCATGTACCCATCTAAACCCAAACCCATAACCCTATTATATGAATAATCTAATTATAACCTAACCCTAACCTAATAACCCCATCTACTGTTTTAACCCCTATACAGCCGCCACCCCTACCTCCCGCTCGTCCCTTCATCTCCCTCACCCATGCCAACCCAACCACCTCCATCCCGCTCCCCTTTGCCCACAGTCGACGCCACCTCCATCGACAACTCCACAGCAGTCGTCCTCCGCTGTGTGCCCCCGGTTGCGACGCCTTCAATGACATCGCTCAGCCCGACCAGTCACAGCCGCCCTGGTCCCCCACGACACAGTACAGCCACCGCAGCGGGCAGCAGCTCTCGCCTCGCCAACCTGAGCGACAACCTCACAGTGCAGCCTCTCTACTCGCGACGCTGCATCGCCGACAGCCACCTCGTACCACCATGTCGCTCCCCCCTGTGCGTGCCCTCCCTCGTCGACCACAGCATCACACCTCCTGTGCCGTGCGACACCCCGACGTTTCCTCCACAGACGAACGCGCTGCCGTGACCTCCGCCTGTTCACACTGCCCCTGAGCGCCACCATCCGCCGCCTGTGCCGTCAGCCAACCTCTGCCGCAGTCACCCTCTCTCCCTCTCTGTCGCTGAGAAGATGGAAAGAGGAGGAAAAGTGAAGGAGGACCAAATTCAATCTGAGCCGTCGAATCTCATCAAGATCCGATCTCCTTCAAGATCAGATCAGATCTGATTGCTGTGTGGGTTTTGATCATATTGATTGTGAGTCGTCCATTGATTGTGATCTTGATTTATTGATTCTTGGCCGTCGGATCCCCATCATCATTTCATCTTGATCATCACCATCCGATCATATCTCAGCCGTTCATTCGATCGTGATCTTCAACTCAGATCAAAGCAAATCCAGCCGTATGATCATCTTGATCTTGATTTTCCATCAAGATCCACACCGATCCAATCCATCCGATATCGATCGTCGATCAACGCCCTCATCCAATCAAGGCAAGTATTCTCCTTGTACAATTTATGGACCTAGTACAAGCATTTGATTGAAAATACCCCAAATAGGTTGTAGTTGTGACTCCTTCTTGTCTTATTATTTGTCGATCTTGAATTTTCATCATCGATTCCTTAATCTTAAGAGTTACAACACCTTCGTTGTTATAATTAAAAATTACTTGGACTCATTTTATCTCCAAGTCACATGAACATATGAAATTAAGAAACCCTATATTTGTAGATGTGTGTTGTATCTTGTATGTGATGATCTTGCACCCATTTGAGTTGAGAAATAAATGTTGCTTGCTGTTTTGATAACCATTACCCCTTATTTGTATCACACATTAATCTAGACGCCTAACGACCGATTATCGTGCAACTTATACATGTAAGACATTCACACTTGTTGCTGTCCTGAACTTTACTTGCTATTTCAACCTCTTTAAGATCAGAATTTGAACCTGAGACCTGAACAGTAAATGTATCTCTAGATGTGTACATGTCGATAGCCTCTAGAATTTTTGAATTCCGAGTTACGGTCTAGGAGATATCGCAGTTTTACTGCAGCTGTATCGGTAGTCGCAGATTCACAAAACTGCTGCACATCTTTAGTTTACAAATTAATTTAACTAGGTTAACAGCAAGAAATTGACTTGAAATTTTACATGCTGTTGCTGGAAACCTTAGAGAACATCCCCAAATTATCTCAGAATTAATTAATTATGTTTCAACCCTGTTTCACATGTATAAGCTCGTATTCACGAATTCTGGCTGAACACAAAAGCTGTATGATTTGCTGTTTTGACACATGCTTCCACCACTTTTATGTACCTTAATTATATGCGTTGGAATCGGGCAGAAGTCTAGTTTCTAGATCTTCTGATGGATGCATATTTTCTATCTCGTAGCAATGAGAATCGCAGTTTTGGTGCAGCAACGTCATGCTGTCCAAATTTGAGATTTTCGTTATTCTTGATATTTTAATTTGTTTAAACCCTCGAACTTCAATCCTATCTAGCCTAGACTTGAACCATGTACTTGATTATGTTTACTTAACTTTTTTTGCACGCTTTTATGCTTGGTTAATAATAATAATAAATAACAAGCAGGGGTTTAAGGGAAAGACTATAGTAGTGGACAATATAGGTAAGTGTACTCAGAAGGGGGGCCCGTATTTCCCAATACTTGGTTCATGAACTTGTTGTATCTTGATCGATTCATGGAGTCAGTTACTTGGCTCATGAACTTGTTTGATTCATGAACCCATTGTGCGGTTCTTGAACTTGTTAGTGGATTCGCGAACTGGTTTCGTGAACTTGTTATTTATTTTCCGATTCATGAACCATGCTTGCTCGTTACTTGATACCTGAGTACGCCGCCCTATAGAATCCATTCCTAGGCCTAAACGAAATTTCATTGACTGTAGAAACCATGTAGTAAGAAGATGTATGCATGAAGTGCTACCTAGAAAGTAATAACCACAAAACTTGATACATGAAACTTGAACTTGATACATGCTTACTTGTCACTTGATGATATGATACATGAGACTTGATACTTGAATATAATACTTGACACTTGTGACTTGATACTTATACTTGACAACTTGACACTAGACCTGAGACTTGTTACTTGACACTAGACTTGAGACTTGTTACTTGACACTTATACTTGATACTTGTCACTTGATGTTGGATACTCTTATATGTCACTAGTCACTTGATCTACTACTAGTATTTGTTACCCAACCTGATCTTTTGAGTTTTTCTTCTTGCTAGTTAGTTCTTGAATTTTCACTACTTGTTGCATCCCTATTACATTCTTGATTTCAAATTTTGTTCCATGTTTCTTGTACTCGTTTTTACTATTTGTGGTCCTAACTTGCACTAAGGGCATTTTTTCTTGTTTTTCCTATTTTTCTCTTTTTATAATTATTAAACAGACTTTAGAGACGTGCTGCCTGTCGGATTGATGAGCAGAGATTTTAGACTTCAAATGGAGGAAAGACATGCTTAGATTATTTGTCTTCTTGTGCTATTCATTTCTTGCTACTTAAAAACTTGTAACGGGCTTATGTTTCCGAGTCTTACATCTGATCCAGACTTGAAAACTATTTGGATATTATTATTTATTTTCAATTGTTTTTCTGTTGCTTAACAAATTATTCATGCATGCATTGTGGTATATATATCTTGTTATATTCTTGTTGTGATGCTGAGTCGATCCTACAGCTTATAGATGATGTTAAAATCATTCACTGGGTTTCGTCACGCACTCGTATTTCGTGTTTTTGGGAAGCGGGGCATGACAATAAATAAGAGAAATAGTCTACTATGTGGTTAAAAATGAGAATTTTGGATATCTAAGAAAATATAATATACTGTTTTTCAAATAAAAAATTTCTGGAAAGAGATTTAGATTTTTTTGAATAAGTACAATTGATTGAAAAAAAAATTGAGTTTACTAAACGAAGAGTAGATACAGTACGGTCTATAAAAGAAGCACTTAACCAACTTCATATCGGTTAGTCACCAGGACCTACTGGTCTTCGGGTGCATTTTGGGTATGTTACTGTAGCACAGCGGAGGGTATGGGTCTCGGGTTCGAGTCTTGAAAAGACTCTGTTTTTATGAAATTTTGATTTTTAAACCAAAGCACCGAACTATACTCTAAGTATAATTGAAGCCCCTCTCATATCAGTTAGTCACTCTGGCCTTTCTGGTCATTGGGTGCGCTTTGGGTCGATTATTGTTCGCAGGCGGGGGTATTGGTTTGGGTTCGAATCCGGCCCTATCCTTTTGTTTATGTTTTTTGATTTTTTAACTTATTTTGATTTTTTTGAGTATTTTAAGTGTATAAAAATTGAGGGAAAAAACTAGAATTCTTCTAAAATTACCTAGACTTCATAAAAATTATTTCTATCATATTTGACATAATATAATAAGAATTAGAAGTAATTTTCAGAAGGAGATCTTGATAAGTATTCTTAGATTATGACTTGATTAATTAAAGAAAAGGAATATTTTGAATATAAAAAAAATTTGTGTAGAGATTAAAAATGAGATTTTTGACATGGAAAATTTGAGTAGTTAAATATGAAATTGTTGTTTAAATTATGCAAAGGTGCATGGCAAATGAAACACAAAAAGACCATGATGAAATATGGAAATTTGTGAGTATGAACACTCATTTGATGAACATGAAAAGAGTTTGACACTAGAGTTTTAGCTAAGTCCTTACATCGGTATGAATGAAATTTTTGAAAGAGAAATGTGATAATAAAAGACCAAGATTGGGTCTTGGTTAACCATTGATGTTTAAGACCGGTGTAGAGGTAACGCTAACTCTAGGGTGTTAATTTTACTCATGGTTCTATTATCTAAGGATTAGAGACATAGTGAAGATGTGATGAAAGTAAAAGAATTACACAAGTATGAGGGCCTCGGATCTACGGTGTGAGAGTGTTCACAGATTGTCTGCATGACGCATCATGTCATGATGTGGATACATCTCTGGAATTATCAGGACCGTGGCGATGCTTGTGGGGTGTTTTGTAACTATGTAGTGTCGTCATTCCATGACGGAGGTGAATTGTCCATAGGTTGTCTACATGATATGTAGAACCCCGTATTTTCAAATATTATTTTAATTATTTGAAAATGAATTTAAATTTATTTTGGAGATTTAATTGGTATTTTCTAAAAGATTTATCTTTTGTACACGTGCAAATGACTTTGAGATATTTGAAAAAATTAAGATTTCTTTATGAAAAATCATTATTTATTATTTTGGAATTATGTAGTATTTTTCCGGATTTTTCTGAATTTAATTAGTACTATTTGCAAATTTTAAGAAAAGAAGGACCTTTTTGTAAAATTGACATTTTTAAGGGCTAAAGTGCAAAATTGGCATTCTGGACGTTTTAAACAGTATTGGTTAAGATTTAGAAGTATATTTTCTATTAAATCCTAATTTTAAATGAATTTTAGATGAATTTCCAAGAGTAGATATATATATGTATAATTGTATTTTGAAGGGATTGTTTTGCAAATGTATTTCCTAAACCCTAAAACCTAATTCCCGGCCTATATAAAGAGAGTTTGCAGCCGTCATTCGCTGCACAACTCAGATCTTATTATATTCTCATTCTTTTGGTGATTGAGGAAGAAGCTTTTGGATCTAGCAAAGGAAGGCTTTTGTGGATTCTTCTTGATTCTAAAAGGTGAGTGATATGAACTTGCTTTGTTTTATGTGAATGATTATGTGTTGTTTCTTTTGATAATCTGTATCTTGCATATGGTCGATGCACTGGTTATTATTATTTTAAGCATGTGAAATCCATGAAAGATTAGTAGATCTCGATTGACAATTCTTGATTGCTTGGAACATGATAAGATTTGAGGATAGTTATAAAAATAAGAAACTTGATGGATGGATCTCAGGATCTGGTGATTATGAATCGGATTAGATTCGAGTTGAGGAGATTTGGTATTGAGATGGACACCAGAATTTATTATTTGATTTCAGACCTAGTTTGTGAGAATCGTAGGCCGACAGTCGACTGGTCCACGACTCAGTCGACTGGCACGACCCTGTTTTTGTATTTTCAGACTTTGAGAAATCGTTCGGGACGGTCGACTGGCACTATTATCAGTCGACTAGTATGCTGAGTAAAGTTTTGTCCAGTCTTTCGGGACAGTCGACCATGACCCCTATGAGTCGACTGTTAGCACTTGGGTTGTTCTTGAGAAATTATTGGTAATTGTTTCGGGTAAGTCGTCTGATGTTTGATTAAGTCAACTTACTGCACTTGTTATAATCTTGGATATTGGTTCTCGAGGCAGTCGACTTATTATAGCATAAGTCGACTGGTTCTGATGAGTTTTCATGATCTTGAAGGTTCTTGTTATCGTTAGTTTGTTTGTAGATGAATATGTCCGTCAGTGTAATAGTCACTATTGGTGATGCATGCCGGGTATGTATTCGATCTATACCCTCGTTAGTTTGTTTGTAGATGAATATGTCTGTCGGTGTAATAGTCACTATTGGTGATGCATGCCGGGTATGTATTCGATCTATACCCTCGTTAGTTTGTTTGTAGATGAATATGTCCGTCGGTGTAATAGTCACTATTGGTGATGCATGCCGGGTATGTATTCGGTCTATACCCTCGTTAGTTTGTTTGTAGATGAATATGTTCGTCGGTGTAATAGTCACTATTGGTGATGCATGCCGGGTATGTATTCGATCTATACCCTCTTTAGTTTGTTTGTAGATGAATATGTTCGTCGGTGTAATAGTCACTATTGGTGATGCATGCCGGGTATGTATTCGATCTATACCCTCTTTAGTTTGTTTGTAGATGGATACATGGGTATCCGATCTATGGCATTATTGGTGATCGATTGTTGGACATACATCGTGGTATTGAGATTTATTGATAATTGGGCATGTTCAGATATGTGTGGATTATTGTTTGTTCAGAACAGTCGACTGGTTTCTACGACAGTCGACTGTACCGTACAGTTAAGCTGTACATATTTTGAGAGAGATTGATTGATTGATACTTGATCGTTGGTATTGTTTCTTGACTCGGCTTCACTCATGTACTGACCTATCGTTCTTGTTTCAGATTACATGTTCAGTTTATGTATTTTTGTTCAGTACATGTTGCTTATGATTATTTGTTTGTTTATGTTTGTTGTTTATATCGCTCACACCATTTATGGCTGACCCCGTAGTTTTGGGGGTTAGGGTTCAACTCTAGCCTCACAGGTTGCAGGTTGCTTAGAATTGGAGGCTTGGATGCTTGGGTTAGCTATAGAGATTATGAGTGTTATAATAGAGCCTTGTGTAAATTGTTGTAAGAAGAGTATTGTAAAGGAATTATTGTAATTTAAAGTGTTTGTATTTCCGCTGCTATTAGAAAGAAATTGTTGTAATAAAGATTTGGAATAAAATGATTTAAGTTTTTGGTCTATGCATATTGTTACATTGAAGTGGATCGCTGGGAAAGTGCCACGTATTTTCTAAAGTTTCGTATTTAGAAATTCGGGGCGCTACATGATACGTCATGTCATGACGTGGGATTCCCCTCCACGTTGTCTGGGTATGGGCTCGTAACTCATAGAATATCTAGGATACTTGTCGTAGTTACCGTAGTAGTTTAACTCATAACGAGGGATCCAACCCAACAAGATGAATGGTTAAGGGCTTGCCCTCGGATTTATGTATGACGGGATGCATATGTTTGAACAAGTACGCATTAGTGTCATGAAATAAGAAATAACTGCATTTAAGACTAAGTGCACATTCACATACGACATCAATAAGATAGTCCCCCTTAGCTTTGTTTGTAAATAAGTGTATGCTTTCCAAGTAAGAGAAATTGATGTATTATATCCTAGCGTCAATTGTATGCAACTGACATGTCCATTGTTTCCATGCAGGACAAATTGAATGAAATGGCTAAAGAAGGAATGCTTCTTGAAGAAATGTTCAAATTGTTATTGATTTTATGTATCATGTTGTAACTTATAATTCCACTGCATTGATGTAAAATATTGTTGTATAAAAAGTTTTAAATTTCTTGTAAAATTGTACAAAGTAAAGTGTAAAGATACTGTGGAACTTTGAATTCAGACTTATTTGGAATTCGGGGTGTTACAGAGTGGCATCAGAGCTACGCTTCCAAGTAGTACAAATTTATAAGGAACGACACCCTAGAGTGGACATTAGAGTGTGAGTTGGGTATAGAGATTTAAATGTAAGCTACATACATTTGTGTTGCTCTATGATTGATGCTTCTTCTCTCCCTCCCTCAAGGTGGTAAACCACCACGACCCAGCAGGAGATAATGCTTGGCACATAATCGAAGAGGACTACCACCCCGGACAAGGAGATTCCGACGAAGAAGATCAAGGAATGGAGAAGGGACCATTTATGGACTCGACTTGGAAACAGAGTTGGCCAGAGCCTATCAGACCCTCAACACCGTTGCCATGAACCAAAACCATAGGAGGATGCCTACAAATCCAGTTCCTGAGGCGATCAAACTTGTGGAGTCATTCAAGAGGATGAAGCCACCAGTGTTTGAAGGGAAGTCATATCCAGATGCAGCTGACAATTGGATTAGGCAAGTCGAGACTACCTTTGAAGTCTTGGAAACTTCAGAAGGTAGCAAGGTGAAGTTGGCTACATTGCAGCTTGAGAAGGATGCAGCTGTATGGTGGCAATCCATGAAGCAGACGATGGAAAATGGTGTTATAGGCTGGGAGGAATTCTTGGAACAGTTCCACGGTCACTACTTTCCATCCGACATCCAAGAGAAGAAAGTGATGGAGTTCCTGGCACTATAGTTGGGAGGCATGTCTGTCAGGTAGTATCAGACAAGGTTTACTCAACTTTCGAGGTATGCACCCGAACTTGTGATGGACGAGGAGAAGAAAGCCTGAAAGTTCGAGCACAGATTGTGGCCGAGTCTGAGATCAAGGATGATACCCCTTGGTATCAGAAGGTTTGACAAGTTAGTCAAGCGAGCAGCAGCTACAGAGCAGGATATAGAGAGTTTCATGCCGCCCAGAACAGGAGGATCAATTGGAATGTCGAGAAGAGACCTGCAGTTTCTGGGAATGTCAGGGAGCCGCCAGCTCAAACGTTCAAACCTACGGGGGCGAACGCTGTCAATGTGGCTGGAAGACCCGAAAATGGTTGGATGAGACATCCTGTGGTGACTTGTTTCAATTGTGGAGATACGAGTCATTACAGATCTCAATGCCCAAGTTGTAAGATGTCGCCCAAAAAGCACCAACGCAGCAAGTTGGGAAGAAGCCGTACCAGCAGGAGCGAGTATTTGCCTTGACTGAGGCTGACACTGATGAAGTGGATCACGTCATTACTGGTACAGGGGCGAATGTTTAGAAGTTTCTGTTGTTCTTTTTCCCTATTTTATTTAGTAAAAAAAAAATTTTACGTAACGGAATTGTGTTATGTAACAGGATAACTTTTATTAAATGGAAAGAAAGCTGTTGTTCTGTTCGATACTAGATCCTCTCATACTTTTGTATCTCCTAAATTTGCTAAAGTCTTGGGAGTCGAACCGATGGTCTTTCCAGGCAAGGTCTTAGCAGTAGATACTACATCAGGGGAGACTTTAACCACTGATCGGTATTATGCAGACTGCAAGATCAAGATTGGAGACAGGATTTTTGGGATTGATCTGATCGAGCTGAATATCCTAAGGGGTCGATGTTATCATTGGCATTGATTGGATGTCGGTGTACAGTACGAACATCAAGTGTAAGACCAAGGAGGTAACAATGAAGGCTCCAGGAGGTCCTGAAGTCACTTTCCAGGGGAAGAGGAGATGTTCAAATTTGGTGGTAGCTATCAGCAAGAAGAAAGTTCCGGTGGAGGTGCAGCAGATTCCAGTGGTACGGGATTACTCGACTGTGTTCTTGGAGGATTTGCCCGGGTTATCCCCGCATCGTGATGTAGAATTCAGCATCACTATCTAGCCAGGGACTACACCTATTTCCAAGATACCGTATAGGATGGTGCCTATGGAGCAGGATGAAGTTAAACGGCAAATTGAGGAACTTTTGGGGAAAGGTTTTATTCAGCTGACTACGTCACCTTGTGGAACACCGGTACTGTTGGTGAAGAAGAAGGATGGGTCGATAAGGATGTGCATCGATTACCGAGAGCTGAATAAGGTCACTGTTCAGAAGAAATATCATATTCCACGAATTGATGAGCTATTTGATCGTCTACATGGAGTAGTTGTTTTCTCCAAAATAGACCTTTGATCGGGATACCATCAGGGTCGAGTGAAAGTAGAAGATTTGCATAAGATTGCATTCAGAACTCGATATGAGCATTACAAATTATCAGTTATGCCATTTGGAGTGACGAATGCACATGCAATCTTTATGGACATGATGAACAAAGTTCTGAGACCGTTTATTGATTCTTTCATCATGGTGTTTATCAACGATATTCTTGTGTACTCCAAGTGGGAGGAGGAGCACACTGAGCATCTGCTGAGGTTCTGAAGAAGCTTCAAGAGCATGAGTTGTATGCCAAGTTATCTAAGTGCAATTTTTGAAAATCTGAAGTGGCATTCCTGGGTCACATCCTTTCTAAGGAGGGAGTGGCTACTGATCCTCAGAAGATAGAGGTAGTGAAGGATTGGGCAAGGCCTACTACAGTAAAGGAAATTAGAAGTTTTCTTGGGTTAACTAGATACTACAGGAGGTTTATCCAAGGCTATGCTCTGATAGTCGTGTCGCTCAATGGTCTAACCAAGAAGAATGTAAATTTCAAGTGGACTGAGCAGTGCGAGGCAAGCTTTCAGGAGTTGAAAGAAAAACTGACTGCTGCTCCCATTTTGGCTTTACCTAGAGCAGGTGTTGAGTATGATGTCTACAGCGATGCTTCACATCGTGAGCTTGGTTGTGTCTTGATGCAAGAAGGAAAAGTAATCGCTATGGGTCTAGGTAGCTAAGACTGCATGAGAAGAATTATCTGACTCATGATCTGAAGTTTGTTGCGATTATCTTCGCCTTGAAGCAATGGAGGCATTATGTGAAAGGTGAGAAGTTAAACATGTACACGGACCACAAAAGCTTGAAGTACATATATCAGCAAAAGGACCTGAATCTGAGGCAACGAAGATGGCTGGAAGTACTTGAGGACATGTGTCCTGAGATTAAGTACCATCCAGGGAAGGCTAATGTTGTTGCTGATGCACTTAGCTGTAAAAGCAGTTTGGCCAGTTTGATCATGACCTAGAGGCATCTTGCAGCAGAGTTAGATCGGGCTGGTATTGAGGTAGTTTTGCAAGGTTTTGGAGCATCTTTGGCTCAGCTGAGGCTTCAGCCCACGCTGAATGAAAGGATTATAGCAGGTCAGAGGGACGATGCAGAGATTCAAAAGATGAAGGAGCAAGTTGGTGCTGGCAGATTTTTAGAGTTTCAGATCAGGGATGAAGTGTTGTGGTTTGGAGAGAGGCTATGTGTTCCGGATCAATCATATTTGAGGGAGAGTATTCTTCAGGAGGCACATCCTCCTCTTTTTTTTGTACACCCTGGGAACACCAAGATGTACAAGAACATCAAGCAACATTTCTGGTGGTCAGGTTTGAAGGGGATGTGGCTAAGTTTGTGGCGAGGTGTGAGATTTGTCAGCAGGTGAAAGCTAAGAATCAGAAGCCCAGGGGTTTGTTGCAACCGTTACCCATTCCGGAGTGGAAGTGGGATAACATCAGCATGGATTTCTTCACGGGTTTGCCCAAGAGTTTGAAGGGTAATGATGCGATTTGGGTCACTGTAGATCAACTAACCAAATCAGCTCACTTTTTGGCAATGAAACTCACTTCGTCTATGGACAAGTTAGCTGAGCTGTATGTTGGGGAGATCGTCAGGCTTCTCGGTGTTCCGTTGACCATTGTATCTGATCGAGATGCGCGATTCACTTTGCATTTCTGGAGGAGTCTTCAGACAGCTTTGGGTACTAAGATGGATTTCAGCACTACCTTCCATCCTCAGACTGATGGATAAACTGAGAGGGTCAATCGAGTTCTTGAGGATATGCTTCAATGTTGTGTTCTAGATTTTGGAGGCAGTTGGGAGAGGCATCTAACTCTGATAGAGTTTGCCTACAATAATAGTTTTCAGACTAGTATCGGGATGGCACCGTACGAAGCTCTGTATGGCAGGAAGTGCAGAATGCCTATTTGCTGGTTTGAAGTGGGGGAGCGACAAATGTTTGGGCCCGAGATCGTGCAGCAGACCTTGAAAAAGATCGATTTGATCAGGAAGAGGTTGGTGGATGCTCAGAGTACAACCGGAGAAGGGACCTTGAGTTCGAGGAATGTGACTTTTTCTTTCTGAAGGTATCACATAGTGAAGGTGTGATTCGTTTTGGCAGAGGTGGGAAATTAGCTCCAAGGTTCATAGGCCCATATAAGATATTGAAGAGGATTGGAAAAACTGCTTACCGGTTGGGGTTACCGGAAGAGTTGTCTCAGGTGCACAATGTCTTCCATGTGTTTATGTTGAGAGATTACAATTCAGATCCAAGTCACCATTTGCCCAAAGTGCTGGAGGGTTTGCAGCTAGATCTAAGCTATATTGAGCGACCAGTTGAGATCCTGAATCGTAGGGAGAAAGTCTTGAGGAACAAGACGATACTGATGGTCAAAGTAGCCTGGAGAAACCAGTTGGTTGAAGAGGGTACTTGGGAATCCGAGGAGAGGATGATGAAAGACCATCCTGAGCTCTTTGTTTTATTTGTACTTTCTTTTCTTTTCCCTTCCTTTCTTTTCTTCTTGTTTTATTCAGTTTTCTCACTCTTTATGTGTAGTTCCGGGGACGGAACTATTCTAAGGAGGGAGTGTTGTGACATCCTGAGTTTTTATTTATAATGAAATAAAGAGTTAGTTGATTTTATTTATTTTGCACGTACAAATTCATGTGCATTTTTCCTAGAAAATTATTCATTTTTGTAACATGAACAAATATTTTGATCCTTCTCTTTTATTATTTTAAAAGCCTAAAGCCTAGATTTTTTATTCTTAATGCCCACCCTAATTATTTAATTATTTTAATAGCCCATGGAGTTCTAAGCCCACTAATTTGAAAGCCCACTAGTTTAATTCTCTTTTAATAAGCATGACTTGTAGTGTAGATCAACTTTGTAGACAATTAAATAATTAATCATGTACAATTAGTAACTAGGGGTACTTTGGAGACACGTGCATTGCACTAGCACGTGCCTCATTATGCATGGGGAGTAGGCCGGATGGTTTAGAGGGAGAGATGGGAGTAGTGGTCAGGTGGTTTCTCAAATCATGGGTAGTTACTACAACTCCCAAACTCATCCTAGCCTTTGATCCTTAACTATTTGATCTATGGCAGATCCGTCTAAGAGACCGAGTTCCCATTTCGGACCCGTTTGTAGGTGAAGTTACTGTTTTGCCCATGTGAGCTTTAAGATTTGTACCTGATTTGAACAGTTCCGATTTAGTCCTATTTTTAGCCATATCACGAGCTCCCACTCCTAAAGACTGTGTATTACAGCTTTTAGGGAGTAGTTTTACTGTTTCAATGGCGTAAAGGACTTATCGGAGTTCTTAAAGGGAGTTCAGATCTTATTCGAGTAGTAACAGTATTTTTCCGAGCCGGCAACACGCCCAAAATCATTCTTAGGCTCTTCTGGATTTTTGGTGATTTTTCCCGATTTTTTAACAATTTTTCGAATCATTTATTTAATTTTGCAAAGTGGCGATCTATTTTCAAAAAGTACTAATTAACCATTCTAATTAATAATTATTTATCCAGGGGCTCAAAAATATTTTCCCGAATTTATAATTATTTTTAGAATTTTTAATTAATTTTCCTAAATTTTTAATCATTTTTTGCAATTTTTAAATAATTAATTCGAATTAATAAACAAGAAAAAGGATTTAATCACGGTATTTACGACGTGGCGTGATCTGGGACGTCCATCAGCCTTCGGCGCAAATTTCTGAACAATCGGACGGCTCCTCTGGCGCGCAGGCATTTTTCCTCATTTGGGGGTCGGTGGTAAGAGCGCTCGGCACCAGTTATCGACCCCCTTTAGCCACTTCGGTAGGTTGACTCGTGTCTGGGTGGAGGCTGAGGTCGAGGGGGTTCGACGAATGCTGCTGAAGTCAAGAGGGACCTCGAGAGGATGACACGTGTTAAGTTGACTGTTGACCGTTGGTCGTTGACCAGTCAACGCATTTTCTCGCGTTTGGACGTTGGTGGCAAGAGTGCTCAGCACACATTGTGAAGTCCATGAGAGATTTTTTCTCGCATTTGGAAGTCGGTGGCAAAAGTGCTCAGCATCGTCGCCGAAGTCCAGGAGAGATATTTTCTCGTATTTGGACGTCGGTAGCAAGAGTGCTCGGCACAGGTTGCCGAAGTCCAAGGGAGATTTTTTCTCACATTTGGACGTCGGTGGCAAGAGTGCTCGGCACACGTTGCTAAAGTCCAGGAGAGAATTTTTCTCGCATTTGGACATAGATGGCAAGAGTGCTCGGCACGCATTGCCGAAGTTCGGGAGAGATTTTTTCTCGCATTTGGGCGTCGGTGGCAAGAGTGCTCGACACGCATTGCCGAAGTCCAGGAGAGATTTTTTCTCGCATTTGGACGTCGATGGCAAGAGTGCTCGACACGTGTTGCCGAAGTCCAAGAGAGATTTTTTCTCGCATTTGGACGTCGGTGGCAAAAGTGCTCGGCAAGGGTTGCCGAAGTATAGGAGAGATTTTTTCTCGCATTATGGACGTCGCTGGCAAGAGTGTTCCGCACACGTTGCTGAAGTCCAGGAGAGATTTTTTCTCGCATTTGTACATCGGTGGCAAGAGTGCTTAATACACGTTGCTGAATTCCAGGAGCAATTTTTTTCTCACACTTGGACGTCGGTGGCAAGAGTGCTCGGCACGCGTTGC
This sequence comes from Hemerocallis citrina, assembly GCA_017893485.1. Taxonomy (NCBI): domain Eukaryota; kingdom Viridiplantae; phylum Streptophyta; class Magnoliopsida; order Asparagales; family Asphodelaceae; genus Hemerocallis; species Hemerocallis citrina. Next base: position 28,696,075 of record CM030367.1, read on the forward strand.
TAAATTTCAGGAGTGATTTTTTTCTCGCACTTGGACGTCGGTGGCAAGAGTGCTCGGCACGCGTTGACGATGTCCAGGAGAGATTCTTTCTCGCATTTGGACGTCAGTGGCAATAGTGCTCGGCACGCGTTGCTAAAGTCCAGGAGAGATTTTTTCTCACATTTGGACGTCGGTGGCAAGAGTGCACGGCATGTGTTGCTGAAGTCCAGGAGAGATTTTTCTCGCATTTGGACGCGGTGGCAAGAGTGCTCGGCACGCATTGCTGAAGTCAGGAGAATTTTTCTCGCATTTGGACATCGGTGGCAAGAGTGCTCGGCACGCATTGCTGAAGTCCAAGAGAGATTTTTTCTCGCATTTGGACGTCAGTGGCAACAGTGCTTGGCACGCGTTGCTAAAGTCCAGGAGAGATTTTTTCTCGCATTTGGACGTCGGTGGTAAGAGTGCACGGCATGTGTTGCTGAAGTCCAGAAGAGATTTTTCTTGCATTTGGATGTCGGTGGCAAGAATGCTCGACACGCGTTGCTGAAGTCTAGGAGAATTTTTCTCGCATTTGGACATCGGTGGCAAGAGTGATCGGCACGCGTTGCAGAAGTCCGGGAGAGAATTTTTCTCGCATTTGGACGTTGGTGGCAAGAGTGCTCGGCACGCATTGCCAAAGTTTGAGAGAGATTTTTTCTTGCATTTGGGCGTCGGCAGCAAGAGTGCTCAGCAAGCATTGCCGAAGTCCGGGAGAGATTTTTTCTCGCATTTGGAAGTCGGTGGCAAGAGTGCTTAGCACGCGTTGGCGAAGTCTAGGAGATTTTTTTTCTCGCATTTGGACGTCGGTGGCAAGAGTGCTCAACACACATTTCCGAAGACCAGGAGAGATTGTTTCTCGCATTTTGGACGTCGGTGGCAAGAGTGCCCAGCACGCGTTGCTGAAGTCCATGAGAGATTTTTTTCTGGCACTTGGACGTCGGTGGAAAGAGTGCTCGGCACCAGGAGCAATTTTTTTCTCGCACTTGAACATCGGTGGCAAGAGTGCTCAGCACGCATTGCCGAAGTCCAGGAGAGATTTTTTCACGAATTTGGACGTCGGTGGCAAGAGTGCTCGGCACGCATTGTTGAAGTCCAGGAGAGATTTTTTCTCGCATTTGGACATCGGTGGCAAGAGTGCTCGTCACGCATTGCTGAAGTCCAGGAGAGATTTTTTCTCGCATTTGGACGTCGGTGGCAAGAGTGCTCGTCACGCATTGCCGAAGTCCAGGAGATATTTTTTCTCGCATTTGGACGTCGGTGGCAAGAGTGCTCGACACGCGTTGCCGAAGTCCAGGAGAGACTTTTTCTCGCATTTGGACGTCGGTGGCAAGAGTGCTCGGCACGTGTTGCCGAAGTCCAGGAGAAATTTTTTCTCGCATTTGGACGTCAGTGGCAAGAGTACTCGGCACAGGTTGCCAAAGTCCAGGAGATTGACATGTGGCACGCTGACCGTTTGACTGTTGACCAGTCAAAGGCCTATTGAGTTTCTCCACTTTTTGTCGTCTTGCGGTAAATGGGCCAGGCTTTTGAGTTTCCGAGGCCTTTTAGTCTCGTTTTGTGTGTCGCCTCTATAAAACTTCACCCCCACACCTCACTTGTTCACTTTCTAGTTTTTACTCAGGCGTTTCTCTTTCAACAGCGGGAGCTTCAGGCGAGATTTTACTGATTTTCGGAGATATTTCCGACCATCATTGTCACCTCAAGGTAACCCCACACATAGTTTACTTTTAGAGAATGTCTAGCTTTCCCCCATGGCCAGAGACCTCCCCTGTTCTCGCTCATGAGCCGACCTCGAGCCAATATCCTTCAGGCGACAAAGGCCAAGCAGTAGGAGGGCCTTTTTCGATCGTAGTGGAGACCGTAGTGGAGGATCAACGGAGGATGGGGGTGTTCGGCCGGATGCTCGAGGTGTTGACCGGTCTTCACAGAGTTCGGGACCTGCCGGAGGAGCATGCTGAACGCATCATGTACGGCATAGGGCGGAGCTTCGAGGAGAATGCAGTCAGAGAGACTTCGGAGGCCAACTATACGATTTCTATACTCAACGAGGCAGATATGGTGTCTATTCGGGAGTGTTTTCAGATCCCCGAAGATTTCTAAATAATGTTGCCCGGGCCCAGAGTGAGGGCCAATTCTCCGATGCCGGTGAATATGAGTTTCTGGCCTGTCAACGCCTTCATAGCCGGGGTGCGGCTGCCTCTTCACCCTTTCGTCGTCGAGGTGTTGCGGTGGTTTCGGATCAGCCCAGTTCAGTTCATGCCGAACGTGTGGAGGCTGATCAACGGGTTCATCCTTCACTGTCAGGCGGCAGGGCTCGAGCCGGATTTGATGGTGCTACGAACCGTGTACCGGCTTCATCAATAGCATAAGTCAGAGTTCAGGTTCTATCGGGCTCCAAGGCATGGGGCCTGGCTCGTCGGCTGCCCCGAATCAATAAAGTATTGGAGGGACAAGTACTTCTTGATCCGGAGTCGAAAGTCGTCGGTCATCCCGATGACTTGGATCGAAGAGGTGTCGAGGAGGGTGAAGGAGGGCCCGATGCTCAGCCCTGACAAAGAAGAGAAGGTTCGGATGCTTCTCGATCGGCTGAAATTCGATTGGAGGGACCTAGCCGAGGAGGTGCTCTTCAAGAGGGGTCTCAGCCGCAAAAACCCTAGTATGCAGTTTATTTTTAGCTTCGAGCTCTTCTTATTGAGTTCGATTTATTTGTGCATAATCCTTCTTTTTGTTATTGCAGAAACCATGGACTTCGATTCTATGTTGGCGCAGCGCGTGGTCCTGAGCAGCAAGGCCCCGAGGAAGAAGAGGAAGAGGGTCGTCTCCAAGGTGTCCTCACCGAGGATGAAGACGGTTGCCGCTACCGTAGAGCAGGTGACGGTGTAGGCCACAGTTGTTCAGAGGCCATCAACCCCCACAACAACTTCGGCTTCGACAGAGGTGGGGGACCTTCCCATTAGCAGCTGCTTTGGGTCTGGAGGCTGCGCCTCTGACGGCCGAGGCCGAGGTGTTCCTGAACGAGGAGCACAAGAAGATCTTTATCTCGGATTGGCAAGTCCAGAAGATCGACGGGTTCCTACGGGACTCGTCGTCTAGTATGCAGGCTGTTCGACACCTTGCTACGCCGAAAGACAGGGCTGCCATGGATGCTGGCGGTGTAGGGGACAACGCGCTCGAGATCGCATGAGCAGCGGTATCGGTAAGTACTCCGAACTTGTTGTTTTTCAACACTTATATTCTTTCCAAGTTCGTAATCGTGCTCTGCTTTCTTTTTGCATATAACTTGCCACTTCGGTCATCTAATGGAATTTACCGAACTAAAGAAAGAATTGAAGCAAGGGACGAAAAGAGCTCGGGCAGAAAAGGCTCGGATCGCTAAGGAGCTCGAGCAGTTGAAGGCCGAAGCTGAGGGGAAGGCGGCAAGGGTGGAGTACCTCAAGGGTCATGTGGCGAAGCTCGAGGCTAACAACGCCCTTCTGCTCCAATAGAAGGATTCGGCGGCGAAGGACAAGGAGGATGCTGTCGCCGCTGCTAAGGTCGCCAATGCTAAGGAGGCTGAGGCTGAGGCCATGGAGAGGGCGCAGGGGTTCCTCGCCGTCAATATAGGGAAGGCCTATGCCCGTGCGATCGCGTAAGTGAAGGAGACCTACCTTGAGGTCGACTACACCGGGTGGCGCCTATTCCCCGACCCCGTCCTGGGGTTCGAAAATGCATCCGAGGAGGGTGAAGAAGAGGACGATGTGGAGGTGTTCGAGGTCGACGAGGCAGAGGCGGAGGCCAATGTGGAGGCCATACTGCTAGCGGTCGTCGCCGCCGCACAAGGGTCGGAGCCCTCAGCGGCCGGGGATCACGGCAAAGAGGTCCGCCCTTAACCTAGTTGTAGTTCATATTTGTTTGTAACCAAGAAATGTAGCCGAATTGCGGACTGGCCACCGCTTGTAATTCTTGAATTTCAATGAAATGAAAGAAAAAAAATTAACTAAGTGTTCTCTTTGAAACTTGCGTGTTTGTTTTACTTCTGAGCTGTCCCGTAGTTGCTTCGTTCAGACTTAGTATCTTCATGTTCTTGACTTTTTCTGTTTGCCGAAGTATCACGCCTTCGATCTGGTCTAGGGGTCGCGAAGTTGGGCCTTGCTCGATCTCGAGAGAGGCTTTTTAAAGCTGAGTCGGAGTTGAATCATTTAAAGCTGGCGTTGGCCCGTCGAGACTCTGAGTTGAAATGCCTAGAGGAGAATGCTTGCGAAGTGCCCCCTTGAAGGGGAGGAGACATGTCCCTTGATGGCTGTTAGTCAGAGCATGAGACTTAAATTCCTTCGTTAGTCTCTGTTCGACGCCAGGGCTGAGAGAGACGGGTTGAAGAACATAGTACTTGAGAAGAGCTTAGAGGCGGTGCACCTTCGGAGGTCTATCTCCGAGGCTTCTCGTTGGGGCAGCTCGAGCCGAATACCTCGCCTGACGGTCAGGGTGACGGACGACTCGCTGAAGGAACGGATCACGGAGCAAGAAGCAGAGAATCTTTGCCTGCGATGGCTTTCTGAGGGGAGTAACGTCAGAAACACTTCTTGCCCCGAGGTGAGTATGCCCAAGGAAGGTCATTCCCCGAGTTAGCACTACGCTCGCCTCCCATCTTGAGACACCTTGGGGATGCACAAAGCGAGGTGGCCTGCTCATCCAGCGAAGCATCTGTTGGGGCGACTCTAAGGCTCTTAGGTGCCGACGACGCTACTCGGCTTGCCGGCCTGGAGACTTCTACGGAAATGGGGCGACAGCAACACAGCACTCGCCAACCCCACTTATCACTTAATAAAAGCATCCCGCTCCCCATGAGGCGTTAGGGCGGAACTTTGTAATCTTGTAGTCTTTGTTTTGTATGAGTTGTATCTCAAATATGAGTTTTTGGTCTAGAATTAGACTTGTACCTCAAATTTTAATGAAATAATAAACAATTCTTTGACGTTCTTGTTAGAGTGTGTTTTTTCTATGTTTGCAAGTGTCAACAGTTGTGGGAGCAATTCTGAATGGTGAGCTACTTCGTACTCGCTCGTTTGCAAGTAGCAGAAGTCGGATCGAACCAAGTGTTGGACTCCGAACTTGTCGTTTAGAGTATCAACAGTTGTGGGAGCAATTCTGAATGGTGAGCTACTTCGTACTCGCTCGTAAGTAGCAGAAGTCACATCGAACCAAGTGTTGGACTCCGAACTTTTCGTTTAGAGAATATCAACAGTTGTGGGAGTAATTTCGAATGATGAGCTACTTCGTACTCACTCGTTTGCAAGTAGCAGAAGTTGCATCGAACCAAGTGTTGGACTCCGAACTTGTCGTTTAGAGAATATCAACAATTGTGCGAGCAATTCCGAATGGTGTTCGTACTCGCTCGTTCGCAAGTAGCAGAAGTCGCATCGAACCGAGTGTTGGACTCCGAACTTGTTGTTTTAATGAGTTTTTTTGGTAAGCGTAAAAGTAGTACAATTAGAATACTCAGAATAGAGAACTTGTAGGAGTAAATCACTTTTATTGAAAACACTTAGGCGGCCGCTTCGAAGTCGCGAGCTGTCATTACACTTTGATAAAGAAAAAAGAGAACTTTAACATGTTTTATGGAGAACATTCTTGAGAAGTTTCTTGAAGTGGTGTTTAAACACCCTCTTGGTACCTCAACAAGTGCTTCACGTTCCATGTTCTCGGCACTCTTTTGCCCCCCGGGTCTTCGAGTTGATATGCGCCAGGGCGGATAACTTTGGAGACCCTATATGGACCCTCCCAGTTGGGTGCCAGTTTGCCCTTCTTTCTTGGGAAAGAGTTTGATAGCATCGGGAGCATTAGATCTCCTTCTTTAAGATTAGCAGGGCGGACTTTCTTATTGTAAGACTGTGTTATCCTATGTCGGTAAGTCTCTTGTCGGATGGAGGATCTTTCGCGGATCTCCTCGATGAGGTCCAAGTTGCTGCGAAGCTGGTTCGTATTCTACTCTTCATTGTAGGCGATCAAACAGGGCGAAGGTAGGCCGACCTCTAGGGGGATGATGGCTTCAGAGCCATAAGTGAGATTGAAGGGGGACTCTCCTACCGGGGCTGGTGCAATAGCTCCATAGCACACTGGGAAGCTGTTCGACCCATAATCCCTTGGTGGATTTATTGAGTCTCTTTTTTAGGCTGGAAAGTATTTGTCAATTAGCATTCTCCACCTGGCCGTTGGATTGAGGATAGGATATTGAGGAGAACCACTGCTGGATGCCGAGTTCGGTGCAGAAGTTGTGAAAAGCTACTCCTGCGAACAGAGTTCCGTTGTCGGTTACTAGGATACGGGGTACGCCGAACCTACAGACAATGTTCTTCCAGAAGAACCTCTGGACCTTGTTCTCTGTAATCATTGCGAGGGGCTCAGCCTCGATCCACTTGGAGAAATAATCTATTTCCACGACGAGGAACTTTAGTTGGCCTGGCGCTGGAGGGAATAGTCCGAGCATGTCCATCCCCCACATTGCGAATGGGGTCAACTGGCTAAGGAGGATAGCTGGGCTTGCGGTAAGCGACGGATTGGAGAAAATTTTTGGCAGGAGCCGCATTGGCAGACGTAGTATTCAGAGTCGCTAAGAAGTGTGGGCCAAAAGTAGCTGTAATTTAAAATTTTATGGGCTAGGGATCTTGCTCACAAGTGCGTGCCACACATTACTTCATGAGCCTCCTTCAGGGCATAGTGTGCTTCTTCGGGGAGAGACATCTTAGGTAGGGTCTGCCATCTATCTGAGTATAGGAGCGTTGGTACATGACTCCTTCAATGAGTGTGTACCGCTCAACTCTGGTCCTCACTCTTCTGGCCTCTCTTGGGTCCGCTGGAAGAACTCCGTTTTTGAGGTATTCGAGCAGGGGTTTCATCCAATTTTCCCCAAGTGTTAGAGGCAGAGCTTCCATCGGTTCGTGGCTGTCTTCCTAGATACTGGATCTCAGAAGGACCTCTATCAAGACGGTCTGGTCCAAACCCCGAAAGGATGAGGAGGTGAGCTTTGAGAGGGCATCCGCCTGTGCGTTCTCCTCTCGAGGGACTCGTTGGAGTTGAGCATCTTCAAATAAGGCCAGCAGCCCTTTCACCATCGCCAAGTACTTGGCCATGCGATCGTCTCTCACTTCGTACTCCCCAGATACTTAGTTCACGACTAGCTGTGAATCACTAAAAATCCGGATACGTTTGGCCCTAGCTTTGCGAGCCATACAAAGTCCTGCTATGAGGGTCTCGTACTCAGCCTCGTTGTTTGATGTGCAGAAGTTTATACGGAGGGAGTATTGCAGAACAAAATCGTCGAGGCCAATCAAGATGACCCCAGCCCCACTTTCGTAGGCGCACGAGGACCCGTCGACATACACGGTCCAGAACGGGGGTTCCTCAACTGACTCACAGGGGTCAAGAATGGTGATCTCCACTATGAACTCTGCTAAGGCTTGTGCCTTGATAGCGGTTCGGGGTCGGTAGCTGATGTCGTGCTGGCTCAGCTCTATGGACCATTTCATTAGACGTCCCGTTGTCTCGAGCTTATGGAGAACTTGCTTCAGCGGCTGGTCGGTAAGAACGACCACTGAGTGGGACTGAAAATAGGGGCGAAGTTTCCATGCCACCATGACCAATGCGTAGGCCATCTTTTCTACCTTTGGGTAGTGGAGTTTTACATCCCTAAGTACCTTACTCACGTAGTAGATTGGCCGGTGCATCTTATCCTCCTCTCTTACCAGGACGGCACTGAGGATCTGCTCCAAAGTTGCTAGGTATATATAGAGGGCTTCACCAGGCTTCGGCTTGCTCAAGAGTGGGGGGTTTACCAGGTACGCCTTCAGTTGATCGAAAGACTCTTGCTGTTGTTGCCCCCACTAGAAGCCCTTCGCTCCTCTCAGAGCTTTGAAGAACGAGAGGCATTTCTCCCCTGATTTGGAGAGGAAACGCTCTATTGCTGTGAGGCGTCCCATGAGCCACTGTACTTCTTTAACATTAGATAGGGGAGCCATATTGAGTATGGCTTGGATCTTCTCAGGGTTGGCCTTTATGCCCCTCTGGCTAACCATGAACCAAAGGAATTTACCAGACGAGATGCCCAAGGCGCACTTGCTCGGAGTCAATCTCATGTTGTGCCTGTAACACCCCGAATTCCAAATAAGGCTGAATTCGAAGTTCCACAGGATCATTACACTTCACTTCGTACAATTTTACAAGGTATTTTGAAATTTTCATATTACAACAGAGATTTTACATTTAATAACACAGCGGAAGGTAAATTGAAGTACAATAATAAAAAATATACAATTGTAAAAACTTTAACATTTAAATAATCATCAGCATCAAGTCAATTTTATATCTTCTTGAAAAATCGAAATCCTGCATATAAAACTGTGGGCAGGTCAGTTGCTTACAACCGACGAAAATATTATACACAGCCATCCTCGCTATGCCGAATGTATAACGATCTTAATTACTTTAACAAACCACAAACTTGAATGTAAAATAAAGTGTTAAAAGTGACTATAAACATGTAAGTGTATGCAATGCCTTAATGCCTAATGCAGAGGTTTTAAGCTAAGATGACACTAATGCATACTTGTTTGGATTCTATGCATCACATACTACATAGGTCCGAGGGCAAGCACCTACGTACTCCACAATAAAGGGTTCGATCCCTCGCCATGATAACTATCCGGTAATAAAACAAAGTTTAGACATTCCACGAGTACGGATCCCAGTCCCGGAGTCCACCTCCAGACTATACAGAATCCTCATCGTGCGAACATCCCGTCAGTGTCCCTCTAGCCCCGGTATACGTATATACACTAGAGTACGGCATACTATCCGCCCGACTACTCATATGCTTGGATTTAAATAAAAGCTCGTCTCCATCGGAAGCAACCACAGTCCCGGAATCCACCGTCCGACTGGGTCTATAGTCCCGGAGATCCACTGCCCGACTATATAGAAGCCCTCCACTCACGTTTGCCCAAGTTTACTACATCTTCACTTAGTACCTAGTTCTTAAGTTCAAGACATGAATAAATTATAACACCTAAAGTTAGCTTTTCCCCCTACCGGACTTAATCACAAATACCGAGATAACTCACATAGCCATATCTTATAAATCAAGCAATTAATTCAACATTGCCGGTACCCGAGGTCTCACTAAACCTCTAGATCACAACCTTTCATGTTCTAGAATTCATGGATACTCATACCCTTCAATAATCATGTATCAAGCTTCATTGTATTCATATCTTCAACTTTATTCATAACTTAGTCAATTTATCTTACTTTTGTCATTCATGAACTCTATTCACTCATTCACAATCTTTATCAAAAAAAATATTTCTTTTTCATGAACTCATAACATAAAGTAATCACTTCAATTCTCATTGGCAAATTAATTACATATCGTATTTTATATACCCATCAAGTATTCATAATCAACCAAAATAATTAAAGAATCTCATCATAGAAAAAATCAATAGTATCGCAATAATTTACTCTTCTTCTAATCAAAATAAAGATCATATTCTTAAATAATTTTTTCGAATTCATCAACTCATTAGCTATATCAAATTCCACTTTTAATTTCTCACAAAATATATGAAATATCATGAAATTATTTTTAATAAACTCTAAATCATTTTAGGGGCATATTAGATTTTTTCCCAAATTTTATTTGTATAAAAACCCTTCCTTAAACTCAAAAACAAAAAAAAACAAAGTGGAGCCACCGGGTTTCGAACCCAGGCCCTGCCCAAAGCCACAGTAACCGCCCTATGGCGCCACCGAAGACCATGAAGTCCAAGCGACTTCGCTGTCACAAGGACAGACCGCAAGTTCTAAATACCATGTCTTGGTTCTTGGGTTTAATAAAACAAAACAAAAAAAAAGGGGACTGTCAAGTTTCGAACCCAGAACCCCAGACCAACCCCGGCTACAGTAACAGCCCTAGGGCACCACCAATAACTAGTAAGTCCAACCATGACTACTGTTGTAAAAATACACTACTATGTTTTTGTTCATACCGTACTATTTTTAGTTTTCTTTCACAAATCTCGATTATTCAATCAATCTAATCTTTTAGTAGACTGTAAATAATTTTTCCAGACTGAGTTTATTTGAGAAACAGTAACCAACGATTTTTCAAACTCATATTATAAACATATATATATTTTTTAATTCGTTTTTCTCTTAATTGCACACATCAATTTGCAGTTCTCCAATTTTGAAACTAAAAATTTGTATCTCTTATAAACCACTTTACGAACTCATTTGTACTAATTAAAAATTCAGGAGTAAGGCTAACCATATCTCTTGACTACATAGGAAATTCTTTAAAACTCTTTTATGCAAGTTATAAAATTCGACATTATCGTTCCAACACGTATAAACTAGTATAATTCATGGTAACAATTCCTTTATTATTATTTTCTTTCCTCTTTCTAATCATCATGATATCTAACCAATTATTTGAACTCAATCATTAATTCTACAATTCATGGTACAATCACAACAACATGAGGTAAACTACATCACATCAAATAAATCCACACTACTCAATGTCAAAATCTAGCATGATCATCCTACAATTTAGAAAGCATTAAGACCACACATCTCTTATGAAGACTTGCAAAAATGAGGAGACACAATTTCTAGGGACTCCTAGCTCCAACAAAATCACCTAGCCCTTCTCCTCCTAGCAAGATCACTCCAAACCTTCAAATTGTAACACAAGAACTCTCTCTAACTCTCTTTCATTTCCTCTCTCTTTGATTTTAAATTTTGGTGTAATGAAAAGGCATTAGGGGGGGGGGGGGGGGGGGTATTTATAGAACAATCGGATGGTTAGGATTTAATCTCACCATCAAATAACTACCCACTCTCCTCTCTCCCACTCTCTCCACTCTCCCCACTTCATCCAAAAATCGGCCCCTCTCTCTTGGACACACACGTGCACGTGTTGTGCACAAGTGCACACTCACACACACTATTTTATGCAATTCTATGCTTTTATTTGTATGTCAAAAGGTTGTTACATGTTATGTGTGAGACCATGCACAACTAATTGTAGGATTAATTAATAGGCTTGTCGTGTGGGCTTGTTATTAATTAAATTAGTCTAGTGGGCATAGAATCTACTCTTAGGCTTATGAGTTTAATAAAAGACTAAAAATAAAAAGGAGAGTCATGCATACTACAAAAGAATAACAATTTTGAATGAGATGGAAAATAAAGATGAAATTTGCACGTGTATTGCAAGTACAAAAATTGAAAATTTTATTTTTAATTAAAATAAATTATACGGGATGTTATAGTGCCTTCGTAATACCCCGAAAGCTTCCTGGAGGTCAAAGACATGATCTTGTCTGCTGATGCTTTTGACCAACATGTCATCCACATAGACTTCCATGTTACAGTTTATCTGGTCTCTGAAGACCTTGTTAACAAGGCATTGGTACATAGCTTTAACGTTCTTTAGCCCAAAGGGCATGACCCGCTAACAGTACAGGCCTTGATAGGTTACGAACGAGGTCTTCGGAATGTCAGGAGGGAACCTTCGGATCCGGTTGTACCCAGAGAAGGCAACCATGAAGCTGAGGAGTTCATGGCCAGAGGTCGCACTGATTAGAGCATCAATGCTCGGGAGGGGGAATGGGTCCTTCGGACATGCCTGGTTAAGGTCAGTGAAGTCGATACATATTCTCCAACTCCCGTTGGCCTTTTTAACCATTACCACATTGAATAGCCATTCGGGGTAATTTACCTCCTGGATGAACCGAGCGTTCAATAGCTTGTCGACCTCTTCTTTGATAGCTTGCTGGCGCTCGGGAGCAAAATTACATCACTTCTGCTGGATAGGTTTAACTCCCGGAGCCACGCTGAGGTGATGCATCAGAAGTTCTTCTGATATTCCGGACAAATCAGTTGCGGTCCAGGTGAAAAGATCGCAGTTCTCCCTTATACATTGGGAGATGCCTTCTTTGATGGTGGGAAGAAGGGTCTTGCTGATCTGAAATGTCTTGGTAGCATCTCCTTCTGAGAATGCCACTTTCTCCAGTTCGTCAACCAACTCGGAGATGGTTTGGCCGCTTCCTGGTGAGAGTTCGAGGGCTTCAAGGGAGAGGACCGGCCCTCCCACCAAGGTCATGTAACATTTACGGGCTGCCTCCTGGCTCTCTCTTACCTCTCCCACTCCTACCGAGGTGGGAACTTCATTTTTATATAATAGGCCGATGGTATGACCTAGAGAGCAGCCAGACCTGGTCGACCCAGGATGACGTTGTAGGTGACTTTTATGTCTACCACCATGAAGTCCATTGGCTCGGTCCAGGTGACCGGGGCCTTGCCAGCGGTCATGTCGAGGGTTATAACCCCCTCGATCGTCACCAGCACCCCAGTGAATTCGTGAAGAGTGTAACCAGCTGGCTTGAGTCGATCTCTTGACAGCTGAAGGCCCTAGAATGTCTCCAGAAAGAAAATATTGACCGAACTGCCGTTGTCAACTAGGACCCAGCGTACGTTGAAATTGGCCATGCGGAGGTTTATAACAAAGGCATCGCAATAGGGCGTTCGGACGCCCTCCAAGTCCCTATAAGAAAATGTAACAGGAACCCCAAGACCTCTGGGGGGAGGACGGTTCTGTACGGCATTCACCTCTCGAAAAAAGGCTTTTCAGGAGGAGTTGGAATCTCCCCCCATTAGGCCTCCGTGTATGAGGTACAGGATGGCTTCGGCTTCGACGTCCGGGGTTTCCGCACGTTGCTCAGTTCGCTTGTTAGGCCCCTAGGGGACGGAGGTAGATTGGCCCTGTCCTTCCTCACGAACCTAGAGAGCTGCCCTCTCTGAAAGAGGGCCTCGATCTCGTCCTTCAGGGCCCGACAGTCATCTGTGTCGTAGCCGTGGTCCCTATGGAAATGGCACCACTTGTCCCAATTCCTCTTCTTCCCGGGGTGTTCATCTTTGGAGGGGACGGAAGAAGTCCCTCTTTCCCAACCTCCATTAGGATGGCTGAGACACTCGTATTGAGAGGAGTGAACTTCTCGAAGTGGGGAGAAGGGTGACGCTGGCCCCCGTTGTCTTTCTGGATCTTCTTAGCTCCTTCTTCGGTGCCCTTCCGTTTGTTTCCGGAAGATGATCCTTCATAAGCAGGGCGAGAGAGAGTTTCTTCCGCTCAGATATATTTCTTACTCCTGAGCAGGAGTTCTGAGAAATCCCAAGGGGGCTTCTTGGCGAGGGATGCCCTAAGGCTGTCATTGGCGACATTGGATTGGAAGGCGGCAGAAATGACCGGCTAGTCTAGGAAGGCGATGGATCTGGCTTTCGTGGTGAAGCGCTTGACGTAGTCTCTCAGTGCTCACCCTTCCTTTGGTGAAGCAAGAGGAGGGAGGTGCTGGTCTTTTCAGTCCGGTTGCTACTCACGAAGTAAGTCAGGAAGAGGGCTTCAAGCTGATCGAAGGAGAAGATGGAGGTCGAAGCTAGACGGGAGTACCACTCCCTTGTAGGCCCCTTCAGAGTGGCCGGGAAAGTCTTGCAAAGGAGGGCATCTGATGCCTGATGTATCATCATGAGAGTTTTAAAACTCTCAATATGGTCAAGAGGGTCAGACTTCCCGTTGTAGGGTTCGAAGTGAGGAGGCTTGAAGTTGTCTGGGACTGGTGCCTCCATAATAGTCCGAGAGAATGGGGGTCTACTGGGGCAGAAGTTCCTCACCCGTTGATCCTCTTCTCTGTCTAGCCGGCCAAGGTGCCTCTCCATCTCGTGGAGATGGCAGTAGACCGAGTCTTCCCTCCGGTCATGCCTTGCCGAGGCTCAAGATTCATCCTCGCGTGGAAGGGGACTAGAAGTGCAACGAAAATAGCTCGGGGCCGCTTGAGGATTGGGCACGCGGCGCCTATAGTCTCGGGCAGGTTTGGGGCTAGGTGTACGGCACCTTTGGTCCCTGGCAGGTGGAGGACTAGGTGCCCGCTGACCTTGGTCGGGAGCAACATTGAGGGCCCTCAGGACTGCCTCCTGGAACTACTGGAACTCTGCCCTCGTGATGGGGGCCTCCTACTCTCGGTGGTCCCGAGGAGTGGGTTGGTCGACCGGAGAGCGACTTCTCCTTTGGTGGTGCCGGTGCGACTCCTCCCTCCTCCTGGGAGAGTGGGACCTTCTGCGGTTGGGCCTACAAGGGGATCGGTCCCTTTGATGCTCCCTACGAGGAATCCCATTGTGGGTCCGCCTCTCGTCTAAGCGGGTCCGAAGATCTATCTCATTTTGTCAGTTGATGAGAATGTCACGTAGATCTTTCGGTGTTGGAGGGCTATGGAAGGCCATGGAGTCGGAGGAAGGGTTGTCTATGGAGACATGGTCCTGATGAAGGGGGCGACTTCGGAAAAAGGGTCCTCCAATAGCCCCTTGGGACCCTTGAGGGGCCAGTTGGTGGTGAGGCTACTGAGGGAGAGGCTGTCTGGGTTGCTGAACAGGTTGAGGGATCGGTTGCCCGAACTGCTGGGTCGGCGACTGGACCGGCTGGACGGGCAGAGGGAGAACCTCTGGAGGCGGAGGAGGAACGGAAGTTGTTCTACGGTTGGTGGCCGTGGACTTCCCTTCTTTGGAGGCATAGCTAGGAACCGCTTTTGCAGATGGAGTAGTGTCGGATTGCTATTCGTTTCCAATAGATAGCGCCAATCTGTTGCCGCTGATTTCGATTTGGGGGCAATCAGATGAATTTGTGGGTTCGTAGGGAATCGAAGGGGTCACACCTGAACACTTCCACCGGCATTTGATTGGATTCCCGCTGGTTTCGTTGACCTGCACAAAGTTCAAAATACCGGGATGGATCCCAATAACAAACCCTCCGACACTCTTTTCAATAACCAGGAAGATTAAGAAGGAGCTTTAGGTAGGAAAAGATTCATTATCATATAATGGTAGGGAGTAGGGGGTATTTATAGTCGTTGTAGGGATCCGTTTCGAGATAAGAACAAATCTCTAATTCACGGTGTTTGTTGGTTAGAAGTGGTTAAAACCACCCCTTAGGGATAAGGACGAATCTGGATTTCTTCCTATCCTTCTGAACTGGCTTGTAACGAGTTGGGACCCATATTCAATAGGGCAGATCCGTTTATGGGTTGTTGGGCCCTGAAGAAGAGACCCAGTTCCCATTTCGGATCCGTTTGTAGGTGAAGTTACTGTTTTTTCCTGTGAGCTTTAAGATTTGTGCCCGATTTGAACGGTTCTGATTTAGTCCTATTTTTAGCCATATCATTGCATTTAAGACTAAGTGCACATTCACACACGACATCAATAAGATAGTCTCCCTTAGCTTGGTTTGTGAATAAGTGTGTACTTTCCAAGTAAGCGAAATTGATGTATGATATCCTAGCGTCTGTTGTATGCAACTGACGTGCCCACAGTTTCTATGCAGGACAAATTGAATGAAAGGGCTAAAGAAGGAATGCTGCTTAAAGAATTGTTCACATTGTTATTGATTTTATATATCATGTTGTAACATATAATTCCACTGCATTGATGTAAAACATTATTGTATAAAAAGTTTTAAATTACTTGTAAAATTATACGAAGTGAAGTGTAAAGATCTTGTGGAACTTCGAATTCAGACTTATTTGGAATTCGGGGTGTTACACTTATATAAGTTTACTTTGTTTTCCCACATTACATATTTTTTATACTACATGAATTTCCTAATATTTACAGTTTCCTATATGCAATAATGATACTTTTTTTTGTGTGTACAAAATACAACCTTCACCCTAGTAAGTTCTGAAGATAGAACTATTCTAAGAGGGAGGGGGGAGTGTAACACCCCGCAAAGTGAGTAATGACAATTTTGCCCTCATGTGTTACGCCCATGTATTTTACACCATTGCGAGTAATATTCGTAGCGTGTTTTTATATAAATGTCATACGTATCTTATATTCTGATTATTTATATGTTTTTCATTTTCTCAAAACTCATTTTTATCCTATTTCTAGCCAACTTAAACATTTATTTTAATCTTTGTGTTTTTACGTACATTGCACGTACTTTCAATATACATGTCGATTATGTATATTTTCCGTTACGTGAAATATCTGTAACATTATTGTTCTGCGTATTTTATATTTTGACTGTTTTTATTAATTTTTAAAATTTTGCACGTGCATTGCACATAAAAAATTATGTATTTTAGTCCCTAAAATTTCCCAAAGTGATGTATAATTGTATTCTCATTTTATTTATTACAAATGTATTATTTATTTTTTATTAACACACATGGGACTAAAGTCTATTTAAAGCCCACTAGAAAATAAATTAATTAAAAAGAGAAGCCCATGACTTTATTTTACACTTTAAATGTACATTGTTTTTAATCCTACACACTTGTCATGTAACAAATACATACAAATGGATTATAAACAAATAAATAAAAGAATGAGAAGCGTGTACACGTAAGTGCACGTGCACGTGTGTGCACACCAAAAGATATGGTTGGCCGGCTGTTGAATGGAGTGAGTGGGGGAGGGGAAGAAGTGAGTGAGTGGGTAATTAAATAGTTTTAGGGGATAATTAATCAAATTAATTAAATCCACGACCTAATTCTATTTTATAAAACCAACCCCCCCCCCCCCCTACTCCTAATCAGAAAAGACCAAAAGGAAATCAAAAGATGTTGTGTTGTTGATGTTCACTCTGCCGAAATTTGATGCCTTCTTTTCCTTCTTTGTGCGCGGATTTTGAGGGAGCTTTGGAGCACTTTTGGAGTTGTAATTCTTGGGAAAAATCTTCAACAATGTGGTTGATTTCTTGAACTTTCTCAGAGTATGATAGTATGCATGTGTAGGTAGTATATGGTTGAAATTGTTAACTTGCATGAGTTCTTCAATTATTTTGTGATACATATTGTGTTGATAAAATTGTTAGTAGCAAGGAATTATGAAAAAATTTGTATGTTAACTGAAAGTTACCCCATATAATTGATAAATTGTCAATTGCAAATTTATTTTCAAGCATGTTGTATGTGGTTGGACGCAAACAATAATCCGTGATTAAGAGTATATGAATTGTGTATTTATTGTTAATTTATACTTAGGAAGTTGGGTGAATATAAAAAAAAAATTGGATTATAAAATTGATGAAAGTGAGAAATGCTAAAAAGAAAATACATTCATGATGTAGTCAATTTTTCTAATCAAAACATATGAGTACTAGATTTATAAAAGTGGTTATTTGAATACTAGATTTATAAAAATGATTATTTGAGTTAAGCTGGGTATAATTTGGTGCTAATATAAATAAAATTTATGAAAAACTATTCTGGAAACTTGGGGATATGTTTTATCAACAATCTAATTAAAAGAAAAGAATAAAATTCAAAAATAGATGAAAGAGTAAAAGAGATGAGATTTATCAGAAAGTAAAGTTATACGAAATTTAACTCCTAAGATATCAGATGTGATGTTTGGCTCTTGTGGCTAGCGCTGCCACGTGGCTTGGGGGTGTCCCTGTGGTTGCGGTTTTGAGCTAGAGAAGGCTTTGCCTTTTTATTTTTTTAAATTGATAATTATATAAAATAACAGTATGAGTAATATTTAAAGCACTACGTTGGATTTATTTCACCAACTGAGAGTCGGCCTAGAGGTTGAGCTTCCTAGTTACTTGCTCGAGATCTCGGGTTTGAATCTGGGTGTCCCCTTTTAAGTTTTTATTTCTATTTTGAGACTTTTCAAGTTTTTAAAATTGGGAAAATCATATAAATGTTCTAGAATATTATTAAATTACTTGAAAATTATTTTATAGTATTCTAAGAAATATCTTTGAGAAATAAAGATCATGTTTATTGTATAAATGATGAGATTTAAATATTGAACTTCTTTAAGGAATCGTGTTTTTAATCTTAAAACAATTTTTGAATTGAGCTTCATAATTGGAAATATAGATGAATATGAAAATAGGTTTATTTAATCGAAGAAACTTTGTATTAAAGTGAATTGTTGGTTGTGTGTATCCAACCAAGAAGTGTTACTTCATGATTGATAACTAAGAATAAATGAACGAATTGAATGAAATATGAATACATGAAATCGAACATATGAATAATAAGGACATGATTGACCCTAGTTGTTGAACATGAAAGATGTTGGAATCTAGAAACTAGGCAAGACGCTTAGTAACCGGCATTTTGAATAAAGAAATTTGGTAAACTAACTAGTGTGGGTTAAGTATCTTTGGAGAAGTAGCCAGATTGGACTGACTTTCTCTCGTGTTGATTTAAGTCCGGTAAGATAAGCTAGCTCTAGGTTGTGATGATTTTAAAATTAAAACTTAAGGACTGGCACTAAGGGGGGATGTGATGAAGTATAGGCAAACATGAGTATGGGGGCCTTGATAGCGCGGTGGGAGGTTATCTCCAGAATTATCGGGGTTGCGACTCACGGTGGGATATATTCCTTCAGAATTACTGGGATCGAGGCGACGCTCATAGGGTATTTGTGTGATGAGATACCAATGACAGCGCGATGTGGGTTTCGTCTCTAGAATTATCGGAGTGTGAGGCGTGATGGCCGTAAATCACTCGTGATGGAAGGACGACTCTCAAAAATTATCGAGGTCATAGCTCACGGTGTGGGTATTTGCCTGCATAATTATCGGGGTGTGAGACAGTGTGTCCAAAATCACTTGCGGTGAGAGTGCGATACTCAAGAATTATCGGAGTGGTACTAGATACTCACCAGATATCTAAAATATACATTAGTCACCGTAGTAGTAATTCATAGCTACGTATTGAACCCTATATTGAGGCGTACGATGAGGGCTTGCCCTCGGACCTATGTAAAATGGGATGCATAGAATCCGAATAAGTATGCATTAGTGTCATTGTAGTATAACATCTGCATTAGGCATTAAGTCATATCATACACTGACATATTTAGGATAGTCACTCTTTTACACTTTATTATGCATTCTAGCTTGTGGTTGCTAAAGCAAGAGAATCGTTATATTAGGGCATAGTGATGATCGCTATTTTATAATATTATGTCGGTTGTAAGCAACTGACGTGCCCACAGTTTTCCCAGTGTAGGACTTGGATTAGCAAAAGGGCATGGAGATGAATTGATGCTAAAAATTATTCTCATGATTTAAGTTGTCGATGTTAAAGTTGTATATGTATCAAGTTGTATTTTCTTTTTAATTTTCGCTGCATTGATGTAAGAATATTGTTGTTTAATAAAGTTTAAATTTTCCTTGTAAAATTGTATGGATTTGAAGTAAAAGATCCTGTTGTGCTACGAATTACATGTAAATGGAACTCGGGGTGTTACAACAGGTGAGGTCGAGGAATAGACGCGGAGGGGAGAGGAATAGACGCGTTTGAATATTTTGATTTGGGTGAAACGTGCGGTGCACGTTAATATTAGTTAGATTTAGTTTCGATATGTATTGCATGAGTTTGTTTGGTTACAAAATTAAATTTTTTTTGTTATATAGATTTAAATAAGAAATCATTGAAACTAATATCCCTTCAAATTAGGCATGGTTTTATACTTGGTCTCATTTTTCTATAGTTTGCTTCATCTCTTTTCCTCTTTTAACAGAGGACTATGACCTAGAAGATGGATGGCATGGGCGCAAATGGATGGGTTCTATTAACTATTCTAATATGAAGAATCCAATACACAAAAGCGTTACCAAGATCTCCAAGGAGTTTGGTATAGAAAGCAGATTCAAATTAATGGGAAATAAAACTAGTGGAATAGAGGCTTTGACATCCAATTAATGGAACCATTTGATCATTCTTCTCTTCTTTCAATACCAATTTCACAAACTTCTTCATCATCTTCGCCTCATACATATCCAACTCAACCATCTTACAGCTATAACCGTACTACAGTCATGATCCAGGTGACTATATTTATGTTAGCATTTCTTCAAACACCATAAAAGCATCATAAATCTAGCCAAATTTTGATAGAAGTTCTTTCAGAAAGTGTTTACAAGATCATCAAGTTTGAAATTGTGTTCAAAGCGATGATTGTTGGCACCACCGCCTACAACCCACCGTCTCGACAACGGCCCCACTACCATCGTTGTCTCCGCTCAGTAGTAGAGGAGGAAGAGGGAGGGAGGGAGGGAGAGAGAATATAGATCGCTGAAGGTTGTCTAATTTGTCATGTGTTATTGGCAAAAATTCGGTGATACCTTGTGTTAGGAACTCAGGAGAACTCACCCTTAAAAGCTAGCTGTTAAAGGGAGGGAACCCAAGTTTATAATTACCCAACATTGGTTCCCCATATAACCGATGTGGGACTAAATTTGGATCATAACATTCCACCACGCTTCCGTAACCTGCCGCGCTCGGCGGTATTCACTCTAGCGACACTGGCCCGGTCCGGACCTACTAGTAATTTTAATCCATCCTCTAGGTAGCCGTTTCCGACTCTCAGCGGCTTTCACTCTAGCGACTCTGGCCCAACCCGGATCTACCAGTAATTTTAATCCAGCCTCTGGAGCGAATTAAGAAGCAAGGAGTTGGCTCTGATACTAATTGTTAGGAACTCAAGAGAACTCACCCTTAAAAGCTAACTGTTAAAGGAAGGGAACCCAAGTTTATAACTACCCAACATTGGTTCGCCATATAACCGATGTGGGACTAAATTTGGATCATAACATGAAGTCAGAGTTGGAGTTACGGAGCACTCGAGAACGAGCCATTAATGGAGGAATTTGAGAAATTAGGGATTGAGAAAGAAGAATTGGGGAGGAAGACAATTAATTTCTTTATTAATTTTTCCAATTGAACATTACAAGCCTTTTATAGGCCGTTAGAGGATCATATGGAGATATTTTGCAAGAGAAAGAGAAACACGCGCTCTACGCATTTATCCATTCTCCCGCCAACTTCTAATATAAAAAATGTGCACAATGCACGTAAAGAGCAGGTTTCTAAAAAAGAAAACAAACAACACAAACACTGATACATTTACTATAGCAACAATTGATACATTCCTTCAGCACTTATTCTTCATATCTTCGATCATCAACGGTGGCTCTCCGACATCACTGACAACTCCCCTCCTCTTAGAAACGAACTTGTCCCAAGCTGGAAATCTTCACCTTAACTCATCAATATCTATCAGGGACGCATCTTCTACATCACCATTTCTCCATTTAATCAAGAGTTGTATACCCACTATGTTGTTCTTCTTGAAAATCCTATGATTTAAAACCAACTCCGGTTCCTCCATAGCTGAGTCTCCAACCCACCAATGAGGCAATTCAGTCGAAACAGTAGGCAAATGATCCCCATGGCATTTCTTAAGCTTGGATACATGGAAGATAGGATGAATGATCGACTGAGGAGAGAAATCCAAATGATATGCAACTGAACCCACTTTATCCAATATATGAAATGGACCAAAGAACTTGGAAGACAACTTCTGAGGCGTAGAATTTCTAATTGAAGTCTGCCTATATGGATGTAATTTCAGCAACACCATGTCCCCCACTTCAAAAACCCTCTCCGTTCTTCTCTTATCTACAAAAACCTTCATCCTATTTTGCGCTACTGCCATTTCTCCTTCAACAAATGGAGGAGTGCATCTCTTGATAATAATTCCTCCTCAACTGCAGGCACTGCAAATGTACCATGGATGTATCTCGAGAATGTGGGAGGTGGACGCCTATAAACTCCTTCAAAAGGAGTGATTCCGGTGGTTACATGCCAATTAGTGTTGTACCAAAACTCCGTCCACCCTAAATACTTGCTCCACTCCTTGGGCTTTTTACCACATAGGCACCTAAGATACATTTCCAAGGCCTTGTTTACAATTTCAGTTTGGCTGTCACTTTGAGGATGATAAGCAGTTGATTGCTTGAGTTTGCATTGTTGTAGTGCAAAGAATTCCTTCCAAAAGTTGCTAATGAATATAGGATCATGATCACTCATAATACTATGGGGCATACCCTGATGCATGTACACATTATCAATAAATGTGTGCACAATTGACTGAGCTGTGTAGGGATGTGATATGCCAATCAAATCAGCATATTTGGATAGTCGATCAACCACTACCATTAAAGCATTGTTCCCTAAACTTTTGGGCAATCCCTCAATAAAGTCCATAGAAATATCTTCCCAAACTCTGTTGGGTATTGGAAGTGGTTGCAATAGACCAGCTGGCAGTAATGTCTCATGCTTTTTGCGTTGACATATCAGACATTTTTTTGATGAACCCCTAGATATCCCTTGTCATACCCTCCCATACAAACGATCTCCTGATTCTTTGTAGAGTTTTATGAAACCCTAAATGACCCCCTGAGCTGGTTGAATGATGATAAAAAAAGATCAATTTCCTCACTTCTGCTTTAGGACTGATTAGAATTTTACCCTTATAATACCAAATTCCACTCAAAACTTGGTAATCTACAGGATTGAGCTCTTCTTTACTTAATTTTTCTGATTATTGGTTGAAGTATGTGTCTTGTAACACCATAGCTTTCACCTCTTCAAGCCATTGTGGAACCACATAAGTTATTTCTCATCAGGTGTCTTGCTCACCTTGTCTACGGGAGAGACCATCAGCCACTAAGTTCTCCACCCCTTTTTTGTATTCCACAGTAAAGGAAAACCCCAGTAATCTCCACAGCCATTTCTCTTGCATTTCAGTTGTGATCTTCTGCTCAAGAATGTACTTAATGCTGCGTTGGTCTATTTTGATCACAAAGCTCCTTCCCAATAGGTATTGTCGCCATTGCTTAACTGCTTGTAATATAGCAAGGACTTCTTTCTCATAAGCAGAAAGCACTAAATTTCTTCCCTTTAAAGCCTTACTCATGTAAGCAATGGGGTGGAATTCTTGCATGAGTACAGCTCCTATGCCCACTTGTGAAGCATCTGTTTCCAACACAAAAGTTTTAGAGAAGTCTGGAGCTCTTAGCATTGGTGTTGATGTCATGGATTCCTTTCAGGAATTAAAGGCTTGGGTGGCAGCTGATGACCACTGAAAAGCATTCTTCTTCAACAAACTAGTGAGTGGAGCTGCAATACTCCCATAGTTTTTAACAAATTTTCTATAGTAACCTGTTAAACCAAGGAATCCCCTTAATTCCTTAATAGTATTGGGTTCTGGCCACTCTCCTACTGCCTTGATCTTCACAGGATCCACTGAAATACCCTCTTTGCTAATAATGTGCCCCAAGAAGCCTACAGATGTTTGGCCAAAGCTGGATTTACTGGCTTTTGCTAGGAGATGATTTTTACTCAAAACTATGAGACTTTGAGTTAGTTGTTGTAAGTGTCCCTCCCAAGTGGAGTTGTATACTAAAATATCATCGAAGAACACCAGTACAAATCTTATCAGATACTCTTTAAAAACCTCATTCATAAGACTCTCGAAAGTGGCTGGGGCATTGGTGAGTCCAAAAGGCATCACCACAAACTCGAAGTGGCCATGGTGAGCTCTGAAGGCTGTTTTTGGAATGTCTTCAGGGTATACTCTGATTTGGTGATAACCTGACCTTAAGTCAATTTTGGAGAAGTATCTTGCTCCATTTAACTCATCTAAGAGCTCATCTGTTATAGGAATTGGGAATTTAGCTTTGATAGTTTGGCTATTAAGATTTCTATAATCCACACACATACGCCAACTTCCATCGGATTTCTTAACTAATATCACAGGTGAGGCTTATGGACTGTGACTGGGTTTGATGAATCCTGCCTTTAACATCTCGGCCACTTGTTTCTCAATTTCATTCTTGTGAAAATGTGGGTGTCTATATGGTCTCATACAAGTTGGTTTTTGCCACTCTAACAGAGGAATCTTGTGGTCGATGCTTCTGGGAGGAGGTAACTTCATTTCTTCACTAAAGACTTCAGGGAACCCTTGTAAAACCTTGTCGATGTCTGCAGGTGTGGCTTTGTGCAAGGTTAATTTTGAGAGTTCACTTGTATCGTTTCCATATTTGAGCCTGTATCATATATGCCTGGCAAATGCAATTACCCACTCTCATCAGCTCCTCAGCCTCCATCATTTGCAATTGGGGATTAACAATCCCTTGCAACCTTCTCATAACCCCTTCAACTGAGAAACCCATAGTCATTACACTGAAATCCATAGTAACTGGCCCCAATGAGCGCAACCAATGAGCACCCAAAACCATTTGAGCTGGTCCGAATGGTAGAAGTATCAAATCTTCCTGCAATTGAACACCTTGAACTGAAAATCTAACATTATCTACTTCTCCCTCACTATGCATGGTCTGCCCATTAGCCACAACAACTCTATATCTGGGATCCTCATTTATCTTCAAATTAGCCTTTATAGCTGTCTGTGGATCAAGGTAATTGTGCGCAGATCCTGTATCAATCAAAATGTTCACCTCTCTTCCACTGATTTTCCCTTTAACCTTCATAGTTTGGGGATAAACCTGGGTTCCTACTAAGGCATGGTAGGATATCTCAGGTGAATGTGAGATTTGGGAAGTTGCCTACAGCATAATCTGAGTTGGTTCTTCAGCTTCTTCAGTTTGAGTTACTTCACCCCCTACTAGCTTCTCCTGATCTTCTTCTAAGCATTCCAAGTAATAAAACTTTTGAGCTTTGCATAGATGCCCACGTACATATCTTTCATCACAGTTGAAACACAAACCCTTGGACTTTCTTTCCCTCATCTCCTGCACATTCAATCTTCTAGGAACAAAAGAACTGGAGGTGTTTGGAGCCACTGGTGGAGTTGCAACTCTAGCAGGTTGTACAGGAAGGTAGTTTGATAAGGAGGTGTGCTTGGGAACAAATGGGGTTTTATGAAATCTTCGCAGACAAGAGATCTTTTCTTCAAATCCTCTAGCCAAACCAATAGCTTCATTCACACTCTTAGGCCTCTACGACTTCACATCCCAATGAATTTCATCACGTAGACCACTTAGAAAAGTGCTTAGAAAGTGAGCTTCTGACCAATCTTCGACGAAATTAGATAACCTATCAAACTCTTGAACATACACATCTAGATCAATCTTCTGCTGAAGTTTAGAAAGAATGCCTCCATAGTCTTCAAAGATAGTAGGTCCAAATCTAGATAACAGCTCTTCCAAGAATGTCAACCAAGAAATATCATGAAGCTTAGGTTTAATATGTCTGCGGTACCATTGAGCAGCTTTTTCCCTTAGACTGAGTGCAGCATACTTCAATTTCTGAGCGTCGGGAACAGTATAGAATTCCAAGAACTGCTCCATTCCATAGATCCACTCAGAAGGATCCCCATCTTGGAAGATCGGAAACTCAACTTTGAATGGAGTTCTAAGAAATTTCCCCCATCTCCTAGCCCTGTAGAATTAATGGAGTTAGAGTTATGAAAGTATACCTCTCTTGGAGAACCTTGATGGGAAGGTTTGGGATAATGGAGGATTTAGGGGATTTGGAGGTCGTGATTGAGTCTGTTGCATCGTCATCATCATGGTTTCTAGTCTGGAAAAATGCTCTCCGATGCTCGCAGCTATCGCCTCCACCCTTTCTGTGAGGTAGCCATTATGCAACTGAGCTTCGGCCATCTGACTTCTGAGATTCACCATTTCCCCTTCCATCGCCATGCTGCCTTCATCACGACCATCGCCATCCACGTTGTCTGGCTCTGATACCAGATTGTCAAAGTTGGAGTTGTGGAGCACTCGAGAACGAGCCGTTAATGGAGGAATTTGAGAAATTAGGGATTGAGAAAGAAGAATTGGGGAGGAAGACAATTAATTTCTTTATTAATTTTTCCAATTGAACATTACAAGCCTTTTATTGGTCGTTAGAGGATCAGATGGAGATATTTTGCAAGAGAAAGAGAAACACGCGCTCTGCGCATTTATCCGCCAACTTCTAATACAAAAATGTGCACAATGCACGTAAAGAGCAGGTTTCTGAAAAAGAAAACAAACAACACAAACAATGATACATTTACTGTAGCAACAACTGATACATTCCTTCAGCACTTATTCTTCATATCTCCGATCATCAACGGTGGCTCTCCGACGTCCCTGACACCTTGCTAGCAATGGTGATAGAAATGATGAGAGACAGAGAGGGGATGGAGCTTGAACCGATTGAGAAGAAAGAGGCGCTTCATTTATCTTCTTGGTTTGGTTGAATCGGTATATTCACAAGTGAATAAATGCAAGCCGTATGATCTGGTAAGTGCTCAATCGGATGGCACACAATCACTTGCACCCATTAGGCTTCAATACAAGATTGAGAGCATGCCTTAGGGGATGCAATTTTCAAACAACTGGTATAAGAGTTCGAAGTTCCAAATTTCGTTATGAAGATGACTTCACATTGGTTACCATTAGAGATGGTATCGAATCATATCGGGTCGGGTCGGGTCTTCCAATACGCGGACCTGGATCTGGTACCTCACGAGTCCAAAAATTGGACCCGTACCCAGACTTGCAAGAACCGGGTCCGGGTCCGGGTCCGGATCCTAGTTAAAAAAATTACCCGTCGGGTCCAATAGTAGAGAATAAATATTTGCATTTGAGAATTTTTACACCCGATACCCTACGATTCTAACAATTTTTATGAATTAATATTATATTTACACATCTATCTTCAACAATTACTTTTATATGTATGTTCCTATAAGTCTATTATTCGAATTCTATATGTTTGGGGGTATTTTTAATGGGTCCGGATCCGGATCTGGGTTGGTTATATTTTAAGCAAACCCAGGCCTGGACCTGAAAGTGCATCAGGCTTATTTTAGGACCTGGACCCGGATGCGGATAGATCGGGTTGGTTCCGGTCCAATACCGGGTCCAGATCGGGTCCGGGTATCAGATAAATATGACCGTGCTAGTTACCAGGTTTATGAAGTTTAATGTCATGATCAACTTCAATCTTCCAAAGGTGGAAATGTTTGATCTTTGTTTAAGATGGCTTGCAAAATGCTCACAAGGAGACGAAGGAATGTTGGGAAACATGAAGAAGGAGAAGTGGGTTAAGATTAGTTCAAAAATATTGAGTTTAATTTAATTGTCTGTGGCAGATGAAGTCACGTACAATATTCTGGATAATAAGAGCGCAGTGAGTCTTTGGCAAGACTATATTTGATTATATAAGATAGATTATCTTTGCTAGAACAAATGTTCAAGAAGAGAAAGGTTTTTCGTTTCTCAATGAAGAAGAATATAACTCTTCATGATCATGTCATGGAATTCAACAAGGTGTTAGACAAGTGGGTGATAGATACAGATAATCTTGGTGAGGAAACTTTTAATTTGATATATTCAGTGTCAGATTCGTATGAGCACTTGATATCCACCATGGAACACAGAAAATCAACAACAAAGAAGCTCAAAATAGTCAGTCCGATCAAAGGCTTAAACAATGATGGACTTCGGAAGAGAACTCAAAAGGCAAAGTTTACTCCTAGAAGTTGTATGATAGGGGAGGAAAGTCAAAGTTAAAGTAATACTATAAGTAAAGGAGGAGCTTGTTGCCACTTTTGTCGGAATAAAAGGTATTACAATAAGGTTTATCGCAAGTTTCTTATGTCAGAAAGTGGGAGCATAGGAGCTAGCAGAGTGCAGTTAGAAGGAAGCTAAGGCAAGCAAAGAGATGCATATTTAGTCAGCGTTGTTGATTTAGGTGATCACTTTAGAGCCTGCTTGCTTCGTATTTTAGTGATGTAGATTCTAGTTGCACTACAACACATGTGCGATTTACCAGCGTATATTCCCCGGCGTTTTACCATTCGCACCGGGGTAGAGAGTGACCAGGAATGGGGCGTCAGATAGGATGGTTATACACCGGCGGCCTCTATAAAACGCTGGGGAATCATGATATTCACCGGCGTTTTATTTAGAAACGCCGGTGAATGGTATTATTCACCGGTGTTTTAATAATACACGCCGGGGAATATTTAGATACATTCACCGGCATTTGTAATTTCAAACGCCGGTGAATTAACTGAGATAAATCCCGTGAACCCTAACATTTTGCTCGCTAATTTCCCAAACCCAATTTGGCAGCCTTCGTTTTCCCTCCTCCCTCTCTCTATTTCGCGCGCTTCGACTCCGTCCCTTCGTCATCTTCGACAGCCCAATTCGATTTCCCTTCTCCCTCTCTCTATTTTGCGGTGAATTTGCGATCGAAAACCACCGCTCGTCGCCCCGCTCTCTCTCTATCTCCTACGCCACCGCTCGTCGTCCCCTCTCTCTTTGGTAATTTCTCTTGATTTCTCTCCTTTTTACTGTCAAAGATGCTGAATTCATGCATCTGATTGTCATTTTAGCATAATTTTTTTACCAAAATGGGTTAACTGTCAAATAAGGATGTTGTATGTATACCAAAATCCTCCAACTCTGTACAAGAATTGGGCGGAACAAACATTGTGCAGGTTTCTTTTGGAGCCACAAACATCAATGGTTTAGTTGGGATGAAGAATTAATAGAGAAACATATATGCTTAGATACTGGAAATTTTCATTTTCTTTTACTGTTAAAGAAGTTGAATTCATGCATCTGATTGTCATCTTAGCATGATTTTTTTACCAAAATGGGTTCACTGTCAACTAAGGATGCTAGCTGTATACCAAAATCCTCCAAATCTGTACAAGAATTGGGCAGAACAAACCTTGTGCAGGTTTCTTTTGGAGCCACAAACATCATGATTTGGTTGGGATGAAGAATTAATAGAGAAACATATATGCTTAGATACTGGAAATTTTCATTTTCTTTTACTGTTAAAGAAGGCTGAATTCGTGCATCTGATTGCCATCTTAGCATGATTTTTTTACCAAAATGGGTCCACTGTCAACTAAGGATGCTGTATGTATACCAAAATCCTCCAAATCTGTACAACAATTGGGCGGAACAAACCTTGTGCAGGTTTATTTTGGAGCCACAAACAACAATGGTTTAGTTAGGATGAAGAATTAATAGAGAAACATATATGCTTAGATACTGGAAATTTTCGTTTTCTTTTACTGTTAAAGAAACTGAATTCATGCATCTGATTGCCATCTTAGCATGATTTTTTTACCAAAATGGGTTAACTGTCATCTAAGTATGCTAGCTGTATACCAAAATCCTAAAATCTGTACAAGAATTGGGCTGAACAAACCTTATGCAGGTTTCTTTTGGAGCCACAAACATCAATGATTTAGTTGGGATGAAGAATTAATAGACAAACATATATGCTTAGATACTGGAAATTTTCATTTTCTTTTACTGTTAAAGAAACTGATCGCATGCATCTGATTGTCATCTAAGGATGCTAGCTGTATACCAAAATCCTCCAAATATGTACAAGAATTGGGCTGAACAAACCATGTGCAGGTTTCTTTTGGAGCTACAAACATCAATAATTTAGTTGGGATGAAGAATTAATAGAGCAACATATTAGTAGCCATATTAGTTTCTTTTGTGTAGGTTTATTATTATTATTATTATTATTATTATTATTATTATTATTATTATTATTATTATTATTATTATTATTTTGGGATAAGTAACTGATTATTAGTAACCATGAACAGAATAGTTCATGAGTCATCAGATCTTCTTGTTACCGTATTTACAGCACGACGCCCTTGTTATTCGTTCGATTCCTCTTCCTCAACAAATACCCTTTACCATCATCATCTCCTTGAACGGAAAGCCAAATACAGGGGAGACTATAGTCGAATCGATATTAGACTCGAATACAAGGTGTTCGATAAAATGCCACTAAGGTGGTTGTGATAATTTTCACAAATGTAGTTTAGGGTTATGTGAATAGAGTAGATTGTATTAAGATTTAATTATTTTTTTATACATTTTTGGAACCACGGTTTCTTTATTTTACAGTTAATTGTTATATCGTTTATTTATTTTCAGCTAGGGATGGTTTTAAAAAATGTGAAATTAAATATACAAAATGCCTTTTACTGTCAGTACTATTTAATATGTCAAATTTTAATTTCAGATTGTGTGCTATTGTTATAATGGATAGAAGTTGGATTAGTAAACCACGATTATCCAAGGAGTACCGTGATGGTATTAAAGATTTTATTATCTTTGCCAAACGACATTCCCGTGATCCCAACCTAATCCTTTGTCCATGCCTCCGGTGTACAAATTGTAATTTGAGGACATGTGACGTAGTACATACACATTTGGTTGTCAACAGTTTTCTTCAAGGGTACACATGGTGGTTTTGTCATGGAGAGGATCATACGTCAGCTCCTGTACGTCCGGTTGTATTAGAAAATGAAGTTGAGCCCTTAGTGAACGAAGACTTAAGTGTTCCCGATGAGATGCATGCTTTGTTGCAAGACGCTTTGGGGATTCATAATGTTTCTTTCCACACCAATAATCCAACAACCCAAGTTCATAATGAGTTAACAGAAACATCACACATTGGTGGTGGGGTGGATGAGGAAATGTCTGACCCCGCCCCTGAAAATAATAAACAGCAAGAATTCTTCGCTAAGTTGCTTGAAGATGCTAGTACTCCGTTGTACCGTGATTACACCAAATTCTATAAATTCTCATTCATTGTCAGACAATTTCAGATTAAATGTTTAAATGGGTGGTCTGCTAAATCCTTCAGTATGCTACTTGAACTGTTGAATGAAGCATTTCCAGAAATCTGTATTCCAAACTCAGCCTATAAAATCAAAAAATTCCTAAGTTCTTTCGATCTAGGGTATGAGAAGATAGCAGCATGTCCAAATGACTGTATGCTTTTCACGGGAGGTAAGGAAAGTCTGGAAAATTGCGAAGTCTGTGGTTCTTCGAAATGGACAGAAATACCAAATCAAGACGATCAAGCCAGTGGATCTACTAAGCGAAGTAGAAGAAAGAAGCCTACCAAAATACTGCGTTACTTTCCTCTGATTCCTAGGCTACAAAGTTTGTTTATGTCTACGAAAACTTCTTCTGATATGAAATGGCATGCTGAAGGTCACACTAATGATGGGATTCTTAGACATCCTGCTGATTCTCAATCTTCGAAAAAATTTGATGAAAGATATCCCGATTTTGCGGAAGATCCTCGAAATGTGAGACTTGGACTAGCTAGTGATGGTTTCAATCCTTTTAGATAAATGAGTAGTACATATAGCATATGGCCTGTTGTGTTAATACCATACAATTTGCCGCCTTGAAAATGCATGAAGCATTCCTCATTTATTTTGTCCATGATAGTTTCTGGACCGAAAGGTCCTGAAAATGATATAGATA
The DNA here is from genome assembly GCA_017893485.1 of Hemerocallis citrina. Lineage (NCBI taxonomy): Eukaryota > Viridiplantae > Streptophyta > Magnoliopsida > Asparagales > Asphodelaceae > Hemerocallis > Hemerocallis citrina. The sequence goes on from CM030367.1 coordinate 28,727,273, forward strand.
TGTACCTACAGCCGTTCATAGATGAACTTCAGAAATTGTGGGTGGGTGTTCCAACCTATGATGCTGTGGCTAAAGAAACATTTTCTCTTCGGGTCGTGTTGTCTTGGACAATCAATGATTTTCCAACATATGCAAATTTATCTGGATATAGCACTAAAAGACGTTATGCATGTCCTTGTTGTGCTGACCAAACTAGTTCAAGGTGATTGTACAATGGCAGAAAGTTTTGCTATATGGGTCATAGGAGATGGTTGCGTGACACGCATTTATTTCGGGCAGATACAGCGACATTTGATAGTACCGACGAGTGGGAACATGCTCCTGGAGCTTCTTCTGGGTCAGATATTTTGAGGCGGGTAGATGGTCATCAGTTCAAATATGGAAAAGAACCACAAGTCAGCAAAAGGGGCAAGAAAAGGGCAAGGCCGGAGCAAGGTGAGGAGACCGATCTATGTGGCGAAGATGAGGATCAGAACATGACGAGTTTAGGTGCATGGAAGAAGAAGAGTATTTTCTTCAAGTTGCCGTATTGGGAATTCAACTTATTGCGACATAATTTAGATGTGATCCGTATCGGAAAAAATATTTGTGAAAATTGCATAGGAACAGTTATGGGAGATGACCGGAAGACAAGGGACAATCTCAAGAGCTGACTTGATTTGAAGTCAGTGGGCATCCGACATGAGTTGCACCCAGAGGAATTACCGAACGGGAAAGTAATCCTACCTCCTACAATCTATTCAATATCAAAATCGGAGTTGGAATTGTTTTGCAAAGTTCTACTGGAACTTAAAGTTCGTGATGGCTCTTCTTCTAACATAGCAAGATGTGTCAACTTTAAAGAGAAGAGGCTTCAGGGTCTAAAGTTACACGACTACCACGTCCTAATGCAGGATCTCCTTCCTGTGGCCCTAAGGTCTTCAATGTGTGAGCAAATCACTACTGTCCTGAAAGATCTTTGTAGCATATATAAAGGTATTTGCTTAAGAATGCTTCGTGTTAAAGATATTGACCAATTGGAGCAGCGGGCAGCATTGACACTTAGTAAAATGGAGATTATATTTCCGCCATCGTTCTTCACTATAATGATTCACTTGATAATCCACCTTACTGGTGAAGCCAGAATCGGCGATCCTGTTCACTATCGATGGATGTACCCCATTGAGAGGTAAAAGAATTCATGCATCTTACAAAACAGAATTTTCAAAAGCTCATTTCTTTTAATCCCCTACTTCGCTCTAATTCATTAATTATACATGTTCTGGTACCTATACCGGCTCAAGGGTTATGTTAAAAATAGAGCATATCCTGAAGGGTCAATAGCTCAGGGATACCTATCAGAGGAGTGTTCACATTTTTGTTCTAGGTATCTGCAGGGTGTAGAGACATCTTTGACTAGACCAAGGAGAAATCCAGACATTTTCAATCTTGATAGTGCTAAATATCTTTTTGATACCGCTGGCACTACTGTCAGTAAAGTTGATGCATTTGAGCTAGATAACTTAACGTGGGAACAGGCACATCGATATGTGCTAGACCACCATGCATCAGTGGAACCATTTCGAAAGTAAGTTGCTTTTGAATTTAAATCGAATATAGTGAAAACCACAGAGTTCGATATTAACTTACTTTTGTTATTCCTTATTTCAATTACTTGTATTTTAGCGAATTTGTCAGGGACATCAAACGAAGGGCTAGACCAAGAAGACTACCACCACGTGAACAAAACAAGTTGAAGAATGAAAATTTTCATAAGTGGTTTGAATCTCATGTAGGTGAATTAAGAAAATGCAAGTTAATCTTCATTATATCTACATTATCCATGGTGCTGATACGATTTGCACAAAATTAATAGGTACATTCTTTGGGTCCTGAAGGTGTGTTATCTGAAATAAAAGTACTTGCCAATGGTCCCTATAAGATGGCCAAAAGATACGGAGGATACATATTCAATGACTTTAGATTTCGTACTAAAGATCGTGAATGTAATTTGAAGTCTCAAAATAGTGGAATGGTAGTGACTTCTAAGACTAGAAGTTATGCTTCCAAGTTGGACATGAGGCCGGTAGATGGAGATCTCGACTACTATGGAGTGCTCACGGATATCATTGAGTTGAACTATTTTGGTCATTTTCGTGGTGTCTTATTTCGTGGGGATTGGGCTGAGTTTGATAGGAACTTTGCTAATAACAAGGATAAGTTAGACTTCACAGTTGTAAACTTCTCAAAATTGATTCACATCGGTACACACATTAGCCACGAACCATTTGTGTTCCCATCCCAAGTGCAACAAGTGTTCTACATTGAAGATCCAACCCTGCCAAAATCGTATGTGGCTCTCGTTATGCAACCAAGAGATGTATTCCAACTGGGCGATACTTCAGAAGATGAAGACGGTGAAGTCATGAACAGTTACATTGCTTCTGAGTTTCCTATGTTTGATGTAAACACAACCGACGGCAGAATTTGCGGGACTTGGCTTCGCAAGGATGGAGAAGAGGGCGATGTATTGGAAGGTGTCGTATTGTAGTTTACTTGATTTTCATAGCTCAATATTATATGTCCAGTAATTTTCGTGTCTTAAATCTTGTTGTAATATTATATCTTGTAATTCCGAACATGTTGTATGTGAATTTAATAATTGGTTTAATTATCTTTCTATTTTCTACTGCTTGGTGTCATTTACATTAAACTATGCTTAGTGTCATTTGCATCAAACTATCATTGTAGTTGAATTTGTTACAAATCTCACTTTTTTAATTTTTTGTAATTATGTTGGTTTGTTAATCCTAGATAATAGTGGTAGTCAAACAGATAAGGGGGAGGGTAGCACACCGCCCACTGTCAAAAAAATCGAGGGCGAACTAAGATGACGGGCATATGGAAACTTAAGAATGACGAAAGGGTTGTGGTGGAGGAAAACGGTGTCGGGCAACCGGTTGGTGATAATGCAAGCAAATTCTCATCCTTTATTGGGGTAATAGCAAGGAACCCACGGATAATTCCACCGGTAAGTCTTTAAATTGGTAATTTTGAAGATATTATAATTTTGAATGCATGAAAGACACATACTAGTTTTCGTGTGTCTGCATTGTGGCTGTCGTCTAGTGGCTGTCGTCTATGTTTCTTAATTGGGCTATGATTAGAAAGAAAGAGCTCGAGTGGAGATCTGGAAACCCATATAGAGACATCTCATTTATTATAATCTATTATTATTGTTGGACCAACCCCCTCTTGCTGTGTGCGTGTGTTGAAGAGAAAGAAGGGATGAGAAAGAGTTGAGGAAAATGCCGCTATGTTAGCCTGGTGTATACTCATTCTCTACCATTCCTCTTTCTGGCTCCATTTATGGCTTCTATATTAAATTGGTTTCCTTCCACGATGACAATTCCGTAAAACTACACTTGATAGGAGCCCTGTTCTTATTGTTCTTCAATAAAATTGGGAGTCTTGGTGATCCAACTAGTGATCATAGCTGCACCCCACTGCATACTCACAAACACTAATACGTGTCGTTCATGCATTCTATAACCAACCCCACTTTGGCATATAGCATGCTTAGATGACATTCTATGACCTGCACACATGTTTGTTCTGCCCAATTCTTGTACAGATTAGGAGGATTTTGGTATACATCTAGCATCCTTAGTTGACAGTGAACCCATTTTGGTAAAAAATCATGCTAAGATGACAATCAGATGCATGAATTCAGCTTCTTTAACAGTAAAAGAAAATGAAAATTTGCAGTATCTAAGCATATATGTTTCTAGATCCAGGATCACAAATTTTGATTGGGCTGTGATTGGATTTTTTAGTGACTATCAACAAGTGTTCTTAATTGGGCTGTGATTAGAAAGAGAGGGCTCGAGTGGAGATCTGGAAACCCATATAGAGACATCTCGTTCATAATAATTTATTATTATTGTTGTTCTTGTCGCTCTTGCTGTTGTTGCTGATGTCTCTTTATGTGCGTTTGCTGAAGAGAAAGCAAGGATGGGAGAGAGATGAGGAAAATGCCGCTATGTTAGCCTGATGTATCCTCATTCTCTACCATTCCTCTTTCTGGCTTCCATATTTGGTTTCCTTCCACGATGACAGGTCCTTAAAACTACACTTGATATGAGCCCTATTCTTATTTTTCTTCAATAAAAATTGGAGTTTTGGTTATCCAACAAACATGTACCCGCATACTTCTAAATGGCATTTCCTTTAGAAAGTCGGGCTCCGAAGAATCGATCTATGACTAGAATCTCCATTCAAAGCCCAATCCAAATTTTTCATCCTGGATCTAAAATCTTCTTTGAGCCATAAACATCATGATTTAGTTGGGATGAAGAATTAATAGAGAAACATATATGCTTAGATACTGGAAATTTTTATTTTCTTTTACTGTTAAAGAAGCTGAGTTCATGCATCTGATTGCCTTTTTAGCATGATTTTTTTACCAAAATGGGTTCACTGTCAACTAAGGATGGTGTATGTATAGAAAAATCCTCCAAATCTGTACAAGAATTGGGCTGAACAAACCTTGTGCAGGTTTATTTTGGAGCCGCAAACATCATGATTTAGTTGGGATGAAGAATTAATGGAGAAACATATATGCTTAGATACTGGAAATTTTCAATTTCTTTTACTGTTAAAGAAACTGATCGCATGCATCTGATTGTCATCTTAGCATGATTTTTTTGCTAAATGGGTTCACTGTCAACTAAGGATGCTGGCTGTATACCAAAATCCTCCAAATCTGTACAAGAATTGGGCTGAACAAACCTTGTGCAGGTTTATTTTGGAGCCACAAACATCATGCTTTAGTTGGGATGAAGAATTAATAGAGAAATATATATGCTTAGATACTGGAAATTTTCATTTTCTTTTACTGTTAAAGAAGCTAAATTCATGCATCTGATTGCCATCTTAGCACGATTTTTTTACCAAAATGGGTTCACTGTAACCTAAGGATGCTGTATGTATACCAAAATCCTCCAAATCTGTACAAGAATTGGGCTGAACAAACCTTGTGCAGGTTTATTTTGGAGCCACAAACATCATGATTTAGTTGGGATGAAGAATTAATGGAGAAACATATATGCTTAGATACTGGAAATTTTCTTTTTCTTTTACTGTTAAAGAAACTGATCACATGCATCTGATTGTCATCTTAGCATGATTTTTTTACCAAATGGGTTCACTGTCAACTAAGGATGCTGGCTGTATACCAAAATCCTCAAATCTATACAAGAATTGGGCTGAACAAACATTGTGCAGGTTTATTTTGGAGCCACAAACATCATGATTTAGTTGGGATGAAGAATTAATGGAGAAACATATATGCTTAGATACTGGAAATTTTCATTTTCTTTTACTGTTAAAGAAGCTGAATTCATGCATATGATTGCCATCTTAGCATGATTTTTTTACCAAAATGGGTTCACTGTCAACTAAGGATGTTGTATGTATACCAAAATCCTCCAAATCTGTACAAAAATTGGGCTGAACAAACCTTGTGCAGGTTTATTTTGGAGCCACAAACATCATGATTTAGTAGGGATGAAGAATTAATAGAGAAACATATATGCTTAGATACTGGAAATTTTCATTTTCTTTTACTGTTAAAGAAATTGATCCCATGCATCTGATTGTCATCTTAGCATGATTTTTTTACCAAATGGGTTCACTGTCAACTAAGGATGCTGGCTGTATACCAAAATCCTCCAAATCTGTACAAGAATTGGGCTGAACAAACCTTGTGCGGGTTTATTTTGGAGCCACAAACATCACGATTTAGTTGGGATGAAGAATTAATGGAGAAACATATATGCTTAGATACTGGAAAATTTCAATTTCTTTTACTGTTAAAGAAACTGATCGCATGCATCTGATTGTCATCTTAGCATGACTTTTTTACCAAATGGGTTCACTGTCAACTAAGGATGCTGGCTGTATACCAAAATCCTCCAAATCTGTACTAGAATTGGGCTGAACAAACCTTGTGCATGTTTATTTGGAGCCACAAACATCATGATTTAGTTGGGATGAAGAATTAATAGAGAAACATATATGCTTAGATACTGGAAATTTTCATTTTCTTTTACTGTTAAAGAAGCTGAATTCATGCATCTGATTGCCATCTTAGCATGATTTTTTTACCAAAATGGGTTCACTGTCAACTAAGGATGCTGTATGTATACCAAAATCCTCCAAATCTGTACAAGAATTGGGCTGAACAAACCTTGTGCAGGTTTATTTTGGAGCCACAAACATCATGATTTAGTTGGGATGAAGAATTAATGGAGAAACATATATGCTTAGATACTGGAAATTTTCATTTTCTTTTAGTGTTAAAGAAACTGATTACATGCATCTGATTGTCATCTTAGCATGATTTTTTGACCAAATGGGTTCACTGTCAACTAAGGATGCTGGCTGTATACCGAAATTCTCCAAATCTGTATAAGAATTGGGCTGAACAAACCTTGTGCAGGTTTCTTTTGGAGCCACAAACATCAATAATTTAGTTGGGATGAAGAACTAATAGAGAAACATATATGCTTAGATACTGGAAATTTTCATTTTCTTTTACTGTTAAAGAAGCTGAATTCATGCATCTGATTGCCATCTTAGCATGATTTTTTTACCAAAATGGGTTCACTGTCAACTAAGGATGCTGTATGTATACCAAAATCCTCCAAATCTGTACAAGAATTGGGCTGAACAAACCTTGTGCATGTTTATTTTGGAGCCACAAACATCATGATTTAGTTAGGATGAAGAATTAATAGAGAAACATATATGCTTAGATACTGGAAATTTTCATTTTCTTTTACTCTATCAGAAGCTGAGTTCATGCATCTGATTGTCATCTTAGCATGATTTTTTTACTCAAATGGGTTGACTGTCGTCTAAGTATGCTAGCTGTATACCAAAATCCTCCAAATCTGTACAAGAATTGGGCTGAACAAACCTTGTGCAGGTTTCTTTTGGAGCCACAAACATCAATGATTTAGTTGGGATGAAGAATTAATAGACAAACATATATGCTTAGATACTGGAAATTTTCATTTTTTTTTACTGTTAAAGAAGCTGAATTCATGCATCTGAAGATTTAAGATCCAGGATGGCAAATTTTGATTGGGCTGTGATTGGATTGTTTAGTGGCTGTCGTCTATGTTCTTAATTGGGCTGTGATTAGAAAGAGAGGGCTCGAGTGGAGATCTGGAAACCCATATAGAGACATCTCGTTTATAATAATTTATTATTATTGTTGTTCTTTTCGCTCTTGCTGTTGTTGCTGATGTCTCTTTGTGTGCGTGCTGAAGGGAAATAAGGGATGAGAGAGAGATGAGGAAAATGCCGCTATGTTAGCCTGGTGTATCCTCATTCTCTACTATTTTCTGTTTCCATTTCTGGCTTCTATATTTGGTTTCCTTCTACGATGACAGTTCCTTAAAACTACACTTGATATGAGCCCCTTCTTATTTTTCTTATTTTTCTTATATTTGGTTTCCTTCCACGATGACAGTTTCATGGATTGTCTGAACAATCCATGAAAGACATACTCAGATAATGGATTTTCATTTGTTTTACTGTTTTAGATACTGGATATTCCCAATCAGAGGAGAATATAAAGGTTTCAAGTTAGATACTTGATTTTCATTTATTTTGCTGTTTTAGATATATTCAAAAACAAAATTAAGTACTAGCTTTTTAGCACTGCAATATAATTATTTTACCTCTCTATATATCATTAACAATTCCATTTACAATTGGCACTTTGATCTTAGAATTTATGAATTGGGTAGATCTTTTTGCAAGTTCAAAAAATATATATATTCTGTATTGTGGTCTACTGTTGAACTAAATTATTGTTTTCTTTTCATAGAGCGGTCACCCAGATGAAGGAAATTCTGATGATCAGCACTGAAGCTACTCGAGGGATATAAATCTGTGGTCGGCCTACTCTAGTTGTTGTTGTTATGTTGTCCTTGTTGTTGTTATGTTCTGGGTTGTTGTTTTAAGTAATTGTTGAGATATTTGGGATGTTAATTACTGTATTTGTTAATTATGACACTGTGTTAATTATGCGGTGAATTTGGACGATTAATGGACTATGTGTGAAACTTTATTTTCTTTAATTCTTGTGTTTGGTTGTGATTTGCGCATTAATATGCCTGAAATTGGTTGAATCAATTGTGAATTAGTTTACAGGTTTTTTAAATGAAATTGTGAATTGAAATCGAATGAAAAATTGGAGTAGAAAAAACAAACGGTCATACACCGGCGTTTCATAGAACGCCGGTGTATCTAATTGTTTAGTTGAAAATTTCGTTAGAGAGGCGTTTTCACGCACGCCGGTGTACCCATATATCTATAGCGGCATGTCATAAAACGCCGGTGAATATCTATAAGCCGTCATTTTATAACACGCCGGTGATTGTAATTAGGAAAATAATGGCGCTCAGAAACAAGCATACACCGGCGTTCTATGACCGCCAGTAAATATTGGGCATACCCCGGCGTTTCTACAATCGCCGGTGAAAGATATATACCGGCGGTATGTGACCGCCGGTGAATGTATATTGGGGGAAAGAACGACACTCAGAATATCGCATATACCGGCGCTTGTCTGGCCGCCGGTGTATTTTCAAGATATACCGGCGTCCAGTAGAAATGCCGGTGAATACACCTATCTTTCCGCGACGCTCGATTCGGCGGCATTTGTACCGGCATTTATAAAAATGCCGGTGAATGTTTCACCGGCGTAAAAAACCGCCGGTGTAGGTCTAAAAAAATGCCGGCGAATAACTTCTGTGTTGTAGTGTTGGCATCTAGATTCGGAGATTTCTTCCCTTGTTTTTTCTAAGAAAGAAAATGTCCTATTTTCAAGTCTACAACAGGTTGCTCTTTGAGAATGGGTACTTGAGAGAGTTGTAAAGTAGTTGGTGACGGGACAGCTGAGTTAAAGATGTCGAACGTGAAGGAGTTCAAGTTGCAGAAAATTCTGTATGTTCCCTTGATGAGCCAAGGTCTAATATCATTGGGAATTCTGATGCACAGGGTTGTTTGTACGCAGCTCGAGGACGATTTTTAATTACTTGGGAATGTCATTGCATGGCGATGATAGAAAGGAAGGGTGCTCAACATGTACAATCTCTGCACGCTTAATGAGGGAGTGTGAAAACTAGACCCAATGTTATAAATCAAAGTGAATTGTTCCAAAAGAATTTAGTTTGTTTGCGATGAAGCAAGACGACAATGTTCAAATATTGTTTTGGGGTGGAGATGGCATTGGGGTATGTGGATGTCTATTGGGGATGTCTGCCTAAGGGAGCACAAGCTCAATTATCATCAACATGTTTTACAAGTGATATGCTCTTGAGGATGCATACAGAGAAGAAATATAAGCATGAAAGATTTAGCAAATAGATGAATCCTTTGAATCGTGTTTACAAGAGATTCAAGGAAAGAATCTATAAGTGAAAAAATGCAAGGCGATATGTACCTTAAATGCAAGCCGAGGTGGAGATTATGGGATTATATCTTGCATTTTATTATTATTAACTGAGTCAACGAGGAAAAGGCAGAATCAGAAGAAGAAGCGAATTAATAATGGTGAGAAATGAGTTGGTTGATTTCTTTCTAGAAGCATTGGGTCGACCAATTAGCGTCTGAAAGTAGTTTTTTATGCCGAACTTTTTAGGGTTCGTAGAAGCTTTCTCTCCCAATCATATTGTACGACTCTAATAGCATAACTGCCTTTTCAGACTCATTGGGTGATGGAAAATTAAGACTAACAACCTAGGATTTTCTATAACTACTTGAATATCTTTTGTTGGCGAAAGGAATGTAGTAATTCATTTGTTCATTGTAAACAAAATTCATTTTTCTAGTTAGGAATTAATAAGAATGTGAAAACTCGGTCGAGTATTGTAAAGTCAATGTTCTAGAAACATCTAGCTTATTGATGCTGCTAGGATCACTTAAGCGAGATCATGATGTTCAAATATTGTTGTAAGGTGAAGATGTCCTCATGGTGGTGTCTGTTTGTCATCATCTACTAGAGATATCTATGATGGATATCACAAGCTCCATATTTGGCAACATGGATTTCCAAAGTATAATAGAAATAATTAATGAAAAAATAATAGTTGCAATAATACGAAAAGTAATAACAAATGCAAACGGATAAACATAAAGTGATACAAAAACACGAAGGACAAATCTTTAAGATTGAAAGACAGATAAAGCAAATTCAAAAAAATCAAGACTAAGGAAGATAGACAAAATAATAGATATTCAAGTGATTTAATAGTATTGAAAAATATTGAATGTTGAAAAATACTAGGATGAAAATCCACAAAAAATAATTTGAAAGGGAAGTGTGTCTACGTGTAATGTATTATGAATGTAGGTTCAAGCCAACCACACTTCCACTGCACCACTCTGATACTCAGGGGAAAATGTGCTTGCATACAATCTCACATCAATGTATACGAGGAGAGCATCATGAATGAAGTTGAATGCAAGTTCAATAACAACCTTCATTCACAACTCCAGCCATTCAATAGGGAAAGGAAAAAAGAAAACACCAGTGTATAGAGCAACACAAATTTAAATCACTTACATTTAAATCTTTATAAGCTGAAAACTCACACTCTAATGTCCACTCTAGAGTGTCGTTCCTTATAAATTTGTACTACTTATGAAGCGTCACTCTGATACCATCTGTAACGCCCCGAATTTCAAATAAGACCGAATTCGAGATTCCACAGGATCTTTACACTTCACTTGGTATAATTTTACATGGAAATTTAAACTTTTCATCATACATCAGAGTTCTTTACATTGTTTACATAGCGGAAGATAAAATGAAGAACAACAATGAAAATAATATACAATTTGCAACATCTTTAACATGTAATGAATCAACAGTATCAAATCAACTCTATATCTTCGTGCAAATCCAATTCCTGCAGATAAAGCTGTGGGCACGTCAGTTGCTTACAACCAACGAAAAATGTTATACACGGCCATCCTCTCCATGCCATAAATATAACGATCTCAATACTTTAACAAACCACAAAACTTGAATACAAATAAAGTGTTAAATGTGACCACATTAAACATGTAAGTGCATGCGATGCCTTAATGCCTATTGCAGATATTTTATACTAGTATGACACTAATGCATACTTGTTCGGATTCTATGCATCTCATACTACATAGGTCCGAGGACAAGGACCTATGTACTCTACATTAAAGGGTTCGATCCCTTGCCATGAAAACAAAGCAGTAATAAAGCAAGGTTTAGATCATTCCACGAGTATGGATCCCAGTCCAGGAGTCCATTGCCCGACTGTTATAACAAACTCCTCATCGTGCGAATCATCCCGCAAGTGCCCCTCTAGCACCGATATACGTATATACATTGGATTACGGCAAACTATCTGCCCAACTACGCACAGTCCCGGATTTAATATAAAAGCTTGTCTCTCACGAAGCAACCACAGACCCGGAATCCACTGCTCGACTGGGTTTATAGCCCTGGAATCCACCGTCCGACTATATAGAGTGCCCCACTTACATTTGCCCAAGTTTTACTACATCTTCACTTATGTGCCTAATTCTTAAGTTTAAGACAAGAATAAATTATTACCTAGAGTTTGTTTTACCCCCTACCGGACTTAATCACAAATACCGAGATAGCTCCATGGCAAATCTCAACAAATATAACTCAATCATTTTCTTTCAACAATGTCGGTACCCGAGGTCTTACTAACTCTAAATCACAACCTTTCATGTACAAGAATCCATGGGTACTCATACCCTTCAATTATCATGTATCAAACTTAAAATATTCTCATCTTCAACTTATTCACAATTTAATCAATATCTTGTTTTAGCACCTATTCATGTTTCATTCATTCATTCATACTACTTAGAAGCAATAATTCTTTTCATGAACATAAATTCATCACTTGAAATCTCATTAGAAAATTTAGCTCATACAATATATCTCAACCGCATCAAACATTTTTCACCCAAATAAGAGTATAATCTCTTCAAATGAAATCACTTCACATAACAATATATCACTCTTCTTTTAAAAGAAAATAATTGTCACACTCTTAAAAGAATGATTTTGAAGTTATCAATTCATTTTCTATCTCAAATCCTCTTTTAATTTCTCAAAATATACATGAAAAATCATGAAACTAATTTTAATAAATTCTAAATCAATTTATATGAATAATAGTTATTTTCCCAAATATTATTTTGCACTGAACTCATTAAAACCCACAAAACCCAAAAAAAATATAAAATGGCGCCATCAGGTTTCGAACCAGACACCCCCGGCCAAGTGCAATAAGCACCCAAACCCACACCGCAAGCCAATAAGCCCATGTGGCTTAACTGTCACAACAGTGAGCCCAAAACCCTACATATTGTTTCTGGTCTGTGTTTTATTAAAAAAAATCAAAACAAAAGAGGGGGTACCAAGCTTTGAACCCAGAACCGACCGCTAACCCACAGCTATAGTATTAGTCTTATGGTGCACCGACTAACCATGAAATCCAAGTGCAAATTCTAATTTAGAGTTATACTAATAGGGTTTTTTCAACCGTTCTGTTATTCAAATATTTTCACAAAACTCGAATTTTTCAATTGCTTTAATCTTTCATTAAACTATAAATAGTTCATATAGAGGGATTTTATTTTCTAACAGTAGCTCACAAACAAAAAAAAATCATATTTTTGAAAAAATATCTAGATTTCAAATTTATTTCCTCTCTTTTATGAATATGCAATATATTTCTTCAATTTAATCAACTAGCAATTTGTATCTTTTATAAATAATCAAATGAATTTAGGTGTATCAAATTTGACTAGTCAAAAATTCATCTGCTAACTATAAGGGAAGTCTCTACAATTGGTTTTACAATTACAAGTTTCTATATTTATAAATTAACATGCATATGGCAAAATACTCATCTTTTCTCATTTACAAACAACATGATGACTATAAAAAAATCTCTACAATTCATAAATAGCATGAATTTGTTCTCTTATTATCACACTAACTTTATCTATACTACTCATGTAATATATTAGCATGCATGTCTTATGTTTAGAAAAATACAAGAGGACCCACATCACATCAAATTGATTTATATTACTAATATCATATTCTAGCATGATCAACCTATGAATTAGAAAATATAGAGACCACCCACCTCTTATGAAAAATAAACAACCAAGATGAAGAGACACCACTTCTAGCTCCAACAAGCACTCCTAGTCCTTCTCCTCCTAGCAAGAGCTCTCCAATGCACAAGAACACTTTCTTTCTTTTTCTTCTCTCTATTTTGGTTTATTTTAGGTATGAAATGAGAAGAAAACTAAGGTGTATTTATAGGACAAAAGAAGGGCATAATTGCAAAATTCACTCACCTAATAACTACCCACTACCTTTTCAATTTTCTAACTCCCCACCTTTTCAAAATCCTAACCCCCATCCGGTCCCCCCTCTCTCTTTTCCTCTCCCAACCAACCAACTCTTCTCATTCCAAACCAGCCCCCCACTTTCTCTCTCCCTCTCCACACATGCACACACACATACAAAAAGATAAATACAAATCTTATAGTTCTAAAAAGTTGTTACATGTCATGTGTGAGTCCATGCACAACTAAAAATGGGATTTAATTAAATGGGCTTGTCTAGTGGGCTTGCTTTTTAATTAATTAATTTAATTAGTCTAGTGGGTTAGAATCTATTCTTAGGTTCATGGGCTTAATGAAAGGCTAAAAAAAAAGACTCATGCATGCTAAAATTATAAATTAGAGTAAGAAAAATAAAGATGGAAAAATTAGCACGTGCTTGCACGAGCACACACTCTTCTCAAATTAATTATTTAAAAATATAAACTATATACATACATAATATGTACGTAAAAATTTGTTTAATTAAAAATTATAATGTTTCATGCACAAATAAAATAAATACACAAACTCCAAAATTTATTTTGAAAACAATTACGCTTAAATACGCGCACCGAAAAACACGTACTTTGCACGTAAAACATAAAAATACGAAATTCGGTTTTATCAACGAAAAAATATTAAAGATAATAAAAATACAATATAATACAAATGTATTTATTGATTTTATATATTTCACGACGTAATATTACGTACATGGAAAACACGTACATTACACGTACAAAAGTATTTAGATCAAAATGTGAGAAAATGAATTTCCGTTTTATAAAAATATATTTGAATACATAAAATAAATAATTGAAACCCAGAAAATATCACCCGTAGCAATGAAAAATACGTATTTGATACGTGCATCGAAAACACGTAAAAATCTCGTAAAAATACCAAGATTGAAATATTATATTTTAGTTGACTCAAATAGGATTTTAAGAATGCAGAAAATCTATAAATAGTCGGAAATCAAAATACATAGTGAAAACACATTACAAAATATACATGTGCAACACACGAAGACAAAATTGTCATTTTCAATTTTTCGGGGTGTTACACTCTCCCCCCTTTAGAATAGTTCCGTCCTCAGGACTCGCTAGGGTAAAGGTTGTATTTTGTACACACTAAAGAAAAAAATATCATTTTTATATATAGAAAATTGCAAACTTTAAGAAAAATAAATGTAGTATAAAATTACGCAACGAGAAAAAACAAAGCAAACTCTATATATGAACACTATGAGTATCAAAATTTTATAAGAATGGAACAATAAAACTAGGAAAATAGCATAAGAAAATAAATGTGACAAAAGATAAGATAGATTGAGAAAATTTTCGTACAAAAAAAAATAATATTAGATGAACCATTAGATAAAAGGAAAAATCAATTAGTCATTAATTTGTGGAATGGTTTCGAAAACAATGCGGTGAAGAAAACATAGTCAATGGATAATTTATAAATAGATTAAGAAATCAAAATTTATCAATGTAATAAGCGGTAGAGAATCGTAAACTGAATTGGTACTGTATGACTAAAATCGAATAAGTAATTTAAAAGAAAACTATTGGATAACAGTCTGAAAAATTAAACGAGAAAAATTTCAGTTAAAAGCATAGACAACATAAAACGATTTTGTATACCAATTAATATCATAAAATAGTTTGTAAGGCAAATATAATAATTATACATACGATTTGAAAAGATATAGAAGGCATACATCGAAATAATTTCGAATTATCAAGTAGAGCAAGAAAAACCAACACACAAAATTATATACGTACATAGGCATAAAATTTATAGGGTGAAACAACTAATACGAAAATCATGAATGATTTGTGGGAGTAAAACAAAACATTATAGTATAAAAAGTAATAACACATCACAAAAACCAATTATATAGAAGTAACTTATGAATCATAAACAAAATATATAAATAATATATATATATATATATATATATATATATATATATATATATATATATATTGTTAGGTGAGTAGCCACCAAATAGCAATATAAAATACGATGAAATTGTATGAAATGCTAACTCATGTAAACATTCAAAATAAAGAAGAAGACGGCAAGATAATTGAGATTTAAGTAGTAAATACACAAATAGGATAGAAATAGAAATCAATATAAACAATATAATGCTAGGTTGCAAAATATTATAAAATAGTATAAGTTAGTACAAAAATAGAATAGGGATAAGTAAATATTATAGAAAACAAAGCAGGGGTTATCAAAGTAGAAAATCTCCTTCTGATGTAGGTTCGCCTCGTTGGTGCCCAACTGCAAACTTGCCTCTACGATCTCAAGTTACAGAATTGCCTCTACGACATCCGATTACAGATTGCCTTCTGGACATTCGGTTGCAGACTTTGCCTCCCCGACGTTCAGTTGCAGTTTGCCTCCATTGATGTCTAGTTGCATATTTGCCCTCTCGACATCATGTTGCACCAAAATGGGAGATGGAAAGATGTAATCTTCCATATGTACTTAGATATTGGGATGTTTAATATAGCATTATGTTTGAAATCAGTGATATATAAAAGTAGATGGAAAAATTATAATCGACAAAATATTAAAATAGATATATAGAATTTGAATATAAGATATACATAATTTGTAGTAATGAACATTATTTATAATATTAAGACGGAAATTGTGTAAAGCATATGCACGAGATAAAAATACAAATGAAAAACAATAATTATGTAGTGTATGTATTATATTGAAGAAGCGTAAAACTACAAAATTAATTAGTAGCGATTAATAGCAAATAATATGTAGTAACAATAGTATAGAATGTAGGCAATAAAACAAAATGGTAGGTCATATTTATATAGGTAGAAAATTTTAATCTTGTTAAAAATATACTGAAATATATAGGATAATATAAGATAATGAAAAATATAGTATCACAAAATCAAATCATATAAAACGAATGCACATAAGAAAATTTCATAAGCAAAATTCAAAGTATAATAGAAATAATTAATGAAAAAATAATAGTTGCAATAATGCGAAAAGTAATAACAAATGTAAACGGATAAACATAAAGTGACCCAAAAACACGAGGGACAAATCTTTAAGACTGAAAGACAGATAAAACAAATTCAAATAGATTAAGACTATGGAAGATAGACAAAATAATAGATATTCAAGTGATTTAATAGTATTGCAAAATATTGAATGTTGAAAAATACTTGGATGAAAATCCACGGAAATAATTTGAATGGGAAATGTGTCTACGTGTAATGTATCATGAATGTAGGTTCAAGCCAACCACACTTCCACTTCGCCACTCTAATACTCAGGGGAAAATGTGCTCGCATACAATCTTACATCAATGTATACGACGAGAGCATCATGAATGAAGTTGAATGCAACTTCAATAACAACCTTCATTCACGACTCCAGCCATCCAATAGGGAAAGGGAACATCAGTGTATAGAGCAACACAAATGTAAATCACTTACATTTAAATCTCTATAAGCTGAAAACTCACACTCTAATGTCCACTCTAGGGTGTCATTCCTTATAAATTTGTACTACTTATGAAGCGTGGCTCTGATACCATCTGTAACTTCCCGAATTTCGAATAAGACCGAATTCGAGATTCCACCGGATCTTTACACTTCACTTCGTACAATTTTACACGGAAATTTAAACTTTTCATCATACATCAGAGTTCTTTATATTGTTTACACAGCGGAAGATAAAATGAAGTACAACAATGAAAATAATATACAATTTGCAACATCTTTAACATGTAATGAATCAACTGCATCACATCAACTCTATATCTTCGTGCAAATCCAATGCCTGCATATAAAGCTATGGGCACGTCAGTTGCTTATAACCGACGAAAAAATTTATACACGGTCATCCTCTCTATGTCGTAAATATAACGATCTCAATACTTTAACAAACCACAAAACTTGAATGCAAATAAAGTGTTAAATGTGACTACACTAAACATGTAATTGAATGAGATGCCTTAATGCCTAATGCAGATATTTTATACTAACATGACACTAATGCATACTTGTTCGGATTCTATGCATCCCATACTACATAGGTCCGAGGGAAGCATCTACGTACACCACATTAAAGGGTTCGATCCCTCACCATGAAAACTACCCAGTGATAAAGCAAGGTTTAGATCATTCTACGAGTAAGGATCTCAGTTCCGGAGTCCACCGCCGGAATGTTATAATAGACTCCTCATCGTGCGAATTATCCCGTAAGGGCCCCTCTAGCCCCGATATACGTATATACATTGGATTACGGCAAAGTATCCACCCGACTACACATAGTCCCGGGTTTAATATAAAAGCTCGTCTCCCACGATGCAACCAAAGTCCTGGAATCCACCGCCCAACTTTATAGAGTGCCCCACTTACGTTTGTCCAAGTTTTACTACATCTTCACTTATGTGCCTAATTCTTAAGTTCAAGACATGAATAAATTATCATACCTAGAGTTTGTTTTACCCCCTACCGGACTTAATCACAAATACCGAGATAGCTCCATGGCAAATCTCAACAAATATAACTCAATCATTTTCTTTCAACAATGTCGGTACCCGAGGTCTTACTAACTCTAAATCACAACCTTTCATGTATAAGAATCCATGGGTACTCATACCCTTCAATTATCATGTATCAAACTTAAAATATTCTCATCTTCAACTTATTCACAATTTAATCAATATCTTGTTTTAGCACCTATTCATGTTTCATTCATTCATTCATACTACTTAGAAGCAATAATTCTTTTCATGAACATAAATTCATCACTTGAAATCTCATTAGAAAATTTAGCTCATACAATATATCTCAACCGCATCAAACATTTTTCACCCAAATAAGAGTATAATCTCTTCAAATGAAATCACTTCACATAACAATATATCACTCTTCTTTTAAAAGAAAATAATTGTCACACTCTTAAAAGAATGATTTTGAAGTTATCAATTCATTTTCTATCTCAAATCCTCTTTTAATTTCTCAAAATATACATGAAAAATCATGAAACTAATTTTAATAAATTCTAAATCAATTTATATGAATAATAGTTATTTTCCCAAATATTATTTTGCACTGAACTCATTAAAACCCACAAAACCCAAAAAAAATATAAAATGGCGCCATCAGGTTTCGAACCAGACACCCCCGGCCAAGTGCAATAAGCACCCAAACCCACACCGCAAGCCAATAAGCCCATGTGGCTTAACTGTCACAACAGTGAGCCCAAAACCCTACATATTGTTTCTGGTCTGTGTTTTATTAAAAAAAATCAAAACAAAAGAGGGGGTACCAAGCTTTGAACCCAGAACCGACCGCTAACCCACAGCTATAGTATTAGTCTTATGGTGCACCGACTAACCATGAAATCCAAGTGCAAATTCTAATTTAGAGTTATACTAATAGGGTTTTTTCAACCGTTCTGTTATTCAAATATTTTCACAAAACTCGAATTTTTCAATTGCTTTAATCTTTCATTAAACTATAAATAGTTCATATAGAGGGATTTTATTTTCTAACAGTAGCTCACAAACAAAAAAAAAATCATATTTTTGAAAAAATATCTAGATTTCAAATTTATTTCCTCTCTTTTATGAATATGCAATATATTTCCTTAATTTAATCAACTAGCAATTTGTATCTCTTATAAATAATCAAATGAATTTATGTGTATCAAATTTGACCCTTCAAAAATTTATCTGCTAACTATAAGGGAAGTCTTTACAATTGTTTTTACAATTACAAGTTTCTATATTTATAAATTAACATGCATATGGCAAAATACTCATCTTTTCTCATTTACAAACAACATGATGACTATAACAAAATCTCTACAATTCATAAATAGCATGTATTTGTTCTCTTATTATCACATCAACTTTATCTATACTACTCATGTAATATATTAGCATGCATGTCTTGTGTTTAGAAAAATACAAGAGGACCTACATCACATCAAATTGATCTACATTACTAATATCATATTCTAGCATGATCAATATCTATGAATTAGAAAATATAGAGACCACCCACCTCTTATGAAAAATAAACAACCAAGATGAAGAGACACCACTTCTAGCTCCAACAAGCACTCCTAGTCCTTCTCCTCCTAGCAAGAGCTCTCCAATACACAAGAACACTTTCTTTCTTTTTCTTCTTTCTATTTTGGTTTATTTTAGGTGTGAAATGAGAAGAAAACTAAGGTATATTTATAGGACAAAAGAAGGGCTTAATTGCAAAATTCACCCACCTAATAACTACCCACTACCTTTTCAATTTCCTAACTCCCCACCTTTTCAAAATCCTAAACCCCAACCTATTCACTTCTCATAACCCCCATCCGGTCCCCCCCCCCCCCCCCCCCCCCGCCTCTCTCTTTTTTCCTCTCCCAACCGACCAACTCTTCTCATTCCAAACCGGCCCCCGACTTTCTCTCTCCCTCTCCACACATGCACACACACATACAAAAAGATAAATACAAATTCTATAGTTCTAAAAAGTTGTTACATGTCATGTGTGAGTCCATACACAACTAAAAATGAGATTTAATTAAGTGGGCTTGTCTAGTGGGCTTGCTTTTTAATTAATTAATTTAATTAGTCTAGTGGGCTAGAATCTATTCTTAGGTCCATGTGCTTAATGAAAGGCTAAATAAAAAGACCCATGCATGCTAAAATTATAAACGAGAGTAAGAAAAATAATGATGGAAAAATTAGCAGGTGCTTGCACGAGCACACATTTTTTTCAAATTAATTATTTAAAAATATAAACTATATATATACATAATGTGTACGTAAAAAAAAATTTTAATTATAAATTATAATGTTTAATATACAAATAAAATAAATACACACACTTCGAAATTTATTTTGAAAACAATTACGCTTAAATACGCTCACCGAAAAACACGTACTTCGCACGTAAAACATAAAAATACTAAATTCGGTTTTATCAATGAAAAAACATTAAAGATAATAAAAATAAAATATAAGACAAATGTATTTATTGATTTTATATATTTCACGACGTAATCATTACATACATGGCAAACAAATGCATTACACGTACAAAAGTATTTAGATCAAAATACGAGAAAATGAATTTCCGTTTTATAAAAATGGATTTGAATACATAAAATACATAATTGAAACCCAGAAAATATCACTCGTAGCGGTGGCAAATACGTATTTGATACGTGCATCGATAACACATGAAAATACAAAAATTGAAATATTATATTTAAATTGACTCAAATAGGATTTTAAGAATACGGAAAATCTATAAATAGTCAAAAATCAAAATACATAGTGAAAACATATTACAAAATACACGTGTGTAACACACGAGGGCAAAATTGTCATTTCCAATTTTGCGGGTTGTTACAGTCTTATCCTCTAATTTATGAATTTACTCTTTACAAAAACTCAAACCTCACCTCAGTAATGAGTAACAAATCACTCTTTCTCTCTTACTCTCCAATTCAAATATTCTTTTGCTAACTTGAGTGGGCCAAACGTCGGAGCCAACTTCGGCGTTTTGGCTTTTTGCATGTATTCAAAGGAGGCTACGGTCAGGTTGAGATCTAAACACGGAGATCCTAGTCTTTCCAACTTCATAAACTTTGAACTCACATGTGTTGTGCCCTCATCGGTTTCTGTAGAAACAGATTGGTGTACTCATCTATAGGAACAATATAGATATGCATCCCTTATCAGATCCACACCTGAAAAGACATTTAGCCATGCCTCCTAAGAAGAAGCAAGTAGGCACCGCTGCCAGCCGTCGGGATGGACCACCACTGTCTCAAGCCCCCCTTGTTGGGGCGGGCCACACCAGGAGGCTCCTAATACCACCCTCTGGAGACTAAGACCTTTACGAATCGAAACGATAGATGCACTGCCACCGCTCTGGTGCCTAAGCAAGGTCTTCGGGTTGTTTGAAAAACTACTCCTTATTTTTCAGTTTCTTAGTTGTCATATAAATAACTCTGTACATTTCTTCTCAGTTTTAGTAAAATCATTCTTTTGTTACAATGATTGTGACAGTTTGTGTCCACACAAACTAATTAGATGTTGGGACAACGGTAACTAGCAAAAGGTTATTGAACTCCAACTTGGATGGCCAAAAACAAGCTAAAGAAATTCACTTTAAAAAGGTGAATTCGCAAGCATAAAAAAGAGAAAATCGATATGCTAGCTCCATTAAACAGTTCAAATTTCAAAAGTTGTTTAGACTATTAAATCTTCATCATGTTTGTTTTTAAAAAACTGAGTCTAAAGTTTTTACAAGCATACTATTAGGCCATCTAAAAAAGATATTGTAAGAGGATCAAGGAGGGCAATCCTGAAACGAAGAGATCAAGTACAGCGTCCATCATACTTAACTCAGCAGCCCTTGATCTGCTTAAATATTTGTGTATGATTATCAAGATCATCAAAGGGTAAGTGGATGGAAAACTCGAGCTCCGCAGCCGTAGAATTGTGTCAATGGTTGCGCTCATGATGTGATTGTCATCAAATATTTAGTGGAAGTGGGGCCAGAGCTCAAGAACGTCCAGTCGCTCTATATTTCATGCCCATCATCCAAACCCGAGTAAAGGTGGGTCAAATCCACAGGAATCGTTGGATCTCATTATGATGCTCACCTAGATCTACCATCAAAAGGTAATTTTTATATTTCAGAAATTGATTAAGAAACTATTTTTAAAAAAATAAAAAATATTTAAATTCAGAAATATTCAGAAAAATCAATAAAGTTGATATATAAATTCGGACATTCTGTAAAAAGCCAATAAAATGATTTTAAATTTAGAAGATCCTTAAAATTCTTAAAATTTAGGGGGGGGAGGGGGGGAAATATGAAAAACCAATCAAGTTGGTTTCTAAATTTAGATTTTTTTTAAATGATACAAATGATTTTAAACTTCAGAAAAATCAATAAAATGATTAAACTTTGGATGAATGTTTTTAAAGTTCGGAAGTAGTTACTAAAACTGCTTAAAACTTGGAAAATTCTAAATATTTTAGAAAAATTCCAAACGGCGAGGCTCAACACTATAATGATGGTTTTCCAGAAATAGGTGTCTAAATACTCCAGAAAGTTTTTTTCATAAAATTTTTCGGAGCAGGGGGTTATGATAAGGATAAAATTCACACATATATATCAATGACATGTATCATGATATGGAGGGGTGAAATCGTTAAGTTGAGCATCCATTCCAGTTACAATTTTATATGGATCAAAACCTAAAACCCAGTCTTGGTCAAAATTTGAAAAAGTTAGCATAAACCAAAAATCCAGTAAGGATGAATTTTATAGGTGATTGGATAAGTAATTCAAATAATTGATCTTATCTCTAACTATTGTATCTTATCTCTTAACTATTGGGTCTTATCCTCAAACTTGTGGATTTACTCCCTACAAAAAATCCAACCTCACCACAATAATGGATTACAAATTATTTTCTCTCTTTCTCTCCAATCCAAAAAAATTTTTTTTGCTGACTTGAGCAGCAAAGGACCAAATGCCGAAGCTAACTCCGGTGTTTTGGCTTTTTGCAAGTATTCGAAGAAGGCGACGGTCAAGTTGAGATGTAAAGGTGGAGATCCGCGTCTTCCCAACTTCATGAACTTCAAACTTACATCTGTTGCGAACGCACCGATTTTGTAGCAACACTATATTTTCATGAGCACCAAAAATTAAGTATTTGCCTAAACAACCCTAACATGTCTCACCGATAAGTCACACCATATTTTTGACCAAATTTCCCCACCTCAGCATATCCTTTTTCTAATTTATTTTTTTTGTGAACACGACCTGTAGTCGTACACCCATCCCCCCTCTCTCTCTTTCTCTCTCTCTCTCTCTCATTTTGTAATTGGAAAATTTTGCAAGTGGGGGTCTGAACCCCCGATCTTTTGCTCACTAGCAAAAGAACTTATCACTAGATCACTAGAGCACCTGCAATCATTTTTCTCAATGATTTTATCGTTGAAGCATTAAGATGAGGGACGGAATGGAATAATGCGATGAAGTGTTGTTTTCATTTAGGTGTTGACACGAGTATTAAGGATATCAATGTTTATTTAATTTGATAATTGGTTGTGATGCAAAGCTGTTGTTGATGATTTTATTTACAGACTAAATAACAATTAAAATATTTGGTGGGGGGGGGGGGGGGGGGGGGGGTTTGAAAAAACAAATAAGCAATTTGTGAGGGGTTTCTTTATGAAAAAAAACCTTTTGTGATAATGCACGTGTGATGCACGCCTTCAAAAAGTATACGAGCATTTCATAATATAATATAAAAACTGAAAGTATTATACAACAAAGAAAATGTTATGTTGTTAAATTTGTGAACGGTATTGAACTATTAAATGTTAGAAGCAATAGGATCCCTTCCTTAGAAAGTAGTAACTCAAATATATATATATATATATATATATATATATATATATATATATATATATATATATATAATGCATGTGTGCCCGTTGAACTATTAAATGTTAGAAGCAATAGGATCACTTTCTTAGAAAGCGATAACTCAAATACACACATAAATGTTCTTAACTCGTAACAACAATTACTATCCTCTCGCAGACTAGTGATTGTAGTTGGGGTGGGTGGGTGGGTGGGTGGGTGGGTGGGTGTGTGTGTGTGTGTGTGTGTGTGTGTGTGTGGGGGGGGGGGGGGGGGGGGGGGGGGGGGGGGTTGTCAGTTAAAGCTCCTAATAACATACCAATATCTACAAATTAAATAAACAAATTGAATCTTGTAATCAATATCAAAGAAATGTGTATATAATTTAAACATGGTTCAGGTTAAAGACTTAAAAACCATGCATACTTTGTTTGCTAGTTTCTTTCTTTAGTTCATAGTTACTATTAGTTATTGAGCTTGTTTTTGTATATGTGATGCTTTTTGTTCAATATAGTATGATATTTTTTCGGTCCCAACATGATTACGTACTATTAATTTATCAAAATATTTCAAAATATAACAATGCTAAGTATAGTAGATGAATGTGACAGCCACTGCATACACACCTATAAAAGCCTGCCTACTTTTATATTTATTGAAACCCTAATCAAACTACTCATCCACAAATTGAAACCGTAAATGTCAAGCAATAAGAGAAAACTCACATAAAATGTCACAAACCAGTAAAACCCTAAATGTCACAACCGTCAACATGCCAACCTAAATCCGCACCAATCACATAAAATACAATCTTTCCTATCAGAACTTTAACAATCTACAATGTTGTTGTCCCAAATCCCGCCGATTCAAACAAATAGGACAAAAATGATCAAATCTTTCAAAATGGGATCAAGATTAATACCATATCTGCTACTATAAATAACAGTGTATTCTACATCATCGTGAAATTCTTCATGAGCATATTATCAACCGCTTTACGAACATTAACAAATTTAATCACAACTACTTTGCAATTAAAATATAGATTGCATTCTTTGTAATACCACTGTTTTGAAAAAATGAGATCAAGAATTAAAAGGAATATATTTTCAAGTGAGCGGTAAAATTTAATTAAGGTGCGGTGTTACCTATAGTATAATCAATTTCAACTGCACCGTTTTCTAACAAACTTTTTCAAATTGATTGTTAATTGTAACATAAAAAACTCTTACTAATAGAGTATAAAAGATGAAATTGCTAGTGAAGGACCCGACCCGATCCGACGCGATACCAATGCTAATTATTCAGCTGTACAGGATTTTCTTGGGCAAAATACTGTGGTTAGTAATAATCATTCTCACTGTTTTAAAGACTGAATATGGACATAGCACGATTTGTTGGATATATTGGTATATTCTCTCTATATAAATATAGCACGTGCATATGTGTAATACGTGTAATGAACGTACAATTGATTGGATATTGGAATGCGGGTTTGTGGGCTTATAACCCGATACCCAAACCAGTATTTAGGAATAAATACTGGCTTGTGATAGCAGTCTAGGTATTCCAATTTTGATACCTAGGGTGAATATCTCAAGCAACTTAGATCTAGAGATAAATCCCTAATTTCCCAATTGTTAATTTCTCACAAAACCTAACAATCTTGAGATATTAATTAATTTTGTGTGGTTAATTAAGGGGAATACCATCGGTTTGTTCAATCCCGTCGGAATCCTCTGGAGCCACCAGATCTCATCGGAACCCTAACGTCGTCTCTCACGAAGACGATCGGTTGCCGTTCGTCGCTCGCCGATCGCGTCGCGAGGTCCATCTCTTGCCATTCGTCGCTCGCCGATCGCGTCGCGAGGTCCCTCGCTCGCCGTTTTCGTCGCTCGCCGATCCGCTGCGAAGCCGACTGCTGGCTGTTGCTGGCTGTTGCTGGCTGTTGCTGGCTGCCGCCGCCACATCCCCGCATCAGATCCAATGAAGGCGTCTGCGTTCGGATCTGGTGATGCCAGTGGAGGAGTCGCTGGGCTCCTTCGCCGCTCCTGACTCCGGGGTCGCGCGAACCCAACGGGACTCGACTCGCCGGGGCTGCTCTCGCCCCCTCTCTTCTCCGAATGCAGTCGACGGCAGCCTCCCCCTCAAGCGCCAACTCCGATCATCTTCTCTCTTCTTAATCTTGGCAGATTGGGTTTGTGTGTGTGGAACCCTAGTTTGAAGAAGACAGTGAAGGGAAGAAGGAGAGATCAGATCCATTTTGATTTGATTTGTTGATTGGTTCATCATGGTGTTTGGTGTTCAGGGTCAAGGAAGGGATCCTCTGTGTTCTTTTGACTCAGAAATGACCAAGAAAAGAGTCCTATGGTTAAGGACCTGCTCTTATGTGTTCGGGAGTTTTGTGTTTGGGATTGAAGATGGGATCTTTGGTGCTCTTGGGATTGACCAGATCCCGACCTCAGATTGAGAGACGGTGAAAGATAAGTTCTTTACTTTCCTCATATTAAATTTCTGTTAAATATTTTGCTATGTGTTGGAAGTTCAAAACATTCGTTTTAAGTTTATGTTTTGAATTATAGAATTACTATGATGCTAAGTGGTTAAGTTCAAGATTTTATTAATCATTTGTTTAATTAAATACAAGTTGAACAGTTGTTTTGGCTATGTGCTAAAACACAATATCTATTTTGATAAGTTAAACTGTATGTTGACTATAAAATTCGGATCTCCAATTAAATTGTTGCTAGAATTAGATTGTGCTAATAATTTGTTTAATTGGCTAATCTTTAACAATTTGATGAATGTAGGAACTTTAATGTTACCTACAAATTGTGTATGTTGGAGACGATGGATATGCATCACGGTTGAATAAGTCTGCACCGCGCAGGCTTCTCCATCGAATTTGGAAAACACTTCTAACTTGAAGTGTCGGTATGATCTACTCTAATCTTGCTTAGTACTTTCATGTGATGAATGTGTTAACGTTTTGTGCGTTTGATCATATGATTGAAATTTTTAGATCATAGTTATTCTCGCTTTGGAAAACTAGCATGTTTAGGATTGTTAAGTGTTTTATCATACTATGTGTATAGATATTTTAACAAATCCATTGTTTGTAGTTTGTATGAGATTACATTTTTTGCTTCTCTAAAATTTAAAATAAAATAAAATTGTATAAGATGTATAACAAATGTCTGTAACTTAGGAGAGAGCATCTCTTAATGTAGAATATGACTCTACTAGTTACGTTGTGTTCCCTCTCGTTCATTGTACTGTGTGTGCAAAGTTGAATTATAATATGTTAGTCATTATCTTATTTAGCGTTATGAAGATGATGAAGAACGAGTAAAGGAAAGAACTCTTTGCTCAATGTGTTTGAGCTAGTGGACATTATTAGAACCATTAGAGAAAGCAAATAATTTTTGTAAAATGTGATAGAGTAATTTTGTATTAACTCTTATAAAGTGCATTTATTGTCAATCGTATGTATAAGTTGAGTTTAACAAATGAGTCAATTAATAATAATAGTTCTAATTGTGTTCTTGAACATAGCATAATTGGCTAAGATTTGAGAACTATATATTCAATTGTTTGTTCTTGTTAAAACTCATAACTCTACTAACTGACACTCCATTAAATATGACAAATATGAAAGTTGTGCTTAGATTATGATCACTAGAAAATCATTTAGTATGGTCTCTAGGAGCACACAACTTCTTGAGTCAATACATTCTGATATTTGTGATCTCAGTAGCTTTGTGACTAGATGAGACGATTGTTGGTCAGAAGTATTTAATCGCTTTTGTAGATGATTAATATAAGTCTGTCATATATATGAAGAAAGAAGCACTTGTTATTCTTAATGAATTAAAAAATAATAGTTAAATGCTAAAAATCAAGGGTTCAGATTTGATAGAGGTGGTGAATATGTTTTAACAACTTTAGAGAAGTTTGCATTGGGCATAACTCTAGAGCACTCTACTTACAACAGTCAAACGATATTGATAAAAGTTAGAATCAAACACTTAGTGAAATGTTGAATTCTATATTATTGACTGTTGTTTGTCTTGTGTAATTATGAGTGATGTTGTATTGTTAATCATATCTCTAATGTGTTACTACACTCTAAATTGAATACACCTTGTAAATCATGGTATGAAAACACAAACAGTTTTGTTAAAGTGAAAATGTGTGTTGTGATACTTTTGTTAGAGTACATGACCCTAGAAGGCCTAAAGTAGGACCTACAACAAATATTTGTGTGCTTAGAAAGTGCAGAATGTAGCTCTGTGGACAGATGTTGGATCTATCTAATTTGTGTTAGAAGAATCTAGACTTGCAAAATTCTTTGAGGATATGTTCATCAAAGATAAATGTATGGAATAATCTAGTCCTACAGACATATTCAATGATTCACAGTTGGAATCAAGAACCATCCTTACTGACACTTAAAAACCTGAATGACAAATGAGCTTAGAAGAGTCTTTAGTAGACAATGAGATGATTTTGTGTCATACAATAATACTTTAATTTAGTTGATCTGCCGAAAGAGGCTAAAACTATAGTAAGTAAGTGGGGTTTTGTAGAAGAAACTTAATTTTGATTGTTCAGTAGCAATTTTAATGCTTTTTAGTAGCTAACAGATTGACTGAGAAAAATGAGGTAGATTTATTTGATGTCTACTCACATGTTTGTCATATTGCTACAATAAGTATTCTTCTTACCCTTACATCTATTGAAATTTTTTGTCATTCATAAGGATATTTAAAAGGCTTTGTACTGAACAGTTTTGTACTGTAAAGTTTTGAACTAATATGTTTAGTGAACAAGATTTACAATATAGTAAAATCATTGTATGTTCTTAAAACATGTATAGCCAACAAATAAATAATTTGACAAATTTTTGAAAGAGCCTAGTATATGAATCAAGTAATTCAGATCAGTGCCTTCAACTTTGTGGTATGTCAAATATAGTGGCTATTATTTGCTTGTTCTGTTGACATGCAAGTTCTTGGAAGTGACCTCTCTATTATAAATGAAGTTAAAATTATGCTATCCAAAGAATTCAACACGAAAACCTAGGTACTGTGGACACCATAGGTATAAGGGTGAGTTTTCAGTTGGCAAGGGATAACTCTTAGCCAAACTCATCAAATCAAAATGTGTTTTAAAAGTGGGGATATAGTGATTGAAAGTGTGTTTTGAAACACCTTATGATTATGATAAAAGGTTGATACCTAATGATGGTACAACTATGAGACAGGTAGATCATTCTAAAGGAATTGACAGTCTCATGTATACAAAGATCTGCACTAGAATACACATAGCCTTTGAGGTAGGTATGATCTGCAGATTCACTAATAATCCCATACACATTTGAGTGCCCTTAAGAGGCTAATGAGATACCTGAGTGGTATTCAAGAGTTTGCTTTGTGCTACTCTAGTCATTCTTCGAATGAATGGCTGATCTGATGCATTATGATGCTCAGAATTTAGTGAAAGTCGATAACTAGTAGATATGTGTTTACACTAGGAAAAACAGAAATGTTATGGAAATAAAAGACAAACGGGCAATGTGCTATCATCCATGAAATCAGACCTCTATGTGTAATCCTCTGCAGGGGAAAAGGCTGAGTGGATTGAAGAAATTGTTGCTAGTTATCCATTAAGAAGTTTAAGTAACTCTCTAATTCTGTTATGCGACTATTAAGCTACTATGCAATGTAGCTCATAACTCACTCTATAATAGTAAGAGGAGTATATTAAGGCTGAAAGAAGCCTAGTTGAACTTTCTCATAGATTAAGTGCAATTGCGACAAGTATGACTAATGCTCTTGCTAAGAGACTTGAAAGTGATCTAATTATCAAAACTGTGGGGGAAAGTGGAGTTGAAAGCTATTGAGTAAAAAGCTTTAACATCCAAGTTGTTTTGAAATTTAGAATCCAATTGGAGCCATAGAGAAGTTCAAACTTAAGCATCAATTTTAGGCAGTTGACATGTTTTAGATAATTTTGACGATTCGACATAAATTCCACAAATATATAATGTCATTCCAATTTTGATGGTATTATATATCTAGAAAATTTACTTAGAATAATCATATTATTCCAATACGAAACATGAAAACTTGTCGATGTGTTTCCGATGATTAAATTGTCCTAAATATCATTCCAATTTTGATGATATGTCTTTTATGGTTACATGTTTCATTCCAATTTTGATGATTCAATGCTAAACCATGATTGAAACGGCAGTCTTTTCATTCCAATATGAAACATGGTATGGTTCTTGTGTAGAAACTATAAAGTTCATGTATTTTACTTATTAAAGATACTTGATTGTGATGCTTGCGTTACATTTTTGCTAAGCTATTTATGAATTGTACTAAGTTCTTTTGTGGAACTAGATACTTTGTGAAATATGTTGGAATTCTTAGAGATGTGTCTCTTGATATTCTTGTTTTCAATAAGCTAGCAAAGATGGAGGAGTTGAATCTGTCAACATAGATTTCAAAAATAATGATTTCCTCAAAATGGAGGAGTAAACATAAAGCAGTGTGCAATGATAGAATTTCAATTTATTTCTTTTGAGATTAAATTAGTCACTTGCTTGGTAAAACTTCTGTTGAGTTTAAGACTCTTGTGTTCATGAGCTTAAACCTCATATTTTGTTCTTGAAGTTTTTTTTTGCTTTGTTTGATTTTGAAACTATGATAGATTATTCCAGTTGGTTTAGTCTTTGTGAACTATTCTGAATTGGATATGGTTTGGAACTAGTTAATTATATTGGTTTAGTCTTGATTGAACTATTCAGTTTTATAATTCTATTGGTTCTTATGAAACTATACCTTATGATGCTTTTCCTTTATGGACTGCTATCAGCCAGTCAGTTGTATACTGATCTGATGAGATAATCCTGTACTTTATATATTGAGAATATAGGAGGAGATTGTTGGATATATTGGTATATTCTCTCTATATAAATATAGCACGTGCATATGTGTAATACGTGTAATGAACGTACAATTGATTGGATATTGGAACGCGAGTTTGTGGGCTTATAACCCGATACCCAAACCAGTATTTAGGAATAAATACTGGTTTGTGATAGCAGTCTAGGTATTCCAATTTTGATACCTAGGGTGAATATCTCAAGCAACTTAGATCTAGAGATAAACCCTAATTTCCCAATTGTTAATTTCTCACAAAACCTAACACGATTAACGAATATTCGGAGATTCTGAACCTTGCTGTTGAGTTAGTTGCTCACACTGTTCAGACCTGGAATGAAGGAACTCAACATTGCACATTGCATCGTAAGGTTGATGCGTACTCACGATGATGCCTTGTTTGATGGTTGTGCTGCTGTGTTACTGAACTTTGCTACTAATTTGATTCCCGGTCTCCCATTCCTGACAAAGTTTGGTGATGTCTTTCGAGTGGTTGCATTAGCTGAAGTCCAGCATACAGGAATCAGAATCTTTGAAAAGTCTACTCTGATTTTTCCAAGTCAGTTAAAAGTGTATAAAAAAAATTTAATCTGCTCTTTTATCAGCATACTGCAGTTGAATGGGCCGTTAACTTGACGGGTAGTGAGAAGCGCTCCCTATTTAATTTGACACATTAGTAGCTTATCTGGCTGATAGAGTCCAGTCTTTGATTGATTGAAGCAGCATCAGCAGTTTTTAACTGAAACATAGCAGCAGCAGCTGCAGCAGCCGCCGCAGCAGAAGATAATTGAAAGACGTAGCAGCAGTTTTTGTGTAGTAATTTTCCTCAACACTCTCCAGCTTACCTGTAGCTATGTACTTGTTGATGCTGTGCAGGGGCATAGCTGCCCCGGGCCTAGGGGGTGCAGCTGCGCCCCCTGGAATTTTAAAAAAATTTCAAATATTTTTTTTAGTAAAATAAAATTTAAGTGTTTATGTGTAAAATTTCCAACCCATTTAATCATTTACAGATTTTACTTTACTCTTCTTCCACTCTTTTGTTTCCACTCTACTGAACCCAAACCCACTCCATAATGAATTTGTAAGAGGGATTAAAATCTACAAGTTATTTGTTGGGTTTGTAGAGGAGGTCAAAAGAGAGAGAGCGAGGAGTCGATCGATTCCAAATCCTATTGTAAGTAAATTTTTTTTGTACATTTTGATAATTAGGGTTCATATTCTGAAATTTCGTGAATTCATATATGATGGGATAATTAGATTGCTAATTTCTGTTTCAGTATTACTGGTTTGTTTGAGAATGAACTGAATTAGTATAATATGTAATCAAATTAGAACCCAAATGGGTACAGATTATAGTGTTAGTTTCTGTCCCAATTTTGAGCTGATTTTCGAAATTTTTAATATTTAAATACATGGAGTTTAGAGTTAAATTTTTTATATGCGTATCTTATACATGGAGTTTAGAGTTGAATTCTAACCATTAGTTTTTACTCTTTCTATGCATTGATGCATATACTTATGAGATGAACATCTAATGCTTGATGCACTTAATTACTTTGAGGTAGACTGATGATTGAAGTTGGAAATAGAAAAGGTTTAACTACTGGTTTATTTTAATGGTTCTAAGTTGTTGAAAATGCACGCCACTTGTTTGATGAAATGCCTAAGAATGATAAGGTTTAGCTTGCATGGGCATAGTTTTACTCTGCCAAACTAGTGTTCTGATCAGCCACCTATTTTAGGAGGAGATAAAATGACTATAAGATAGTAATTCCACATATGGATAAATTATTTGTACAACATGGAAGATCCCGTCGCAACTTTGAAGGAAAAACATATCTTCATCATTATCGTATTGATTTGTTTTATCAAGTGATTGATTTGCAACTTCAGGAGTTGAACAATCGTTTTAATGAGGCAAATACGAAGTTGTTGTTGTGTATGGGTTGTCTTGATCCAAGCGATTCATTTTCTGCTTATGATAAGAGAAAATTGCTTTGCTTTGCTGAATTTTATCCATCCGATTTCTCTAACATTGAGTTAATGCACCTTGACCGGCAACTTAATACCTACATTTTGGATGTGCGCTCTGATGACCGATTTTCTGAAGTTGCAGGGATTAGTGGTCTTGCTAAAAAGATGGTTCAGTTAAAAAAAATTGTGCATATTCGTTGGTATATTTTCTCTTGAAGTTGGCACTACTATTACCCGTTGCAACCGCAACAGTAGAGAGAGTATTTTCTGCAATGAAAATCATCAAGACTTTATTATGAAAGTGATATGGGTCAAGAATAAACGTGGCTCATCCTGGGCCACTGGATCCCCTCAGGATACGCGCTCTTTCAGATCCTTCAGTTCTGTCATGTCAGCACCGGAAAATCGCTCGGAGCTCTGCCACGTCAGCCCGGAAACCACTCCGGCGTCTGCCACGTCAGCCCTATACCGCCCGGCTTTCCACCGCTTCAGCCACCCGGGTAACCGGGTCCGGCCCAGCCCCAAACGGGTCTGGACCCGATTGGAATCCCCTATAAATACAAGACCCTCCCCCCTATCTGCAGGTAATCAATCTTTTCCCACCAAAAGCCCTAGTTACTGTTGCTCTATCTTAAGTGACTGACTAGATCGTCGGAGGGTCTGCCACCGGAACCAACCCCGGTGTTTCTAGACCGTCTGCAGGTACACAAGACCCTCGGATCCGAGCCCTCTGATCCGAGCCCAGCATCCAGTCATCACCTCACTCCAGCCTGTCACGGGTACCGTTCGGCCAGCCGAGGGTCGTCTGATTAGGAGCTTCCTCCGAATATAAATCGAGTAAGAACTCACACCTGGTGCACCCACACGTCTCCCAGAAACAAACCGCATCAGGTTTTGTGATATGGGTCAGGAATAAACATGGCTCATCCTGGGCCACTGGAATCCCTCAGGATACGCGCTCTTTCTGATCCTTCAGATCTGCCACGTCAGCACCGGAAAACCGCCCAGAGCTCTGCCACGTCAGCCCGAAAACCACTCCGGCGTCTGCCACGTCAGCCCTATACCGCCCGACTTTCCACCGCTTCAGTCACCCAGGTAACCGGGTCCGGCCCAGCCCCAAACGGGTCTGGACCCGATTGGAATCCCCTATAAATACAAGACCCTCCCCCCTGTCTGCAGGTAATCAATCTTTTCCTACCAAAAGCCCTAGTTACTGTTGCTCTATCTTAAGTGACTGACTAGATCGTCGGAGGGTCTGCCACCGGAACCAACCCCGGTGTTTCTAGACCGTCTACAGGTACACAAGACGACCCTCGGATCTGAGCCCTCTGATCCGAGCCCAGAATCCAGTCATCACCTCACTCCAGCCTGTCACAGGTACCGTTCGGCCAGCCGAGGGTCGTCTGATTAGGAGCTTCCTCCGAATATAAATCGAGTAAGAACTCACACCTGGTGCACCCACATGCCTCCCAGAAACAAACCGCATCAGGTTTTGTAATATGGGTCAGGAATAAACATGGGCATCCTGGGCCACTGGAATCCCTCAGGATACGCGCTCTTTCTGATCCTTCAGATCTGCCACGTCAGCACCGGAAAACCGCCCGGAGCTCTGCCACTTCAGCCCGGAAACCACTCCGGCATCTACCACGTCAGCCCTATACCGCCCGGCTTTCCACCGCTTCAGCCACCCGGATAACCGGGTCCGACCCAGCCCCAAACAGGTCTGGACCCGATTGGAATCCCCTATAAATACAAGACCCTCCCCCCTGTCTGCAGGTAATCAATCTTTTCCCACCAAAAGCCCTAGTTACTGTTGCTCTATCTTAAGTTACTGACTAGATCGTCGGAGGGTCTGCCACCGGAACCAACCCTGGTGTTTCTAGACCGACTGCAGGTACACAAGACCCTCGGATCCGAGCCCTCTGATCCGAGCCCAGTATCCAGTCATCACCTCACTCCAGCCTGTCACAGGTACCGTTTGGCCAGCCGAGGGTCGTCTGATTAGGAGCTTCCTCTGAATATAAATCGAGTAAGAACTCACACCTGGTGCACCCACACGTCTCCCAGAAACAAACCGCATCAGAAAGCGATTGAGAGATGAGATGATGAATGATTGTTTGGTTGCATATATTGAAAGAGATGTATTGGATGCCATTGATAATGAAGATATCATTCAATATTTTCAGAATATGAATTCTCGAAGGGTTTTATTGCTAAAGAAAAATGCTATTTAATGATGGTAATAGTTTGTGACATTTGATAGTAA
Organism: Hemerocallis citrina; assembly: GCA_017893485.1. NCBI lineage: Eukaryota > Viridiplantae > Streptophyta > Magnoliopsida > Asparagales > Asphodelaceae > Hemerocallis > Hemerocallis citrina. The sequence continues at coordinate 28,762,408 of CM030367.1, forward strand.
TATATGATATTTTGAAGCTTGCAAATGTGTTTATTATAATTTTTTTTAATAGTAAGTGTCGCGTCCCCTAGATGGAATTCCTGGCTACGCCACTGATGCTGTGTACTGCACTTTTTTACTTGTCATACTTGCAATGTTTTTTTTTTGTGATGAAACGGATAGCGCCTTACGGCACTAGCCTGACAAAAATATATATTAGAAAACAAAGTAGCACACAACGACTCATTTTACAAGCGGTAAACAAGACACTCGATCAACACAACGGACAAAACCCGAGTCCAAAAGAACCGAGAGTAACCAACAGAGCCAACGACAAAAAGAAATACAAAAAGCACTAAAAACAAACAGCAATCTGGAGCCCCTGCAAAGTGCCGCCGCATCACATCCGCTAAAGTGGGCGAAAAACAATACTTGCAATGTTTTTGCCAATACCGTGTACTCTGTTGGAGTTCAGTTAAGAACATCATTTCTTCTAATTTTTTAATTTTTAGCATTTAGGATTTAAAAATTATACAGAAGAGCTGCTATCGTTATTATTAAAAATGAAAGAACGAAAAAAATAATATAATAGGACGAATGATGTTCCTCCATCTATTGAAAAATTTACAAAATTTTTTTATTAAAAAACTATGTGAGGAATGATCCTCCGCTTTGTGATTTTTTTTTCTGAATTACCCCGGACGGGGCATCTTCATCCGGCCAAAGGTTTTTTTAAAATTTTTCACAACGAGAAAAAAAAATCAACCACTACATCATCTGGTGGGTTATTGAAAATTTTATTTTATTGTGTTTTTAAAAAGTGGAATATATAAATTACAATTTTGCCCACCTTCATCTAAGCCTATTTAAATGCATGACTCTCTACAACTCATCTCATCCATCTGCAGATTAAAAATCTCTCTCTACAACTCATTACATCCATCTTCTGATCTAAAATTTCTAAATCATCACACTACTATTTTTGCATCTTCATTCCAGCAACAAAAAAACATATCGATCCGAAAATATATCGGTAGAATAAAATCCACTATTCGAGGCAGGAAACTGATCATGGCAACACAAGTACGGAGGTCAAACCGATGTCGGAATCACGTGATTTTGCCGATCCAAATTTGTGGAAATCAGTGGTTGATGACCGCCAACATCTGTATCAGCTTATTACCGATCATCCTACCGGTGAATTTTGTAAATTTAGATTGGAATGGTCTAATAAAAGCATACGAGCGATGTTCCCGTTTTCCAGTAGTGAATCAATTAATTGATCAAACGGGGTGGCAGCATTTTTTCACAATAAATACGGAGAAATCACCCATGAGGCTTGTGGAAGCCTTGGTTGAGAGGTGGTGGAATACTACATGTTGTGCAATCTAGTAACCTAAATAAATAGATAAACTAGACACAAATTAAAAACCTCGCAAGTGTACGAATCGTTTATAGAAGCGTAGCAATAGCAAGGGTCGATCCCACAGAGATTGTAGAAATTAACTTACTAATCAATAGAAAATGTGAGAATGATAAAGAGTTGTTCTAAAGGTCTAAAAGAAATGAAAAGATTAAGATATACTGAATCACAAATATTTATTACGTAGTTGGGTTTAGATCTCCACCGGTAGTCAATAATGCTAAGTTACCTTCTGAACTTCTTCTTATTACTCATGTTTGTTCTCTTCAAGGGCATGGTATCTACTCCTTAAAGTAATGTTTCCCTAAGCCAAGAATTAGGCATGGTATCTACTCTAATTCGTTTCTTTCATTAAGTATTTAGCATGGTATCTACTAAGTTGTACTTAAAGAAAACATAAGAACAGTGGAAACGAACAAACACTCAAAGTTCTAGAAATTGGTATCAGATCTAGATCCCTTAAGTTGATTAAACCAAGAACCCCTAAGGATTCCCTTGTTACAAGTTATGAACACGAGATACGGGTCGTCTCAATATGCTCATATAACAGATTCAGATAGATGGTAATGCAAACTTGATATTCTCAAGTTCTGTATGTCAGTCGACTGGCTGTCACCTCAGTCGACTGCTCTCAGAACTTGAGAACAAGTTTGATTATCATCAATCTATACCAATTCAATCAGATTCAATCAATAAGTAAAGTAGAAGGATTCAGAAGAATATAGCACTACATAACTACGGCTTCAATCTACCCAACTATGAAATTAGTTCCACATAATAATACTTTTATTGATCAACAAGTTCGAATACATGGTTAACATAAAAGAATTAGAAAGAGAAGGAATAAACTGATGTAGTTCGGCTAGATGACTCGGCTGGCTGTCACACAGTCGATCGGCCGTTCCTTTCCTTATGCTTGATCTCCTCTCTCCTTCTTCAATGCTGATACCATCCTGCTCTTCACTTGATGATTCAGAAAGTTGTGTGATTTTGTGATTCGGGAGCCTCCGCGTATATATATCCAGAATAATGCTTCTTGGTTGGTATTTATAGAACACGGCTAGAGAATTAGGGTTTGCACTCTTCTTTTTATAGAAAAGTCCTTTTCTTTTTATTTATTTCCTCCCTTGTTGCTCTGCGTGTTATTTCTTTCTCTTTTCTTCTATTCTTCCTTTTCTGTTCTGATTTGGATTAGATTTGGACGAATCTTCAAATATCTTATCTTTTGACTCTGCCGCCTACCAGTCGACTTGTCTTCGAACCAGTCGACTGTGTCGAGACTTCTGCAGATTTCATAATTGATCCTCCAAGTCGACTGTTCTGTGGAGTAAGTCGACTGCACCGAGCGGCTGTGGAAAATCAACTTCTCTGGCCAGTCGCCTGTTGTAATGGACCAGTCGACCGATGATCTGCAGTTTTCTGTGTATCATCCTTAAAATCCTGAATCTGCTTCGTTTCTCCGTTTTAGGTTGTTCCCTATGGAAAAGAGAAAATAAGAGTTAAATACCACATATAGAGCTTTTAAATGTCTAATTGCATTAAGATTATTGCTCCTAAATGTGGATAATATTGTGTTCATCACTACACACACTTTTCACCTACCTTGTGGTGAGTTAGGATTCACCCCGTTAGATTGGACAATGTTAACGGGATTATCCATCGAATCCAGTGATGCCCCTCCGTGTAATGACGAGGATTATCCCTTCGAAATTGTACAGACTCATTTTTCTTTGTGAGTTTCTTTTCTCCAACGCTGTTGCATTATCAGATCTGGTTGTCTTGCAGCACTAGAAGTATAACGCCCCGCCCCATGACTCAGACAATTTTATTATTTTTATCAGACAAATTATTATTTATAGTACAACTGCCCACCACAGGCTGTGGTGCTATAGCTTATTAGTGACCTCTAATCCCAGGCTATTATATTTATTATTATTTAATCCTTGTTAATTCCTGATATGGAACAAATCCAAACCATCTCTCTCCACTTTCTCCCGTGAGCACAGCCCAAACAGTGGGTCCCACGTGCCACGTCATCAAAGACAACGGCGCTGTCTTCATCCCAAACCGGGTGGGCCCCCAGGTGACATCAGCGATGACATCACCGCAACACAGCAGATCGCTACTGTTTCTCAACCCGTGCCCCCCCCCCCAATTTTCTTTTTCTCATCAATTTCCATACTTAACCCCCTATAGAATCCTCTGTAGGTATCAGCCAAATCCCTCTGATATATTATATATATATTATACTATTATATCTCTTTGAAATTACAGGGGTATTACATACACTCCCCCTTTAAAAATCAGTGTCCTCGCTGAGTTCGAGGCATGCAATCTAGCACACGATCTTTCCTTTCTAGCCAATGTGGAGTCGCCTCGATCCCGATAATTCCGGAGATCAGTCTCATACTGCAGGTAATTTCTGAGACTATTTCACTCACACCTTGATAATTTTGGGGACTATCTCACACCGCAGATCATTCTGAGGGCACTACTCCACACCCGGTGTCGAAAGTCAGCTCTGATACCATTTGTAATGCCCCGCCCCAATACTCAGACAATTTTATTACTTTTATCAGAAAAATTATTATTTATATTACAACTGCCCACCACAGGCTGCCTCATAAAAGGTACTATAGCTTATTGATGACCTTTAATCCCAGGCTATTATGTTTATTATTATTTAATCCTTGTTAATTCCCAATATGGGACAAATCCAAACTATCTCTCTCCACTTTCTCCCGTGAGCACAACCCCAACAGTGGGTCCCATGTGCCACATCATCAGACAAAGACATCGGCACTGTCTTCATCCCAAACCGAGTGGGCCCCTAGGTGACGTCAGTGCAACACAACAGATCGCTGCTGTTTCTCAACCCGTGGGCTCCCCTCTTCTCTTTCTCATCAATTTTCATACTTAACCCCTATAGAATCATCTATAGGTATCAGCCAAATTCCTCTTACACACACACACACACACACACACACACACACACTATATCTCTTTGAAATTACGGGGTATTACATACACCCCCCTTTAGAAATCAGCATCCTCACTGAGTACGGGGCATGCAATCTAGCGCATGATCTTTCCATTCTAGCCGATGTGGAGTTGCCTCGATCTCGATAATTCCGGAGATCAGTCTCACACCGCAGGTAATTTCTGAGACTATTTCACTCACACCTCGATAATTCTAGGGACTATCTCACACCACAGATCATTCTGGGAGTACTACACCACACCCGGTGTCGAAAGTCCGCTCTGATACCATTTGTAACGCCCTGCTCCAATACTCAGACAATTTTATTATTTTTATCAGACAAATTATTATTTATAGTACAACTGCCCACCACAGGCTGCCTCATAAAAGGTGCTATAGCTTATTGGTGACCTCTAATCCCAGGCTATTATATTTATTATTATTTAATCCTTGTTAATTCTCGATATGGGACAAATCCAAACCATCTCTCTCCACTTTCTCCCCTGAGCACAGCCCCAACAGTGGTCCCATGTGCCACGTCATCAGACAAAGGCAGCAGCATTGTCTTCATCATAAACCGGGTGGGCCCCCAGGTGACATCAGCGATGACATCACCGCAACATAGCAGATCGCTGCTGTTTTTCAACCCGTGGGCCCCCCCATCTTCTCTTTCTCATCAATTTCCATACTTAACCCCCTATAGAATTCTCAATAGGTATCAGCCAAATTCCTCTTATATATGATATATATATATTATACTATTATATCTCTTTGAAATTACGGGGTATTACATACACCCCCCTTTAGAAATTATCGTCCTCGCTGAGTACGGGGCATGCAATCTAGCGCATGATATTCCCTTTCTAGCCGATGTGGAGTCGCCTCAATCCCGATAATTCCGAAGATCAGTCTCACACCGTAGGTAATTCCTGAGACTATTTCACTCACACCTCGATAATTTCGGGGATTATCTCACACCGCAGATCATTCTGAGGGTACTACTCCACACCCGGTATCGAAAGTCGGCTTTGATACCATTTGTAACACCCCGCCCTAATACTCAGACAATTTTATTATTTTTATCAGGAAAATTATTATTTATACTACAACTGCCCACCACAAGCTACCTCATAAAAGGGGCTATAGCTTGTTAGTGACCTCTAATCCCATACTATTATATTTATTATAATTTTATCCTTGTTAATTCCAGATATGAGACAAATCCAAACCATCCCTCTCAACTTTATCCCGTGAGCACAGGCCCAACAGTGGGTCCTATGTGCCACGTCATCAGATAAGGACAGCGGCGTTGTCTTCATCCCAAACTGGGTGGGCCCCCAGGTGACGTCAACGATGACGTCACCGCAACACAGCAGATCGCTGTTGTTTCTCAACCCGTAGGGCCCCCCTTTTCTGTCTTTCACCAATTTCCGTACGTAACCCCCTATAGAATCCTCTATAGGTATCTGCCAAATTCCTCATATATATATATATATATATATATATATATATATATACTATTTTAATGGGAGAGTTGGGGTTGTAAACAAACAAATCCTAATTTTGTAACTGAGCAAACCCGTGCAATATACGACCAAACTACATCCACTAAACATCCACGTGTCATTCATGTCAAATTAAAAAACTCCTCATCTTCTCTGTTAGCAAAAAAAAAACCATAAATCGAAAACCTCAACTCATCTTCTCCATGTTCAACTCCTCCCTGCCCTATCCCTCGCACTCCGATCACCAGCGCACCGCCGACGTCACCGCAGTTCGCCGTTGTCGCCGCATTTCGCCGTCGACCCAAGTGTACCCGTCCAATCCCCACCATTTCACCGCTGTTTCACCGTCAAACTCTTAGTTGACCAATATTTTCTCGACCTGCATCGCACGGGTATGGGGTGAAGCTGATTGATGGGGTTTGTGATCGAGACGACAGATGGAAAGCGGAACAAAAAGTATAACCAGGTAATTTTTTTAATTTGGGGGTTTCTTGATTGATTAACTTTTGAATTTGATGAATTAAGGTTTCTGGTTGTAATTCTGGATTTGGATTTATTTTGAAATTTTGGTGGGATTTAAGATCAATAGGATTAGGATCTTAAGGTTGGAGTTGGAGCATCGATGAATTGGAATTTGAGATTAAGGTTTTCCAACTCTTGATTTGGTTGTGATTAGGGTTTCTATTGATTGGTAAATGTATGTAGATTGTAATTGCTAGCGTATTTACATTTGATATGAACACCAAATCTTTGTCAAAATTCCTCTGAGGAAAAATGTAACCTGTTTTTTCATAGGTAGTGACATAATCTTACAATGATGCCTCTCATAAAGTTAGATTCATGAACAAAGCATTGTGCCTAAACTGTTGTAGCTTAATTACTAACTGTTCTTCTATATTTTCAGAACAAATTTTTCATATGGGCTACCATCTTACTCTTAGTTTTCTATGTTCCTAAATCCTTCGGAGCTGGCATTAATGACAACAAGACTTTTATCTCAAACCATTTAGCATTTCAACGTTTTCCGTTGAGGGTTATATGAAATAATTTTACTATATAATACGATGTTGATCATTTTTGTTCTTTTTGATATCTTCAGGCAATCTAGCAGTGCCATGGGAACATGTGACATCCTCTCATATATCGAGCTATTGCAGTATGCAAATAGCAGTGAAAGTAAGTATAAGATAACTCTTCCGCCTATCATGTCCTTAATTGTATCAATTCGGCTATCTTTATATATGCATTTTTTACTTATGTTTCCATCAATTGTATTGCTCTTTCAATTTGGTACTTGGTATTTCTTTCAAGTTTAGGTCGACGATGATTATAACAAGTTGATTGATTTTAAATTAATGATTTTGGCTATTATCCAAAATTCACTAACTAGGATTGTTGATTTTCATTTTTTTAAATCTAATTACAGGTCTCATGTTTGGGGAAGTTTATTCTTATGCTATAATTATTATAAACTTCTTGATGACGGGGCATATCTAAAGAGCTACAGAATTAAAGACGACAATCAGGTATGTGTTACTGTTGTTGATATGTTAAATTTATCTATTAATGAAATAGTTTTTTATTGAATTACTATAAAGAGTATTGGAAATATTTCCTGCTGGTATGTATCTCTTATCTTGACTAGTATAATGCACGTGCAATGCACGTCTATAAAGGTGTGTAGGATTTTGAGGAAGGGGCAGGTCACCTAAGAGATTGCATGCATGCATACAGACAGGCATGCACAATTTATTCATTTTGATATTTGCATGCATGTGTTACACCTACTGGCTTTGATAGGAGGAAACTCTCTTATGAATAAATTGTGCATGCAATTACATGCAAATCTATACTATTAATTATTTTTCCAAATCTATGCAGACAGGCATGCAAATCTATGCATATTAATTATTTTCTCAATACATGTAAATTACATTTCTGACCTCCGATATTAACCCTATATTTTTTTTAGCATTTTTTGTTTATGAGGGCATGATAGTAAAAATCCGTCAAAATGGGGCTTTGCTTAATAATAGTATAGATTTAATGTCATTTAGATTTTTGAGTAGGTTGTTTTTACGAGTTTCTGAAGCAATAGTGTTATAGAAGTTTCCGCTTAATTTTGCAACTTTATATTACTTTCTCATTATATTACCAAGACTAAGATTATGATTTTAACATTATCCTGTGTATAGAGTGTTGCTTCTTTAATGTCGAGAAATTGGTGTATTTCAATTGACTACACGTACTAGACTTTTATTATGAATTAGTGATTTGTGTGAGCATATTAAATTAGAAGGTGGAACGTGATTTTCTCTTTGATTCCTCTATCGAGTATCTCATGTTGAGCTTTCGAGATCATCTGATGTGCATATTTAATCTCTAATATATAAACATACATACTATTGTGCATAAATGTGAGAAAAAAATGAATTAGATTATCATCATACATTACATATTATATCTCCTTGTTAACTACACTTTATATGATACATATACTTATGCTTATAATTATTCTATGCAAGAAAGCTTATTTGTAAGGAGAAAGTCAAGTAATCACATTGGTTTTGTAATTGGTTGGTTGTTGTGGCTTCTACTTTAGTTGTTGGATTTGATTAATGTAAGTATGCTTCTATCTTTTTTTGTTATCTTTGTTGCAAACGGATTTGCTTATAGAAGATTTTATTTGTTCTCAAAATTTTATCTTTCTTAATAATTTACAATATTTTTTCTTATAGACAATTTATGTAATTTAATGACTATACTTTTTGTTTGTAATTTAATGACTATATCTTTCTTGCCACATCCCTGGTAACTTTCTCGTTGCATATACGTTTCTTTTGGTATTTTCTATAATCCGGCTAATTTGTTTATTTGCTGAAAATAATTATCGTACCTAAAGCCTCTTCTGGGTCATTCATATGCTTGATTAGTTAGTTCTCCAATGCAATGTATAAATTTCTGGAGCAGGCGTGCATCGCACGTGCATTATACTAGTATATATATATTTATAGGGAAATGCTCCATTGAAAACGCAAATATTGTGGAAAACGTGGAAACAAGCCTAGGCCGTTGTTGGAAACAACGACCTAGGTTATAATGCACTATAACCTAGGCCGTTGTTTCCGCCTAGGTGGTTTTCCACGTTTTCACAGACATTTGCGTTTTCAACTGAGCATTTCCCATATTATATATATATATATATATATATATATATATATTACACTGAAATTACGAGGTATTACATACCCCCCCCCCCCCCTTTTAGAAATTAGCATCCTCGCTGATTACGGGGCATGCAATCTAGCGCAGGATCCTTCCTTTCTAGCAGATGTAGAGTCTCCTCGATCCCGATAATTCCGGAGTTCAGTCCCACACAACAGGTAATTCCGGAGACTATTTCACTCACACCTCGATAATTTTGCAGACTATCTCACACCCCAGATTATTCTGAGGGTACTACTCCACACCTGGTGTCGAAAATCAGCTCTGATACCATTTGTAACACTCCGCCCGAATATTCAGATAATTTTATTATTTATTCAAGGCCAGAGCAGAAGGGACCCGCTATTTAAGGTGTGACTTGTTTCAACTGTGGAGAAGCAGGTCACTATCGGTCAGCATGCACCAAGCCGCTTAAGGTGCGATTTTGTTATCAATGTAGTCTTGTTGTTGATCAGTTGAGTTAAGTTATGTAACACCCCATAATTTCTAGAGATATAATAGTATTATATATATAATATGGGAGAAAATTGTGGCATTAACCTATAGCTTCTATAGGGGTAATGTATGTGAAATATTGACTGGGTGGGGGGCCACGGTAGTAGAAACAGCAGCTTCTGCTGCGGTAACGTGGCGGACGCCAGCAGAGGCCCATCCGGTTGAAGAACAGCAAGATGCTGCTCTGTTTGGTTTCGTGGGTGATGTAGGCATGGGGGCCCACCCAAGGGGGGGTTTCCTGTGTGCTGACGTCACGGGATTTGAGGAGAGAGATTG